>VDFB02058242.1:322752219-322918972 GCA_007258455.2 Sequoia sempervirens
AATGCATGTGCATTCCCCTTATTATTTTTTATTATACTTTTAATAGAGTATAATCTTGTGGGTAAAATCCATTGTGGTGTTTTCCCTAACAGGGTTTCCACATAAAAAATATTGGTGTTCTTTGTCTCTCTAATGTGTTAATTGCTTGTGGTTAATTGCTTATTCATCAGATCTAAGATTTAAGTTAAGATAAGTAAGAAAAGTTTAAATTTCTCTGGAAAACGATTCACTCCCCCACTCAATTGTTAGTCCTTGTTTTTCCAACAATTGGTATTAGAGCTAGATCCTCTGAAGAAGTCTAAAAGCTTGAGGTGATCCGTGATGGCAACATTCAAGAAGGACAGTCCTAGATTTGATGACACTAACTATTTAATGTGGAAAGTCAGGATGCAATGTCATCTAAAGTGCATTGGTGATGCCTATTGGAAGATTACAAAAGATCCATATACTATTTTTGAGAATAGTACCTCTTTTACTGATGAGATCAAAGATGTTCAAAATTATACCAGGGCTATTGAAGCTTTGGTGAGTGCTCTGATAGATTCAAAGATGGCTTATGTGATGGGTAGATATAGATAACTTATGAGATTTGGACGAAACTTGAAACTTTGTATGAAGGAGATGCATAGGTGAAGATGTCTAAGCTAGAGATTTTGAAAGGAAAGTATGAAAATTTGAAGATGGGTGAAGATGAAAATATCATTTCCTTTATGTAGAGAGTAAATGAAATAGTGATGGGTATTAAATGTGCCAGTGGTTCTATGGATGAGGATGAAATTGTAGCTAAAGTACTCAGATCCTTTCCTCCCTCCTACAAAATGAAGGTTCATGCTATTAAAGAGTTCAGATCAGTAAACAAGATGGCAAGAGACACACTGAGTGGGAAGCTTGCTACTTTTGAAATAAGTGAATTTGGTGAATATCCATCGAAGACTGAATCTGCATTCAAGGCTACTATATCTAGAAGTAACAGACAAAGATATAGTTCAGGAGAGAGTTCCAAAAAGATATCCAAGTATGATGAATAACTAAAATAGCTTGAAGATAAAGAAAGAGAGGTAGAAGAATTGGAAGCATTGATTGAAAAGCAAGAAGGGAGAGGAAAAGGTAAGTATGAAGATGTATTTCCTATTAAATGTTTTACGTGCAATAAAATAGGTCATTTTGCATCCAGATGTCGTAAAAGAGTTCCTAGATCTAAGCCTAAAAATTATATATTTCAAAAGAGATGCTACTTTACTGAGAAAGCAATGACTAATGATGAGTTTGATAAAGATAATAGAAAATAAGATGAATGGGATTTCACTGCTACCATTGAAGATAATCTTGTGACTACTAAATCTACTAAAGATGAAAAAGCTCTTGCAGCCCAAGTTGAAGAAAAAGATGAGTGTGTCATTGATAGTGGATGCTCACATCATATGATCAGTGATAAAATCAAATTTGTGAGTCTAGAGAAGTATGACAATGGGGTTGTAAGATTTGGAGATAACAATGTTGGTGCGATTTGTGGTAGAGGATCTATTTTCCTTGGTGGTAAGGATAACATTGATGATGTCCTATATGTTGAAGACCTGAAGCACAACTTGTTGAGTGTTGGATAGATGCTTCAAAAGGGATATGATCTTTAGTTCAAGGATGGAAGATGCAAGGTATGTGGGAGTTCCGAGAATATGATTGCAACATGCAAACAAACAAAAGGTAATATTTTTCATCTAAATACTACTAGTGGAAGTTGTTTAATTGCTTGAAATTAGATCAAAGTTGGTTATGGAATAGGAGGTTGTGTCATGTAAACTTTGACAACATTATTAAGATAATTTCTACTCAAGCAATAAGAGATCTACTTAGGTTAGTGAAGCCTGCTAATGTAATCTACAAGGAATGTAAGATGGGTAAAAAAACTAGAGTCTCTTTCTAGAGCAAATAGTTTCATTTAAATATTTTGTTAGAGCTGCTACATACTGACCTTTGTGGTCCCTCCAGAGTTAGAAGTATTCATGGTGAAAGGTATTTTATGTTGCTTATTGATGATTACTCTAGAATGATTTGGGTTTTCTTTTTAAGAGAAAAATGTGAAGCATTGGAGAAGTTCAAAAGTTTCTAGGCTATGGAAAAAAATGAGAAAGGTCTAAACATTAAGTGCCTGAGATTTGAGAGAGATGGTGAATTTATTTCCAAGGATTTCAACTCTTATTGTGAAGAGAATGGAATTAAAAGATAGCTATTTGCTCCTCAAGTCCCTCAACAGAATGGAGTTGTAGAGAGAAAGAATAGAACAATTTTGGATGCTGCCAGAACAATGATGATGGAAGGAAATGTATCTCAAATGTACTGGAGTGAAGCGGTAAGAACTATTGTGTATACTTTGAATAGGGTAAATGTTAATGGTAATTATGATAAGACTCCTTATGAGTTATGGTTTGGTCACAAGCCTACTATTAAGTATTTTAAGATCTTTAGAAGCAAGTGTTATATTAGGAGAGATGATGATATAGGAAAATTTGATGCAAGAAGTGATGGAGTAATCTTCCTAGGTTACTCCACTAAAAGCAAGGCCTACTGGTGCTATAACAAAAGACTGAGAAAGATGGTTGAAAGTGAAAATGTCAGAGTTGATGAGGATTCTATCAAATCATCTAGACATTGCAGTTATGATTCAAACAAAGACATTACAAGCAAGGGAAATAATATTTTGATGTAGAATCAACTTCAAATTATGCCATATGTTTCAGTTGTTTTGGTGAAGCAACCTCAATTTGCTCTAGTAAATCAAGTCAGTCAGGAAGCATAGACAAGTGCAAGTGTAGAAGAAAGATCAAAAGAATCAAAATCTCAAGAATGTACCAAAACTCCAAGGTATGTAAAGTTAAATAATTTTGAAAATTAAATTAGAGGAGATAAGAATAAAGGAGTACAAACTAGAAGAAAAATTGCAGAAGAATATTGTCTGATCTCTAAGATTGAACCTAAGAATGTCACTGAAGCCTGTCAAGATGAACACTAGTTGGAAGCTATGAAGGTAGAGCTGACACGGATTGAAAAGAATGACACATGGATACTAGTTCTAAGGCCTAAAGACAAAAATGTGATTGATACTAAATGGGTATTTAGAAACAAGTTGAATGAAGAAGGTGAAGTGGTTTGGAATAAAGCAAGACCAATATGTAAAGGATATTCTCAAATGTAAGGTGTTGATTTTGAAGAAACCTTTGCCCCTATCACTAGGATTGAAGCTATTAGACTATTTCTTGCTTATGTAGTACAAAAGAGCTATAATATTTATCAAATGGATGCAAAGTCTACATTTCTAAATGGAGAACTAGAGAAGAAGTGTAAATTGAACAGTCAAATAGATTTCAGCTAACAAATAAGAGAGATATGGTTTGCAGGTTGAAGAAAGCTCTGTATGGACTTAAGCAAGCCCCTAGAGCTTGGTATGCTAGATTGAACAAATACCTACTAAAGCTTGGATTCACTAAAGGTACTATTGATAGAAACTTATACTTCAAATTAGATAATGATAAGGAGTTAATCACATAATTTTTTGTTGATGACATCATTTTTTGAGGAGATGATAATCTATGTATCAAGTTTACTGATGAAATGGAAAGTGAATTAGAGAAGATTATGATTGGAGAGATGAAGTTCTTTCTTGGATTGCAAATTACATAGTTGGACAAGGGGATCTTCATATCTTAGTCCAAATATGTGAAAGAACTACTGAAGAAGTTTGGGATGGATGACTCCAAACCTATTGGTACCCCCATGGTGACTGGATGCAAGTTGACATAGAATGATGAATATCCTAAAGAAAATCAAACTAGATATAGGTCAATGATTGGTGGATTTCTCTACTTGACTCAGACTAGACTAGACATTATGAATGTTGTATGTATGGTTGCTAGATTTCAAGCTAATCCAAAAGAATCACATGTAACTGTTATCAAAAGAATCTTTAGATAATTGAAAGGAATAGTTGACTTTGGACTTTGCTATCCAAAGGATGATGATCTCAATTTGTGTTCATATATTGATGTGGATTAGGCTAATGATGTAGATGAAAGGAAAAGTACTAGTGGTGGTGCTTTCTCCCTAGGGAAGAAGCTGGTATCATGGTTAAGGAAAAAGAAAAACTCAATTTCTCTGTCTATTGCTGAAGCAAAATACATTATTGCTGCAAACAATTATACTCAAGTGATATGGATGAAATAGATGATAAGAGATATCAAGGTGACATATGACGAGCCTATTGCTATATACTGTGACAACTCAAGTGCAATAAATATCTCAAGGAATCCAGTGCTACACACTAAAACTAAACATATATCAATCCAGTTTTATTTCTTATGGAAGAAAGTGAATGAGAAAGAAGTTAGACTGCAATATGTTCCTACCAAAGAAAAAATTGTAGATATATTACTAAGCCATTGTCAAAGGATAATTTTGAGTATCTAAGAAGTATGCTAGGGGTAATCACCCTTCCTAATAAAAACTAAAATATGCATTTGATTGCATCAATCTGAGAAATTCATTACTATATTATGATCTAGATTGATGTTTTTGTGGCTATTGTTTAGGGAGAGTAGTCAGATTTCTAGATATGTGGTTCAAAGCATGTATATGGGAAGGTCATTGTTATGTTTTTCATTGATGTGAAAGGAGGATAAGTGAAGTGTAATGTGAAAATTCTTTCAAGAGGAAAAGTGTAGAAGAAGTTAGTGTATTAGGTTGATGGTATTTTTCACATCATGTGTTGCCATCAATGTCAAAGGGGGAGATTGTTGGATAATGTGGATGTGTTTCTGATATGTGGTTGTCATTGATTTCAACACTATTATCATTTGGTGTACTAAGGGTTGTATATGTCAAGGATATTGAGAAAATTTTAAAATAAAGTGTTCTAGGTTCCCAATGGAATTGTGCAGGTCATGAAGGTGTCTTGTTCTGTACATTGAATATTAGTTGGTATGGATTAAAGGGTTTATTTTTGAGTATATCTAGATCATCTACCAAAATTTTTAGAGGTCTTCATGAATTTTTGAGTCTGTTGTAGTTTGATAGTGTTTCAATGGTCTTTGTCAATGTTCCTGAATGAAGATTGTGTGATTCTATTAATATCAGTTGTTGTGGATGCTTCTCTATTGTTTCTTAGTTTCCTTGGATGCTTCTAGATCATTCTCTATATTTGTGGTACATCCACATTGATCAGTGTGCTCATGGTCAAATATTTTTCTTCATATGTTTGATTTTTCTTATTCGTGGTCGACATGATGGTGGTAGCGTGTTTTGGATCATCGAGGTGAAATGAATTGAAGTCTTCTTGTGTTGGAATTTCAAATTTGGTTCCCCACTATGCTATGGACAACCTTGGTGGATTTACATTAAAAGTTTATTTGAATATTTGGGCTGACATTGCAAAAATATTTTATTTTCTTGGTCGAGTAAGTTGTGGCAAAATCTCATGTAGCGGATATAAAAGTGTGATTGTTTCATTGGTGTTATGTGTCATGAAGGTGCTCCATGTGCTCATGTGTGTGTATATGTGAAGATCATTTGATTGTAGAGTAGAGTGTGATGAAGATTGTGTGAGTTGTGAAGAAGTGTTGAGCTTAATTGGAACTATAAGTAGGCTTGTGTAGAAACTATTTTCTCAGTTCATAACCTCCATATTTTTAATCCTATTTTGTTGGGCAGTGAGCCCCTTTTGTATTTGAGCAATGAGCTCTAGGAAATGTGCCTGAATGCATGTGCATTTCCCTTATTATTTTTTATTATGCTTTTAGCAGAGTATAATCATGTGGACTAACATCCACTGTGGTTTCTCCCCTAACAGGGTTTCCACATAAAAAATATTGGTGTTATTTGTCTGTCTGATGTGTTAATTGCTTGTGGTTAATTGCTTATTCATTAGATCTAGGATTTAAGTTAAGATAAGTAAGAAAAGTTTGCATTTCTCTGACAACTGATTCACCCCCCCTCTCAATTGTCAATCATTTATTTTCCAACAACATACTCACTCTGGGGCAATAGAACTCATGGTGGTCCATCAAGTGAGAAAACCCAAAAAGGTGAAATGCATACACTAGTTGGTATGCACTCACAAACACATAGGTGGCTATAAGGAAATTCATGCCACTGAATGGGATTCCCACTCAACCATATCAAAGTTATACCTCTTGATAACTTTAACATGGTGCCACAAAGGAAAATTTCATTTCATGCTTCATGAGACAAGAAAAGCTTTGTGTTCTTAGAACTCATGAAGAAAGAGGATAGTACCACAGGCATGCAAGTTGCGCTATGTAAGGTGGGAAATATGTAAAATGAAAAATAAAAATATGTAACATGTAAATAATGTTTGAAGGGGTATTGTTAAGTTCATGCAAGGTATATCACTTAGGGAACATTGTTTCTAATGTCTTGAAGAGAGGACCAATCAAATAATAAAATATTCACAACTTAGGGGATGTAGTGCATCACATTAGGCCACCAAGAGGAATGTAATATGCTAAGATAGATCACACTTATGAAGGAAACAACACCAAATGTCATCCACAAAGTGACAAACACATCGTATGAAGTGACGAGGTTGCACTAAGAACCAAGAATGCAAATGAAATTATGCCAATGTATGCCCCCACTTTAAAGGAATTGCTACACATCATTCTGTCAGCAATTAATTTAAAGTAGTAAAGGAAAAATGCAAAAAGGAAAAACAAGGCATGAGAGACAACTCAGAAATCCCCTATGCCAAGTCATATGTTTCCAAGTAAGGCTGCTTCATGTAAATGAAAAAGAAAACAAAAGAAAGGGAGTTGGCCCCCATAAAAGAACACACCAAACACATAAGGGATCTATGGTTTTGGGGTTAGTATGTTCATTGCTATAATTTTTTTATGAAAGAGCTCGAATGTATCATCATTCACCAAAGCACATAAAACTAGAAGAATGACACAAAGAGAGAGAAAACAAATGAAAAACAAAGTTCATTTTGGGTCAATATGGAGGAAACATTGTAGTCTTAATGGCTTGCATCATCCCAAAAAGGAGAAACAAAAATAAAAAGGTGAAAGAAAAGGAAAAGCTTTTGGGTCAACATGAAGGAGACATTGTGGTCTTAATGCCTTGTGTCATCCGCAAAAGGAAAAACATAAACAAAAAGGAAAATGACCTTTTGGGTCAACATGGAAGAGACATAGGGTGTCTCTACACTTTGTGTCATCACCAAAAGGAGAACACAAAACAAAAAGATAAGAAGGAAAAGGACCTTTTGGGTCAACATGGAAGAGACATAGGGTGTATCTACACTTTGTGTCATCCCCAAAAGGAGAACACATAACAAAAAGGAAAAGGACCTTTTGGGTCAACATGGAAAATACATAGGGCATCTCTACGCTTTGCATCATCCCCAAATGGAGAACACAAAACAAAAGAAAAAAAGGTAATGCATGACATATAGAAGAATAGAGGTATAAATAAAGGAAGTGTACAAAGAAAGATAACATCAAATGCATGTTATGTGGGAACACGATATGAACATACAATTAAAGAAAAAAAAGAAAAAGAAAAAGAAAAAGGAAAATGAGTATAAAAGGCTAGTGAGGTGAATGCAAGTCAACCATCTACCAATTCATCTACCTCCCAATCATGTTCAGTGTATTGTGAGGGTGGTTGGTTGTCCAAAGGAAGAATTGTAAGTGTCAAACTAGGAGATGTACTGGGTTTTTCACTTGGTATAGAAGATTTATCATTTAAGCTCATGGTAGATGAAAATAAAGAGTTTAGATCATTATGCACTTCTTCATCTATTTTTGTGATCTCCTCCTCCTCCTCATCATCATCAAGATTGATTACAATAGGAGTACAAAGGGTTATTTCCAAGGAAGGATGTATCAAAAGTTATGGTTGTTAGATCAGTTCATTTTGTTGTGAGGGTTGGACTGTACTATCTTATGGCAAGTCAGGAGGAAGAGAGTGATCATCTATTGCTTTTGTCAAAGGTAGAGGTTGGTTTACTTTATTTTCTTCCATTTGAGACTAACAAGTAAGGAGATGAAAATGATGCCTATGTTCCCTAGCACCACAGTTTCATTTTATTTTGTTTTGAAGTTGTTGAGGTGTAAGAGTGGGTTGATCCATCTGTTAGAGCTTCTAAAATCTTGATGCATTTTCATCTTCATGGGTCTGATTAACCTTTGAAAAACCATTTTCCTCATAAATGAGTAGGGTTTTATCCTAAAGCATGTAAACAATATAAATTTTGGTTGACTTGCTCAATAAGTCATTGACCCCTTAAGTCATCCCTCAAGCCATCTACCACATTGGTCTACCAGCCCCATTAGCCCGAAGAACTGGTCATCAAATTTTCCCACCATGTCAAGTTTTCCTAAAGTTGGGTTTTAAATTTAACCTGAAGACTTGTGCATTAAGCCATTAACCTCAGATGGTACCATTGCCATTAGTCAGTCCATTTAATGCTAATATTTTGTGATGTGTACGTTGCAAGATTTCAAGATTTGGGAGAAGATCTCAACCATACCCTACCAACCCATGGGAGTTAAGTGACAACACGTTAAATATAGCAAGGTCAGCGAGAAGCTGATGTGTGTTCAATGCAAAGTGTGGGACCCATTCCCCACTACTAATCCTATGGCACTGCATGTTCAACGAGTCACTAAGATCAAGTGAGTGGAATGATCTTCACTGTTCCCCACTGGATCACTAAATTAAAGTAAGTGATGGTTAAAACCAATGTGATTAGCGAGATCTTGACACCTATCTGTCACTTGCTTAGACCGTGGAGCCCATGCACAAAGACGATGTCATTTGACATGGATGAAAATGTTTGGTTGTGAGTGTTTTAGTGAAGCACCACTGGAAATCAATGGAAGTCAAATGAAGGTTGGTTGTCTGATCATCCATCAAAGTAGAGAATCAAAGGATAGCATTCAAAGTTAGAAAAATAGCACGTGACATCCATTTTTATTCAGAGCAACCAACATGCATTAATAGC
This sequence comes from Sequoia sempervirens, assembly GCA_007258455.2. Taxonomy (NCBI): domain Eukaryota; kingdom Viridiplantae; phylum Streptophyta; class Pinopsida; order Cupressales; family Cupressaceae; genus Sequoia; species Sequoia sempervirens. The sequence continues at coordinate 322,761,236 of VDFB02058242.1, forward strand.
TAGTAACCTACATAGTGATTGAGTCGATCTCAATTCGTGTGGTGACACAAATGCTAGTAATCATGAAGGATATTCTACAGACTCCATGCAATTGGGAATTGAATAGTGCCAGTACATCTATCAATGGGTTGTCAAGGTTATGGATGTGTGATAAATAGTCAGTGTGGATGTCATTGCTTAACCCAATAAATTCAGTAGAGGTAGTTGCTATTTGCATCATTATCATTCAGCAGTTAAGAATTTTATGGTGTGAGTTGTTATGAGAAGAGAGGATGAGCAAACTAATGAGAAGATTTTCTCGCTTGAGCTCACTAAAGTATATGTCACACACACAGGAAGCTGCTCCCACCATGAAAGTAGGTACTTCTTTTGAAAAGCTTGGACTAGTGCTTAGTAGATGCATTCGAAGACTACAATTTAAAAGTGATGTTGCAAAAGGAACAAAAGACAAAGGAAATGGTCCAATGTAGTCTCTTATTGGATCAGAGTGGAAAGTAAGAAATGTATGTTGCTCCTATAGACACCAGTTTTCTATCATCAACCTCATACATAGCTCCTCTGATAGTGGCTCCAAGAATGATTCTACTTATAGTCGGTACTTGGCCCTATTAAATGATGGTTTTCCCTCTGATGAGAAGGTGATCTCTGTCTTGCCACTAGCAATTAAGACCCCTAGTGGGAAAAATGGAACTATGGTGAATGAAGAAAGAAAAAAGAAGGAATTTGAGGTGTCCTCCCTTCCTCTGCCAATGACAAGAAGTGGTCATGTGTATCATGGGTGTAATGTTAGTGGTGGTGGGCTGATGGGAAATTGAGCATTTGTTGTACATGGGGTTAGTACTTTTTGTGTTGATGTATTGCAATCTGTGGTCGTGCCCACAAAAGGATATAAAATCATGGAAAAACCTATCCTAGGAATTAGACATTCCAGTAGGCGACTAATATCTTTTCATGGTCGTTCATTTACTTGTCAAACTAGGGAACGTATACTTGAAATGGAGCGGCACTATATGTGCACTAAGAACTAGTTTCAATCACAACCTATCGAAAATAAATACTTGGAAAGAATACTACCTATGTTATAGGAAGGTAATGCAAAGCTCTCTAAACTCAAACATAATTTAACCAAAGCAAAAATCATAAAAGCTACGACTGAGAAACAAACTATGAATTGGCCTTATGTTGCAGGAACAAACACAGGGATGGATTCCTAATGCTGCAGGAACAATATAAGACTAAGTTTACACAGAAACTTCAAGAATGAAATCTAACTTATGATCAACAGAAAATGAATGACTAAATAACTAACTACAGATACTTACTAAGTGGGCCCCCTTAGCAAGCATCAACTACTTATGCCAGTATTGAGCTCAAAACTTCATCAAATTTTATTCATAAACTCAAAATGGTATACATTGTTCTATTCATATGAAAACTAACAAAAAACTCTATCTCTTGTCATACATACTCTGCTTTTTATTATCATACTAACTTTTACATGATATCCTTTCTATCTCGCTATGCTTGGTCACTCGCATAGGAGGAACACTTATTTAAATCAAGAAAACAACTAACTAACTAACCCTAATAGAGAAATACGTGGATGTAAATGTATCCTGGAATCAAGGAACAAACTAAATAAATGAACTTATCCACTCAACATGGTTGAAAGAGAATTTAGCACTTCACTCTTTCCAGATTAATTGACATTTAAATTCCTTCCCAACAATTTCGGTCAAAGAGTCTTTGCCAGAATAACTGTCTCAAAGTCGTGCAAGAAATGGACTTTACTGCAAGGCCGAGATCAGCTGCACTTGACTCATTCATACTTTCTTCAACAACCTGCGAAACACAAGGCAATAAAAGCAAAAGGAAACATGCATTGAAACTACACGATATTCATTTATTAATCACATATCAAATTTACTTCATCATTCAAAAACTACATGCATTATACTAGTCATTTGGGAAGTCAATCAGGGTAATAAATATAGACATATCAACATGATAATCTGCAGGAATATAAAAGTGCATTGCCATAGGATATCCCCCAATAAAAGGTTTCTAAAGAGTTAAACAACCATGAACAACAAAAGTAAGGGTATTAAAAGTACACCATGATACCCCAAATATGAGCATATTTTGGGCTCATCATTTGCCCCCTACTTAACCTAATGTTGGTCCTCCAACATTAAACTTTTTGGTGGTCTCTCTAAAATTAGTGGTTGAGGCATGACCCTAAAATGAAGTTTCAAATTTGTAATAAAAACCTCTGAAACTCTACCACCTTTCATACGTATGAGCTTCTGTATCTTCATTAATATTTGTAGCTCGGTAAGGATAAAGAGGCCACGTCAGCACAGGAGGTCTAAATGTCAAGGGCAGCCACAATTCAAACCTCTTTTGAAGGCCCAAATTATGTATGTATCTGTTTGATCTTCTGAGAGCTATCATAAAATTCAGGGGACTGTGAGGCTCAGACCTTCTTAACCCAATAGTCAATCTCTCCCATCTCTTCTCAATCTTGGAGTATGACAACTTCCAAAATAAGTATGTCTATTCTTGAAACTCATCATACACCTATTTTCTGAGATTAAATATTTTCATCTTGATTGTATTATTATTATGGCCATATGCCACCATAAGCTAGGTTTTCAACATTGTATAGGGGTCTAAACTCTCAGGGCGCAATGGAATAGGATCACCCCTTTCGGCTTCTTCATATGTTTCCAATTGCTTTCCATAATTAGCTTTGTTTGCTGCCCAAGACATGAGTGATCTTAAATGAATGTTGCCAATGTACATAAGTGGATTCCACTATATTTTAGAGGGAATTATAGAGCCATGTAAATAAAATTTGCACAAATAATTCCTTAGCCAATTAGGAGCTACCTGGTATGTATCATAGAATTCTTTAGTAGTGTGAATAACAGGATCTAGATTCCTAGAAATTCTCATTAACTGGAACCACAAAAATTGTTCCTTGAGACACAGAGCATAAACTCTAGGTGGTGGTCTACATTCCATAATCTTACCAGTTATTGTCATCATTTCATTCATTTTCTCCTTTAACTCCTGAATTTCCTATTTTTTCCTTTCAATGTCTCTTTTCAATTTCTTCTTTTCTTCCTCCCAAAGACTTTGTTGCATTTCAGTCTTGGCTAGGTGGTGGAAACTTAAGGTTTGCAATGTGACCGATCTCCATGTGATTCTAAGATATTCCAAGAATTCAAACAAAAATGTCTTTTTGTAAACAACCATGCCTTGACAAGTTTCAAGGGGTGATAAGCTTCATTGGCCATTTCCAATTGTTCAGGTTATTCCTCCTCTTGTTGCAAGATGAATTCATGTTGTTGTAGTGGAGAGGATTGTGCTTCCTCTAAAATCTGCATAGCCGTAGTAGCCAAGTCATCGAGACTTGGTACCCCCGTTTCATTATGCTCAACTTCCCTTGTCTCAATTTTTTCTTCTTCAGGAATAACAAATGGAATCTGTGTAGCATTCTCAAATACATCATTGTTTTCTTATTGAAACTCTTCGTAGCAATGTTGCAGCTGTCGGAGGTGCTCTTGTAGCTTTCCTCTTTCTGAATTTCCTATACGGCTCTGCCTTATCAGAAGATGATGGTGAACTTTTGGTGGCAATAGGCGTTGTAGGAGAAATTGCTGCAGGAGAAGGTGCTGCAGGAGTAGAGCATTTCCTTTTATGAGGATGAGGGTCAGATTCTGGGGTTTGTTCTACCCCAGATGACTCTCCTGCCTTTTTTTTTCTTTTTTCTCTCCTACTAGTAGACCTAGTTTGCACTCGAGCAGAGGACTCTTGTGAACATTGTAGGACCAGGTGCTGCTGGAGTAGATGACCCTTGCCCTGCTTCCCTACTAGTAGATGCTATTTTCTCTTTCCTTTTCTTAGGCCATGGAGCAAGTTCCCTAGGGGGTTCTAGAAGTTGTAGGCTCTTTTGGGCAACAAATTCTTGCCAGGAAAGAGGTTACGCATCCCTCAAAGAGCATTCAATCAACAGTTTAATAAAGGCATGATGGGCAATAGAATTATCTCTCCCTCTCTGGGTTTCATGGGTGCATTGCTTCAAAAGATTTAACAAAAGGTTTGGGGCATTAACAGCTAACCCATGCTTCATATGACTTAGTAATTTAAAATGGTAGGAATGTAGGTAAGAAAAATGGCCTTCACATGTTAAGTACCTGATTATAAAAGCAACATATTCTGGATATGGGGGAGGTAATGACACTCGCTTGCATCCTTGCTTAGAGACCTCTAAGGGTCCATCAGTTGGTATTGTAAATTCTGCCCTAGCAAAAATAGCATCTGAAGAAAAATTCTCTCCTACAGCTGGAAGCCCGGTTACCTCTACAATTCATTCCTTAGTTATAGCTACTATTAAACCCCATACTATAGTCTCTCCTTCAAAAAGGGTTCTTAAAATTTTGCCTGTGGCTTCCTCATTGAAAGTATCTAACCTCAAAAAGTAGTTCAACCAACCACAGAGGCTGAATGCTTGAACTGTCTAAGGATTCTGTGTCAATATTTCATGAGTTACAGGTTCATGTCTTACCAGTTGACCACCCATATTCACAATTGTCTCAACTGAAACTTAAACTCTTTTTTGAAAATCCAAAGAAAACTTTTCTGCTCTACTCTTTCTGTCTTGCCGTCACTTTCTCTTCTTTTCCAAGAATGAACTCAAAAGATATTTGCATGTAATAATTGTTACAACTACTTAAACAAGCAATTTTAATTGCGATTTAGGATGGAAACATGTAGTCATATTTGGAAAGTACAAGAAAATAATAAAGAGAAATATCTAAACAGTTGTGACAGCAACGTAAGTGAAATGGATTATCCCGCCCCCTACTTAAAATATGACATGTGTCCACACATGTACTAAAGAATAGGCGAATATCTGGTAATAATGACTGATATAGACATAGTAGTAAATGAATAAAATGAAATAAATCAATGATGCGACAACAAAAGATATCGTGTACCTTTCAATAAATGTGTACATGCTGAGAAAGATGACAGCTCCAACATGAGATGACAGTTGGGAATGAAAACATAATTAAGGGTGGTGTGGATGATTGAGGTGGATGGGTGATGTGGACAAATGAGATGCATGGATGGAATGGATGGATGGGATGGAAGATAAGGAAGTGAGATGTGGCAATGAGTGGGAATGAAGAAAAAGGGTTTCCTTAAAAATGAAACTTTTATTATGACAATGCATTATAACATTATGGTGAAGCTGCAGGAGAAAGGCTAAAGCCTTTTGCTATAGGAAGATTAGTGCCAGGATCCTGAACAAATTGCTACATGAATTCTTCTTTTGAGACTGGCTTATGATACAATTGAAGACGGTGTCTATTAACCAGTAGCTTGAATCAAACATGATCAATTGTGAATAATTGAACTGAACCATTATCAAATACATTCTCAATTTCATATGGGCCGAGCCATCGGGTGGTGAGTTTACCTTGAATTTCTTTATACCTCGAATCATAGAGTAGTGCCCAATCACCGGCAGAGAATTACTTAGTTCAAATATGACAGTCATGCCATTTCTTCATTTCCTACTGTACAATTTTTGTATGCTAGAGGGCCACTTTTCTGAGTTCATCTAGTGCATTCAGCTGCAAGAGTCATTCCTTTTGGGCTTCAGAAATGTCAATATTAAGTTCTAAAGTAGTCCTCAAGGTCTTGTGCTCAAATTATATTGACAACATGGCAGTATTTCCATAGAGTAATTCAAAAGGAATAAACCCTGTAGTTGTCTTCCACATTGTCCTATAGGCCCAGACAACTTCAGGAAGTTGACTACTCCAATCTTTCTTGTGTAGCTAAACTGTCTTTGTAAGTATCGCCTCAATTTCTCTGTTGGTAACTTCTGCCTGACCATTGGATTGAGGGTGATAGGGGCTAGACTTCCTGTGTTAGATCTTGTAATCATTCATTAGTGCATTGATTAAATTGGATGTAAATTGAGCTCCTTGATCTGTGACAAGTTCCCTTGGGACTCCAAACCAAGTAAAGATCTGCTCATACAAGAATTCAGCAACCTTGTTGTCACAAGAATGAGTCATTGCTTGCACTTCCACCCATTTGGTTACATAATCAGTACAAACTAAAATATATGATTTCCCATTGGATGGAGGATCAATAGGTCCAACAAAATCCATGCCCCACTTATCAAAGGGACTGACACCCACTTGAGGATATAGGGGCATTTCATCAGACCTTGTTGGTCTTCCCATGCGTTGACATCTGTCACATTTCCTAGTATAGGCTACAACATCTTTGTGTAGTGTAGGCCAATAGTATCTAGTAGTAAGCACCTTCATAGATTATTTTTTTGCTACAAAGTGCCCATCACATGGCTCATCATGACAAGCATGCAGTATGTCATAGGTTTCATCTTCCCTTACACATCTTCTCATGACTTGGTTAGGTCTTGTGTAGAATAAACAATCTGTAATCCATAAAAAGTTAAAACTTTTCTTTACCAACAATTGTTTTTCCTTTGGGAAAAAATGTGTTGGAATCTGGTTGATTTCCAAGTAATTTGCAATATTTGCATACCATGGGGTGCGAGCAGCAATGAAAAATAGATGTTCATCAGAAAATCTATCATCAATTACCTCTGGTGTGTCAGGTGTAGTCATTTGAAACCTTGATAAGAAATTAGCCACTACATTAGCCCGTCCTGGTTTATCAATGATTGTGATATCAAATTCCTGCAACAATAGGAGCCATCTTGCTAATCTGCCAGATATGGTAGCCTTATTCATGAGGTACCTTATTGCTGCATGGTATGTATGAACAAATTCTTGGTAACCAGTGACATAGTGTTGGAACTTGTTTAAAGCATACACAACTGCTAACAATTCTTTTTCTGTGACATTATAATTTAATTCAGGACCTTGCAAGTTTTTGCTAATAAAATATATAGCATGGTCAATAGAATCCTCTTTTTGTCCTAAAACTGCCCCTATTGCATAATCAGAAGCATCTGTGTGTATATGGAAAGGAAAACTCCACTTCGGTCTTTTAAGAACAGGTGCCTGAGTAAGCAAGTTCTTAAGCTGTAGGAAAGATTTGTCATAGGCTTCAGTCCAACTAAATTCAGAATCCTTAGTCAACAAGGCATATAATGGACTAGCTATCTTGTTGAAATTTTTGATGAATCTTCTATAATATCTAGCATGTCCTAGGAAGCTTCTAAGATCCTTTTGTTTTGTAGGTGTTGGCAAAGTTAGAATAACTTCTATTTTTGCAGGATCAACCTGAATTCCTACTTGAGAGATATGATGGCCTAAAATAATTCCCTCTTGCATCATCATAAAACATTTCTTACTATTCAAAGATAAATTTTGCTCCTGACATCTTTTCAATACTTTTTCCAAATTGGTTAATGCTTCTTCATAAGTAACTCCATAGGTAGTGAATTCATCCATGTAGATTTCCATAGAATCATGAGAAATTTCAGCAAAAATACTGATGACTGGCCTTTGAATGTTGCAAGTGCATTACACAGGCCAAAAGGTAAAATGGAGTAGGAAAAAGTGCCCCATGGACTAGTAAAATTTTTTTTGTCTTGATCTTCAGGGGTGATTCTTATTTGATTATAGCCACTATATCCATCCAAAAAGGAGAAATACTTTTTCTCAGACAATGAGTCTAATACTTGGTCAAAAAATGGCAGTGGAAAATGATCCTTTTTAGTTGTTATGTTCAGCTCCTTGTGGTCTACACAAACTCTCCATTTTTCACCTTTTTTATTGACAATCACCAATGGAGATACCCATTGACTATCTGAAATAGGGTAGATAAAACTAGCATCAAGCAATTTTTGAAGCTCTATTATAACTATTTTCCTAAGTGTTGGATTTATCCTTCTTTGAGGCTACCTGACAGGTGAACAATATTCCTTAATATAGATCCTATGAGTACAAAGTTGATGATCTATTGCCTTCATATCCCCATACTCCCATGCAAAAGCTCTGTGTTGTTCTTGCAACATTGTGACTAGGGAAGCTTGCTAAGATTGAAACAACTTATTATTGATATTCAGACAACGGCTTGGAGACACTTCTACTTGCTTGATAAGATCATTCATGGAGGCTACTGATAATGGTGGTGTCTATATTTCATATGGAAGAAATTTTTGATAAACGGCAGGAGATTCAGGTGACAGGTTCTCAGAATTTAGTTGCTATAGGAAACACTACTGAAGACAGCTATCTGCAGTAGATGAGCTACTTAGACTAGGATTGGAATGTAAAATATTGAAAAGCAGGTCATCCTCACTCTGAAGCTGGGAAAATAGATTAGTTTGCAGCATCATTAGCTGAGCCAATGAATTGACTTCTTTAGTTTCTTCTCCTAAATCTGGCCAAATTGGTTGAGACAAATCTGGCTGATGCTGAGCAGGTGGGTATAAAGCCAATTTCTTTCTTGACTGACCATTAGAAATTGTCATGTCTCCAGAATGACATCCTATAAAAGAATCAGTTGTGGCTAACCATGGTCTTCCTAGGATGATAGGATATCCTCCCAAAGTGGCCTTAGTGGACAATATGGTAAAATCTACTGGGTATTCCCAAGACTCAAGGATGACAATAACACCTTCTACCATTCCATCAAGTTTTATTGTGGAACTATCAGCAAGCTACAGGACAGTAGGTGTATACCTAATGTTTAGAATATTCAAATACTCCATTGTATTCTTAGTCATTGCATTGATGGCTGCACCAAGGTCAATCAAAACATTCTTTATTATTTGGCTATTAATATTTATTTGTACCACATGACTCCCAAGTTCAGTATATTTTGGAATGAATACCTTTCCTAACATAATATCTGCCAACTGTCCTAGAACATGGATAGTTTGAGGATCCTTTTTCTTTCTTTTTGGTTTCTTCAAACATGCCTCCTTAATGGCTTTTCAATAAATTGGGACATCCTTAATGGCTTGAAAAAGGGGTATTTGAATGTGTACATTCTTCAACTGATCCAAAATATCAAGGGTAGGCTCTTCCATAGAATTTGATGTAGTAAATTGCAATCTTTGAGGAAAAGGTGGTTTGTCCTGATGCTGCAGGACATAATCCTTAGAGATAGTATTTGATACAGGTATATGTTCTATCGAATTAGTTGGTTGTTCAGAGGCAGAGTCTGGAATCTCTATAATTACAGGTGGCTGTGGAGCAGAAAGTGTGGTTCTAGATCAGAGATGGATATCATGAATATTTAGGGCATAAGCTAGATATTGATTGAATTCTGCAAAATACATAGGTTGTTGTTGTTGCTGCTTATTATTAGGATTTGGAAATGGTTGAGCAGGCATAGGCGTTTGTTTTAGAGGGCCAGTATTTGTTGCAAGTGCTGCAGGAGGTGGCATGAGGGCCTGAGGTTGTGGCTGTTGAGGCTGCAGGAAGGCAGGGAATTGGTTCTGCCATTGCTGTGGACTTCTCCATTGAGGATTTTATTGCCAGTTTCCTGGGGGTGGAGTCCATTGTCCCTATGGCTGCTGCCAACCTCCTTGAGGAGATTTCCATTAAGGATTCTAATAGCTAGGCCAGTGAGGTTGAGAAGTATTCAAAGGTTGTGATGGGCCATATGTAGGTTGCCACTAGTTATTATAATTAGAATAAGGATTACAGAAAGTCAAAGGATCTTGAGGCATACCTTGTATTTGATCCCATGATCACCTTTGTGCAATGAAAAATACTTGGTCATCATCAATTTCTACCACCTTCAAGTCAGTAGGTAGCTGCTTAGCCTCTAGGTTAGCCACCATCTTGCATCTACAGTCACGTTTCTTTTGTTTGCAATGTGGACAGAACTCAGCCAAGATTGCTTCAGCTTCCTCATGTTTCTTTTGAGCTTGCATAGTATCCAACTATGTAGCCATGTTGTTTATGATATCCTACTTGAAATCAGACATCAAATTTGTGATCTCCATCCATGAAACTCTATTAATAGAGGACTTTCCCACTATGGCTTTATGACCTCTACCCTTCTTAACAATTGCTCGAGAGTAGTTGAGACATATCTTCTTGATATCATCCCAAGGCAGTTGGGTTATATCACTTCCTCCCATTAGGTCTAGGGCATCTATACAGGTATCACTGATTCCCCTTAGAAAAAGTAGTTTATGAGATTCTTCATTGAGAGTATGATCTAAATTCTTTTTCAGGGAAAACAAGAATCTTGAGATATAGTCTTCCAGGCTTTCATCCTCCTTTTGTTGAATTCTAAATACATCATCTCCCTTACTACCACTTTTACAATATTCCTTGTACTTCTCAAGAAATTTTGTTCGCATGACTGCCCAACTATCGACAACATCCCTTCCTAGACTTATAAACCATCTAAGAGCTCCTTCCTTCAAAGTAGAAGGAAACAACTTCAGCTTGTGAGCATCTAAAGTGGAATCATAGCTACGACAAAGGATGTCAAACTCAAACAAGAAAGTGTCTGGGTCCTCTGTAACTAGTCCATAGAACTTGGGGAGTAATGAGGAAGGAATATTTTTAAGGTTATCAGTATCTTGCTGAGCAATGATGGGAAACTCAAAAGTAGGAGGTTGATTAGGTGGATTTCGTGCCATATTTGCTTGATGGAGTATCAGAGCAAATGGATTTTCCTTAGGTTCTTCGTCAGCTGGGTCAAATGGAAATTCAACAAACAAGTTTCTAGCAAATGGATTGATATCTTGGTCTCCTTCTTCCTCAAATAGATTATAAGCTGGTTTAGGATTATTATCAATGAAGGGAAGGTCAGGAAGGAATCTTCCCAGAGCGTCTCTTCTTCTATGCATGCAATAAAATGAATGGTGGATTGAAGGAATTTGAAAATGCTTGAATAACATACTAAACTACTGCTAACAATGACTTCTGACAGGTTCTTAGATTGACACCATCCCTAGCAATAGTGCCAAAAATGGTCGTGCCCACAAAAGGATATGAAAATCATGGAAAATCCTATCTTAGGAATTGGACATTCCAGCAGACGACTAATATCTTTTCATGGTAGTTCATTTACTTGTCAAACAAAGGAATGTATACTTGAAATGGAGTAGCACTATATGTGCACTAAGAACTAGTTTTAGTCACAACCTATTGAAAATAAATACTTTGAAAGAATTATACCTAGGTTATAGGAAGGTAATGCAAAGTTCTCTAAACTCAACCATAATTTAACCAAAGTAGAAATCATAACAGTTATGACTAAGAAACAAACTATGAACTAGCCTTATGCTACAAGAACAGACACAGGGATGGATTCCCGATGCTGCAGGAACAATATAAGACTGAGTTTGCACAAAAACTTCAAGAATGAAATCTAACTTATGATCAATGGAAAATGAACGACTAACTAACTAACTACAGATACTTACTAAGTGGGCCCCCTTAGCAAGAATCAACTACTTATGCCAGTATTGAACTCAGAACTTCATCAAATTTTATTCATAAACTCAGAATGGTGTACATTGTTCTATTCATATGAAAACTAACAAAAAACTCTATCTCTTGTCATACATACTCTACTTTTTATTATCATACTAACTTTTACATGATATCCTTTCTATCTCGCTATGCTTGCTCACTCGCACAGGAGGAACACTTATTTAAATCAGGAAAACAACTAACTAACTAACCCTAACAGAGAAAGATGTGGATGCAAATGTATTCTGGAATCGAGGAATGAACTAAATAAATGAATTTATCCGCTCAACATGGTTCAGAGAGAATTCAACACTCCACTCTTTCCAGATTAATTGACATTTAAATTCCTTCCCAACAATTTTAGTCAAAGAGTCTTTGACAGAATAACTGCCTCAAAGTCGTGCAGGAAATGGACTTTATTGCATGGCCAAGATCAGCTGCGCTTGACTCGTTCATACTTTCTTCAACAACCTATGAAACACAAGACAACAGAAGTGAAAGGAAACATGCATGGCAACTAAACGATATTCATTTATTAATCACATATCAAATTTACTTCATCATTCAAAAACTACATGCATTATACCAGTCATTTGGGAAGTCAAACATGGTAATAAATATAGACATATCAACATGATAGGCTGCAGGAATACAAAAGTGCATTGCTATAGGATATCCCCCAATAAAAGGTTTCTAAAGAGTTAAACAACCATGAACAATAAAAGTAAGGGTATTAAAGTACACCATGATACCCAAATTATGAGCATATTTTGGGCTCATCAGTCTGGTGGTCTTGGTTTTGGTGTATGTGGCACTTTTTGGTATTCAATGTCAGTCATGTGCCTTCATGGAATTTTGGGTACTTGGTTCGCAGTGGTGTAGATGGTGACAACGGAGAGCTTTGGTGGCAATTTTCATTTCTCTTCTTACCTGGCGGTTGTATTTTGCTATAGATTTTGGAATGCAAAAGAAAATGCAGTCAAAATTTTGATGAAATGAAAATTATATATCCAAACTACATTTGATCCATAAGCTTGTTGTTTCCCTTGTGTTATAAAAGGGAAACCAAGGCTCATTTTGAAAGAGGGAGAATAAAATAAACTTTGGCCAAGGTTTTTGGTCGAAAGTATACTAGTAGATAGCAATAGACTAGCCTATCAACTTTGGATTTTATGAATGAACATATGCAATTACCTTAAATTGTTTCTCAAACATGGCTCATGTGCAAGTTAATGTATACAATTTTGATATATTTATCTCCTCTTTCAAGTCTGGGTGAATTTTGAATGAAATATTAATGATATTTTATTCTACTTTGAATGTTTGTTCAAATGCATGTCTTTGGTCTCTATGTTGATTCAAGTAATCAAATAAATACTTAGATGGGGCCATGAATTTAATTTTATTTGCAAAGGATTTGATGAGTATTAATATACGAGAAAATTCAAGCTCCATGATGCAAAGTATTCTGAGTGTAGTTTATTCTATTACAGGGTCATTTCTGTCTTATTGATTCTTGCATTTGTGACTCCATTTTTCCCAATAAATTTGACATTGATCTGTTCCTTAATGATTTTCCCAAGGGGTTAATCAAATAATGATTCAATGACCAACCTATAGCCAAGGTTAAAATTCATTTAAAAATTCATTGATTCAATATTCATGTATGTCAACTTATATCAAGGATGTTTTCATTTTGATGAATAGGTAGTGAATTACTTAGAGACGAGCTAATTTCTAGGTAATTGTTGCATAACTATCCTTCATCCAAATGTGATCTATGATATGAAGTGTTCAACACAGCTAAATCTTGAATGAAAACACTATGAATACCCTCCTTAGTCCCATAGAGCCTAAAGTGGAGAAGATCTCAGTCATCAATTAAATCTTGTGAGTTGGCCATTCATTCCAAGAGTCTTGAGTATAGGAACTAGCTATTCCTTAGAGATATCTTAGGTGCAGTGGAAAACACCAAAAAAATGGCAAATTTTTTGGGGAGTTCTCATTCTCCAAAGATGTAGATACAAAATGTAGATTCAAATGGTGTTTTAATCTAAATGCTCTCATATTCTTGAACTTGGCTTACAATTTGTGTGCAAAAAGCATTAAAGGATTTGAATGTGACTCTATTGTGGAAGATAGCCTAGAACCTGTTGTATTTTTCAAAAGAAGATCCATCTTGTTTGAAGCTTTTTCCTCTGAAGGGAGGTGGCGACTTTGACTAAAAGAACCTATTCCATCATACATCAAATTTTTAGATCTTTGTCTTTAATGCTAAGAAATATTTCATAGCTGCTAGTGTATAGGTACTCTTGTAAAACTTGAAAGAATCTTGAAAATTTTATTGTTTTCATCATAAAATTCCAATGTTCAACATGAAAGTGATTCCCTAATAGGTAATTTAGCACTAGATAAGGGAATATTCAAGAATTTTTGCATGCTTCATATGTAAGTTGAAATTTATGTAGTAAAGTGCAAGAAGCATGTCATGTTGAAGATCTTAGGCAACCTTTTTACTAAATACTTGTGCTAAGATCTTGATATTATGCTTGTAAAAGCAATTGAAGCAGTGTTGAATAAATTGTATAAATATTTTAAATTCTTTTTTTATGTATTAGGGGTGAGTTGTGGATTTGTGCCAGATGTCCGGTACAAATATGGACAAAAATACACAAGTCAATTAGCCTTGGGCCCATCATGATGGCTACTGTACTAATAGGTATAGAGCTCAATGTAATTAGATTTCCACAATCCATATGAATTTGAATCTATTGCTTATGGATTTGATTGTGTGGACTCTTTTTTCATCAACGTTTCAGATCACACACAGTGAGCCATCATCAAGATGGAGAGTTGAAAAAGATGAGAAGAGATAAGTTGCAAACCAAGCTTTTATAAAAGAGAGGGGAAGGAGGAAAGATGAGGGGATTAGGGTGAGGCATGCAACACAAGGGAATTGCTATAAAAAGCCTAAAACAAAAAGATCAAATAGGAAGAAACAATTCAAATACTCAAAAATAGTGAGGTAAGATGCAAGTCACAAATATGTATAAAAAAAAGTTGATTGGAACACCAAGAAGTAGAATAGCAAAAGAGAAAATAAGAGGAAACCACTCAAATACTAAAAACAATAAAATAACAAAGGGATAAGAAGGAAGATAAGAATGTATAAAAACACAATCAATTGATATGACATAACCACAAAAGGAAAAGCAAACCCAAAAAATATACTAAAAATAAAAATAACATAATATGGTAAAATATTGAAATCAATAAAATAATCTAATAATATATACATATTACATGCAAAAATAAATAAACATAAAAATAAAAACAACTCAAAAATTAAAATGAAATTGTATTACAATAATATAATATTATATTGTAAGACTTAATACAAGCAAAAATTGATATATAGATATTTTAAAAACAACAATATAAATAAAATAGAGGTTGATTATATATATATATATATAATAAAACAAAATGAAAAGAGAAAACATGGAGGACAACACCTCAAAGACTAAAAAATACCACGGAAATAGAGACAACCCAAAAAGAATTTAAATGAGACAAAAAAATTTAGAGAAATAATAACCAAATTGAAAAAATGGTAAAAGATTAAATATATAACTATATATTATATATATAGAAATGTAGAAAGACCCACAATATGCCAATAAAATAGGGAGACAAACCTAGAAATGTCAAACATAAAGAGAAAGAATAAAATTAAATATGTAAATATATAATAAAAAATGAATAAAACCATAACAATATAAATAAGCAAGTAAATAAAGAAAAGGAATCAAGAAATAAAAAACAAATTAGAGAATAGTAAAAAAATAAAATATAAAATATATAATCATAAAATATAAATACAACAAGGTAAAAATATAACCAACAATAAGTAGACAGGCAGAACAATAAAAATGTAAAATATAAAAACACTAACAATTAAATGAACAAAAAGATATAGAACATAAATAGACTAACGAAGAGGATAATAAGGCAGGATGAAAATAACAAATAAAAGTAACATTACCAAAGCCAGGAAAGAACACCAAATGAATTAATAACAAATAAATTATAAAACAATTAAAATTTAACAAATAAAAAGAAAGAAAACCAACAATAACCCAACTAATAAACAAGCTAGGAGAAAGAAAAAAGGAAAATAAAATGAAAGGAAATAGTTAACTAAGAGACAAAGAAAAATAGATCCCACAGATAAGAGTAAAATAAAAGACACTCGAGAGAAGATAACAATTGAGAGAAGAGGGCAAGGAGAAAGACTTGGAACCGAAGGACAAACGAGAAGCAAGTGGAGAGGAAAGAGCCAAAAGGAGGGAGAGAGGGCACGGAGTGGGGGGGAAAGGAGGGGGAGAAAGGTCAAGGAAGGGCATTATGGTGGTTTGAAAGGTTGGTGAGAAGAGGTTGCTAGGAGGGGCTTAGACTCCACCCTTCATCACGATTAAGGTTGGTGGGGTGATTGCAAATATCAATGGCCTCTTTAAGCTTCCTCCTGTGGAAATTGTCCTCTTTGCACAAGATTTCAGTGTTTTCGAGACAAATGTGATGTATGGTTAAAGAAGAGTGCTCAGCAAGGGCAGACTTACTAACTCAATCATGCAAAATGTTGGTACAGTGCTCTTTGATTCTGGTGTTGAAAGAGTGCCCTGTTTCACCAATATAAGGGGTGCCACAAGAGCACACTACTTTGTAGACTCTTGAGTAAAGCAAGATATCTTTGGAGTCTTTGAGAGGAGGGATGCAATTTTTAAAGTAGAAAAGGGCCTGAATGCACAATGTAGGCCTTTTTTGAGAAGGATTTTAGAGATTTTATGAGAGATGCCTTCAACAAATGGCAGAGAGGCGTAAGGGAGGGAGATAGGTTGCAAGTGAACAGAGGTGGAGTTGAAGAGGGAATGAAGTTTGGATTGGCTAAGCACTTTGGAGATTTGCTTGTTCGTGTAACCATTCAACCTAAAGACTAAGCGAAGATGGTCCAATTCTTGGTCTAAGTTTTCTTGGTCACAAATGCGGAAGGCCCTAGTAGCCAGGGTTTTAAGAATTCCAAATTTTTGGCTACGGTGATGGTGGGAAGAAGAGTGAAGGTAAAGATCGACGTGGGTAGCCTTGTAGAAAATGCGTCAGCCTAGAAATCCATTAGATTTTTTGAGGATAAGCACATCCAAGAAAGGAAGTTGGTTATTTGATTCAAGTTCCATAGTGAAGGAGATAGAAGGATCAATCTTGTTGAGGTGGGCATGAAATTCATCCAGCTTGTCAAAGCCACGAGGCCAACAAACATTGGTGTCATCAAAATATCATTTCCACCATCTTGGTTTGAGGGGAAAAGACTTGAGGGAAATTTCCTCAAAATTCTCCATATAGAGGTTGGCAATGATCAGTGAAAGTGGGGAACCCACGGCCACTCCATCCACCTGCTCATAGATCACATTTTGGAAAGAGAAGAAAGTAGATCTAAGGCATAACTCCACTAAGGAAGCAGTCTATTCGTTGACCTTTTTCTTGACAATCTCAATAGCTTCGGAAATAGGGACCTTGGTGAAGAGGGATACAACGTCAAAACTCACCAAGATGGCATTACTTTCTAATCTTGGAGCATTGGTTGTGCATGGGGTTAGTACTTTTTGTGTTGATGCATTATGCTCTGGCGGTCTTGGTTTTGGTGTATGTGGCACTTTTTGTTATTCAACATCAGTCATGTACCTTCATGTCATTTTGGGTACCTAGTTCGTAGTGGTGTAGATGGCGACAAAGGCGATCTTTGACGACAATTTGCATTTCTCTTCTCAGTCGGCGGTTTTATTTTGTTCTGGATTTTGGAATGCAAAAGAAAATGCAATCAAAATTTTGATGAAATGAAAATTATATATCAAAACTTCATCTGAGCCCTAAGCTTGTTTCTTTCCTTGTGTTATAAAAGGGAATCCAATGCTCATTTTGAAAGGAGAAGAAAATAGACTCTGGATAGGGTTTTTGGTCAAAAGTATATTAGTAGATAGGAATAGACTAGTCTATCAACTTTGGATTTTTTGAATGAATATATGCAATTACGTTAAATTTTTTCTAAGACATGGTTCAAGTGCATGTTAATATATATAATTCTGATATATTTCTCTCCTATTGCATGTCTAGGTGAAGTTTGAATGAAATATTAATGATATTTTATTCTACTTTGAATATTTGTTCAAATGCATGTCTCTAGTCTCTATGTTCATTCAAGCAATCAATTAAATACTTGGATGGGGCCATGAATTTACTTTTATTTGCAAAGGATTTGATAAGTATTAATATATCAAAAACTTTGAGCTCCATGATGCAAAGTATTGTGAGAGTAGTATGTTCTATTACTGGGTCATTTTTGTCTTATTGATTCTTGCATATGTGACTCCATTTTTCCCAATAAATATGATACTAATCTATTCCTTAATGATTTTCCTAAGAGGTTAATAAAATAATCATTCAATGACCAACCTACATCCAAGGTTTAAATTCATTTAAAAATTGATTGATTCATATATTCATGTATGTCAATTCATATCAAAGATGTTGTCATTTTGATGAATGGGTAGCAAATTACTTAGCTCGACAAGCCAATTTCTAGGTAATTGTTGGATAACTATCCTTCATCCAAAGGTGATATGTGTTATGAAGTGTTCAACACAACTAAATCTTGAATGAACACATTAGGAATACCCTCCTTAGTTCCACAGAGCCTAAAGTATAGAAGATTCCAGTCATCAACTAGATCTTGAGAATTGGCCATTTACTCCAAGAGTCCTGAGAATAGGAATTGGGTATTCCTTAGAGATATCTTAGGTGAAGTGGAGAACACCAACACCATCATGGGTTCCTTTTCTCCCAGAGGGGGAAGAATGGAAGAAACTAAAGAAGATGGGTCAATCACTTTCTCTTTGGCTTTATAGACTTGTTTAATGTGAGGAGGCATGACAAGATTGGTTTCATTTTCTCTTGGGTGTTTAAACAATGGAGGCAAAGTTTATATGGTTGGGCGCTCATGAGGTGGTGTTGTTTGTTCTATTTCATATTCAAGCTAAAGCATAGTCTCATCTAGAATAGGAGGAACAAAAGTGGACAAGGACATGTTATGAAGAGACAACTCAATTATTGTTTGGATTTGAACTTTTGATAGGCTATGAAAAAGAAATCTTTATGGGGGATGATGGGTTCCATAGGTTCAAGTCAAAAGGCTTCTAAGGAAAAATTACTTTTAGAGTCCATAATGGGTTAAAGTGACTATGGTGTATGGTAAATATTTCATTTCCATGCAGAAACTTTGAACATTTCTGAATGACTAAGGGGACTGCTTTCATCGAGTGGAGCCAAGGATGACCTAGCTATAAACGAAATTGATTTGATTGTGGAATGATAGAAAATGTTACATCCAAATTTTTGGGTCCTAATTTTAATAGGATTACGATCGATCCGATTGTAGGGCATGGAAAACCACTATGTATTTTAATCCATGCAATATGTTTATCATAGTCATCTTGATAAATCTCATGTAACACTAAAAACTCTTTCATGTTTGCATTCTTTCCATAGGTGAGATCTATTAATATTCCATTAGTGGGCTTATCATAGATTCTTTCAGCTATGTAAAGATGACCATTGAGAATATTTTTAAGTATATCATGAGAAGAAAATGCAATATCAAGATGTTTGAGGGTTGGGCCCTTATGAGGGACAGTGTCTATCATACCCACAAGTTCTTCCATAGGATTAAATTGAGTAACATTTGGACTTATATCAGGTTGTTAATTATTTGTATCAATCTTCATCACATGAGTGTTTAAATGTACACTAGCCTTGATAAATGAAATATTGTGTTTAGGTATGGGGTTGGTAAAAAAAATTAAATTCTAGTTAGGTGGTGCAACAAACTTATTTCCTTGATCATTGACACCTGCAATGGAAAAATGACCCAAATCAATGAGGTCTTTAACTAAGCATTTGAGACACTTACATTGTTTGATGTCATGGCCATTTTGGTGATGAAAATGGCAATAGGAATTTGGTTTAAAGGTGGGTGGTAAAAGTTTTGTGGTATCAAGTGGTTTAATAGGAGGCAAAGTGATCATTTTTTGCTGGAGAAATTGGTTCATTGTATAATAGAGGGTCCCCATAGGTAAAGAGCACCACTAGTTTAACAGTTTCCACTTGATTTGGAATAGGTTGGGTTGGCTATAGAGAAGGTGGATTGAACTGTAAAAATCCTCTTTTTTTTTTCTATAGTTTTTTGTGTTGTTTTGGTTGTTTTGCTCAAAATTCTCAGCTCAGTTAGAAGTGGACTTTGAATCACAACTTGAAACCAAGTTGTGATAGTCACAAAGGGTAATGCATAAATGTATAAATGTATAAATGAAGGAAATTTCATCATAGTTAACTTATCTTGAAGGTGAGTGTGCAATTTTTTGATAAACATCTTTTACAAATGTGAATCAGGAATCTTGACATCAATTTGAGCATACAATGATTGATATCGTGAAATGAAATCAATTACTTTTTCATTGACACTTTGTTTACATCACATTGAATCATCCATTGTATTTTTAGGAGTCATATGGACTTGGAAATGACTTATGAAGGCATCCACAAGTTCATTGAATGATCAGATTCAATGCTTAGGTAATTTTGAAAACCACTCCAATGTAGTGTCCTTCAATGTCTGAGGAAAATTTTTGGCTAACAGCATATCATCGAGGACAAAATCACTACAACAAGGTTGTATAAGCATTGACATGATTAGTAGGGTCTCCTTTACCTCTATATTTCTCAAACCTAGGCATCTCAATTCCTTGTGGCATCTGTGTGCACAAGATCTCTAAGGATAATGGACTACTATGAACATGATATGTGGCTAGAGCAGTTGGAGTTTGGCTAATGGTTGAGATTTTTTGTTGCATGGATGAAAGTGTTAAGTAGTTGTGTAATGATGGGATCAGTGTAAGTGGTATGAGGTGGAAGGGAAAATGGTGATAGAGTGTATGTAATGTTAGGGGAAGTGAAAGGGACACTAAGAGGGGTGAAGTTGGAAGAAGGAATATGTGATGCCACAAAAAAAATAGGAATGATAGTTGGAATAACGAAAGGAGGATTCACATGACTAACCTATTCCATGGTTGTAGTAACCTAAGGAGTGGTATAAGTTGGTATGGAGGATATAGTTGAAGGAGGAGGAATGTGAGGTCCTCCTTGGCTCACAACAATGTTTGTGGATTGGGAAGTAGAAGGAGTATGTTTGTTGTATATCTTAAATATTTTTTTTCATAACTTGTAAGCCATCATCACTTTCAACCAAATGATGGAGGTTTTCTATTATAGGTATGGAATTTGTGGAAAAAAATTTAGGGGATAATTCTTGTTCTATGTTTGCAAAATCGTCATGAATATTAATGGCTTTTTCTTGCGGAATGGAATTTTTTTGCGTGTCAACATTCATTGGATGGAAAGGTGAAGGCATGGTAGTGGTAGTATCCATGCATAATGCACCATTTTCCATACTAGGATTAGGAGCTCCTGAGATCCCAAGGTCCAAAATGAAAGTGCTATCGTGGGAAGCCATGAGTCTAGAACTTTTTCTCACTAAAGTATTACTAATGGGGCACCAAACACTCATACAAGTACCACAAAAGATGGGGTGAATGCAAATTCAAGGTAATGTAGGAGTGAAAAACAAAAATAATAGAAATTCTACAAACTAAAGCATAGAAATAATAGCAGAAAACAAAAATGCAGGAAATACCCTGAAAATGCCTAAAAATGTTGTTTCAAATGTGTAGGTGGATTGATTTTCCTAGGGTGGTGAATGAGTCTAGTTATGAAATTTTTTTGGTGCTTTTCAAAAAAATTAAGGCGATTTTAATGCTTTTTAGATGCAAATTAAGGATGTAAATGCATATTTTCTATTTTTTCAATGATATGTTATGCAAAAATGAAATCAAAATGAGTCTTTCACTAATGCAATTTGAGAAACCCTAGGATGCAATAAACAAAACAATACCCTAATTGAATGTTGATGCAAATGAAACCTAGGATGCAAGATGCAATTGAAATAAAAAAGAAAAAGTGCTGAATATGTGGGTTCACCAAAATGAATCATCAATTTTTGGGCACAAGGCTTATAGGCTACTCTTGCACTCTTTAGATGTTTCACCTAAAAGGAGAGAGATAAACCTCACAAAAAATTAAAGTGGTTCACTTAAATTAGGAAATGTATGATGTAATTAAGACTAAATGAGATTATCTAAATGCAACTAAGCTAAGTAACTGATTGATTATGAATGCAAAACCTAAGAAATATGCAACGTATGAAAACACAATGTGATATGCAAGCATGAACTAGAATATGAATGAATGTAAAACATAAATGAAGGTTGAATCAGAGTGCACCTAAGAGTTTGATGAAGAATTTGGAGTGTTCTGAATGCTAACAAAAATCATTAAAAATCACAAGTGGGACTCATTCACCACTGATGGCGAATGACTCCTTCTAAATAAAACTTTTGAAAATAGGTTTCTAAGTGTCGAGATCGATAATCTAACAAAATATGGATTTCCAACCTTTAGGTGGGACTCATTCACCATTAATGTTGAATCCATCCTCGACCAAAATTCTATGAAATTAGGGATCAATTATATAGCACTATATCTAAGGTTTTCTTCTTGTCAGGTTGACAGAGTCAAAGCTATAGAAAATAGACTGTAGGTTGTCGGCAAGCTTGAAATAGGATTGATTTTAATTGAAACATTTTATTGACTTCTTCTCCACTTTTCAACACCTAATTGCTTGATAAATATTCATACAAAAGTCTATAAACACACATGCAAAAAGGGAAAAATTGTTAAGGGTTAGGTTATAGTGATTTTCCTTGGTCAAATCCCACTTTGGTAATCAAACCCCTAATGAAGAAATAGAATTAAATTAACAAGGAAAGATGAATAAACAACATGTAAATGTCCTAAAATCACCACAACCTTGTTGAATGAATCTGAAGATATATCAATGACTACTCCAAAATGTTTGATTGATGCTTGATTAGATGATGCAAAGTGATTGAATGTTTGAATGAAGGAGTGACTTAATGAACTTGATGATTTGGGGTTAAAATGGATATAAAAACACTTATGTATACACACTCATCCCTTAGTAACCCAATGATACCTCATCACAAGCTGACATAAGGTAATTTTGAATAAAAACTTGAAAGAAAATTTGAAATATTTTGAATTTTGAGCCAAGAGGGACTCATTCGCCACCCATGGTGAATGGATCCCACCTTGGGCTTGAGATTGGGTTTTGGGAATTAAGTCACTTTAAATGTTGTTTTGTCAGGTTCACATTCAAAAATACACTTAATTGAACCTTATAAGGGAATAAAGGGGTCAAATAAAGCATAAGAAAGGTGTAAATAGTCATATTAAGCCTTGAAAAGTGTGAAATATCATTACAAGACCTTACAACACTTCAAAGTAGGACTTGATAAGTGATGAAAATGTGATTTTTAGGTGAATTATAATGAAAGGAGTCTAGAAAAGTTTAGAAATGTTTTACAACACTTCACAACACCTTCACAAGAGCTAATGTGAATGTTTAAACCACATTACAACATTAAATCAAAGCAAAATGAACCAAGCATCATGAAGAAAGACCTAAAAGACCATGAAAATGTCCAAGGGGCGAGTTTTCTATGGTACACATGGAAATTGATGTAGTGCACCTAATTCTAATCAATTAACAATCAATTCTTCTATCAGTCAAGTAATTAAGTTTATTTGATTAATTCACCTCCTATCATTAATGTTCCTCAAATTTAATTAAATAAATCAAATTATTTCATTAAGTATCCTAACGAACTCTCATCTAATTTAATAAATCAAATTATTTAAATCAAATCTCAAATCCCCAAATTCCTCTTCTTTGATTAAATAAATCAAATGATTTAATTCAAATATCATAAACCCACTCAAATTTAGCTAAATTGTGAATTTATTAACTTTAATCCTAATTACCCATCCTCTAGCTTTTCACTCAACCATGGTCAAACTCAACCCCTAACTAACCCACCAACTTGCACAGGAAAATCAATTATTTTAATTAACTAATTATCTCATTTTCCCTCACAAAGGCATATTCTAATGGAATATTCCTTCATTAACTCCATTTATTTGACTTTATTTCCCAAACAATTTCCCTCCTAAATATCTCAACCACATTTATTTAATGCCTCTTGCAAATGCATTAATCTCTCTTACACCTCTAAAATCCTCAACCACATGTATTAACTATGCACCTTCTCCAAAATGTGCTTAATCCCCACCCATTAGAATTGAGACAAGTGTCTCAATCTCATTGGATCTCTATTAATCCCACATTCATCTCATCTCTCCATTCTTCAACCCTTCAACCTATAAATAGAAGCCACTTCTACTCCACAATCATCCACAATCTTAGCATTCCCACTATAGGCACTTTTTATCTCCATCTTTCCATCTCCATTGCATTGTGTTCATCATTGGAAGCTTATCAAGGGGGTGGGAAAGGACATCCTTTTCACATATAAGGAGCACCAATCACACTATGGGATAATGGGGGTTTGCATAATGGATTTCGTTTGCACAAGGAATTTGCAAAATTGAAGCATAGGAAACAATCTTTGAAGAATTTTTGAGTTGGAAGTGGGCATTAAACTAGAAAAAATAATTTTTAAATGCTTATTGTAAAAGCTTGAAGCATCAATCTCCCACTTTCATTTTTATTTTAGGACAACTCACTTCAGTTTTGGGTTTAAAATTAACCATTGATTTCATCTCTTCAAGTTGGTTAAAATTGAACTTAGAAACTTATTAGACTTTGATTTTGGGTTAAAATTGAACAAAATAACTTCACACTTGGTTTTTGGTGCTTAAAAAGAACTCATCATTGCTTTGAGGATTTAAAACAATTTTTTGTTTGCTTTGTCTTATAATCTTTTTTGCAACTTGTGTCATTTGAATGTGTATGCAC
The DNA here is from genome assembly GCA_007258455.2 of Sequoia sempervirens. Taxonomy (NCBI): domain Eukaryota; kingdom Viridiplantae; phylum Streptophyta; class Pinopsida; order Cupressales; family Cupressaceae; genus Sequoia; species Sequoia sempervirens. The sequence goes on from VDFB02058242.1 coordinate 322,785,758, forward strand.
TTCTCCCATGCTTCATAGAGATATTGAGAATCAAAAGCATTCAAGTGACATTAGTTGTCTAAAAAATTACCTACATATTTCAAGTTTGGGTTTAAAATTGAACAAATCATGCTAGTGTGAAAAAGAGACATTGTGTGTGTTGACTCCTTGCACTTTACACAAACTGGGTGGTCAAACTACAAGTATACTCCCTCACTTTTTTTACCTTTAGAGGGGAATTCCTAAGACCAATTCAAAGGTGACTCCAACCAATTTTTCACTCGAGCTAATATATAAATGGATAAGACTAAACTATCAAGTCCTCATGGTATGGAGGCCTTAGCCCTATAGTGTCTTTTAGAATGGGGTGCTATTGTAAAAAGTATAAGAACCCCTAGTAGGATTGATTAAAGCCTTTAGTGGCTTGTTGGACACTTGAAAGGTGCCATGTCCCTGATTACCCTAACTAAGAACCAATTTATATAGAAGCAAAAATCCTCACTATTTGTTGGTGCAAGAACAGTCGTTCTGAAGGTGAACCATATTTGTACTATTCAAAGTAGAAATAAAATAAATCCTTTTAGTCTCTAGATTTTAAGGATTTTGAGATTTGGTGGTTCTGAGAAGTGTGTGTCATGGAGGGGAGCTAGTGTCACCAAATCTCTAGTTGTTCACTTTGTCTCAATATTTGGAGAAATCCAAGTGGGAACTCAACAAATATTATCTTTTCTATCCTAGGGTTGTGCAATTTGTGAGTCAGTCAAATACTTTGCTTGGATCTAAAACTTTGAAACAAACATTCAACAAGTCATCAAAATTTCAAACCCTTTGGAAAGAGCAAATACCTTTGAAAAGGCCACATATTATTGGTTGTCCCTAGGGATTGTATTCTTAGAGGCTTCTAAATATTTGGGACCATATCTCAATTTTCTCTCTCTAAAGTCAACCTACGAAAATTGTGACTTTGATTCTTTGATTTTCACTTAATATACCTTGTGTAATGAAATAGAGTTGAGAGATAGACATGCAGTTTCAAAAGCTAAGCAAGAAAATGTGGATGTGGTAAAAATAATCCATTAAGTAAAGATAAAAGACAATTGAACCCCACACATTGTTGGATTTAACAACCCAAGATCTTCAATCTGCAATGCCAAAGAACCTCCACAAGAGATAGAGAGAAGCAACAATGGAAGATGCTATTCCACCAAACAAGGATTGCAATATGATACAATATGATCAATGCAATACTATACAATGCTATATGCAATCTATTAACAAATATGCTAGAGATGCCTTGCTTATAAAGGCAAGGATGAGAGATAGGATAAGACAAGATCATGACAAGTGTCTTAATCCTATCACACGAGACAACTAACTCATAACTACGTAGGAAAGTGGAAATTCTAGATAAGACAACTAATACTTATCTAGATATGACAAATAATATCCTAAGTAAACTTAACATGTGAATTAAGTCCCCTAAGTCCGTAGTAAAGGAATAAACTAGGTACAAGACTTATTCACACCAACACACATTATTTTGTTCCAATGATTTCCCACAAAATTAAAATCCCAAAACTAAAGTATATCCATTTTCATAAACGTCTTAGTCCAAGAGCTCTCAAGAAACATCTTTCAACACAATACGAAGTCAGAGATAGGATACTCTATAACTTTTACAAATGCGCTTCAAAGGACAACCCAAATTTGTATTCATTCTATTATTCTCAAAATATAGCTCTCTTCCAATATTTTGAGTATCTCACTTTGTAGAGTTGAAAGTTTTAGAAAAATAGCATGTTCTTCAATACCTAGGTCTTGTAAACAAAAGTCTATATAGGTTCATCTAGGATCAAATCAACACTTTCATCCATCCCAAAACACCAATCAAATCCCATCTCACAAAAAAATCTTAGAATCTTGGAAAAATCATTCATGCTAGACTTTTGGTAATCCTCGAAATCAAAACCAAAATCACCTTATTTGGATAAGCGTGTGTGGATGAACACTTTCTCATACACTTAGTTAAATTATCATCCTTGTGGACAATTTTATTCCAAGACAACATCTAAAATATTAGGGTTTATAGGTTCATTATCCAAAATCAAAAAATAAAATCAAAACCAAATCTAAAGGTCCTAAAGTCTAGTATTCCTCCAAAGTTCTTAAGATTTCAGTCACCCATATCATTCATCCTTCATTTATTTCATCACCATCATTTGATCCTTAGCATCCTAAACTTTCTTTCTGTACTTAAGGTTTAGATTAACTAATGGAGGTATAGATTCATCTTCCATATTCCTAATTTAGTTAATCCTAATTTTATTGTCCAAACGAGGTCACAACGCAAGAAGATCATGGAGAAAAAAGAAGAAACATCCACTTCAAGTGACTTGAGTCAAACCGAAACAAAATTCAACCCAAGGATATCCATCGACCTTCCACTTAATCCTCCTCAAATACCTCAAAATCCTCAAGAGGGAGGTTACCAAGTCGAAGATGTCACCTTGAAGGAATGACCCAAGATGAAATCATGGAGGTAGTCCAAAATCCTAAAAACCACAAGATTGTCAACACAATGATGAGACTCAATCCTTCACAATACATGTTAACACTAGCAAAGGAAGGGCTAAAATCCCTTCTAATTATGATATGAGCAGTATTGTGGAACAACCTCTTGGGAATATGCTACCAGTATCATGAAATCCTTCCTTCCAAGACATCATCCAACACATCCCTCAACCAACATCATCTCATGCCCCAAGTCAGCCCATGATCACCAAGGGGAGTTCATTACTCCAAGTTCTTTAAATACATCCCCTTGTGAATAACCAAAACTTAGATGCAAACACCATCTTGGGTATGCCAAACATCATCCCACAAGACCCAAAACATCAGTATGTCCCCCTCATTTTTCATGGCACCAACAATTCATCCACCTTCTCTACATCACCGACATATTCTCTTGATATAGAAGTCTCTCTCCCCATGATATCACAAGGAAAAGTGGGATAATTTGGAAAAGGAGGAGATTTTGATGCATCTCCATCACTTTTGCAAAGGAACACATCTCCAATCTTCCCATCATTTCCTTTTTTGACATCAACATCCACACAAAATCAAGGTTTAGCACAACCCCCTTTAGCTAACATACCAATCCTAAACCAATCAATTCAAATCAATCCACCAATCATGAATCAAATCAACACATCGATCATACCAAATCCTCTAACCATGCCACTAATATCATAACACCAAGTGGAAGCAATTCAAACATATAAACCAATCAGCATTCCATCGACAACACCTCAAACTCTCCAAAACATGGTCTCCCAAGGACCTAGCATGTCAACCATACCATCTACCACACAACCTCTTGTCATCACTCGACAAGCGCCTCTGCAACCACCTCAACAAAATATTACCACCTCATCTCACACTATTTTTCCAAATCCCCTGCCTCCACCACCAAATCCAAATATGGAAAATCAATACAGTATCACATTACAAGTAGCCTAGCAAGCCTATTAAAAGGAACTTCAATAATTCCAAATGGAAAAAGCCACACAAGCTGTGCAACAAGCTACACAAGTTGCACAACAAGCACAGGCATAGCATTCCGCACAACAGGCTACCCAAGCACAAGTGCAAGATTTACTACAATAGCAATAGTTTGCACAAGCCGCACAAGTTGCACAAGCTGTGCAAGCCGCTTAACAAGCTCAAGCACAAGGACAAGCTCAATACCAAGCACAACAAGCCCAAGACCAAGCATTGTTACAACAACAAGCTTATCAACAAGCTTTGAAACAATACCAAGCACAACAACAAGCAACTCAGCTACAATGCCCACAATTCTTAAGATGAAGGGTTACCTAATTTGCATGCATCTTGGTAATTCCTCCATTTTCCCCCTTGGCCTAACTCTGCTAAGCAAAGTAAAGAGGTTTTGTCACCTTTGTTTTCATACCATGCTATAGTCTCTCTTTCTCATACATTTTTTCCTCTCACACCTTATCTTTAGTGGTAGTTATTACATTCCTCCTAGCAGAGAGAGTGCCCCATTCTTTTTTTAGAGTAATCACCTCTTATTAAAGAAATTTAAATTTATGCCATGCAAAAAAAAAGGTAACTTTCATCATTTGCCATTGCAAGACCCACCTTTTGAAACTATCAATCCATCTAAAATTAGCAGATCAAACTAATAGGAGGAAGATTTAATCATATTTATTTATATTTATTTCCTACTACCACTAATTATGCCTTTATTTTTATATTATAATATTTTTCCACATTTTACTTTATTAATAAAACTCAACATTAAATGATAATTATCTTTATTCATAATTATAAAATCACTTTATGACAATAATTTAATTATCCAAGAGCAACCTACATATCTATTTTCCAACATGATTTATTTACTAATTTATTTAATTTGTTACTAAGCAAACAACATTATTAAACCAATTTAATTCAAACAATCCAAAACAAAATTAATCAAACATCATAAAAGGGTGAATCATGGAGGGATATTACAGTTTGAGTCCTTGTAAGACTAATGCATGACTCATTTTTTAGTTCAATTGAATTGTATTGAACTTTAAATTTGAATGATCAATAATTAAAAAAAAAATTAATCAAATCATCATAATATTTTCAAAACCAAAAAGAATAAAAATAATAATTAAATTATTGATACATTAATGAATACAAAAACAATTAAATCGTCAAATTAAAACAACATTAACCTATCTATGCAGAACAGCCTTAAAAACTACAATCATGGCAGATGGATATAGGTCATCATAGAAATGACATAAAAAAGATGAAGAGGCAGATTTTGAAGGATGTGTTCCCCAAGTATAGCTCTGGAAGAGGAATAAATTTTAAAAATATAAAAGAGGGTAAAGAATATTTAAAAAAGGATTTTCAAAAATTGAAGTACCCTGTCTTTCTCTTTATTGACAATGCTCTGCATGAAGAGGGCCTCAGAGAGCTTTTGATAAGGCAATGATACTTTCACAAAAATGTAAACAACTCACAGCCCATCCTATAAATTTATTTTCCTAGCATAATAAACAAGACCGCGATGAATAAGGTTTGAATAATGCAGATCAAAGCTCAGAAACTGGAATGTTTAAAAAACAATAAGACACTATTTTAACCAAGCCATCAAATTTTGGTGGAATCAATAATGGAACATCTAGCCAATGTCAGTTATTCTAGTCTCTTGTTTCATGAAATCTCAAATGTCAAAGTCTCACCCATGTAAGAATGTATAAATTGTTTAGTCTAAGATATTTGAGAACACTATGGATATGAGGTAATCTAGTTAAATAAACTAAATAAAATTCTAGGTTATGTTATGTTCTTTGGGTTAAACTTGGGATCTTAATGGTACATGCTACCATATATAAGCTTAAAATACATTAGATTTAAGTCACTCATTTGGGTCCAACAAGTTAATGACTTAGGTTTTAGTGTCCTAATGGATGAAAGAGTTTTGTTCAAAACTTGATACAATCACAAGTCAATTCTAGATTCTCAAGGCTCCATTCTAAATTCTCTAAAAAGGACATTAGTTTAGAGTTAACTCTTAGACAAACACATGACATGGAGTAAATTTAATCAACAAACTACAACACCTAACTTTGACTATCCTCTATGTCTTTACTAATCATAAATCTTCTCCTATGAATTTTGCTAAGCAATCTACTATTTTTACTATCCGATAAAAAACTCCTCAATTAAAGGTACCACCCTTAAGGAGTCTCACGAAATCAAGTGTCCCTAGCTAGATAAATATATACTAATATCGGTCCAGTCTTGAGGATGATAGACTCCCAGATTAGTAGTCTCCATATACACATGTCCCACGAAATCCAATCCGACATATTAATGGTCAATAATTCTTATGCCTAGTCCCGCAGGCACAGGACTCCTTATAAATTTTAAACTATTAGAGCTCTTGGTTCCACACTAGTCATGCTATTATATTTTGAATTTCCTATGGAGGTGGACATTATATAAAATCCATTTTACATGAGATCTCCGGCTTAAAAAGTGGAGACAAGGATATATAAAATCCATTTTACGTGGGATCTCCGTCTTACAAAATGGAGACAAGGATATATAAAATCCATTTTACGTGGGATCTCCGTCTTACAAAATGGAGACAAGGATATAAGACCTTGAGCTTTACGCCCTACATTAACGAGGTCCACAATGCCCACAAGAGATTATAAATGGCTAAACTAATCAAAATCCACAATTTTAACATTATAAAATCAAGAAAACCTAGGCCAAGTTTTATAAGGAGCTGTTGACAGCCAAACATCCTCGTATATTTGAACTACCTTATCTTGAATATAACGTCCTCCTTGAGAAAAATGATAGGATCAACTTATTTAAGTCCATATTATGAATGCACAGCATACACATTCAATCACTTGGCTATCTCCTGCAAAACAAAAATGGGTGCGAAGAAATCAGGAGTCACGCAGTTTGCAAAAAGGTTTTTAATACTGTTAACGTTGGCTATAATATATGGAGCAGTAATGATAAGTGCAGTAGATTGTGGCCCTGAGTACAATTGTTGGGACCACTACGACTGTCCTCCTCCCTTTGTGGGATGCTGCAAGGATAAACCCTGCGATAATGGTGCAGGCTCTTGCGCCATAAACTGTGCTTAATCATCCTATTTCCATTCTAAATAAAAACTACTGCAGATCTCTATCTTCATTGCTTGTCAGTGGAGAGGGATTTTAAATTTGCAGATACAATAAACAAATAAGAGGAAGTAGTATCATGTAATACACTCACTCGGTCTTCATGGCTTTTGAATATTGCAGAAATTAATGTGTTCATTTGTGGATTGAGATGAATGTCCTTTGAATGGTTGGGATTTGTCAAATCGAAGGAGTTCATGCTACTGCTGCGTTTATTTTCTCTTTCTTTTTCTTTCTGTGTAGTATATTTATTTAAATTTACATATTTGTTTGTTTAGAAAATTGAATGAGTTGGCATAGGTTACATATAGTGTAAGATTTGAGTCTGAAACAAGTCTCACATCTGCAAACAACTGTTGAATTAGTTGTCCTTTAATGGTAGAAGTTTTCAAAATATCAGTTCAAAGCCTTCAATTTTTCAATTAGATGAGAACATTTATTTTCATTTATAATATATTTTCAAGATTATGCTAGCAATACATCATCAAATCCATGTTCAAGGATAAGTAAGTTTGTTTCATGTTTTATTTTTATTCTTATTGTGAGAACTAACAATTACAAGACCTTCTAACAACTATCAAATTCTACTTGTATGAGATGTGTCAAATGACTTCAATCCATTGAAAGGAATGCATATTTGAATCGTAAGTTATAAAATTGTGATTTATCATTTATTTTGATCCATTTTCCTCTACTGACCTAGGGTATGTACTCTTTATCCAACATTATCATAGCTGTTGTGGAGGATGAAACACCAAAATGAGGCTTGACTTAGGAAAACCTCTATATGGCACAACCCTTCCTCTCTTCTCTTTCTTACAGGTTACAGATTTAAAGTGGATTTGGAGAATATTAGACCTCAAATCAAGATCAAGCATACAAACATCTTCTTGCATCAAATTAGGGAAAGTTTAATTGTTCAATGACTAACGAACTTCTAAAGTTGATTCTGACAAAGAATCACCTATAAATTGTGATGCTCTTACTTTCTATTTTTCGTGCATATTTTTTTTGTTTTTTGAGTTTGTTACAAAAACATTCTTGCATAGTTGACCTAGTTTGCAATTATCAATCACACACAAACCACATCAATTCATATCATTTCATCTCAAACAACTGAAGGGGACCAAAACGTTGATCAGCCATTTTGGCTCTTCAATGTAGTATCCAGGTGGTATTTTAATCATTTTTGTGTCCCATGAATGTTAAAAACATTGATAAATGTGATTTAGGTTAATATTAGCCCTAGATCCCTTTTTCAACATCATACATCTATTTTGATGGAACTATTTAATATAGTTATATAGCAATAAGTGGTATAGTATTCTATTATGTTTGGTTCTTTCATTAAATTTGATTCATCCTCATTTATTCCTACTTACACATATTTAAAAATTCAATTTTATTATGATTCTATTTGCATCTACTTCCACAACTGGCTCTATTATTAGCCCACATTTCCATATACCTATTCTTGATCACAAGACCTACAACATCTTGTGCTAGTTTCAAATCATATAACTTCTAGGTACAATCCTAAGCTACTCCAAATTGAAGAATATATGTATATAATTTATGAAACCATGTCTAACATTTCATCAAACATGTGGAGTGATTTCTGACATACAAAACAATATGTAACTTAAATATAAATTTATCTTTAAAGGTACATGCAATTGATTAAGAAATACTTTCCTCTCTTAATTTAAAATATATAATCCTATAATAGGGAATGTTCATTAGTAAAAAATATATTTAAAATGAAATAGTAGTTGATGAAAGAATTATCCTTCGATACAACTATCCACTAGGTGTTGGTGATATCTTTAATGAATTTCTCCCCCATTCTATGTATCTGAACTATATATTTTTGGCATTGTAATCATTTCTAGCATTTCTAGCCTGGTTTTTCACCTAAAAGGAGAAAGTAGGGCCAGAAGATCTAGCTAGGTTCACTCAAATAATGAAATTTTTGATGAAGTTAAGATTAGATGCAATGATGTGGATACAATTAAGTATTGATATTGAATTATTAAGTATGCAAAATCTAAGAAATATGACTTGCTTGAAAACACATTGTGTAATACAAAATCACCTAGAAACAATTGCAAAACTAAACAGAACTAAACCAAACTGAAAGTGTGCACTTGAAATGTGGATGGAGATTGGAAATAGCTTCTGAAGTGTTGATAATCCTGATTTTCAGGCCTTGTGGGACTCATTTGCCATTCTGGGTGAATTAGTCCTAGTTTTACGAAACGAAGTCGAAACTCATTTCAAACAAAATGGTATCTGAAAATGCAGAAAACTCAAAATTGACCTGGAAATGGGACTCATTCGCCACTCATGGTGAATGAGTCCACTTTTGAATTTTTGAATATTCAAAAGTGGATTTTGGAGCTTCCGATATACACTTTGATTCTCTACAGGTGTCTACTTCTGAAACTTTGATTTTTGTACCTAAAAATGACTTTTTGTTGATAATTTGACTTGTTGACTGAAGATAATCCTTAAGCAACCTTGCAACCTAATCTTCAATGATTTCCAAGCTTCCAAGAGACCTAAATCTATAAATATGCAAGAAGAGAAGAATAAATGTTGAATGTTAGGGCATAGGGGTTTTGCCTTGGTCAAACCCCTTTTAGGTAATTAAACCAAAATGATGAAAAAAAGTAATGAAACATGCAATAATGGAGTTGATTACCTTTCCATGATGTTTCATCTTGAAATTCTACAACAAAACATGAAGAATTTTCAATTAAATGTCTAAAAATTGATCTTGAATGACTTGTAATCTTAAAACCCTAAGTTACTTGACTTAAGATGGAAGATTGCTGGATGAATGAATGATAAGAGATAAGAGATGTGAAAATGAGTTTAAAGACTTATATTTATAGGAAATTCTCCTAATTTACCAATTAATACCTCATCACAGGCCGACATGATGAAATAATAAACTTAAATTTTACTTTTTTTCCTACTCAAAGGTCAAAAATAAGCCAAATGGGACTCATTCACCATACATGGTGAATGGGTCCCACTTGGATGGGATTGATTCTCCATGTATGGTGAATAGGTCCTATGGGGGCCAATCTGACAACTATGAAGCCAGGAGATAAGGAAATAAGGTTTATAATGCAACTTTGCTGAGTATTTTATCAATTCATGCCTCGTGATGCATAATATGGGTTAATAGGGGCCTATTAGTGATGATGCAAAGGTCAATTAGGGCTTGAGACACAAAATTCAATGTGAAAGTGTGATTAAATACATTTTACAACACTAAAATGAGGTCCACTTAGCCTAGGAAGGCATACAAACCAATGTGAATTTGTAAGACACATTACAACACTAGTTTATCATTAAGTTTATTTCACAAGCCTTCTAAATTGATGTAATAATGTTATTAAACACATTTTATAATGTTAAATTAGGAAGAAATGGGTTCATTAAGTCTAGAAAAGTGTGAAAGCATCTTACAACACTTTAGAACACCTTTACAAGACATCATTAGAAGCAGGTTATTCTATTTGCAAGGGTCCAAGACCTAGTGCAGATGCATAAAATGTCTCACAACACTTGAATCAAGGCCTAATTAAGTCTATTTTATCATGAATTATTCCCATGTAGATGATAAAGGATGCCAAAGATCAAGAAGGAAATCAAGCCCCCAGGATCCAAGGTACATAATAATGCAATGGAAAGAACGAAAAAAATGAGGTAGAAAATATGCACTCACTCTGGGGCCACAAAACTTTAGGTTGTCCATGGGGTGAGAATTCCTATAGAATTAATTTGTAAAATAAAAAGGTGGATCAAGCTTCAATTGTTTTTCCAACTAGTTGTGGATCAGATCTATGCTATTTGTCCAAAAATAAAATGCATACTCACTCTGGGGCGATGAAACTCTTGGTTGTCCATTAGGTGAGAAGTCTCAAAAGGTGAGAAACATACACTAGTTGGTATGTACTCACAAACACATAGGTGGCTATGGGGAAATTCGTGCCACTAAATGGGCTTCCCACTCAACCATATAAAATTTATACCTCCCGATAACTTTAAGAAGGCTCCATAAAGGAAAATGATTTTTGAGCCCTATGAGGTAAGCAAAACTTCATATGCTTGACACTCATAAGCATTGTTAGTGAAAAATAGTGTAAAGATTGTTCAAAGGGGTTTTACTTATTCATGCAAGGTCTCATCTTAGGGAACATCATGCTCAAAGTCTCCAAGAGGCGATAATTCCAAAACAGTATCACATTTTTGGAGGGAATCAAGCCCAATGACTCCACCAAGAACATGATAGATCACAAGAAGAATGAAATCACACAATGAAATGTGAGTGGTGATTTATGCACCCCACTTTAAAGTGGTTGTGAGCACTCATACTATGAGAAATTTCTTTAAAGTAGAAGAAGGGAACATGGGAGCTTACTCAGAAACCCTATGCCAAGTGATATGTTTTCAATAAGCTATGTCATGAATAAGGTAGTATGTCACATGTGAGCCAACTTAAGGCATATCGTCCACGTCCCAAGATTGCTCTTATATGTTCATGAAAGGTTAATGACTATCCAAAAGAGGAAATGACAAGTGATATGCAAGGACAAGGCTACATAACCCCTTGTCCCCACTACGTACAGGACAAGGGTGAGCCACAATGATTGATGAAGTGTAGGTTAGAGTAAAAATTGGTATCAATTAGAGGAAGTAGCTGTCCTAACAAAGGGAAGCATACAAAACTCTTGAAAATGTTGGATTTTATGAGTCAAGGCTTTACATTCATCAGTGGAGTGACCGTGAACTCTATGATATGCACAGATTGAAGTCTTGTAAGAGCATTTCTTTCAAGTTCTGGGAGGAAGGGTGATCAAGTGATCTTGGAGGAGTCTTGACAATATACCTTCTTGATCAAGGGTAGAAGGTGGTCTTGTGGTTTGTGACAAAGACACATCTTGCTTAGTAGTAGTTGTCATATCTATTCCAGACAGTTTAGATTGCAAGATTTTGTTCTCTCCATTATAGGAGGGTTTAACATCTAACAAATTCAAATCATGAACATTTTGTGAGATGACATTGGCATTAAGCGAAGGTGTATTTGCTTGTTTCATATTTTGTAAAGGATGATGTTGAAGACCACTACTGTCGAGGAGTTCAGGATGGATGATTGCTAAGGATGATTTAGGAGTGTGTTGTGTGAGATTGTTGATGTTGAGTGAAGGCTCGTTGATCTAGATCAAATGACAATAACCAAGACCATGAGTTGTTTGTTGTGTGTTAGGCTCTATAGGATTGCAGATACCTTGTTCTTGAGCACCACATCCTTTTTCACTATAGCCAAGTTGTTTTATGAGGTCATAACCTTTTCCATAGATTTGTTTCATTGCTATGGAATCGGGTGGTTGTTTGTTGTTGCATTCATCGAAGGTTATTGTCTATGTTGTATTTTCTTCCAAAGTAGAGGACATAGATGGTGTAGAAGATTTTGCAAAATTTTGAGTTGTCATGATGGCTGGTTGTTCTTGTTTCTCATCTTTATTTTGTGTGATTATGTATCCACCCATAAATGATGGTGTGAATTCTAAGGATCCCCAATCATCACCAAATAATTTAGATGGAAATCCCTCATCGTTGTGTTCAATTTCAAGAGGATCTATGTTGGATGTTGGAATTAATGTTTTTAGAGGACTTGTAGCTCCTTTTTCAACATGCAAGCAACTTTTAGGATCTCGGTCTATTTCAACTTGATAAATGTTATTGTTATAGACATATTTCATTATACGATGAAGGGTTAAAGGCACTACATTCATCTTATGAATCCATGGTCTTCCTAAAAGAAGATTATACGAAAGATCATAAGGTATGACATGAATAGGAGTTTTTTAAGTAGCCCCCCGCCACTGTAATAGGAAAAGTGATTACACTGAGTGGTTGCCTTGTTGTATTGTAAAATCCTCAAATAGATAAGGAATCATGTTTTACTTGTGACTTGTCAACACACAATCTATCAAGAATATTCACACTACACACATTAAGAGAAGAACCATTATGAATAAGGGTTCATTTTATCCCTATCTGATTGTATTAAGCAATGTTCATGAAAGCTTCATTTTGTTTCACAACTCTTAAGAAGGGAGCTCATGTTGATGGAAAGTAATGTCTAAATTTTTCTTATTTTTTTAATGGATTAAAGCTGCTACATCATTCAGAGTTGTACCAGGAGGAAATACAATTTGTTTTAAGGCTGTTTGAAGAATATTGTGGTAATTTGGTGAGTTTTGAAGTAAATCCCAATGGGATATCTTTTTGGGAGTATTATTTAATTGTTCAACAAGATCATACTCATTTGTGTGTGGGAGGTAACAAGGAGCACTAGATGGATTGGGTAAAGGTAAGGAGGGTGGGGTTGGTTGTGGCAATTGTCGATTATTTCAATTATTATATGTATGAGCAATAGTATTATAACTCGGTTGCTGCGATACATTATTCTTAAGTGGGTAAAGGAAAAGTTCAAGTTTGGTTTGAGGTGGAGGTTTATGTGAAGGGGTTTAGAGGATGAGTTGAGCTTGAATAATGTTAACATCCCTTAGCAAGTGAGAGTCTATATCATTATTGTGGTTCTTATCTTGCATCATGATATCCTTCCTAGGAGGATGGTTTTTAGGAGAACTACAAACTAAATTTTCTTGACATTCTAAGGTTGATTCTTCTAAAAGGACTTCATCACAAGTAGGAGAATGCTCAATGGTTGAATTTTATTTCCTAATTTTAATTGAAGAGGGACAATGAAGATTCTCATGACTGTTATCAATTGCATTTTTGAACAACAAAGTATCTTTTTACAAATTAGGAGAGATACTAGGAAAAGGAAAAATGTTGTTGTCATGATTAGCTATGGTTGTATTATCTTGTTTAAGAATAATTCGGTGAGGTGAAGAGGGAAAACTAAGATTCTCATGATCTTTATGGAATAAGTTTTCTATCATTAAAGTATCTTCACAACAATGAGTAATACTAGGAGAAGAAGAGATTGTAGTGTCATGATCATCTAAGGTTGCATAATACTAATAGAGGTAAAAGGAGAGAAAAAACTAGCATTCTCAAAATTCTCATTAATTAATTCTTACACAAAAATATCGTCGTCACCAAGAGCGGAGATATTACAAGAAGAACAAGAATGATCGTTAGGAATGGCCCAAGTTGTAATCTCTTTCACTAAAACACTCTCATAGGGAGAGGATAGGAAGTGTTTCTTAACATGTCTACATATGTGAACCACTGATTTTTGGCTCTCTAGTACTTCTCTAACTCTTCTAGGGTTTTTCACCTCAAAGGAGAGAGGTAGGGCAAAAAATGCAAACTAGATTATTCGAATTATGTTATGTGCAATGTTGTCTAATCTAAATGGAATAAACTAAATGAAATTTAATGATATAAATGAATGAAAATGAATGCAAAAGTGAGATTTAAGCTATGTTTTAAAACACACTGTGATAAGAAAACAATGAAGAAAATGAAGAAAATATGTAGAACAGAAAGAAATAGGATGAATCTGAGTGCACCTGGGCAATATCTGATTAATCTATAAAGTTGTGGATGCTAGTTGAAATTACTAACAGTGGGACTCATTTTCCCAGGGTTGCAAATTAGTCCTCCTACTAGTGAAAAAGTGTCAGAAACAAGTTTCTATCTATTGGGACTCATTCACTATCGGTGGCTAATCAATCCTCTCCCAAATTTCTAAAATATTAGGAGACAATGTTGCAACATTAGATCTAGAAATCACTGATTGTCGAGTTGCCAAATTCAATTCTACAATAAAAAAACAAGAAACCTTATCCAATCTTGAAATAGACTTGAGTTGACTTGATGCACCTAGTTAACTTTGTAACTATGTGTCAAGAAATATGTTGTATTTAATGTTGTTTGTCAGGAAAATATTTGAAAATACACTTAATTAAGAAATATGAGGACATAAAGGGGTCAAATAAAGAATGAGAAGGGGATAAATAGTGAAGATGTTCCTAGAAAAGCATGAAATCTTGTTACAATACTTCACAACACTTCAAAATAGGACTTGTTTAGTGATGAAAAGGTGATTTTTAGGTGAATTGCAATAAATAGAGTCTAGAAGAATGTAGAAATGTCTTACAATGTACCTTCACAAGACATTGTTATTTGAATTTTAGTACCTAAATATGCATGTTCAAGCCATGTCACAACATAAAATTAGAGAAAAATATATCAAATACCATGAGACAAGACCTAAAAGACCATGAAAATGACAAGGGGCCATTTTTCTACGGCACATTTAGACCCCACTTTAGTGAGAGGATGAACTTGCTTCAAACTCACACTAAAGTAGCCATGAACATCAAAAGGAGGGTTCAAATGCACTTATGTTAGCAAGATGGAATGGCAACAATCAAGAGGGATGGTCAATCCCCCAAGATGAAGATCCCATGGAAAAATAAACATAAGAAGAAAGGAATAGACAAGTGTTGAAAATAATTAGATGAGGCTTTGATCGTCTATCCAACTAGTTGTGGATTAGATCTAGGCTAATTGTTTGAGAAAGAGAATGTATACTCACTCTAGGGCAATAGAACACATGACGATCCACCAGGTAAGAAGTCCCAAATTGTACTCACTTTAGGGACACAAAACTTTTGGTTGTCTACGAGGTGAAAAATCCCAAATGTACTCACTCTGGGGCCACAAAACTTCTAGCTGTCTGTGGGGTGAGAAAGCACAAATGGTAAGATACATACACTATTTGGTATGCACTCACAAACACAAAGGTGGCTATGTGGAAAAGTCATGCCACTAGTTGGGCTTCCTGCTCAACCATATTAAAGTTACACTTGTTGGTAACTTTAATAAGGTACCACATATAAAAATATCATGAACAAAAAGAAAGGTACCACAGGTGGCTCGCACTCACAAAAGGATATGAATATCACAGTAAAACTTTCCTGCGAATTGGACATTCTGACAGGTGACTAATATCTCTCTGTGGACGTTCATTTACTTGTCAAACCAGGGGACGTAGACTTTAAATAGCGCAGAAAAATATATGCACTAGGAATTTGTTTTGGTCAAATCTTAGCAAAAATACATACTGGAAAGAAATTCTATCTAAGCCACAGAATGGTAATGCATAATTCTTTAACTCAACAATGCTTGATTAAAATAGAAACCGTAACAGCTACGACTGAGGCACAAACCATGAATTGGCCTTATGCTACAGGAATAGTCACAGGGATGGACTCTCTATGCTGCAGGAGCAGTATAAGACTGAATTTGTATAAAAACTTCAAAAGATGAAAGCTAACTGGATATCAGCAGAAAAGAACATCTAACTAATTAACTACAAATACTTACTAAGTGGGGCCCCTTAGCAAGCATCTACTGATTACATAGATGCTGAACTCAGAACTTCATCGATCTTTATTCATGAAAACATAATAAGATACATTGTTTTATTGATGTGAAAACTAACAACAAACTCTGTTTCTGGACAAACAGATTCTGTCTTTCATTATCGTACTAATTCTTACATGATATTTTCTACTCTGTTTCTATCTTACCTTGAATATCATCTATTACTCATTCTATTCCTCTTCTTCTACTACTACTCTCTCGCGTAGGAGGAGTATCTTATTTTTAAATTAGAAGAACAACTAACTAACTAACTTCATCAAAGAAAGACGTAGAAGTAAAGTGTATCCCTGAATCAAGGAACAAACTTCATAAATGAATTTATGTGTTCAACCCGATTCAGAGAGAATCTAGCGCTCCACTCTTTCCAGATTGACTTATCATTAAAAATCTTTCCAAATCAGTTTCGGTCAAAGAGTCTTCGCCGGAGCTTCCTCAAAGTTATGCAGGAAATGGACTTTACTGCAAGGCCGAGATCGGCTGCGCTTGACTCGATCATTCTTCAACAACCTGTGAGAGAAAAGGTAACAGACGCGCAAGAAAAGGCATATGGAACATACATGATATCTATTCATTAATCACACATTTTAAATCTACTTCACCATTCAAAAACTGTATATGATATACCAGCCATTTTCGGGAGTCAACAGGGCAATAAATGCAATCAAGTCAACACAATAGGCTGTAGGAATATAAAAGTGTCCTGCTACAGGATATCCCCATAAAAAGTTTCAACAAAGTTTAAACATCCGTGAAATAGAAAAAATAAAGTCATTTAAAAGTTTATCATAACATCAAATTATGAGCATATTTTAGGCTCATCACTGCCCCCTACTTAGCCCAATGCTAGTCCTCCAGCATTAACTTTCCTAGTGGTTTCTCTGAAGTCAGTAGTGGCTGCATGACTCTGAAATGGATGTCCAAACCTATAATAGAATCCTCTGAAATCCTGGCACCTTTCATATCTTCGGTCTTCTAATTCACTGTTAAGATTTGTAGCCTGATGAAGATATAGGGGCCACATTAGCACAGGGGGTCTGAATGTCAGTGGCAGCCACAGTTCAAATCTTGTTTGAAGTCCCAATTGAATATATCTGCTGGTTCATTTGAGTGCAGCTGTAAAGTTTAAGGGACCATGTGGTTCTGACTTTCTTAACCCAACAGTCAATTTTTCCCATCTTTTCTTAGTTCTGGTATATGCTAATCTCCAAAATGAATATTGTTGTGCCTGGAATTCATCATATACTTGCTTTCTGATGTCAAATATTTTCGCTTTGGCTGAAACATTATTAATACCATATGTCAAATCAAACCAATCTTTCAACATTGCATGTGGGTTTGAACTTTGAGAGCGTAATGGGACAGGCTCTGTTTTCTCAACTTCCTCATACGTTTCCCACTGCCTGCCATAATTCACCTCATTTGCTGCCCATGACATAAATGCTCTCAAATGAATATCACCAATGTATAGAAGAGGATTCCATTCTGTTTCAAATGGTATTAAATAGTCATGCAAATAAAATTCACACAGAGAATTTCTTAACCAGTTAGGGGCTGCTTGGTATGCTTCATAAAATTCTTTGGCAGTGTGAATTATAGGGTCTTGGTTTCTAGAAATTCTCATCAATTGAAACCATAAAAGCATTCTTTAAAAGACCTGAGCATAAACTCTGGTGGCGGTCTGTGATATAATTTGGCCAGAGTTACCTTGTATTTCATCCATTTTGGGTTCAAATAGCAATTTCTTATTTACGACTTTCAATTGGGGTGTTCGGTAGCTTTTCTTTTTCTTGTTTGTTAGGGGGCTCACGCCCTACCGGAGATGATGGTGGTAATATAAATAGTTGTTGCTATAGGAAAGCTGCTGCGAAGAGTCTTTGCAGGGAAGACGTACCTTTTAGAATGAGGTCGGTCTGAGGGACCCTACGCCTTTGTTTTTCCTTTCTCTCTCCTAGTGGCAGACCTAGTTTGTACCCTAGCAGAAGATTTAGGTGTAAAAGCTGCAGGACCAGGTGCTACAAGAGTAGATGACCCTTGCCCTGTTCCACTAGTAGATGCAATTTCTTTCTTCTTTCTTTGAGGCCGTAGGGTAATTACCCTAGGGGGTTGTGGAGGTTGCAAACTCTTTTGGACAACAAATTGTTGCCAGGAGAGAGGTGAGACATCTCTCAAAGAGTGCTCAATCAGTAATTTAATAAGGCCATGATGAGTGACAGAGTTATCTTTCCCTTGTTGAGTTCCATGGGCACTTTGCTCTAAAAATTTTAACAAGAAATTCAGAACATTCACAGCCAACCCATGCCTTATATGGTAACAATTTAAAATGATGAGAATCACGGATAGGAAAAATGGCCTTCCGCGGGTTAAATTACCTCATTATATAAGTGGCATACTCACGAATATGGAAGAAGCTGATGACCTGTACATCCTTGCTTGGAGGCGTCGAGAGGTCCATCGGCCCGGTATCGAAAACTTCGATATACAGCTATAGCATACGAAGAAAGTTTTTTTTCTCAATGGCTGGAGCTTGATTACCTCGAGTAATTCTATCTTGGTTGCAACAGTATTTAGACCCCATACGGTGGCTTCCCCTTCAGAAAGTGTTCTCAAAAATTCTGTCGTAGCCTCCTCATCAAAATCATTTAAACTTAGAAAATAATTTAACCATCCATAGAGGCTAAATGCTTGGACTGTCTGCGGGTTTTGCAACAACAATTCATGAGCTACAGGCTCTTGTCGTACCAACTGACCACCCATGTTTGCAGTTTTTCTAGCTGAACTCAATTTCTTGCTGAAGATTCAAATTCTTTATTTCCCTTTCTGTTCTAGTTTTTCTCTGTCATGCCGCCACATTTCTTTCTTTTTTCCAAAAATGAACTTTTTTAAACATCCAGTCTTAATCGTAGTTTGCAAGAAAAGATGCATTAAAGAAGGACATGGAATCACGTTTGGAAAGTACCAGAAATGTATTAAAGAAAGATTATTTTGCAGTTATGGCAGCGGTGAAAAGACAGGTTTCAAAAGATGGATTAACCCGCCCCTACTTAAAAGGATGACATGTGTCCTCACATGTACTAAAAAATAAGGTAGAGATTAGTTATTAATGACCCGGTACATGCATACTTGATAGTGAATAGAATGAAATAAATCAAATATGCGATAAGAAAAGATGTAAATTACCTGTAGTAATTGCACGTACGTGTGAAGAAAGATGACGACACTGCATGAATTGACAAGTTGGAAAGATATCTGAATTAAGGTTGATGCAGACGGATGAAGTGGACGGGTGATGTGGGCGGATGAAATGTACGAATGAAATGGATGGATGGAATGGATGGATGGAAGATAAAGAAATGAGGTGGGGGCGATAAATTTAAATGGAGAAAAGGGGTTTTCTTAAAAAGAAAACCTTTATTATGGGCATGCTTTTTGAAAATTAGAGGAACGCTGTAGGAGAAAGGCCAGAGCCTTCGGCTATAGGAAGAGTAGCGGGAGGAACCTGAATAAACTGCTTCATGAAGTCTTCCTTGGAAACTGGCTTATGGTACAGTCGGAGTCGGTGGCCATTGACGAGCAATTTGAAATGGACTGGATCAATTGTGACCAGCTGCACAGCTCCATTGTCAAACACATTTTCAACCTCATAGGGGCCAAGCCAGCGTGTTGTGAGTTTACCCTGGCTTTCTTGGTACCTAGAATCATATAACAAAGCCCAATCTCCAGCAAAAAATTTTCTTGTTTTGATGTGTTGATCATGCCATCTCTTTCTCTGCTGTTGGATTACTTTTGTATGCTGCAGGGTGGCTTTTCTCATTTCGTCCAAAGCATTTAGCTGCAGGAGACGGTCCTTCTGTGCTTCGGATAAGTCCATGTTGAGTTCAAGAGCTGTCCTCAAAGTTTTATGTTCAAATTCAATGGGTAACATAGCTGTTTTCCCATAGAGCAAGTCAAAAGGTGTAAACCCAGTTGTTGTTTTCCATGTAGTTCTGTAAGCCCAAACTGCTTCAGGAAGTCTATTACTCCAGTCTTTCTTATGAATCTGCACTATCTTTGTGAGGATTGCTTCAATTTATCTATTTGTTACCTCCGCCTGACCATTGGCTTGAGGATGATAGGGGCTGGACTTCTTGTGTTTGATCTTATAGTCATTCATAAGTGCAGTGATCAGATTTGACGTAAACTGAGCTCCTTGATCAGTTACAAGTTCTTTAGGAACTCCAAATCTTGTGAAAATTTGTTCATACAGAAATTCAGCAACTTTATTATCTCGAGCATGAGTCATAGCTTTTACCTCGACCCATTTTATTACATAGTCTGTGCAAACTAGAATGTATGACTTTCCATTTGATGGTGGATCACCTGGGCTCCCACAAAATCCATCCCCCATTTATCAAAAAGGTTGACTATGACCAAGCGGATATAAAGTGGCATTTCATCCGAATTTAGTCGGGTTCTCTCATACGACATCTACTCACACTTCTTCATAGGCCACACAACATCCTTGTGTAATGTTGGCCAAGTATTGCCCTATTATTGTAGAACTTTCTACGCCGTTTTTGCTGTAAAATTTCCCCACATGGTTCGGCCATGGCAAACATGTAAGATATCATAAGTCTCATCTTCTCTTACACATCTTCGCATTACTTGATCAGGGCCAGTATAGAATAGACAATTTGCAATCCAAGTAAAGTTAAAACTTTTCTCTATCAACAACTTCTTTTCTTTTGGGGAAAAATGAGCTGGTATTCTATTTGCTGCCAGATAATTAGCAATGTCTGCATACCAGGGTGTATGTGCAGCAATGGAAAACAAGTGTTCATCTGGAAATCTATCATCAATGACCTCATGTTCCTCAGATGTAGTTGATTGAAGTCTTGATAAAAAGTCAGCTACAACATTAGCTCTTCTTGGTTTGTCAATGATTGTGATATCAAATTCTTGTAACAACAAGAGCCATCATGCCAATCTACCAGAAATGGCAGGTTTGTTCATCAAGTACTTGATTGCTGCATAGTCAGTGTGGATGAATATCTGATAACCCGTGACATAATGCCTAAATATTCCAAAGCATACATCACCGCAAGCAATTTTTCTCGTGAATAAAAGATAGTTGAGCTCAGACCTTGAAGGCTTTTGGCTGATAAAGTAGATAGCACGCCAATTGAATTTTTTTCACTTAAAACCGCCCCTATACCAAAATCAAATGCATCAAGATGTATGTGAAAAGGCAAGTTCCATTTTGGACCTTGAAGAACAGGGGCCTTGGTAAGCAAGTCCTTTAGCTGCAGGAAGGATTTTTCATAGGCCTCAGTCCACTCAAATTGAGAATCCTTTGTTAACAAAGCATAAAGTGGACTGGCAATTTTACTAAAGTCTTTTATAAACCTTCTATAATACCCTGCATGACCAAGAAAACTTCTAACATCTTTTTGTTTTGCAGGAGTTTGTAAATTCTGAATAACTTCAATTTTAGCAGGGTCAACCTGAATTCCATTCTTTGAAATATGATGACCTAGAACAATACCTTTTTCCATCATTAGAAAGCATTTTTCACTGTTTAGAGACAATTCTTTTCTACACCTTTTTAATACTTTTTCTAAATTCACCAGTGCTTCTTCAAATGTGACTCCATATGTAGTGAAATCATCCATATAAATCTCCATACATTCATGAGATATATCAGCAAATATACTAATTACTACTCTCTGAAATGTTGCTGGTGCATTGCATAAGCCAAAAGGCAAGACCGAATAAGCAAATATTCCCCATGGATAGGTAAAAGTGGTCTTGTCTTGATCTTGAAGGGCAATTTTTATCTGATTATACCCGCTGTAACCATCTAAGAAGGAAAATTTTTGCCGTAATAAAGGAGTTCAGTAATTTGGTCTACAAAAGGTAATGGAAAGTGATCTTTTTAGTGGCATTGTTCAACTCTCTATAATCTACACATACTCTTCATTTTCCTCCTTTCTTGGGGACAATGACTAATGGAGAAACCCATTGGCTGTCAGAAATTGGGTAAATAAAACCAGCATCAAGCAACTTTTGAAGTTTATTTTTCACTATTTCTCTAAGTGCTGGATTTACTCTTCTCTGAGGTTGTCTAACTAGTAAACAATCTTCTTTGATATATATCCTATGAGTACAAACTCGAGGATCTATTCCTTGCATGTCCCCATATTCCCATGCAAAAGCTTTATGCTATTCTTGGAGCATTTTTAATAAGTCAGCCTCTTGAGACTGAGACAACTTGCTATTAACATTCAAACAATGATCTGGAGACAATTCTATCTACTTAATCAGATTACTCATAGAATCAACAGGTAATATTTGTACCTCTTGTGGAAGCAGGTTATGAAAAATTGTCAGAAGTTTAGGCAATGAACTCTTGGAATCTAGCTGCTACAGGAAACATTGATGATGACTGTCACTTGGATCAGATAAACTATCTGAATCAAAATTGAATTGCAGAATTTGAAAAAGCAAAGCATCTTCACTTTGAAGTTGAGAGAATGGATCATTTTGGAGCATCATTAATTGAGCCAAAGAATTGGCTTCTTCTGTTTCTTCTCCCACATCTGGCCAAACAGGTTGGGACAAATCTAGTTGAGGTTTAGCAGGCGGATACAAAGCCAATTTCTTTGTGGACTGCCCATCAGAAATGGTCATATCTCTAGAATGACATCCTATAAAAGCATCAGCAGTTGCTAACCATGGCCTACCAAGGATAACTGGATACCCTCCTAAAGTTGCCTTAACTGATAATATTGTGAAATCAGCAGGATACTCCCAAGATTCAAGAGTGACAATTACGTTTTCTACCATCCCATTAGGTTTGACTGTGGAGCTATCTGCAAGCTGCAGAACTATGGGTGTAGACCTAATGTTTGAAATATTCAAGGAGTCCATAGTATGCTTTGTCATTACATTGATGGCAGCTCCTAAATCAATCAAAACATTTTTTACAACTTGGCCATTTATATGTATCTGTACTACAGGGCTTCCAGGGTCAATATACTTTGGAATGACTACATTTCCCAACATTATATTAGCCAATTTCCCTAAGACATGAATTGTTTGGGGATCCTTTTTCTTTCATCCAGGCTTCTTCAAACAGGCTTCTTTAATAGCTTTTCCAAAAATGGGAACATCTTTAATAGCCTGAAACAAAGGGATTTGAATTTGCACATTTTTGAGTTGATCTAGAATGTCAAAAGTGGGTTCTTCCATGAGTTTAGATTCAGTACTTTGCAACCTCTGAGGAAAAGGTGGTTTATCTTGTCTCTGCAAAATAGGTTCCGTAGAAACTGTATCGGGTATAGGCATATGCTCAGTGGGAACAACAGGTGCATTAGGTTCTTCAAGGGGAGAATCAGATATTTCTGTAATCAGAGGTGGTTTGGGAGCAGGTAAAGTAGTTCCAGACCTCAGATGGATGTAATTAACATTTAAGGCATAAACTTGATATTGGTTGGCTTCAGAAATATACACAGGCTGTTGAGGCTGCTGCTGTTGCTTATTATTGGGATTAGGCAATGGCTAGGCAGGCATAGGCGTTTGCTTTGAAGGTCCAAGATTTGTGGTAGTTGCTGCAGGAGGCAGCATAAGGGCCTATTGTTGTGGCTATGGAGGCTGCAGAAACCCAGGAGTCTAGTTTTGCCATTGTTGAGGACCTCTCCATTGAGGATTTTGTTGCCAATTTCCTGAAGGTGGGGTCCATTGCCCTTGTGGCTACTGCCAACCTCCTTGAGGAGATTGCCACTGTGGGGTTTGATAATTAGACCAACTTGGTTGAGGCGGATTTCATGGTGGTGGTGGTCCATATGCTTGTTGCCATTGGTTATTATAGCCAAAATAGGGATTACCAAAAGTTAAAGGGTCTTGAGGCATACCTTGCCTTTGGGCCCATGGTCTCCTTTGTGCAACAAATAACACTTGGTCATCATCACCTTCCACTGGTTTGAAATCAGTAGGCAGTTGTCTAGCTTCCAAATTAGCCACCATCTTGCATCTATAATCACGCTTCTTTTGTCTACAGTATGGACAGAACTCAGCCAAAACTACCTCAGCTTCTGCATGTTTCTTCTAAGCTTGCATAGTGTCCAATTGTGTAGCTATATTATTAATGATGTCCTGCTTGAAATCATATAGCAAATTTGTGATCTCCATCCGGGAAACTCTACCAGAAGAAGACTTCCCCATTGAAGCATGATGACCTCGACGTTTCTTAACTATTGCTCGAGAGTAGTTAAGACATATCTTCTGGATATCATCCCAAGGCAGTTGAGTTATATCACCTCCTCCCATTAGGTCTAGGGTGTCAATACAGGCATCACTGATTCCCCTTAGAAAAAATAGTTTCTGAGAGTCCTCGTTAAGAGTATGGTTTGAGTTTCTTTTTAATGAAAATAAAAACCTTGAAACATAATCTTCCAGACTTTCATCCTCCTTCTGCTGAATTTGGAATATGTCATCACCTTTGCTGGCACTCTTACAATATTCCTTATACTTTTCAAGGAATTTCGTCTGCATGGCTGCCCAACTATTTACAATGCCTCTTCCCAGACTCATGAACCATCTGAGATCTCCCTCCTTCAAAGTGGAAAGAAATAGCTTCAGTTTATGAGCGTCTGTGTTGTAGTCATAACTGCGACAGAGGACACCAAATTCAAACAGAAAGGTTTCTGGGTCTTCTGTGATCAGGCCATAAAACTTTGGAAGCAAAGAAGAGGGGATGTTTTTAAGATTGTCAGTATCTTGTTGGGGAACAATGGGAAACTCAAATGCAGGAGGTGGATTATTAGGTGGATTATTTGCCATGTCTGGGTGCTGGAATAGCAGATCAAATGGATTTTCCTCAGGTTCGTTATCAGCTGGGTCAAATAGTAGTTCAATAAACAGATTTTCAAGGAGGAACCTTCCCATTGCGTCTCTTCTTCTTCTATGCATGCAATACGGTGAGTAATGGCTTGAAAGATTTTGAAAATTTTCAACTAACAGACTAAACTAATGCTGAAAATGACTTTGTCAAACTCCTAGTTAGACGCCATCCCCAACAACGGTGCCAAAAATGGCTCGCACTCACAAAATGATATGAATATCATAGTAAAACTTTCCTAGGAATTGGAAATTTTGACAGGTGACTAATATCTCTCTGTGGACATTCATTTACTTGTCAAACCAGGGGACGTAGACTTTAAATGGCGCAGCAAAATATATGCACTAGGAATTTGTTTTGGTCAAATCTTAGCAAAAATACATACTGGAACGAAATTCTATCTAAGCCACAGAATGGTAATGCAGAATTCTTTAACTCAACTATGCTTGATTAAAACAGAAACCCTAATAGCTACGACTAAGGCACAAACCATGAACTAGCCTTATGCTGCAGGAACAGTCACAGGGATGGACTCTCTATGCTGCAGGAGTAGTATAAGACTGAATTTGTATAAAAACTTCAAAGATGAAAACTAACTGGATATCAGCAGAAAAGAACATCTAACTAATTAACTACAGATACTTACTAAGTGGGCCCCCTTAGCAAGCATCTACTGATTACACAGATGCTGAACTCAGAACTTCATCGATCTTTATTCATGAAAACAGAATGAGATACATTGTTTTGTTGATGTGAAAACTAACAACAAACTCTGTTTCTGGTCAAACAGATTCTGTCTTTCATTATCATACTAATTCTTACATGATATCTGCTACTCTATTTCTATCTTACCCTGAATATCATCTATTACTCATTCTATTCATCTTCTACTACTCTCGCAGAGGAGTATCTTATTTTTAAATCAGAAGAACAACTAACTAACTAACTAACTTCATCAAAGAAAGACGTGGAAGTAAAGTGTATCCCTGAATCAAGGAACAAACTTCATGAATAAATTTATGTGTTCAATCTGATTTAGAGAGAATCTAGTGCTCCACTCTTTCCAGATTGACTTATCATTAAAAATATTTCCAAATCGGTTTCGGTCAAAGAGTCTTCGCCGGAGCTTCCTCAAAGTCGTGTAGGAAATTGACTTTACTGCAAGGTCGAGATCGGCTCTGCTTGACTCGATCATTCTTCAACAACCTGCAAAACAAAAGGTAACAGACGCGCAAGAAAAGGCATATGGTACATACACGATATCTATTCATTAATCACACATTTTAAATCTACTTCACCATTCAAAAACTGTATACAATATACCAGCCATTTTCAGGAGTCAACAGGGCAATAAATGCAATCAAGTCAACACAATAGGCTGCAGAAATATAAAAGTGTCCTACTATAGGATATCCCCACAAAAGGTTTCAACAAAGTTTAAACAGCCGTGAAATAGCAAAAATAAAGTCATTTAAAAGTTTATCATAACATCAAATTATGAGCATATTTTAGGCTCATCACTGCCCCCTACTTAGCCCAATGCTGGTCCTCCAGCATTAACTTTCCTGGTGGTTTCTTTGAAGTCAGTAGTGGCTGCATGACTCTGGAATGGATGTCCAAACCTATAATAGAATCCTCTGAAATCCTGACACCTTTCATATCTTCGGTCTTCTAATTCATTGTTAAGATTTGTAGCCTAATGAGGATACAGGGGCCACATTAGCACAGGGGGTCTGAATGTCAGTGGTAGCCATAGTTCAAATCTTGTTTGAAGTCCCAATTGAATATATCTGCTGGTTCATTTGAGTGCAGCTGTAAAGTTTAGGGGACCATGTGGTTCTGACTTTCTTAACCCAACAGTTAATTTTTCCCATCTTTTCTCATTCCTAGTAAATGCTAATCTCTAAAATGAATATTGTTGCACCTGGAATTCATCATATACTTGTTTTCTGATGTCAAATATTTTTTCTCTGGTTGAAACATTATTAATACCATATGTCAAAGCAAACCAATCTTTCAACATTGCATGTGGGTTTGAACTTTGAGAGCGTAATGGGACAGGCTCTGTTTTCTCAATTTCTTCATACGTTTCCCACTGCCTGCCATAATTCACCTCATTTGCTGTCCATGACATAAATTCTCTCAAATGAATATCACCAATGTATGGAAGAGGATTCCATTCTATTTCAAATAGTATTAAAGAGCCATGCAAATAGAATTCACACAGAGAATTCCTTAAGTAGTTAGGGGCTGCTTGATATGCTTCATAAAATTCTTTGGCAGTATGAATTATAGGGTCTTGGTTTCTGAAAATTCTCATCAATTGAAACTATAAAAACTATTCTTTAAGGCACAGAGCATAAACTCTGGGTGGCGGTTTGCATTCCATAATTTGACCAGTTACCTTCAACATTTTGTCCATTTTTGCTTTCAACTCAGCAATTTTCTATTTCTGACTTTCAATTTTCTTTTTCAATTTCTTCTTTTCTACTTGCCATAGACTTTGTTGCATGTTAGTCTGGGCTATGTGTCTAAAAGTCAAAGTTTGCAATGTAACTGTTTCCCAATTATTTTTAACATATTCCAGAAACTCAATTAAAAAGGCCCTCTTATACACAACAAATGGCTTTACACATTGCGGGATGAAATACAACTTCATTAGGCACATTCAGTTGTTCAGCCTGTTCTTGTTCTTGCTGCAGGATAAATTCTTCTTATTGCTGCGGTGGAAAAGTCTGTGCTTCCTCTGAGAATTGCATAGCAGCAGTAGCTAGATCATCAAGATTTGGCAACTCGTGCCCATTATGCCCTGCTTCTTTTGTCTCTACTTGTTCCTTTTCAGGAATGATCGAACTCTGAGCAGCATTCTCATATTCATTCCGAGAAACATTAAATTCAGATTCAACAGACCCCTCTGAAATTACAATCACCTTAGGTTGCGGTGAAACAGGGGAGGTCCTAGATTGTTTCCTTGTGGAAACCCTTCTTGGTACTGATGTAGTTGCAGGTGGTGTTCCGGTAGCTTTTCTTTTTCTTGTTTGTTTAGGGGGCTCTGCCCTACTAGAGGATGACAGTGAACTGGTAATATCAACGACTGTTGCTGTAGAAGAAACTGCTGCAGGGGAAGGTACTGCAGAAGAGGAGCATTGCCTTTTTTGAGAACGAGGGTCAGATTCTGTGGACCCTTCTTCCTTTATTTTTTCTTTCTCCCTCCTAGTAGCAAACCTAGTTTGTACCCTAGTAGAGGATTCAGGTGTGACGGCTACAAGATCGGGTGCTACAGGAGTAGATGACCCTTGCCCTGTTCCACTAGTAGATGCAATTTCTTTCTTCTTTCTTTGAGGCCGTGGGGTAATTAACCTAGGGGGTTGTGGAGGTTGCAAACTATTTTGGGCAACAAATTGTTGCCAAGAGAGAGGTGAGATGTCCCTCAAAAAGCACTCAATCAGTAATTTAATAAGACCATGATGAGTGATAGAGTTATCTTTCCCCTGTTGAGTTCCATGGGCACTTTGCTCTAAAAACTTTAACAAGAAATTCAGAACATTCACAACCAACCCATGTCTTATATGACTTAATAATTTAAAATGATGAGAATGCAAATAGGAAAAACAGCCTTGATAGGTTAAATACCTCATTATATAAGTGGCATACTCTGAATATGGAAGAGGCAGTGACACACACTTGCATCCTTGCTTGGAGACTTCCAGAGGTCCATCAGCAGGCATTGAAAACTCAGCCCTTGCAGCTGCAGCATCTGAAGAAAAGTTTTCTCCAACGGCTGGGAGCCCAGTTCCTTCAGCAATTCTATCTTCGGTTGCAACTGTTAGACCCCATACAGTGGCTTCCCCTTCAGAAAATGTTCTCAAAAATTCTCCCACAGCCTCCTCATCAAAATCATTTAAACTCAGAAAATAATTTAACCATCTACAGAGGTTGAATGCGTGGACTGTCTGCGGATTTTGCAATAACAATTCATGAGCTACAGGCTCATGTCACACCAACTGACTACCCATGTTTGCATTTTTTCTAGTTGAACTCAATTTCTTGCTGAAGATTCAAATTCTTTATTTCCCTTTCTATTATTGTTTTTCTCTATCATGCCACCACATTTCTTTCATTTTTCCAAAAATGAACTTTTTTAAACAAGCAGTCTTAATCGTAGTTTGCAAGAAAAGATGCATTAAAGAAGGACATGCAATCACGTTTGGAAACTACCATAAATGTATTAAAGAAAGATTATTTTTCAGTTATGGCAGCGGCGAAAAGACAGGTTTCAAAAGATGGATTACCCCGCCCCCTTCTTAAAGGATGACATGTGTCCTTACATGTACTAAAGAATAGGTAGAGATTCGAAGGATAATGACTGGTACATGCATAGCAGTAATTGAATAGAATAAAATAAATCAAATATGTGATAAGAAAAGATATGGCATACCTTTAGTAATTGCACATACGTGTGAAGAAAGATGACGACGCTGCATGAATTGACAAGTTGGAAAGATATCTTAATTAAGGTTGATGCAGATGGATGAAGTGGATGGGTGACGTGGTCGGATGAAATGTACGAATGAAATGGATGATAGGGATGGATGGATGAAAGATAAAGAAGTGAGATGGGGGCGATAAATAAAAATGGAGAAAAAAGGGTTTTCTTAAAAAGAAAACCTTTATTATGGGCATACTTTTTGAAAATTATGGAAACGCTGCAGGAGAAAGGCTACAGCCTTTGGCTGTAGGAAGAGTAGCGGGCATAACCTGAATGAACTGCTTCATGAAGTCTTCCTTGAAAACTGGCTTATGGTACAGTCGGAGTCGGTGGCCATTGACGAGCAATTTGAAATGGACTAGATCAATTGTGACCAGCTGCACAGCTCCGTTGTCAAACACATTTTCAACTTCAGAGGGGCCAAGCTAACATGTTGTGAGTTTACCCTGGTTTTCTTGGTACCGGGAATCATATAACAGAGCCCAATCTCCAGCAGAAAATTTTCTGGTTTTGATGTGCTGATCATGCCATTTCTTTCTCTGCTGTTGGATTACTTCTGTATGCTGCAGGGCAGCTTTTCTCATTTCGTCCAAAGCATTTAGCTGCAGGAGATGATCCTTCTGTGCTTCGGATAAGTCCATGTTGAGTTCAAGAGCTGTCCTCAAAATTTTATGTGCAAATTCAATGGGTAACATAGCTATTTTCCCATAGAGCAACTCAAAAGGTGTAAACCCAGTTGTTGTTTTCCATGTAGTTCTGTAAGCCCAAATTGCTTTAAGAAATCTATTACTCCAGTCTTTCTTATGAATCTGCACTATCTTTGTGAGGATCGCCTCAATTTCTCTGTTTGTTACCTCCGCCTGACCATTGGCTTGAGGATGATAGGGGCTGGACTTCCTATATTTGATCTTATAGTCATTCATAAGTGCAGTGATCAGATTTGACGTAAACTGAGCTCCTTGATCAGTTACAAGCTCTCTGGGAACTCCAAATCTTGTGAAAATTTGTTCATACAAAAATTCAGCAACTTTGTTATCTCGGGCATTAGTCATAGCTTTTACCTCGACCCATTTTGTGACATAATCTGTGCAAACTAGAATGTATGACTTTCTGTTTGATGGTGGATCAATTTGCCCCACAAAATCCATCCCCCATTTATCAAAAGGGGTGACTATGACCTGTGGATATAGTGGCATTTCATCTGACTTAGTTGGTCTTCCCATACGCTGGCATCTGTCACACTTCCTTGTATAGGCCACAACATCCTTATGTAATGTTGGCTAGTAATACCCTGTTGTAAGAACTTTCATTGCTGTTCTTTTTGCTGTAAAATGCCCCCCACATGGTTCATCATGGCAAGCATGCAAGATATCATAAGTCTCATCTTCTCTTACACATCTTCGCATTACTTGATCAGGGCCAGTATAGAATAGAAAATTTGCAATCCAGGTAAAGTTAAAACTTTTCTCTATCATCAACTTCTTTTCTATTGGAAAAAAATGAGCTGGTATTTTGTTTGCTACCAGATAATTAGCAATGTCTGCATACCAGGGTGTATGTGCAGCAATGGTAAACAAGTGTTCATCTGGAAATCTATCATCAATGACCTCATGTTCCTTAGATGCAGTTGATTGAAGTCTTGATAAAAAGTCAGCTATAACATTAGCTCTTCTTGGTTTGTCAATGATTGTGATATCAAATTCTTGTAACAACAGGAGCCATCGTGCCAATCTACCAGAAATGGCAGGTTTGTTCATCAAGTACTTGATTGCTGCATGGTCAGTGTGGACGAATATCTGATAACCTGTGACATAATGCCTAAATTTATTCAAAGCATACACTACTACAAGCAATTTTTTTTCTGTAACAGTATAGTTGAGCTCAGGACCTTGAAGGTTTTTGCTGATAAAGTAGATAGCATGCTCAATTGAATTTTTTTTACACTTAAAACTGCTCCTCTACCAAAATCAGATGCATCAGCATGTATGTGAAAAGCCAGGTTCCATTTTGGACCTTGAAGAACAGGGGCTTTAGTAAGCAAGTCCTTTAGCTGCAGGAAGGATTTTTCGCAGGCCTCGGTCCACTCAAATTGGGAATTCTTTGTTAACAAAGCATAAAGTGGACTAGCAATTTTACTAAATTCTTTTATAAACCTTCTATAATACCCTGCATGACCAAGAAAACTTCTAACATCTTTTTGTTTTGCAGGAGTTTGTAAATTCTGAATAACTTTAATTTTAGCAGGGTCAACCTGAATTCCATGCTTTGAAATATGATGACCTAGAACAATACCTTCTTCCATCATTAAAAATCACTTTTCACTGTTTAGAGACAAATTTTGCTCTCTACACCTTTTTAATACTTTTTCTAAATTCACCAGTGCTTCTTCAAATGCGACTCCATATGTAGTGAAATCATCCATATAAATCTCCATACATTCATGAGATATATCAGCAAATATACTAATTACTGTTCTCTGAAATGTTGCTGGTGCATTGCATAAGCCAAAAGGCAAGACCGAATAAGCAAATGTTCCCCATGGATAGGTAAAAGTGGTCTTGTCTTGATCTTTAGGGGCAATTTTTATCTAATTATACCCGCTATAACCATCTAAGAAGGAAAAATATCTTTTGCCAGACAGTGAGTCTAGTACTTGGTCTACAAAAGGTAATGGAAAGTGATCTTTTTTAGTGGCATTGTTCAACTCTCTATAATCTACACATACTCTCCATTTTCCTCCTTTCTTAGGGACAATGACTAATGGAGAAACCCATTGGCTGTCAGAAATTGGGTAAATAAAACCAGCATCAAGCAACTTTTGAAGTTAATTTTTCACTATTTCTCTAAGTGTTGGATTTACTCTTCTCTGAGGTTGTCTAATTGGTAAACAATCTTCTTTGATATATATCCTATGAGTACAAACTCGAGGATCTATTCCTTGCATGTCCCCATATTCCCATGCAAAAGCTTTATGCTGTTCTTGGAGCATTTTTAATAAGTCAACCTCTTGAGACTGAGACAACTTGCTATTAACATTCAAACAATGATCTGGAGACAATTCTATCTGCTTAATGAGATTACTCATAGAATCAACAGGTAATGTTTGTACCTCTTATGGAAGCAGGTTATGAAAAATTGTCAGAAGTTTAGGCAATGAACTCTTAGAATCTAGCTGCTACAGGAAACATTGATGATGACTGTCACTTGGATCAGATAAACTATCTGAATCAAGATTGAATTGCAGAATTTGAAAAAGCAAACTTTGAAGTTGAGAGAATGGATCATTTTGGAGCATCATTAATTGAGCCAAAGAATTGTCTTCTTCTGTTTCTTCTCCCACATCTGGCCAAACAGATTGGGACAAATCTGGTTGAGGTTTAGCAGGCGGATACAAAGCCAATTTCTTTGTGGACTGCCCATCATAAATGGTCATATCTCCAGAACGACATCCTATAAAAGCATCAGCAGTTGCTAACCATGGCCTACCAAGGATAACTGGATACCCTCCTAAAGTTGCCTTAATTGATAATATTGTGAAATCAGCAGGATACTCCCAAGATTTAAGAGTGACAATTACATCTTCTACCATCCCATCAGGTTTGACTGTGGAGCTGTCTGCAAGCTGCAGAACTGTGGGTGTAGACCTAATGTTTGAAATATTCAAAGAGTCCATAGTATGCTTTGTCATTACATTGATGGCAGCTCCTAAATCAATCAAAACATTTTTTACAACTTGGCCATTTATATGTATCTGTACTACAGGGCTTCCAGGGTCAATATACTTTGGAATGACTACATTTCCCAACATTATATCAGCCAATTTTCCTAAGACATGAATTATTTGGAGATCCTTTTTCTTTTGTCCAGGCTTCTTCAAACAGGCTTCTTTAATAGCTTTTCCAAAAATGGGAACATCTTTAATAGCTTGAAACAAAGGGATTTGAATTTGCACATTTTTGAGCTGATCTAGAATGTCAAAAGTGGGTTCTTCCATGAGTTTAGATTTAGTACTTTGCAACCTCTGAGGAAAAGGTGGTTTATCTTGTCTTTGCAAAATAGGTTCCATAGAAATTGTATCGGGTATAGGAATATGCTCAGTGGGAACAGTAGGTGCATTAGGTTCTTCAAGGGGAGAATCAGATATTTCTGTAATCAGAGGTGGTTTGGGAGCAGGTAAAGTAGTTCCAGACCTTAGATGGATGTCATTAACATTTAAGGCATAAGCTTGATATTGGTTGGCTTCAGAAATATACACAGGCTGTTGAGGCTGCTGCTGTTGCTTATTATTGGGATTAGGCAATGGGTGGGCAGGCATAGGCGTTTGCTTTGAACGTCTAGGATTTGTGGTAGTTGCTACAGGAGGCAGCATAAGGGCCTGTTGTTGTGGCTGTGGAGGCTGCAGGAACCCAAGAGTCTAGTTTTTCCATTGTTGAGGACCTCTCCATTGAGGATTTTGTTGCCAATTTCCTAAAGGTGGGGTCCATTGCCCTTGTGGCTGCTGCCAACCTCCTTGAGGAGATTGCCACTGTGGGGTTTGATAATTAGGCCAACTTGGTTGAGGCAGATTCCATGGTGGTGGTGGTCCATATGCTTGTTGTCATTGGTTATTATAGCCAAAATAGGGATTACCAAAAGTTAAAGGGTCTTGAAGCATACCTTGCCTTTGGGCCCATGGTCTCCTTTGTGCAACAAAGAACACTTGATCATCATCACCTTCCACTAGTTTGAAATCAGTAGGCAGTTGTCTGGCTTCCAAATTAGCCACCATCTTGCATCTGTAATCACGCTTCTTTTGTCTACACTATAGACAGAACTCAGCTAAAACTACCTCAGCTTCTGCATGTTTCTTCCGAGCTTGCATAGTGTCCAATTGTGTAGCCATATTATTAATGATGTCCTGCTTGAAATCAGATAGCAGATTTGTGATCTCCATCCGAGAAACTCCACCAGAAGAAGACTTCCCCATTGAAGCATGATGACCTCGACCTTTCTTAACTATTGCTCGAGAGTAGTTAAGACATATCTTCTAGATATCATCCCAAGGTAGTTGAGTTATATCACCTCCTCCCACTAGGTCCAGGGCGTCAATACAGGCATCACTGATTCCCCTTAGAAAAAGTAGTTTCTGAGAGTCCTCGTTAAGAGTATGGTTTGAGTTTCTTTTTAATGAAAACAAAAACCTTGAAACATAATCTTCCAGACTTTCATCCTCCTTCTGCTGAATTCGGAATATGTCATCACCTTTGCTGGCACTCTTACAATATTCCTTATACTTTTCAAGGAATTTCGTCTGCATGGCTGCCCAACTATTTACAACGCCTCTTTCTAGACTCATGAACCATCTGAGAGCTCCCTCCTTCAAAGTGGAAGGAAATAGCTTCAGTTTATGAGCGTCTGTGTTGTAGTCATAACTGCAACAGAAGACATCAAATTCAAACAGAAAGGTTTCTAGGTTTTCTGTGATCAGGCCATAAAACTTTGGAAGCAAGGAAGAGGGGATGTTTTTAAGATTGTCAGTATCTTGTTGGGGAACAATGGGAAACTCAAATACAGGAAGTGGATTATTAGGTGGATTATTTGCCATGTCTGGGTGCTGGAATAGCAGAGCAAATGGATTTTCCTCAGGTTCGTTATCAGCTGGGTCAAATGGTAGTTCAATAAACAGATTTTCAGGGAGGAACCTTCCTAGTGCGTCTCTTCTTCTTCTATGCATGCAATACGGTGAGTAATAACTTGAAAGATTTTGAAATTTTTTGACTAAAAGACTAAACTAATACTGAAAATAACTTTGTCAAACTCCTAGTTAGACGCCATCCCTAGCAACGGCGCCAAAAATGGCTCGCACTCACAAAAGGATATGAATATCACAGTAAAAATTTCCTGGGAATTGGACATTCCGACAGGTGACTAATATTTCTCTGTGGATGTTCATTTACTTGTCAAACTAGGGGACATAGACTTTAAATGGCGCAGCAAAATATATGCACTAGGAATTTGTTTTGGTCAAATCTTAGCAAAAATACATACTGGAACGAAATTCTATCTAAGCCACAGAATGGTAATGCAGAATTCTTTAACTTAACTATGCTTGATTAAAACAGAAACCGTAACAGCTACGACTGAGGCACAAACCATGAACTGGCCTTATGCTGCAGGAACAGTCACAGGGATGGACTCTCTATGCTGCAGGAGCATTATAAGACTGAATTTGTATAAAAACTTCAAAGATGAAAACTAACTAGATATCAGTAGAAAAGAACATCTGACTAATTAACTACAGATACTTACTAAGTGGGCCCCCTTAGCAAGCATCTACTGATTACACAGATGCTGAACTCAGAACTTCATCGATATTTATTCATGAAAACAGAATGAGATACATTATTTTGTTGATGTGAAAACTAACAACAAACTCTGTTTCTGGTCAAACAGATTCTGTCTTTCATTATCATACTAATTCTTACATGATATCTGCTACTCTATTTCTATCTTACCCTGAATATCATCTATTACTCATTCTATTCATCTTCTACTACTCTCTCACGTAGGTGGAGTATCTTATTTTTAAATCAGAAGAACAACTAACTAACTAACTAACTTCATCAAAGAAAGATGTGGAAGTAAAGTGTATCCCTAAATCAAGGAACAAACTTCATAAATGAATTTATGTGTTCAACCCGATTCAGAGAGAATCTAGCGCTCCACTCTTTCCAGATTGACTTATCATTAAAAATCTTTCCAAATCAGTTTCGGTCAAAGAGTCTTCGCCGGAGCTTCCTCAAAGTCATGCAGGAAATGGACTTTACTGCAAGGTCGAGATCGGCTGTGCTTGACTCAATCATTCTTCAACAACCTGTGAAACAAAAGGTAACAGACACGCAAGAAAAGGCATATGGCACATACACGATATCTATTCATTAATCACACATTTTAAATCTACTTCACCATTCAAAAATTGTATGCAATATACCAGCCATTTTCGGGAGTGAATAGGGCAATAAATGCAATCAAGTCAACACAATAGGTTGCAGAAATATAAAAGTGTCCTGCTACAGGATATCCCCACAAAAGGTTTCAACAAAGTTTAAACAGCTGTGAAATAGCAAAAATAAAGTCATTTAAAATTTTATCATAACATCAAATTATGAGCATATTTTAGGATCATCACTAATTAAATTCTTTGATAAGGTCATAAGTTTGTGAGATGGAGTTCAAGGATTACTAAGTAACTTTTGTTTCTAGATATTATGAGTTGTGTATTGCAAAGTAATATATCAACAACCTATCAATCATGAGTTTAATTGCTAATGTATTGTACAGTTTGTTACAAATATAAATCTATTACCCATTGATAAAATATTGGTCTATTAATTTGGTCATCCTAGATATAAATGAGTCAGCCCATACCTAACAAAGAACACAAATCTTAATGAAGATCACTAGCACACCTTTAATTGTAGTAAAGTGTTATGAAGTGCCACTCATTCCTTGCTTTAGGTAATAATTTGCTAAAGGATCAACCAAATTCTTGAAGAATTATGTCTATATGCAACTTATAGGAATGCATCTATTTGTCACAATGTTCATGATAAAATGGCACAAGATTATCATCTAAACATTCTAAGGATTACTCTACTAGGTCTCACAGAGCTCGAAGTGCAAAGGTAGAAGTGTAGAAAGCCTCTACCTGTTCATTGGCCAATATTTACCTTTGTTGATCATTTAATTATAGAAAATTCATAGGCATCTCATGAGATTAAGTTTGATTCTCAAAAAATAACCAATAAATTGGTGACTCTGCAGGGGACATTGGTAGTCCAAAGTCTCTAGGTCAAATCTGGTACTGTTAGGGTCAAGTAATTTATTGCTCTTTACTGCTTGGAGAACAATTTGTTCAAATTCTCATCAAATAAGTCAAGTCCATTTTTATGCATAAAATTATGGTCCCACTTTCCATTTCATACTAGGTTATGTTCAATGTCTTCTCTGAAATTGTGAGTGCATCTTCAAAGTATAACCAACTTTTATTTTCAAATATTATGGGTGGAAATTTTGAAGTCTCTTACACTAGTGCAACATTTGAATTTCCAAAAGAAAAAGAGAAGGTGAATTGTGAAGAGAAGTATGAGAATATGCATGGAACTAGAAGCAAAATGAAAAAGAATCCAGAGCAAGAGTTGGAATCTGAGCTGCCTAAAAGAAAGAAGGGCTCCTGGATAAAAATGAATGATGAAGTGGGTAATTCCACTGAACATCTTGCTAGTAGACCTTCTAAATTAGATGCAAATGCTAATAATATAAATGTAAATGAAGATGCATTTGAATCTAATATGCCTAATCCCAATGAGCAAGGAATACCCACTCATGAAATTATTGAGGGCCATCATGAGGTGTCACAATAAGAAGAAAGATGGGGATTCTAGGAAAAGGATAATAAACTTCAAGGAAGATAGGCCACATCTAAGAATAAATCTATTTTTAATGATGGTAATTTTAAACCAAGGGGTAAATCCCATAGTATTACCTCACATAATTCTCCTAAGAGAAAAATACCAAATCTCACTTATTATACTCTTGAACCTAGTGAGTATGATCTTATCTTAGAAGATGAGGATGATATAGATAAGGATATGAAATCCTCAGAAGAAGAACTCAGACTCAAGGAGTTGGAAGAGATGAAAGACATAGAGTTGGTAGAGAGGAAGGAAAAGGAGTTGCAAGACAAACAATTAAAAGAAAAAGAGGAGAGGATTTTGGTGAAGGCATTGGAGATAGATTCCTAAAGGAAAAGAATTGAAAAGATGAGGGAAGCATTCAAAGAAAAAACAACCCTTGAGGTTGCTCCTAAAACTACTGCTGACATAACCCCTAATCCTCCTAAAGTTATTGACCCTTCTGATATTATTAACAAGCCTATAGATCATGGGAAGAAACCCATGGATCAACATAAGAGGACCATCCCTAATACCAATATTAGTACTAATAAAAATCCTTCATCTAATAATGCTTCTACCAATACTGCTAAGACTAGTTCCATCCCACCAAATACACCTCCTAACCTCGAGATCTTGAAATTATAGTTGGAAAATGAGAAGTTGTAGAAATAATTAAAGCAAGCTAAAATTGAAGCTGCAAAAGCAACTTGATGGCAAGAACGATCTCTTTCCTTAAGATCTCTATACCCGATCCAGTAGCTTTAAGCTCTGTACACACTAACCTTGATTCACATAAGAGTAAATTTGAGGGACATACTCCTAGTGGAGGTGGTGGTGGAGACCAAGGTGATGGAGGTGGAGGAAATCATAAAAATAAAAATTCATATTCTAAAGATGGTAATGGAAGCAATGGTGGTGGAAAGAAGAATGGAGGTGGTGGTAATGATGGAGATGGAAATGGTAAAGGGAACAAACAATCTGGTAATCAAAAAGATGATGAGCCTAGAAATACTCATAGAGATTAAATTGATAGGAGGCCAATGCAAGTGGAAAGGTACCAACAACTTTGTTTTACTGGGATCCTTGGCTATCCTAATTAGTTTCCTGGAGATATCAAGCCTGCCTTGATAAAGTTCTATGGTAACAATGTCATAAGTGGTGAAGACCACCTCAAAGAATTTGCTAATGTCATGGATGACTTTGAAGTTTAAGTTGAGGATTTGATGATGAAATTTTTTATGCAGTAACTCATAGAGGATGCCAGAGAATGGTATAGAGGTTCACCAGCTGAGAGTATTGTTCTTGGGAGGAGTTCAAGAGAGTATTTAGGGATCGATACGGTGATAATTCTAATTCAAGGTTCCTCTTGAATCAATTTAATAATATTTCTAAAGGCTCCAATGAGGTAGTTTTTGACATCAACGTGAGATTCTAGAAGGCCATGAGTAGATTACCTCCTCATTTGAGGTTAAATGATAGTGTATGCTTGGTAAATTACTGCAATGCATTTAATGCTAAAATGAGTTACCACCCACTAGATAAGCCTTTAAGATGGAAATTCATATTGACAATATTAGTAGAGAAACTAGTAAGATAGGGAGAAGGGATGATGTGAAAATCCTTAAGAATCCAAGGAAAGATGCCAAAAGCTCTAGAGCTAAGGGAGCTTCACTTGAGGATAAGATTGATAACGTTGCTAGTACTATGAAGGGCCTAAGTTATAGACTTGCAAGGAAAGATAAAGGTCTTTCTAATGATTTTTTTTTTTTAAAAGAATGAGAGACCTCCTCAGTTGAAAGAAAATCCATACAATACTAATTGGTATAATGGGAAGCCAATTCCCAACAATCAAAAAAATACTCAGAGCAAGGTTCCTCCCAATCCTTTGTAGAAAAAACTCAATCAACTTTGATGATGAAACACCTTGGTGTGTTATCTATTAGTTTCCTTATGCTTCTCAAACATGATCTGTGGCAAGGAAATTTGAGGAAGAGCAATTTCAGTCAGATGACTATGAACCGATGGAAGAGAATGATGTAGAAGTTCTTACACTAATGAAAATATCAAATTTTGTTGATGTGGGTTGTTCTTCAGATGAAGAATCATAGGAAGTGGATGTTTCTTGTCAAACACAAAGATTAGATTCCCACCATCAACAAATTTTCCCTAATGAAGATGAAGAGGTTGAAGTAAAAATTTGTGCCATGGAAACATATGACATGGATGTGTCCTCGAGAAGATCATCTGATGAGGAGTATCAAAAAATGACAACTTTGGTAGAGCATGCCAATAATACTCACAACTTGCATAGCAGGGTTTTTAATTGTGATTAGGGTAAGCCTAGCAGTATGTTCATGAAGGAGCAAAGTGCAAAGAAGTAGGGAACTAAACTAGAAGAATTGGCCTAGTCTAAGAAAGAAGAAGTCAAGACTAAGGAAAATAAGAGAATAGATTTGGGCCAAGAAGCCCGATGAATTAGTTGTTTCAATTGTAGAAGTTAAAACTTAAAAGTTAGGAGTTGATTTAGAAAATAAATACTTAGAGAAGAAAGAAACTAAAGAGAAGTCTAAGCAGCAACAGATTCAAGTTGAAGAATAGAGTGTAGTCTATTATGAACTACCAAAGTACAATCCATTTGATATGTTTCAAATTTTTTCTCAAGTGAAGGTGACTATCCCTTTAATGAAAATGATGAGAATTGATGAACATAAGGAAATGGCCTTTATCAATGATGCCACTCAGGCCTGTGAAGAAAAGAAGGTGACTACTCAACCTCAAGTGAGTGGAAATCATGTTAGTGATGAGGTAATGGAAGGAGACATTGATGAAATCCCTCAAATTTATTTGTGTAGTACCATTACAACATGTCTAGATAATATTGATCCATTCTATGTAACTCTTATTATTGATGGGAAACTCCTAAAGAATTGCATGATTGATTCAGAGGCTTCATCAAATATCATGCTGGTGGAGATAATGAAAGAGATGTTTCTCAAAGTGAATTGTGTATATGGAAAGTGCTATGCCATAGAATCAAGAGAAATCCTAGTTATTGGAGTCATCAAATATGTTCCATACGTATGAGATGTCTTTCCATACAAGGAGTTTGTCATGCGCATAGTTCTGGTGGAAATCCCACCCAATTATGGCATGTTGTTGTCAAGAAAGTGGGGTGCCTCCATGGGAGGTAGCATGCAATGTGACATGTCCTTTTACAATTTTACAATTGAAGGGAAGGACATCAAACTTGTGACAGAACCAAGATATCCACATATCATTGAGTTTGCAGGAGAAGTAGACAAAATTCATTTTGTATACATTGGTATGGACAATTTCAGAATTGAAGAGTGTAGCGTAAAAAAATGCATCTTTGGAAATTTTCACACTCATTTGGGTCTTTATTATGTATGTTGGCCTATTTTTTTCCTATATTTAGTGTTGTAATGTGGTCAACACATTCACATTAGGTCTTGGACCCTTGTGAATCAATAAAAAAACTTTATGATGTCTTGTAAAAGTGTTGTGACACACTTTCACACTTTTCTAGGACCTTTTTAATATAATTTAGTTAAATAATCCCTTTTTATCACTTACCATGCCTTAATTCAAAGTTTTGTAAAGTATTGTAACAACTTTCATGCTTTTCTAGGCTTGTCATCAATAATTTAACACTTTCTTATGCTTAAATGACCCCTTTATACACTTACAAGCCTTACTTAAGTGTATTTTTTAGAATAATCCCATTAAACATCATTTTATACACTTTAATTCCTGACACCCACTTAAAATGGCCCAGTGGGACCAAGTCACCACTAGGGGCGAATTAGTCCCACTTGGCTCAAAAATCAAAATTATTTCAAAATTTTGGTAGGATATTATTTTCTAAACCTTGAGTTCGGCCTGTGATGTGGTATTATTGGGAAATCATGTATAAATATAGGGTTTTTCCTCTCATTTCACCCCCATTCACTCATTAACCCATTCATTATTCATTCATCATTCATTATCTCTTTCAAGCCAAGAAAGCTAGGGTTTTAGCATTCTAAGTCATCAAGATAGCTTTCTAAGGAATTCAATGGAAAATTATTCATCCATTGTTACAAAAATTCAAGATCTATCATTATGGAAAGTTTCTAATCCCTTTATTTCATTTTCATGCTTCATCTTGTTTCTTCATTTGGTTTAATTACCTAAAAGGGGTCTAACCAAGGCAAACCCCCATTCCCCAACATTCAAAATTTCTCGTTCTTTCTTTGTGTGTTTGCAGATTTAAAGACTTGAAGATATTGAAGAATAAGTTACAAAGTTTTTGAAGACATCTCCTTGTTAGCTCTAGGTCAAAATATCCACAAAAGGCCACTTTCGGGTCCAAATTTGACAATTTCAGAACCAGACACCTAGAGGAATAAAAAGTGCAGACTAAGAGCTTTCTTTTCCACTTTCAAGTTTTCAAAAAAGCTAAAGTGGACTAAGTTTCCATCAATAGTAAATTAGTCCCATTATACATTTTTTTCATAATTTTTTGTAGATTTAGATACCCATTTGGCTGAAATAGGCTACAGTGTAGTTTTCTAAATCTGGGACTAAGTCACCCATAATGGCGTAAGTGTCCCAATAAGTCAAAATTTTAGGATCAAAATCCATTCCAGTCTCCATTCCAGTCTGTAACACATTTCTAGGTGCACCTCTTTAGTTCTATAATTTTTTGTTTTGTTGCATTTGCATTTCTATTCATCTTTATAGGTCTTTTTGCATACAACACTGTGTTTTCAAACACTACATTTCTTTAGTTTTCATTCATTAGCTAATATCTTTTATTAGTTTTTAAAATTTAGGTCATTCTCCTTAGATATATTTCAATCATATTTTCATTAGTCTTGAGTGAGCCACCTTGGTTTTTGGGATACCTTTCTCCTTTTAGGTGCAAAACCCTAGAAGTGTAAGAGAGCCCCTATCCCTAAAAATCTATGGTTCATTTTGGCGAGCCTGCTTTTCAAATACCTTCTTGTCTAATTTGAAGTCCATCATCATCCTATAATTATCTTGCATTACATTTTGCATTAGTTAAGTTACATTCTAGGGTTTCAAATTTTGTATTAGTGAAAGTGCATATAGGTTACATTTTTGCTTCTCAAATCATTACAAATTTCTGAAATTATACATTTTCATCTTAGGTTTGCATCATATAACATAGAAAACATAAAAATCAGTAAAAAATACCCATTGGGACTCATTCTCCACCTTGGGTGAATTAGTCCCTTTCCACCCCTGAAACTACCTTTCATAGCACTGAAAACCCTATTTTTGTGCTTCTGCCATTACCTACCTATATCAGTTGGTTGAGTTTCTGTTACATGAATTTCATTACATCTAGCTTAAATTAGCTCATGTCATGCATTGCTTAATTTTCATTTCATCTTTTATGTTGTTGCATAATGTAATAAAAAAATTACCTCATTTCACATTTGAAAATTACATTTCAACATTTCACTTTAAGTCATTGTATTGCACTTTCTTTACTTTTTCATGATAGCATGTTTTCTTTTAAGAGATGTGGCTTTGATTTGGTTAAAAATGGATTGCATAAATGCAACATTCCCTCTTATGAGTTCAATTTAGATTACAACAATGAGGTCATTAAGACACATGTTAATCACCACACCATTGACACAATCCTTAATATTGCATTGCCCATTGGTGAGGATGATAGTGTTGACAATCATCTCAATCATACTTGTTCTTATCCCAATACCTCTCCTATCAGTGATAAAGGTATCTTGGTGAAAGAAGATACAAGCATTGAATTTCTTGATTGTCTCTCTCCTCATTCCCATTTGGAAGAAATTAGACAACAAGAAAATGAGATCATAGCAACCACTTTTCCTATCCCAAGTCCATCTCTCCATACTCTCCCTACTTGTAAGAAGCCTTTACAAGAGGATACGAGATTGTGAACGCTCATGAAAATAACATTTTTCAAGAGGACATGTGGATTGAACATGTTAACCTTATCTCTTTCCTTCCTAGAATGTCTCTCACATTTGGAAAGGCATATTTGAACAAAAGAATCTTAGTTTTCCTTCTGTTGATGCATCCTTTCCTTGTGATGAAGATGATTTACAAAATCTAACCATGGATGAACATACTACAAGCTCTCCTACTAGGGAAGATAACATGTCATAAGAGAATGAGACCTTAAAGACAATGGACACTCAAATAGAACCTTCTCCTAATCATCCTACTATTGATAATTCCCCATCATTGATCATTCCCCTACTTTTGATTAATTCATTTTAGAAGAACAAACCCTTGAATATCAAGAACATGTGGTTTGTATTTCTCCTAAAAAATCTCCTCCTAGGGAGTATATCATTATGCAAAACAAGGATAACATTGACAATAATGATATTATGCCCTTAGAAGAAGATGAAGAGCCCATGTTAGAATCTCATTTGACAAAGGATGTTAATATTATTCAACCTCAACTCATCCTTTATCCCCCTTCACACAAACCTCAAACTCAAAATAAACCTAAATTAATCCTTTACCTACCTAAGAACAATGTTTCGTTGCAACTGAGTCATAATACTATTGCTCACACATATAACACTAGAAACAATCTACAACTGCCACAACCAACCCTAATGCTCCTCAATTAACTCCTAAGGAATATGATCTTGTTGAACAAATTAAGAATACTCTTGCAAAGATCCCT
Organism: Sequoia sempervirens; assembly: GCA_007258455.2. Lineage (NCBI taxonomy): Eukaryota > Viridiplantae > Streptophyta > Pinopsida > Cupressales > Cupressaceae > Sequoia > Sequoia sempervirens. The sequence goes on from VDFB02058242.1 coordinate 322,830,426, forward strand.
ATGGGATTTAATTTAAAATTCACCTAACTATCACACTCTGCTTCAAATGACCTTGCAACAAGTTCCTATCCCTTTCAATGCACAACCAAATGACATAACATCCATGATTCAAGGAATAAATGTTGACATTATTTTACACCAAAGTGAAATCCCCTCTTTGGAAGTGTAAAAACAAAATGAAGCATTCATAATACTATCTCAATACAAAAGAATAGGGATAAAGAAAACCCTTGATGACAATGGCTCAACCCTTCATATGTGTAGTGTAAACCTTTTGGATAGGCTTCATGTGGATAAATAAAAAATTCAACCTAATTGTTTATCTCTTAAGGGATTTGACAATGTCAAAAAAAACCGCTCAATGTGATTACTTTACCTATTACAGTTGGGAAGGCCACATTGGATACACCAATCCATGTTATGCCTGATAATCTTTCATATAACCTCCTTTTAGGGAGACCATGGATTCATGCAATGAATGGGGTGCCTTCTACTCTTCACCGTAAAATGAAATACATCTACTACAACAAAGTATACACACTTGACATTGATCTTGAGCCTTATAGTGTCTTACAACTTGAGAAAAACAAGGTGAATCTTTTAAACACATTAACACCAACCATGCAAGTGGAACCCATGCAACAAAAAGAAAAATAAAAAAGATTGATGAAGTCACAAAGCTATTAGATGATGATTGGGGTTCCTTAGATTTTAAACATACATTCATGGGCAAGTACATCAACAAAGATTCAAATAAGGGACACGAAAAAGTAGTAATGTCAACACAAAACTTAGAAGACCCATTAAAAGCATCTGCCTCAACCACTTTAGAAGAAAAAGTAGTTACACAACAAAATTTGATGAACTTAATCATGAACAACCACCCAATCTAAAAGAGATAAAAAAGCTTTATGGAAAAGGTTATGAGCTTATGAAACAACTTATATATATAGTGGAAAAGGATGTGGTGCTAGAGAATAAGTTATATGTGTCCCCATATATCCTAACACACAAGAAACAACTCATAGTATTGGTTATTGTCCTTTGATAGAAATAAAAAAGCCTTCAATAAATATCAACACCATCACAAAAGATTCCTCTAAGCCAACCTACTTGGGTTTCTAATTTGGTCCTAGTCAGGAAGAAAAATGGTGACATTAGACTTTGTGTTGATTTTAGAAATTTGTGTGTGTCATCATTAAAAGATAATTATCCTTTGTCAAACATGGAAGCCATGTTACAAAAGGTAACTGGTTGTGAGTTGTTATCTATGATGGATGGATTCTCATGTTTTGATCAAGTAGTTGTCAAACAATTTGAGCAATATAAGACCAATTTCACAACTCCATGGGGCACTTATGTCTATGTTAGGATGCCTTTTGGATTGAAAAATGTAGGGGCTACTTTCCAAAGAGCCATGGATGTGGCATTTTCTGATTTCATAGACATATTTCTTGCAGTGTATCAAGATGACCTAACTACATACAATAAAAAAGAGGAAGATCATTGTATGCATCTAGAGAAAGTGTTCAAGAAAGCACTTGAGTATGGTATTTCTTTAAATCCTAAAAAATGTGTGTTCAGAGTGAAAGAAGGTAAACAAGTAGGCCACATTGTGTCTAAGGATGTGATAAGGATTGATCTTGAGAGAGTAGCTACCATAGACAAGATTTTGTGCAACCAAAGAATGCTAAAGGTATCCAATCATTCTTTGGTCAAATCAATTTCTTGCGAAGGTTTGTCACTAATTTTGTTGAAACCACAAGACCTATCTCTAATATGTTAAAGGGAGAAAAGTTGGTTTGGATTAAGAAGCCTACTTAGGCATTCGAGAGCATAAAGAAGGCTATCAAAGAGGCTCCAGTGTTAAAGTATCCTAATTTTTCTAAATAAATGCATATTTTATCCTTTTCTTCTTTCCATACTATTGTTGTTGTGTTGTTGCAAAAAAATGATGAGGGTTTTGAACAACCCATTACATTCTTTAGTAAGTCTTTACAAGTGAAAAAACTCAAGTATGACATGACTGAGAAGAAAGCATATGCTTTAGTCAAGGCTATAAAGAATTTCAAAACTTAATGGGAGCTTCAATCATAGCCTTTGTGCCTGGAAGTGTTGCAGTGAAGGATATCTTCACTCAACAAGAAACTACAAGCAGACTTAGGTGTAGATGGATCAAAATGATCCAATAATTCAACATTGATGTCCAAATTACCAAGTTGGTAAGAGGACAAGGTTTGGATAAGCTGATGGGAGAGACTAACCTAGAAGAAAACCAAATAAATCAAGAGGAATGTGTTGATGTTGCACCTATTTGTGATATATAAATGTGTGGCTAGTACAAAAGGATTGTTCAGTACATGCAAACTTTGCAATGCCCTAAGGTTATGGATAATAATGAAAAAAGGACTTTGAAGTTACATACCATTAAGTATGTCATTATTGACAATGAATTATGATGGAGAAGCCTAGAGGGAGTATTGCTCAAGTGTGTTGATGGCAAACATGTGTTAGAAATTTTGCAATAAATGCACAATAGAGTGTGTGGTGGCCACTACATGGCTAAAACAACTGCTCATGAGATTTTGAGGGTAGGATTTTGGTGGCCCATAGTTTTTAAGGATTCTCACAAGTTTTTTAATACTTTTGATGCTTGCCAAATATTTGCAGGGAAGTTAAATTTTTTTAGGGAATTTACCACTTAGACCTATTTTAGTTCAAATCCCTTTCCAACAATGGGGTATAGACTTCATTTGTGAAATATCAGAAAAATACGGTGGGGGGAACTCATGGATCCTTGTTGTAATTGATTTCTTACAAAGTGGGTGGAATAAATCCCCACAAAGAAAGAAACAAGTAAAGTGGTTATAGAATTCCCAATGAACAATATTCTGATCAGATTTGGAGTCATAGAGAAGTTCATTTCTGACAATACTATGTCTTTTAGGTCTGAAGAGTTCAAGGATTTTTGTGGCAAACATGGAATATAGATTAATTATTCATCCCCTCACCATCCTCAAGGGAATGGTCAAGTGAAATATAGCAACAAAAGATTAATGACAATCATCAAAAGAGTGATTGAGAAGAATAAGAAGGCTTGGGACTTGAAGTTAAATCTTGCATTGTGGGATGACAGGGTTACTATAAAGAAGGCTACTAGACATTCACCATTTGGTCTAGTCTATGGTTTGGATGCTAGGCTGCCTAAAAATAATCTGCTAAAGATGTACAATTTTGTACAGGGGTATGATGAGAACATTTGTGATACAATGCAACATAGTATTGACAACATTATATAGTTAGATGAGACTAGAAGAGAAGCTCATGAAAAAAATGTAAAGATGCAACTACAAGTCAAGCATTTTTTTTATAAGAAAGCTTCCCCCAAAAAATTTGAAGTGGGTGGTATGGTATCAATGTGGAATGCAAGGACTCAAGATAACCTGGAAAGCATGGAAAATTTGAGGCATTGTGGTTTGGACCTTATTGCATATCCAACACACATGGGGAAGATTCATACTTTCTCCAAAGTTTGACAGGTGAAATTATAGAATTGCCAGTACATGGATAGTTCTTGAAGCCATATTTCTCTTGAAATATGCTCTTTTCCATGTACGTTGTATAGTTTTGTAAATTTTGTATATATGCTAGTTTGCTTTGGTCTGGTCCTCTTGCCTTATCCGGACACGTCCTTGTGCTTGGTCTACTTCAACCATGAGATCTGGAATCCCACCATGCATGTGAGAGGCATGTGTCCCCAGTTGGAGCCACTAGTGGAACCTTTAAAGTTTCATGTTCCATTGGTCTAAAAATACATTTTCCTCTAGTGTCTATTTGTTTGATATGATTAGGGTTAAGGGTTTTATGTGGGGAGTTTTTTTACTTAGAATATTTTCTCCTTTATCTAAAACCTTGGTCTTTTGGTCTATTCATTTGTTAACCTATTGTGGTTTGTTTTTAGCTTGTTTGGAGTTCATGAAATGACTAGCCCCTTGTGGTTAGGGTTCCCCATTCCCTATTGCTTAAATTTTCTCATGCCTTGATCCGAGAAATTCCTTTATTTTATAAGGTTGCTTCTTTAGCCTTGTTTAGCCTTTACCTCCTTTGCATAAATATTCTTAAGTCTTTCTAAGGCTTTATCTTACATTGTCCTAAGCGGTCTCCTTGTTAAAACAACATGTGAGCACGTGCAAAATTGGTTCACTTAAGTTCTCGTTCATTGCTTTGCTTATTGCTCATCACAGATTATCTTTAGCCCACTAGCCTCAACTTAGTGTTGTGCGATGAACTTATCCCCTTTGTACTGCTCATCACAGATAGAACTTAAACTTTAAGTTTCAAAGTAGCGATGAGTGATGTCACCAATTTCCTTTGTATTGCTGGTTGTTTCACTATTGCTAATTGCTTATGAGTTCTAAGTCTTGAATTAGTGATGCATGATAACCTTTAAATCTCTTTGTATTTCCTTTCTATTGCTCATCACAAATAGTTGTGCACTTATCTTTTCCAAATTAGCAATGAGTGATGAGGTCTTTTGTTCTAATGTTCCATCACTAATTTGAAATGTTGTTGTGGGAAATTTTTCCTATGGGCCTTTGATCTTGAAATATGTACATGTGACTCAATCTTGTTCCATTGCCACTTCTCTCTCATCATTGATGTGATCCAAATATTATGATATGAATTAGCGATGTGTGATGGGAGATGAATATAGTCAAAGAAGGATCTTGATCCAACAATCTAGATTAAATAATAATTGAAATGATCAAAAGATATACTAAGTAGAGAGAAAATACTAATGTATTTGTCATTATAAAAGAAAATCTTGATTATATACTCTCCATGACCAAATAATGTTTAATTAGTGCTCTTGAATTCATGATATTAAATAATTTTCATAAACTAGAGTTTTACATCCTTTTATACAACACTCTAACACACAAATTTGAATGTTTCATTAGATATTCAAGACTATTCTCAAATTTTATTTAAATCTAGTCAAAGGAAAATTTTGAACAATAAAAATAATACAACTATTAACTACTTTTTGATGTGGATGAAGTATAAAACTATTATTAAGTATGAATTTACCACTAAACCAATTAATAGTTAAGTAAAACTCACATCCCCACAAAATTAATCAATAAAATGATCACATCACATAAGATCTAAAAATCTTTCCTAATAAACTCCTTCCATTACAATTTTTTTTTCTATACATTTCTAAATAATATTATTGTGGACACCAAAAAAGTAACACTTCTACTTTTTTTGTCTTGTTTGGGCCCTCCTTGTGATTTTGGCTTAATTTTTCCTTGATTTAATGTTGTAATGTGGATAACACATTCACATTAGGTCTTGGTCCCTTGTGAACTAAAAGGATTCAAGTGGTACCTTAAGTGTTGTAAAATGTTGTAACACACTTTCACACTTTTCTAGGGTCTTGTTAATGTATTCCACCTAAATAACCTCTTTTCATCATTACAAAGCCTTATTTCAAAGTGTTTTAAAGTGTTGTAACACACTTTCACACTTTTCTAAGTTTATCATTAATAATTGGGATTTCTTATGCTTTTATTGGCCCCATTTTGCATCCACAGGCCTTATTTATGTGTATTTTTGAGGATAATCTCAACAAATATCATTTAAAACATTAAAATCTTGAAACCCACCTTAAATTCCTAAGATGGGACTCATTTTCCATTCTAGGAAAATGAGTCCCCTTTAACTCAAAACTCAAATTTAATTCAAAATTCTAGCGGGTTTTTATTCTCCAAGATCTAAGGTTGGCCTGTGATACTATAATTTCAGGAATTATTGCATGAGTATAAATACAAGCTTCTTTCCCTCATTTTCATACCTAGCATTCAAGTATTCATGCATATAGTTTACAAGAGAAAATTTGAGCATTCACAAGAGCATTCAATGCATTTCAAGGGAAGATAATCAAGCAATCAAGAGCATTTTCAATTATCATCTATCATGTCAAAGATTGTTTGTATCACGTTTTTTTAGAGCTAACATTTGTGATGTAAGATTGTGTGATTCAAGCAAGCATTGTATTCAAGATCTATCAATGTCAAGCTAGAGTTAAAGTCCACATCCATTGGAGCCATTACTTACATGTTTGCATCATTTATTGCAAGGGTTTGGTGAGTTACAGCATCATTATTTGTTCATTCATAATTCTCCATTCTATTTCATTTCATTTCAAGGGTTTAATTACCAACAAGGGGTTTGACCAAGACAAACCCCTATTCACTAACCCCACACCATTTTCCCCTCTTCTTGTGTGTGATTTGCAAGGATAGGTTGTAGATTTACCAAGAAGTTAAGATTGGAAAAGTGATCAAAATAAGTCAAAGTTTCAAATTCCTAAGAGAATCTTGGAGAAGATCTATAGGTTGAAGTCTGTAGTTTCAAACCCAGATTTGTATCAGGAATAGAAAAGTAGACTGGGGGCTATAGTTTCCTATTTTGAATTTCCAAAAATATAGAGGTGGACTGATTCACCACTATTGGTGAATGAGTCCCATTACCCAAGCCTAAATAGGAATTTTGTAGATCTAAGTACCCATTTGTCTAAAACCTATTCCAACATAGTCTTCTTGAAACTAGACTAAGTCATCTAGCTTGGTGTATGAGTCCTAGTTTGTATCAACATAAAAAAAATTAGGATTTCAAAGCTCCATTCCATCTCCAACAAGTTTCCAAGTGAACATTTCCAATTTCATAGTTTTCTGTTACATTTTACTTGCATTCTTAGGTCATTTAGTATTAGTTTTCATATCACACCATGTTTTCAAACATTTTTTTATTTTCCAAGGTGACACTTGGTGGTGAACCCATTTCTTTTCTCCATTCATCTCCAAGGATATCTTATATGCATATCTCTCATATCCTTCATTGGGTTGAGATCTCTAAGGTATTCTTCAAGAATGTGAACATTGTGAAATTAGATCCCCCTTCCTTCTATCCATTTTTGTGTGGAAAAAGGAAGTTGAGCATCCATTTCTAGTGTCCACAATTATAATAGAAAATATTATTTAACACATGGTGTATCATTATTATTTATACAAAATTAATTTGTTTAATTATATATTCTCCGTCTTTGTACACTTCAACTTTCTCTCTCAGAAAGTGATCCCAAATTAAAATGTGTTTTGTCCTTGAATGCATTACCAAATTCTTTGAAATATTGATTGTACTAGTATTATCACACAATATAGGAATAGTTTTATCATAAACCACCTTCACATGATCCTTCAAATTTTGCTTCATCCAAAGTACTTGAGCGCAACAAGATGCTACAATATTATATTCAACCTCTACAATGGACAAAAATATCAAGTCTTGATTCTATTGAACCATGAGACCAATTAGTCTCCCAAAAATAATGCACTTCCACTTGTACTTCTCTAGTCATTTACATGTCCTACCAAGCCTACATTAGTATAGGCACTCAGGGAGAAATTGTTATCCTTTTTTATACCACATGCCATAATCTAGAGTTCCCTTCAAATATTTGAATATCCTCTTCACAAATTTGTCATGAGATTGCTTAGGATTGGATTGAAATATGACAACCAAAAATACCATATGCATGATATCAATATAAAGCCACACTATATAATGAGATCATATAATTGAGCTTTTATATACACCAACTAGCACAAGTATCCAAACATATGTTTTGAGGAAATAGATAGGCATCCATAACTATCTATCGCATACTGCCATTTGAAACCAAACTTGTAGACCCAAAAAACATCTAATAAATCAAAGTAGCATGTATTTATCATATTTTAATATGTCCTTAAGGCTATATGGGAAAGATATTCCTTCTTGAGAATGAAAAGCATTCCAACAAGCCTTCATCATCATTTTACTTTGTTAGGGCATAGACAATATGTTGCTCATATTTTTTTACATTAGAAGGTGTAAATACTTGAGAAATTGAGTACAACACCTTCACATCTTGAACAAATTATCTTTTAGTTTGCAAGACAAAACCATTTTCTTTGAAGAGATGTAGAACATGACTCTACCAAACTGTGAATGCGTTTGCAAACTTTTGAAGCTTACCTTTTTGAACCTTATATTTATGTGTGGTACACCAAACTAGAATGATATTAATTAGGACAAGTGTACTAGCCTCTATACACCTTCTATTTCCATTGAAAATTTTAACAATTATTTACTTAGCACAACAAATCTACTCACCAAATGATCTAATTCACTTCTTATTTCATGCTATTAAAGTCTTCAACATCTTTTATTTTCAAGGGGAAAAATATTCTTCAAGTGAAATCTCCCCCTGAGATAATACTTTATCTCAGCTTATCTTAGAATCTTGTGCATAGTGCAAAAGTGTAAAATCATCCTTCATCTTGTGTTCTTCCTTTTGGACCACTTAATTTCCCTTCTCTTGTTGATCGTCTTTCTAAACTAGTGGCTTAACAAACCCAATTTTGTAACACTTTTCCTTATGTCCCATATTATTGTATTTGTAGCACACAATATTATGCTCTAGAATAAAGTTGTTTCTCTTCACTTATATTTGCACTCATTAACTTTGTGACCATAGTTACATTGTAGGCATAGCAATATCCATGAAATAAGACATTATTGTTTCTTTGAGGTATAAATGATCTTCTACCCTTTTTATTATTCTTGTCTAATTCTACAATCAACAACATTATGCCCAAATTTATCGCAAGAAAAATAGTAACCTTGAAAGGATTGATTTAACTTGGTAGAAGCATGTTGTCTTGCAGATGGAGGACTTCTAGATCTTTTTTTCTTTTAGTTATAATTGGATCCACCTTCTTTCTTGTCATTTTGAATAGTCTTTGCATCTTTAGAAACATTCTTCTTAGGGTCTTCAGTGCAGGATTTTTCCTCCTCTGTCTTAGGATTTTCATTTAATTTGGAGCTATCAGGATTAGACTTTTCTTCTTTGATATATTTTTTTCTTTTCTAACTCATATTTTAGAGTGACAATCTTCTCTTCAAGTTTTAAGCATTCAATATCCTTGTTATTGAGCTTGAAATTCAAGCAATATTTAATTTTATTACCTTCTTCAACATTTACTTTTAATTTAGCTGATGTAGGAGCATCCCAAGATATAAAGCAATCCTATATCAGCAAAAAAAAATTATTTTCTTGCATTTTAGTATGGACCAGTTTTGACATTTCATTCAACATTATCGTTATCGCAATCCTATATCACAGTTTCAACATTTCATTCAACATTATCGCTAACATTTCTTTTCAACATTTTAGTATGGAGCAGTTTCAACAATTCATAATTAGAGCATTTGGGGCTAACTTGGTCCAAATTTCATAGTGCAAACCTATTCTAGAGCATGCAAAGCCTAATGAGACATCATACAAGCATTTTGGGTCAAATATGATCTTTCTTGGAGATTCGCAAAAAAATTCATTTCATGAAGGATTATCTTCTCATGTTTAAGGCTGACCTACACATTTGATCATTCATCAAGTTTTATAAACCTTTGTGGCTAACATCGACCTTTTATGGAGTTACAAAATAATATTTAATATCATTTTATAACTCATTGATTTAGTAGTTAGGGATATAGCTTGAAATTTAGTGGGATCAGTTATTTGAATAAGGCCTCTGGCCAGTTGTAATGTTGAATGTCCTTGCGGCAGGCCTATGAGCGCTGATTTTCACCTATTAGGCATATGATGCATGTAAGATTTCTAATTCAATAATTATCAATGTTTGTAGAGTATTTTCTTGTGTTATTTTTACTATGTTGACTCTAAGCTACATGGTTGGATAGTTCTCTTTGAACCCTCCATCCATGACTACATCATCAGATATCATACCTTTTTCCCCATCAGATATCATACCTTTTTCCCTTTTTAATTTTATTACAAATTCTTTACCTTATTCTACTTTAGATTTCAACTTGTTAGTTTCTTCCTTCGATCTTTTAAGCAAACTCTCATATTCTTGATTTAGTGAATAAATGCTTCATTCAATTTTTTCAAAGAAGACTAAAGCTTTCCTTCAAAACCTATTTCCCAATCATTTTAATTGAAGTCCTGAACTTCAGGGTCCATTGATTCTAAATCTAGATCAAAAGAGAACATGTCTTCATCACTCAAGGAGTCAAACTCCTTACATTTCTCAACATTATACTTTTTGTCAGCAATATTGAAGACCAAAAGGAGATTTTCATCATTTGGATAATTCTCCTCATCTTCAGAGGAACCTTTCTAAACTTATATCTTTTATTGCCATCATCCAATTCTTTGTAAGGACAAATAGATGCAAAATGACCTATCCTTCCACAAGTGAAAAATTTGAGTGATGAATTATCTTTATATTTTTCAATACCTTTCTTCAATCTTCTCACAAAGTTTACTTCAACTTCATCTTGAGGTCATCATTCTTATCAGAGCCCTCATCTTCAATTTTCTTATTAGCTTTGAAAGAAACTTCCCTTTTTGGAACATCTTGATAAAACTTTCTCATTTCAAAGGGAGTAAGAACACCAAAAATTTCATCAATAGAGTACTGATCTAAGCCTTTAGATTCTTCAATGGTAGACACCTTATGAATATATGTTTTAGGGAGAGATCTTAGAACCTTCTTCACAATCTCACTTTCTTTTACTTCTCCACCATGACCAGTGATGCCATAGATAACTTCTTGTACCCAAAGCATGTAAGTTGCAATATTTTCATCCTCTATCATTTTTAGAGTCTCAAATCTACTTTTATAGATCTACATCTTAGCTTCTTCACTTTTGTATCATCTTCATAAATAATACCAGGTTTTTCCTAGACTTCCTTAGTAGAGCTAAAATTCATCACCTTCAAAATATCTAAATTTTCCAATCCACATAGGAGAGCATTCTTAGCTTTGGAATTGCATTCATATAGTTTGATTTTAGCAGGATTTGTTGGAGGAGTAGCAGGAGTAGTATAACCATATTTGAATGATTTCCATGCACCAAACCCTAGGGATTTTAGGTGTCATTCTATTCTCAATTTCTAGAAAACATAATTAGTCCCATCAAACTTAGGACATTTGTATGAACCATCATTTTCCATCCTGAATCTTTGCCTCAAGCTATTAAGCTTCTTCAGAGGAACTTGACCTTGATACTAGTTTTTGAACACACCCAAAGCTTAAGAGGGGGGTGAATTAGTCTTATCAAAAAATTTAAATCTTTTTATAACTTAGAAACTCTTTAACACAATGAAATCTTATTATCTCAACTAAAACCCTTAAACAAAACACTATCAAAAAAGAATATATATTATTTTGAATTCTCAAAAAATTCAACAATCCTTATTCAATGAAAGATATATAAATTCTACTTCTATAAAAAGTAGTAGTGGTGAGAAATAAAATGAGAACACACACATGCACAAGGAGAACACCATATTTGCGTGGAAAATCTAATGAGGGAAAAACCACGGTGAGAATTAACTCACAATATAAAGGCTCACTACCAAAATGACTTGTAAGAAGGCTCATTGTCTTAGAGCAAGATACAAAAGGACTTATAGCACTGATGTACAAACCAACTCTAGGAGCAAGATATAGAGGACCTAATGAGATTCACTATCTCAAAGCAGGATACAATTTTTTTATAAGAGATTATAATATTTGTCAACAATTTACTCTACTCGCTAAGGCATTAACACACAATTGATCTTTCCTTTCACACACTTTAGCACTAACTCTACTAGATATTCAATACAATTCACACACACACACACTTCTTCGCACTTGTACACTTCTCCATATTGTTGCATCTAAAATGATCTTGCATTTATATCCACTACAAGACTTCAACACTTCAATTAGGTCAGCCAAGAAGAAGGTAATGAATGAATTCAAAAAATTAGCCACCAAGAACATAATGTGGTCCTATCTTGATGATAGAGACTCGGGCCAAAAGAAAAATTATTACATCTTCCAATGTGATCTAAAAAAAATCACGCGCTGGCATGCATCAATCTAATTTGGCATCAAAGGAAACATGTAGATGAAACATGAAGCACATAACCTATCAACTCAAAATCATTCTTCCAATTGATTTTTATCAAGGTGATTCTAACCAAGATAGGTCAAGACCTAAATCTAACTTAACACTTCTTCAATTATTGGTGCAAACCCCTAATCGAATGACACATGAAAAGGAACAAGCCTCACTGACTAGATATTTACAAATAACCCAAAAATCCAAATCAAGACACAATGCAACACCAAAGCGGCCAATCAAAATCATGTGGATCACATGGGGATGTTCCATGAACATCCAAAAGCACTTACATACCCTTCCATATTTTCATACCATCAACATCCACCACATATTAAACAGGAACAAAAAACTATATTCTAGAAACACATAATGCTTAATCATGAGATATAACATTAACATATCAACTTGTGGACCACTTCAACATATGAAATTGAAACTAAGAAATTGCACATACTTTGAGAGAACATTCACCAAGCCACAAGAGTAGATACATCAATGCAAGGAAATGAAAATCATTTCCTAGACCAACCCAGACAACCAACAACACTACCAACCTTTTGCAATTCATGAAAAATCCCCTCGAGAACACTGGTGACCTAAAAAGATAGGAGTTCAATATCTATAGAATACTAACTTTGAATCCCAAACTGCAAGACTTATCTTCAATAGGGGAGGAATGCAAAGCATTCTCCCAGACAAACTTCAATGCAACTTCCAAAACCAAAAATACTTAAGTACCTTGTAGAGTCACAATATTTATTCCAACAACACATAGTTCATCAAGAACATTAGGATAGATAAAAAGACATTATAGAACTTGAGTAACATCTCTCTATTATCAGTCATGCTTCTAATCCTCATCTTAATATATTATTATAAAATTAACTTTGTTGTCAGCAATAATGCACAATACAACTTTCCTTGACATGAAACAAGATATGACATCCAATCATGAACTTCAACAACTCTTCTTTGATAAGGCATGACATCCAACCATGAACGAAAACAATTCTTCTTAGATAAGGCATGACATCAAACCATGAACTTCAAAAAATATTCTTTAGATGAGGCATGACATTAATGAAAACCAAAAATTAGTGTTGACATCAATGACAACAATGATGAGGTATAAATAACCTCATGAATATAATAAGCCAAATACCCTTCCTTATTTCTCCCAACCACTTTTACCCTGCCAATCGTTTATTTTTAGGATTGATAATTGCTCACTTTTTGTAAAAAGATGTATAATCTTTATTTCCTAAATCGATTGAAATCGGTTGACTAACACTAGTATAATGGTGTAGCTTTCAATTATTGTATAGGTCATTATGCACAGTCGAGTGGAATTTAAAGTGGACTGAACAATCAATTGAAGATAAAGCATCAGAAGTATAGGCGTTGGAAATTCATGAGTGTATAGTCGAAGAAGCCTTTTAAATGCATTATGTTTTTTTTTTCCTATTTAAAATACTTTATGGCTCCTCTCCAAGCCTTTAATATATTTTATGTTATGGACCTTAGTCCGTTGGTTAGTTAAAAAATATTTCAGTCATTGTACAAATCATTATGCACAACCAAGTGGAATTTAAAGTGGACTTCAATCAATTGAAGATAAAGCGTTGGAAGTCTAGGCAATAGAAATTTTGGAGTGCATAATCGAACAAGTCTTTTAATGCATTTTGTTTTATTTCTATTTACAAAAAATTTATGGCTCCTCTTCAAGCCTTTAATATGTTTTATGTTATGGACCTCAATTGATTGGTTAGTTAAAAATTTTGTTAGAAGGATTTTTCAATGGTGATCTTCCACCATCTGAAATCTAGGATTTTGTTAGTAGTTTAGTATATAGTTTACTATATAAATGTAACCGTTAGAAAGAATAAAATAGTGATACCAGTATGCTATTATAATATGCTTTGAATAATGTCATTGTGTTACACTTTTTTTGATATGAATACAATAATCTTTTCCAAATTTTTTTTGAGTTACTAGTTCTGTGCAATGGAATTATCATGGATGTATTCATTTTGAAGATATAAAAAATTCATGTGATTTGAATTAATTGTAGGCATACCTAAGAGCTGGTCACTTGAGAGAATCTCATGGGATAGATAAGTATTTTTATTCTCAATTATGTTACTTTTATTTTGTACATGGTAAATGTGGATGAATGTTATTTGTATGTGTTGAGCTCTATCAATTATTCTAGCAGGTCGTAGTTTATGTTTTCGATCTTTTAGTTTTATTTATTTAAAATTCTAGAGCACCCACTCTGGTTGTTAGTTATAGGTTGTTAAGTTTACTTGCGATTAACAATTTGTTGTTAGAAAATTAGTTGTTTTCATTTAAACTTTACTATTTTACTACAAGTATTCCTTTTAGGTAGTTTATATACTTTCTGGTTTAATCAACTTATGCTTTTTAGCTTAATAATTTCATGCTTTCTAGCTTAAAAAACTTTACACTTTCTAGTTTAAATGATTTTTTTTACAACTATTTCAAGAATTCAGAAAATCTAAGAGACTTAGCCAAGATGTCTCCTATTGCATACAACCTTCAGACACTACTTGGTCGATATTATTGATGCATTTTCAACTAAAGTGATAGGACCTAATGATAGTCTATCACTTTTTTGTGTCGTTGTTGGGGACCACTTCCTTTTCTAGTGTTAATAGGATATTGCTTGAATACCTCTTTTTAAAAAAAAAAGTTGTCAGGCTTCTTTTTCTACATGGTCAGGAAACGAGGCCCACATGGAAGATTCATATCGAAAACCCCCTAAAAGACATTCCAACCACAAGTAGGGAGGAAGAAGTCTCAAATGAAGAACTTATCAAAGAATTGATTAAGAAGGATCAACTTGAGACATCCCAGTATACCCCAAAACTTCAACCATTTGAGAAAACCATTGTAGAGGAAAGCATTCCTTTACATACCCCAAAACTAAAGCCATTAAAGAGAATTTTTTTGAAGAGGAACACATTCTTTTCAATGTTATGGGTGATCGTAGAAATGGTGCTAACCCAACAGGAGGAGAGCATACATTTACTTATCCTATTGCTCTTGATCAAGAGGATGATAAACCTATGAAAAAAATTTCACTAGCCTTCTTGCCAACCTTCAAAGGTTTATCCTTGAAAGACTCAAACTAGTTCCTATTTGAGTTAGTGTTGTTTCATACGTAGGGCTACAAGAATGATAACCAAAAATTGAAACTTTTTCCCTCCGCCTTGAAGGATGTTGCAATGCATTGGTTCATGGGATTAGCTTTAGGGTTGATAACCTCTTGGGACGATATGGAGTTTTCCTTTTTGGACAAACACCAGAGTTACTATAGACTCGGTGATAAGAAGGAGGAGTTGTTCAAATTAAGGCAGAATGAAGATGAAAGCCTAGAAGATTACCTAGATAGGTTCATCTTCTTATCTAGACGTTGTAGTGGAGAATCCATAAGCCTAGAAATTCTAAAAACCATATTTATCAAAGGACTTGATGAAGACGCTAGAAGAAGCCTATATTTAATGGGGAAAGGAGATGTGTCCCAACTTGGACTTGATGATATCACTGAGTTATGCTAGAATTTCTCCCATACTCGGGGAGGTATTCATAAATCTACTCTTTTTAAAGGTTCTAATGAAATAGGTAAACTGTGTGAGGAAATAAAAAATCTCAAGATTGACATTCTTGTTCAACTAAACACCATGCTAGATGGAATATAGGACAAAAAACGTACCCCTGAGACCTTGTCCATCTAGTGCCTTAGATGTTGAAACAAAAATCTATTAAGAGAATGTCCCTTGGATAAAGTTGACATTTTCCAAGTTTGTGGGAAGAGTTATGCTAATAATCAATGTGAGATTTTAAATGCAATAAAAAATTCCAAGAAGAGGACAAATCAAGTTGAAGAGGAGATCAATCTTGTGAATCTAAGACTTGGTGGGAATTTCTCTTATGACTAGAACTCAAATCTCGCCTAGCAAGTCCCAAACAATTGGAATAATAATCAATGGGTGGCACCTTGGCATCAAGCACCACCTAACTAGGAAACTTACCCTTGGGGACCACCTAAATGGGAAAATTAGTCCTGGGGAAACTCCCAATGGCCAAACTAGACTCAGTAATAATGGTATCCTTAAAATCTACACCTTAATGGAATCAACCTCAAAATCAGTTTTATACTGAACCAAGGAAGATGCCTAATCCATAGAAAAACCTTTTACCAACTCCCTAGAACCCTCAATAAAATGAGTAGGTCAACCAACCACAACTTCCAACATAACCTGCCCCTAATCCAAATAATATTTTTCAAAATACCCTAGTGTATTCTATAGAATAGGAAAATTTGACAGGACTTAATGTTATCCATTATGGAAACCTGTAATTAAGGTCAAGAAAAATACTCCAACAACCTACTATAGTTGAGATCCTAGATGACCTAATTAAAGAATCTATTGAAGCAACTAAAACATCTTCTACACCTTTAGAGAAAAACCCAGTGAGTGATCAAGACAAGACCCTTCCAAAATACTCAAAAGGAAATTTTGAGTTACCTTAAGAGGAGGGTGGTCAACATTCAAATGATCCTTTAGAGGACTCCACTTTGAAAGAGAAAACTCAGGTGCCTTTTTTAGAGTGTCTTAAACCAACCACCTTGAAAAAACCTTCAAAAATGTCCTTATCCACCAAACTGAATTGGTTCAACATCAATGAAAAGCCTAGCATGGTAAACATATAAAGGAAAGAGAGTTTTATAATGGGGATTGGGCACTGTTATTCAATTTCTGATATAAAGATCATCAGGGGAAATTTAGGACTCATTGGATGGATCCATATGAAATTTATGAGGTATTTTCAAATGGAGAAATGTAGCTCAAGCCCACTGATGGTGACACTCAAACTATGTTCTAAGTCAATGAACATGAATTATTCATCTACCATAAACTAGTTAACATGGAGGAATTTACAAGGATGGTAGAAATGCAAGGAGAACTACAATGCTTTAACTCTGCTACACTAGAGCCAATGGAATGTTCGGATTAGTAGTCACCTGGAGTTAAAAAGAAAATTAAAAAAATTGCATGTGTGTGAGTTTGTAATTACTTTAGGGAATTTCTTTTGAATTTTGCATCCTTCAGACTTGGCTAAATTCTTTTGTTTTGTAGGACATCATGATTAATCAAATACAAATTCTGACACATCTTGCTTCAATGCTCCAAAACTTATTGGATTGGTTGTTGTGGTGCTCTAGAACTTGCATGCCTAACGGTGTCATTCCCTATCTTGTTCATGCAGTATGGCACATCTTTCAATGATGCTCCAAAAAGTCTAAGTCCAAAGTCCTTCATTCTGCTTTCTTCTTCCAGTGGCATCTTTTGACGATGCTCCAAAAAATTTCTTGTTGCATTCTAGTTGCATCTTTTCAGTGATGCTCCAAAAATTTTGTTGTTGCAATTCTGACTACATCTTTTAGTGATGCTTCAAAAATTTTGTTGTTGATTTTAGCTACATCTTTCAACAATGCTCCGAAAATATTGTTGCTACATTCCAATAGCATCTTTTAGCGATGCAACAAAAATTTCCTCTCCATTTTGACGACATCTTTCAATGATGCTCCAAAATTATGCCACTTCACTTTTTCATTCTGGGTGCATCTCTTAATATGCTCTAAAACTTTTCCTTCTTCACCCCAGTCATATCTTTCAGTGATGCTCTATATTTTTGTAAATTCTCTTCCTTTCCAAATGCTTTGATATTTCTAACATCATACACATTCCCATTATGAAAATTTTCCACTACATTTGAAATCCATGCCCTACATGACCATCTTCTATCATAATAAATCTAAATTATTATGGTTACTTTTCCATCATAATAATTTCAACATTAATTAGCCGTCCCATCCTCATTCATAATAAATTCATTACCACCTTCGCCATCCTATTTAATTATACTATTACGCCAGCAAAGGTAAGTGATTTTCAAAATGATGATAGGATGAAAGGTATGTACAAATTTTACTTTAAGTAGGTAATTATTGTGAATATAAATAAATAAATTGACACGTATCACCACCCCTTTCCAAACTTAGTAAATCATATAGATTGTACGATTGCTTGAGGTGCAATAGTTTTTGTGCTTTTTCCCATGCAAGTTAATAATGGAAGTACAACAAAGCTCAAATGCGACAATTAATTCATGTTCTATTGGTTCTATCAAAGTAAGAGTGTTTGAAAGTTACATTTTCTTTACTTTGCATCTCAGTTTTAGTTAAAACATTTTTTTAGCACCATGACATTTTATAGTTTTTGAATGCTACAACATTTTAGCAAAAACTTAGCAGAGTCACAAGAAATATCTACAATATGGGAGGAGTTAAGCATAAATATATGCCAACTTCCACAAACAAGTTATTGGCACTAAGTAATATTTCATAAATGTTTCAGAGGGTTGGGTGGTTAGAATTCATAAAGAAATATGGACACAATGAGAAGTTGGTGAAAAAAAATTTAGAGAATTTTTCAGATGGTTAATCAATTGTACGAGGAAAGAAATTCAAAGTAATCTATCTAGTCATTTTCTATTTATCTGGTATTCAAAATGAGAGTATTAATTTTTCAGAAACCACCAATATTTCCTATCAAAAAATGGTAGAGATTTTTAGTAGGGAAGGGGAACCTCAGCCTTTGTTAACTGTAAATAACTACTCGAGCAAAACAAAGGATTTCAAAGAATGTCCATTCCAGAGCCATGGAGAACAACAATGGCTTGGATTATTAAATATTTACCTGTGAAGGAAAATGTGCAGTAATTGTAGTTCCACCTTTCTAGCTACTCATACATTTGTGCCATGGCACTAGAAGCCCTGCACTTAGGGTTAATTTTCCTGCACTTCTTAGTGATTCTATTGTAAACATGATAGAAAGATTCAAAATTGGTTCAAGGCCATTAAAAAATCATGGCCTCATCCACTTAATCTGTAAATATAATTTCCAAAAAAAAGGAAAGGAAGTGGTAAAATTTTCTTCAAAAATTTAACCCAGAGCCCATAGAACACTTTGAAGAAGGTGAATCATCTACATGGGAAGCTCAAAATTTGGAAGAGCTTTCCCCCAAGCCTTGAGATGCTTCTAAAACCCAACATGCCACAATAGCTCCTAACGACAAAGCACCAAAAAATTTACCTAATATTTCAGAAACCCCTAGCAACCAAGAAAATGTAAACATAATAAATTCTAGAGATGAGGATACTCCTCCTTACAAGAGGAAAAATAGGTCTAAAACAAAATTGAAAACACCTCCTCCTTTAAGGAGAAGTCATTATCTACTGGAATTAGTGGTGCAGTAGCTTGTGAACAATTGAATGTCCCTAAAAGAAAAGGTGTGATGGGTAACCACAAAATATTGAAGCTAAATCATTAGAAACTGAGGTTCAACCTTGTGAAGAAGCAAAAAAAGAAAGTGAAAGGAAAACTAGTAAATCCCTTGAGGTGGATAGGGAGGATATGCCACTCCAATTAGAACAAGAAGAAATAGGGGAACAATCACCACACCATTTGAGTGTTGAGGATGAATCTGTAGCACAACTGTCTCCCTTGGTTACTAATGTTATTGAGCAAGATCCATTTAAGGTGCAAGATGAAGAGAATATGACTAATAATGATGTAGAAATTATTAATTTTCCTTTTTCTAGCAATACACAGGTCAACAAGAAAGTTGAAGTAAAATATTCTTCAATTAAAATGTAAGTTGCAGAAAAATGAAGAACAAATCAATCAACAACAGGAGGAAATAGATGTACACACCACCGTTTTGAGGAAAAGAAATAAAAAATTTCAAGCTTTAAGATTCAAATAGAACAAAAGATAAAATTATTGAAGAATTACAATTTTAGGTGCAACAATGGAATGAGGAAGGTAAATGGTATTTGATAAATTTGTTTGAAAAAGACAAACAAATTAAAAGTTTAACTAATAATTTGATGCAAATCACTCACAATTTTTGTAAAGGAGTAGGGAAAATAGAAATTTGAGCTCAATTCATCTCTGAGCAAAATTGTTGAGTTGGAGCAAAATTTGCAGGAAATTAATGTTAAACCAACAATGTAGTCAAAATAAATACAAACTAAACTAACTGAAATGGAGTGGTTTCAGGTTCATATACCTCCATTATTGGTTACATGGATGGAAAGTGTTATTTTCTAAGACATGCAAGGATAGAGAATGCCAGACTGAAAAAGGAAATGTTTTTATTAAAAGAATCATATGTTAGACTTTATCAGGATAAGATAGATGCATGCCAAATTGGGGAATTATTATTAGACTACAGGAAACCATCCAAATTTTATTCTATGTTTTTGAATGAGCAATTATTAAGGTGGAAATTATTGATAATTTCCTGCAATCTACCACATGATCGGAATGATAAGGAATTTGTAAAGGCATTTAAAGAATCAACGCCTACTTAATAGAATTTATTATGTGAATTCTTTGTACACAATTTGTTTTTGGAAAGATATATTGATTTCTTTGTTAATCTCTTTGTTGGTGAAGTTCAACAGAGAGCATTCATGTCCACCATGGAAAATTAGATTCAATGGCAAGAAAGGATTAAAGAGTATTTGTAGGTAGAAAAGACTGTTGGACTTTAGATGATACACCCTAATAGGAATTTCCTTTAAAGCTCAACTCCAAAGCATTAGGATCTATGAAGCTATGAGAAGTAAGTACAATGATAATCTTCAAATCTTTTTTGAGTATTTCACAACCCAGGGACCAAAAATAATAGGATAAGCATGGAATTCCTATGAGGAGAGGTATACTCCTCTTCCTATGTGCCATAAAAAGAGGGAGGTTGTTTCACCTACTAATATTAAGTTGTCCTATAAGAGATTTGAGGCATTGATAGATATATTGCAACAACTTAAAACCCAATGGATAGGAATGAGGTATAGACCTCCACTACTTCTTCAACCATGTCCTTCGGTACATGTCACTACAAAATAGAACCCTGAGAATTTACATCCATCAAAAGTAAGGGTTAAATTCAATGAGGGTTTCCTTAGAAATCCTAATGATTGGGATAGAGAAGCAAAGGATCCATATGACCTCAGTGCCAAATACAAAGAATTAAACAAGAATAGAGAAATGGAAAGGCAAAGGACACAATAGAGAGTAGGAGGACCTACTCAAACTTAGGAGGGGGAGAGTGATGAGGTATAAATAACCTCATGAATATATAATAAGCCAAATACCCTTCCTTATTTCTCCCAACCACTTTTACCCTACCAATTGTTTATTTTTAGGATTAATAATTGCTTACTTTTTGTAAAAAGATGTATAATATTTATTTCCTAAATCGATTGAAATTAGCTAACAAATGTTGATATAATGGTGTAGCTTTTAGTCACTGTACATGTCATTATGCACAACCAAGTGGAATTTAAAGTGGACTTTAATCAATTGAAGATAAAGCGTCATAAGTCTAGGCACTGGAAATTCTGGAGTGCATAGTGGAACAAGTATTTTAATGTTTTCAATTTTATTTTGGTTTAAAAATATTTATGGCTCATCTCTGAGCCTTTAATATGTTTTATGTTATGGACCTTAGTCAGTTGGTTAGTTAAAAATTATGTTACAAGGATTTTTCAATGGTGATCTTCCACCATTTGAAACCTAGGATTTTGTTAGTAGTTTAGTATATATATTTAACCATCAAAAAAAATAAAATAGTGATACTGATATACTATTATAATATTCTTTGAACTATGTCATTGTGTTACACTTTTTCTTATATGAATAAAATAAGCTTTGTCAATTTTATTCTAAGTTACTAGTTCTATGCAATGCAATTATCATGGATGGATTCATTTTGAAGATACAAAAATTCATTTCATCTAAATTAACTATAGGCATACCTGAGAGCTAGCCACTCGAGGGAATCTCATAGGATATATAAGTATTTTTATTTTCAATTATGTCACTTTTATTCTGTACATGGTAAATTTGGATGAATGTTATTTGTATGTGTCAAGCTTTGTCAATTATTCTTGTAGGTCGTAGTTTAAGTTTTCCATCTTTTAGTTCTATTTATCTAAAATTCCAGAGCACCCACTCTGGTTGTCAGTTATAGGATGTTAAGTTTACTTTCTGTTAATAGTTAGTTGTTAGACAATTAGTTTTTTTCATATAAAATTTATAGTTTTACTACAAGTATTCCTTTTAGGTAGTTTATATGCTTTCTAGTTTAATCAACTTATGCTTTTTAGTTTAACAATTTCATGCTTTCTAGCTTAAACAACTTTACGCTTTCTAGTTTAATTTCTTTTGTTTACAACTGTTTCGAGAATTCAAAAAATCTATGAGAGTTAGCCAAGATGTCTCCTATTGAATACAACCTTCGAACACTACCTAGTTGATATTATTGATGCATTTTCAACTAAAGCGATAGGACCTAACAAAAGTCTGTCACTTTTTGGCATCACTTCTAGGGAACACTTCCTTTTCTGGTATTAATAGGAGATTTCTTGAATACCTCTTTTAGAAAAAAAATAGTTGCCAAGATTCTTTTTCTGCATGTTCAAGAAACAAGGCCCACATGAAAGATTCATACCAAACCCCCCCCACAAGATGTTCCAACCACAAGTAGGGAGGAAGAAGTCTTAGCTGAAGAACTTATCAAAGAATTGATCGAGCAGGATACCCCTGAGACCTCCTAGTATACCCCAAAACTTCAACCATTTGAGAAAACCATTGTATAGGAAAGCATTCCTTTGCATACCCCAGAATTGTAGCCATTGGAGCAAACTTTTGAAGAGGAACACATTCTTTTCAACATTATGGGTGACCATAGAAATGGCACTAACCTAGCAGGGGGAAGACATACATTTACTTATCCTATTGCTCTTGATCAAGATGATGATACACCTATGAAAAAAAATTCACCAACCTTCTTGCCAACCTTAAGAGGTTTATCCTCCAAAGACTTAGACCAGTTCCTATTTGAATTCAAAGTGTTGTGTCAGATGTATGACTACAAGAATGATAATAAAAAATTGAAACTTTTTCCCTCCACCCTGAAGGATGCTGCAATTTGTTAGTTCATGGGATTAGCTTCAAGGTCGATAACCTCTTGGGACAATATGGAGTCTTTATTTTTGGAAAAATACTAGAGTTACTATAGAGTTAACAATAGGAAGGAGGAGTTGTTCAAATTAAGGTAGAGCGAAGATGAAAGCCTAGAAGATTATGTAGATAGGTTCATCTTCTTATCTAAATGTTGTGGTGGAGAAGCCATAAGTCTGGAAATTCTCAAAACCATATTTCTCAAAGGACTTGATGAAGATGCTAGAAGAAGCCTAGATTTAATGGGAAAGGGATCTATGTGTCCCAACTTGGACTTGATGGTGTCACTAAGGTATGCCAGAATTTCTCCCATACTCAAGGTGGTATTTGTAAATCTACTCTTTTCAAAGGTTCCAATGAAATGGGTAAATTGTGTGAGGAAATAGATTTTTTTATAATCTCCATTACTTTTGCATTTAAATTTCTTAGTAGATAGGTTTTGTTAATTGGTCTAATTTTAGAGTTATATCAAATATGTATTGGGTTAGTTAAAAGTTTATTTCCTACTATGAAATATTTCTTTTGAATCATTATTTTGTTAAACAATTAGATAGCCATCTTCTCAAACTTAGAAAAAAACAACTTATCAAAGAGAAAATAGTCTTGTCAAAGCAAATGTATTGCAAACACAAATCTCTATCAACGTTCACAAAAAAATATTGCAAGATAATTTTCCTTCAATTTTATCAAACTATCACTTACATGTCAATACTCCAAAACAACAATCTCTTGCAAAAAAAATATGCTCTATCCCTTTAACAAAATATTAATGATTCTACTTAGTTTGAAATCCCCTTGTTAATCTTCTTACAAACTCCATTTACAACTTTCCAAGCAATACTTGTTAAATTTGTAGTACTTTTTCTCAACTACAACATTTTCTACCCAAGCAATACTTGTAAAATTTGGAGTACTTTCTATCTTCTATAATATTTCCTTTCCAAGCAATATATCTAACCAAACGCATATTCACATTTCCTCTTATCATGCAACTTGCTTGAGTTTAAACCCAAGAAGCCTCCTATCAAGTGCAAGAATTTGTGTTAGCTTAATTATAGTCAAGCCCAGTTAAGATTAAATAATGTTAGAAATGATCAAAGATACACTAAGTAGAGTGCAAATGCTAATGTATTTGTCAATATAAAAGCAAATGTTGATGATATATTCTCTATGACCAAATAATGTTTAATTAGTGCCCTTGAGTTCATGATATTAAATTATTTTCAAAAACTAGAGTTTTACATTCTTTTATACAACACTCTAATACGCAAATTTGAATGTTTCATCATAGATTCAAAACTATTCTTAAACATTATTTAGATTTAGTCAAAGGAAAATTTGATCAATAAAAATAAGACAAATATTAACTACTTTTTGATGTGAATGAGATATAAAACTATTATTGAGTGTTTTACCACTACACCAAATAATAGTTAAGTAAAACTCACATCCCCACAAAATTAATCAATAAAATGACATCACATAAGATGTACGAACTCTTTTCTAATAATCTCCTTCCATTACAAAATTCTTTTCTATACATTTCTAAATAATATTATAATAGAAAGTATTATTTAACACATGATGTGTCATTATTATTTATACAAAATTAATGTCTTTAATTATATATTCTCTCCGTCTTTGTGATGTACTGGTGATTAAGAATTATATAAACACTTATAATCTTGCCATTCCTTCATCTGCCTAAATTTTGATAGGCAGCTTCTTCCCTATTATCTCATTTATTAATACCATTTATGTTAACTATCTAAATTATAATACCCATTTTTATTAACTTTCTAAATTATAATACCGTGTTGTTATACTTTTGTTTTATTTTCAATCCGATAATAACCCAAACTCTCGGGTGATTGAAGTGCATTCCCCTAAAATTGAACTTTAACACACATTCGTGAAAATGAATTTATCTCATAATAAATAAAGACCATATTATTGCAAAACATTTATTTTAGCACATCCTTTATGGACTTGGATGTGGTAGATTAAATATTACAGATGTAGATAAACTTAAAATCCTCCGCCGCCTCCTGCACCACCACCAAAACCTCCTCCTCCCCCAACGCCCCCACCAGCTCCACCTCCAGCTCCTCCTCCAAAACCACCTCCAAATCCTCCTCCTTTGCCACCACCTGCACCCCCTCCTACACCACCACCACTTCCTCCACCAAAGCCGCCCCCAGCACCACCGCCTCCGCCTGCACCACCTCCAGCTCCTCCACCAAAGCCTCCTCCAGCACCTGCACCTCCACCTACACCTCCACCAGCTCCACCACCAGCACCGCCACCAGCACCACCACCCAAGCCTCCCCCAGCGCCTGCCCCTCCACCAAATCCACCACCAGAACCAGCACCTCCACCTAGGCCGTCACCAGAACCCCCACCTAGGCCGCCACCTGCTCCTCCACCACCACCAAGCCCGCCACCAGCTCCTAAGCCTCCGCCTCCACCAAGTCCTCCACCACCACCTTTCCCAAAACCACCGCCCCCGCCAAGTCCTCCACCACCACCTTTCCCAAAACCGCCACCCCCACCAAGTCCCACACCGCCGCCTTTCCCAAAACCGCCTCCCCCACCAAGTCCTCCACTGCCTCCAAAGTTATCCATTTGATATGCTGTTTGTGTCTTGAGGTTTCTGCCCTCACAAACAGCTACTATTCCCACCATAATAAGCACAATCGCCGCAAGCATAGCAGAGAGCTTGAGCTTGAAAGCCATCTTTGTCTTGCTTGCCATGTCGATACAACTCTCTCTTTCGCAAAATGCTGCCTCTCGGTTCCCCTTATATAGTCAATACAATGTACAGGATACACTCTATTATTGACTTGAATGGAAGTCCCAGTGGATGATAGCCATAGACTGGCATTTAATACCTCAACAAACCTGGTGCATTGCAAGTCCAACATGATTATCCATTCTGAAATCCATTAAAGCAGAAACACCCAATTGCCGCGTCATCGTTGAAAGTTGCTTTGAAATCCCACGCGCCTTGTGGGGTTTCGGAGTCGGTGAGCTTCGTGATTATTGTTATGATCGCTGTTTTCCTGTGAGAGTTTAGAGTGCATTGAATTCACGCGGTTATTACCTATTTGATACACAAAGTTTTATCGAACAACATAAAACCACTTATATTAGGTAATTTAGGCTACAACAGGAAAGTAGACCGACTGCAGCTAAGGAACGTGCAAAATGCACCATCGCTAGCTTTACCCGTTGTACTAGTATTGTTTTCCACGGCATCTAACGTTTCGTCGCTGCCAAAAGTGCATTCCATCTTTCAATCAAATATCAATGAAAAATGCGGAAACAAAACATTCTTTCTCGTTTACTAGTTTAATAACGCTCCGTCAATGGTGTTCTTTTTCATCATTTTAATTTTAACTAGCAATGGCACCTTGGTGTGCAATGGGTACGCCGAAGAGTTGTGGAAGGTCAATTAGTGATAGGTTCTGGTTTATAACTAATGAAAAACCAATACTTAGATAATAAGTAGCAATTGAAATAGCAACCAAAGTTTTTATTTATGATCATCGTGGTTTAAAATGTGAAAGTCTAATTGTGGTGATAATGTACTACTATTTGCAACATGCTCTTAATTTCATATTCTATCCTTACTGCTATCTTCTTATGCTTGATTTTGTCTTCCAATCTAGAGATTATAGGTAGAAATTACCTGAAACATATTTGAGGATCCTACCCTTGTTTATGAGTTTTGAACACCATTGCAAGGAGTGTGTAGCAGAAGAAAATGTGTCATGAATGCATAGCACATTTATTAAGAAACAAAAATGGGTAGATGGAAATGGAATCTACAAGTTTTTCTGACTAGAAGAAGAAAAAGCACAGTGCAGATAGGGAATTTAAGCAGCTTTTTCAAAATTGATACCCAATTAACCTCCATAATTGGAAATATGTGAATTGCATAATTTTTCCTTTTAGATTAATCCCCACATTTGTCGCTTTTCAGAAATTTGAGAGCATTGCTTTCCCCACAAAACCAATGATAGTACCAAACAAATGTCAGATTAAAGACATGAAATTTCCATAGACCAAGGGAATGAGTTGGAATGTTTTTGGTAAAAACTTGTGTAGAGTTTTTTGTATCATGCTACAACGAATCATGCTTGTATCCAAACTACAATGACTCTACCTAAAAAAATCATGCTTGTATCCAAAATAATCCTCCACAAACTGATTTAGTGGTTTGGAACCTTCACCAGTCACTTGCAATTGGTCTGTGACATCTCCATACTATGAGGCAATTAGACCATACACAGTCTATGAAACATGGCATATTTAGTAGTACCAGAACCACCATTTTGGAATTTTATGCATCAAATATAAAAATGAAAAAAACACAGTTTTATTCTGCATACTATTTTTCTTTGTCAGCTTCTATTGTTTGTCAATGTTGATAATAAATTCTTCAATGACATGAAAGGGTATGTGCAGAATCATCATGGAAAAAATAGGCCCTTAAGTCGCAAAAAATTTAGAAAAATCAGAGTTACGAAACTTGATGTAAAAATTTGAATAAGTTATCTACATTATTTCAAAATAATGTAAGAATAGAATCTGTAGGAAATTGAATGCAGTTTCTAAACGACTAGGTTTATTTTTATTCATTTTTAAATCTATTTGGTGAAATTTTGAAATTTCAATGCAGTAGTACTTAAATTTTAGGGAAAAAATAAGTAGGTGTTTGTCTGGCCACCCTAACAACAATAAAATGATAATATTTTTTTATAAGATTTTAGATATAAGTAGACGGCTCATGTCCAGATGTGATGCATAATTTTTTGTAATTTTTCTCCAAGTAAATAATTAATTATGATTTTTTATTACAATTATTAAAAAATATAAAAAATCATATGTCTAACCACCTTAACTTGGTCAAAACTTCATGAAATTCATTTTTTTTTAATCCTATAGTATACAAAGCATAGAATGTGACACATGTTTCAGATTCAAAAAAAGTGATATCGTTTGAAAGCTATAGATGTTTTTCAATAAACCTATCAATCTGGACTTTAGTTGTAATTTAAATAGAAAATGAATAATAATTATTTATTAAATTCAAAATAAAGCATAATTTCTATTGATGGAAAATTGATAATATCCTCTAAAAACCCTTTTCATTTAATCAATTTTGGGTATAAAAAAAGTTGTCAGCCACATACCCTACAAATACCCATCATATCGCCACTTTTTGGCCCATCATGATCTTGCACATACTTGAAAGCTCAATTACAATCTATCATAGAAATAGAAAAACTAGAGATTCAAATTTGTTATAAATTAACAATAACCATATATTTTCCTTATTTTAACATTGTGTTGTATCTAGAATATTCACATCATGGCGAGGTTGGGTAGCCACACACATTTCAACACGAGTAAACTAACCATATAGAGAAAGTAGTCTACTTTACATGAAGAAACATGAGAATTGGAAGAAAATTGCACATAAAAAAGGAATTTACTTGGATGGAAAATTGAATTGGCTATAGGTATATATTGTGCTTTGCATGTGACTAGAAATTTTGATTCATGGAACAAAATGGCATCTTAAGAAAGGGAACTAACTTGACTGAGAGCATAGGGTATTGTAGAGTACATACCTACAACCTTTTATCTATTAAACATAGTTCTCTCCACTGCAACTACAGGCTACACAGTTGAACAACTATTGACTCCTAAGAAGATTACAAATCTATATAAGGCACTCGCAACAATAAAAAGGTTGGTGTTGTTGGTCCTGATGTTAAAAAAATGTTAGTTAGCTAATAAGGTAATCAATGCTAGGTATTCACTGGGGCTAGAAATAGGTCATTTGATATTTTGGTAGTCTATGCAGTTAAAATATTTGGAAAGTAGGATGTATTGAATGGAACTACATACGATTTTGTGCCAACCTTCCAAAAGATTAAGTAAAGCACAAACAAGTGTGAATAAGTATCTAACACTATTATAGTCAAGGCTATGCCAGTAAGTCCGCAATTGCTTCCAGAAATAAGACTTGAATTGTCCAAAGAATGCCTGAGAATACTGGGTTGGAAAGTGAAGTTCTTCTACTTGTGGGGGTGGAGTATTGAGCTCTTTCACCAATGCTTTGTTTTTCCTGAATATTTTAAAAAATGACTCAATGTCAAATATTAGTTTTAGTTGTATGTTGGCTTCTCTTCTATCCATGTGTCTTTGTGGTTGCAAATTGATGCCAAATATTTGTTTCCTAAACTTGCAGTTATTGGGTAGGGTTCTTCTGGAGAAGTGTACGAGGGTTTATGGCTTGGAGTGAGGGTTGTTGTTAAGGAGATCCCCATATTTTGTGAGGATTTTGACTCTTTACTGTAAGTGGAAATTGTCGTGCACACAAAGTTGTAGAACCCTTTCATTTTTCAATTGATAGGTGTGTGTTTGAAAGAAAAATATTGCTCAAGGGCATGGGCGAGTTAAGTTGTGTTATTTTCGGAGTCCAGTTTAAGGCTTTACAATTTTCAGACCCCTAAAGTCAGTAGGGGAGCTTGTTACTAGAGGGCGTCGAAAGTCTTCCAATATCCCCAAGAAGGTTTTTCTAATGGGAATGCATCCCTTTGAGGGAGTGGATACTAGGAATGTCTATAGACTGATAATACAAAAAAAAAGGCCAAAATTACAATACAGTGATGGCAAGGTAGACATGAAATGAATTTGCTTAAAAAGAAAGCCTAGAAAATTTGAAGTAGACGCAAATGGTTTTTGTAATGAAGAAGGTTAAAAAAATACAATAAATTGAAATCATGGGAAGTGGCTTACCTATAAATTCTGTGAAAATTGTGTTGACCTGTCAATGATGCCAATGAGAGAAAATGGGCAGAGGTTGCAGGAAACCCCAAGTTGTGTATTATTGTTGCTTAATCTTGTTGCTTCAATCTATTCACAATAAAGGGGCGGACAACATTAGCGGCAGGGAAAGTAGTAAAATATGAAGTGGAAACCATTAACAGCAAGAGAAATGCAACTTAAGATTCTGCACAAATCTCTGTTGATGTCACTGATAAAAAAGGTCATGAAAGTAGGGCATATATTAATAGAAGGAAGATATTTTGGAAGGAGAGTTAAATGATCAACAATTGTGGATAGATGGAGAACCTTTCCAAGCACCTCCATGCTTTCCAATCGTCAACGATTAAAAAGAGCTTCAAAAGCTCAAAGAGTGACACACCTTCAGTGTAATTAACTTGTTAAAATGTTAAATATAGTTTTTTATCTACTTTAATGTGTGCAGTACTATTCTTTAAATAGTAATATGGATATTATTTAAAAATTTGTTAATGGAGAGGGTTTGATCATGGAACATGATTCAATCATGGGGACATAAGTAGTCTTTACTAGCTTCACATTGGAGCACTCTATTAATCATTTGTAAAATAAATTTTACTCAAAAATTAAACATGTACTGGTCAATTATTGTATAGATAATTTTTTTTTTTTATAAATGGTTTATATTTGTCCCAAAAAGTGATACATCATCATAGTCATACATGTCATAGAATATTCATAAACCATCTGACATGACCCATAAACAATTCAAGTTGCCCATGTGCAACTGTTCTATCCAAAGTGTTGTAAGTGTAGAACCTATTGGGTTTTCAATTATATTCTTTATGCGTCCACTTAAAGCCAATAGGGCCTCCATTTGTAAATATTAATGTGGTTGTACATCTGAGGGATTTAGCAAACAACAAATGTTAAATGGGAGGAAGTGAACATTCTGTGTGGATTTCTTAGCCAATACAACACACCATATGATTTACAATATCAAATTGTTCTAGCCAGTGTATTGTAAGTGTATTAAAGGATGTCAACCTTATTTCATAAATTTCTATTTGTTGTATATGATGTAAATGTTCAACTCACTATACTATTTAACTACATATTTATTTTGTTTCTTTTTACTGTTTATGTATAGAAGCAAATAAGCAAAGGAAAAGATCAATGAAAAAGAACTGTAAGTATCTTTCATATTATAAACTTTGAACATGTACATCAAATAGAAAGATTTATTTAGGAATCACTATAACTAAATGGTGCTCATTAATGGTTGTGATTCTTGTTTGATTTATGTTTCATATTTTTTGTAGGTGGCATACAGAGCTTGAATGAGGACCGAGCCAAGAAATAAGAGATCCATGACAAGGTTGCCTCCACATAAAAGAGGAGTTGTATTCCCTCTAATAAAGAACCTCCAGTACAAGAAGACAATAGTCCATAACCTACTGAGGTAGTTGTCATGGTTAATGCACCTCACAAAATGATGAGAACAAAAACACAGGAACATGAGTGGTCGATAGAGGCCATGAATTGGGCTCTTAAAGATGTAGAGGACAATGGGATGTTGACAAGGGTTGCAAAAAAATTTGGAGAATCTTAGCAATAACACTCACCAACTCATTAGGTGGGCTTACATCCACTTCCAAGAAAGGTCCTTCAACTATCCTGACAGAAGATGAGGAGGCTCTTATCATTAAATGGTGCAAGGAAATCATTTTAGTTGGCCATGGCCTTGAGATTATCAATCCCAAGGTAGAGATCACCTAGCTTTGCCAATCTAGACCCAATCCTTTCAAGAATGGGCTACTTGGTAAATGTTGGTGGATTGGTTTTAATGTGTGTCATCCTAAACTCACATTACACATAGTTGAAGGCATTGACAAGGATAAAGCACTAAACCTCAGACCTATTGTTGTATCCCCTTTCAAGGAATAGTTATGTGTATAATTATCCCATGTACTAAGTGGTTTTCAATGCATAGTTAAGTGTATAATTATCCTATTTGGTTTCAATCACAATAAGTGTGAACAACAAATTTAATTATGATAAATAATGTATCATGTATGTTATCTACTAAAAAAATTATAAGGAAAAAAAAAATAGAAAGGTTCATATAAAATGTGTTAATGGAAGACTGGTACAATTAGGACATCTTTACAAAATATAATTATATTTATATTAGAAAGATCGTATATTTTAGAGGAATTTCTTAAATAGATCATTATAGGTGAAGATGAAATTAAGGGTTTTATGCAGCCTCATATAATTGAACATGATATAACATATAAGACTAAGTAAATGTATTTGTGGTCAATCCCTTAGTGTTTCCTTATGAAGATCCGAGTTTGTTGCTATATAAAATTTTCATTGTGTACAAGTTGCTTTATTATAAGCTACTTATGACAGAGAAAATATTCTTCAATGTTACTCATTTTTCTTTGTCTATTTTGTCATACTCACAAATCCACAAAATATATTTCTTTGGGAATTTTTTTTTTCAAGAATGTCTACTCTATGATTCATAGTGATATTCCAACTATCTTTGGAGCTGTAATCTATAAATGGATATTTATCTCTTGAAAGGAACATGAAAATTTTAACCAAGAAAAAATATAATATATAAAAAATGCTCTCAAGTAACAAGGAAATACCAACCAAGCAATGCTAGATAATAAATCAAGAATGAGCATATGATCTCTTAAAGATGGAATAAGCATGAAATTCATTTATTGAAGAAAAAATTATATCTTTAATTTTTTATTTTTTTTGTCTTAGTTGTTTCTTTTAAATGGGGAATTTTTCATATTAATTTTTTTTATAAATATTTCCTATTTATCTTTATTAAATAAAAGATAATACAATATTAAAAAATGGGGTGATAAAGAGTCACACCCACACAGTCTAATTGGATGAGGTTCAACACAAAGATGAAGTAAAAAGGGGACAATCCCAAACAAAAAGTTAAGTGGCTAAGGAAAATGTAAAGGGATTAGAACCTTTATCATATGGATTACCCTATGCATTAATAGGGATAATATCATCAATTTGCTACCAACTAGTGAGAATAGATTACTCTTCTTTAGGGGGATTATCTATGGATTTTTTAGTGCAATGTGAAGATATGGTCAACTCCAAATGAGAAATTTTATTGAATTCAAGCCAACCAAGATTTCCTCACTACCCATGAGTTGAGGAAAAAATGCATCTAGTATCATCCACTATGAGGAGAAGTGTTCCCAGGATCCAAAGACTAAGAGCCATAATGATCAAGGGAATAGGATCTACTATCATGCTAACAAAACCCACACTTGTTCCCTTGCTGAAGAGAGGGGGGATTAGGTGGGACTTTGACAATAATGCACAAGGCATTCTCCCAAAGGTCTAGTAGCTTTTGAATATGAACAACTTCAAGATTAAATTTACAAGTGTGCACCTAAATTTTTATAAGTAATTGAAGGAGACAATCATGGATTCAATATACAATGAGAAGTGAGCATTAGCATAACAAAAAAACAACTATTTCTATCTTTCCAAATGTTAAAAATAATTTCCACTAGAATAAAAGCATATCAAATTTGGGTAAATTTATGTGAGAGATAAGGTTGATCTCCAAGAAGAACTATATGTCAAGAGAAATGGGTCAACCTAAATGGATTGAAAGATTCAGAGATCCAAGTCCAAACTTCTTCAATTCTAGGAAAAAACTAGAATAGATGCTTGACAGACTCCATGTGACCATAAAATAAATATCAAGGATTGAGAACAAGTTCATATGAGTTTTAACTAGATAATCAAAGGGAGGCTCTAATATAATATGTACCAAGAAAAGTGAGCTAATTTAGGAGCTAAAATAAATGACTAAATGCATTGGAACCTATGATGCTAAGTCTCAACAAAGGGCTATAGTTTTCATAAGAGATTAACTTGATTCACTTTAAAAATATTTGGGGGGAAACTACACATAACCTTTGTGAGGATTATATCTATGAAAGGACATGTTTGGGTACCATTTCAAATCCTTCCACCAAGATTTGAGAGACTTGAATCCAATTTTGTGAAGAATCTTAGGAGATCTCATGATCTTAAAAAAATAAAAGGTATCCTAACCTTGGGTATACAACTTGATTTTTTATTTGAATTTAAATCAAGAAATAAAATTTTTGTTGGCTTTTGGAATAAAATTTGGAAACATGTGAATGCTTCACATAAATAACTTCAAGGCATGTAGCCAAGGCAGTTTGACTTACATGATTGATATTGAGAAGAGAGAATTGGAGACCACCAAATAGAATGTTGGTTAACAAAGAGACCAAATTGTTAAAGTCATTTCCCACCCAACAAAGCCATTTTTTATGGTTTTCCAAGCTCTTCAAATACTCTTGATGATAAAATTTTATTGGGTTTTCACAATGTTGTACATGGTATGAAGAGTACCAAAGTTAAGGTCCTTCTAGGCTAAATGACTAAATTCCACTTGAGGGCTAATAGAATGTCAAACTAAATGTTGCTAAGCTTCCTTTCCTACTAAATCTTTGATGGAACATTTGACACGTAACACAATTCCTTTTTTATAGACAAAGAGAATTCCTAAACATCTAGATTCATGAGGTAGGTAGTAAAAATCCTATTTCACCAGATGAAAACACTTATTTCATTCACTATTAGCCTAGATAAAGTATTTTATGAGCCTTACAAGGCACATGTAAGAAGATTTGGAGGGTACCTAGCAAAAGGAGTAATAAACATGCATGGTAGAAAGAACTTTGAAGAAAATATATTTTATTGGCAGTGGTACATGTTTGGTAATCTAATAACTAAGTTTTTCCTACTCTATCTAGATCAAAACTTGTTATAATATGGATGATGAGGCATAGAAGGAAAAAAATATTTTGAAAAAATAGGACACTTCACTATGATTGATCAACTTCTAGCTAGATTGTTCTAGAGACTATGATTGTAGAAGATAGGATTACTTATAGCATGGAGTTATTGTTCCTAAAGCCTAATAGGAAATATCCAAGCACTAGATGGATTGAATGATATTGTTCTCCCCTTCAATAACAACAAGGAAGTATTCATTGGAAAATAAACCATTAACCAATTGCTAGGAAGAATTGGGAAGAGATGTCCCCTTAACCAATGATTGAGAGACCACATAGAGGAGCCTATACCCAAATCCTTCAGTAACAAGAACATAGAGTGTTGATGCTAGAGGAAAACATAGATGGATGGACCTATGAATCCTAAAAGGCATAGATTTTTGGCTAGAAATCATGATGCAAACATAGTCATATGCAAACAACATCTCCATAGACTAAATGAAATGGGGCCCAAAGCCAAGCCTTACAATGATACATAACCATTCAATGTGATCATAGGGCTTGGAAAAATCTATATTGAGGAAGATGGTAGGTTATTGAGAGCAACGAGTCCACTTCATGCCTTCCTAAAGCACAATAACATTATACAAGATGGAATTGAGGGAGGAAAGTGTAGAACTTGAGAGCTAGATCTTTATAAATGATCTTATATTTGAAATTTTGTAAAGTGATTAGACTCCAATTGTAAATATCCCTAGGGTTACTAACTTTAGATATGAAATTGGCATTTCCTTTATTAATTAGTTTCCCTAAATATTCAAAATGAAAATGTTTAATATAGGCCTTAAGGAGGTTGCTACCAACATCCCAAATAGACTTGTAAAATTCATTAGGGAAACCATCTATCCTAGAATATTTGTCGTTAGACATTCAAAACACAACTTGCTTCACATCCTTGAAGTTGAGAATTTGATTGCATAAAATACATTAGGAATTATTTGTTAGCATTACCGACTATATTACATTGGTTAACTACTATCGATTACATTTTCAGTGAATTCGGTTATAGAGTTTAATTGAAGATAGTTAAACCAACCGATTGCAACTGATCACTCTCAACCTATATATATTATGCATATTATGCCTTGCTTCGGTAATGTAATAAACAATGTTTTCTATTTTCATATGATATCAGAGCCGCAATGCTTCTTTCCTTGTGCATGGTGGAAAGATGAGTATGATAAGTTGTGAGCATGGAGGCATCAAGATTGGGTGTGAGCCTATGTTGAAGTCTGAAGAAGAGTTGTTAGTTGGTGATAGCTTTGTGTGACTGATTAAATCTGTAATGATAAAGGCATCTGAAATCTCTACAATATAAGCAATCAAGTGTTTGGTGTTTCAAAATTCTGTAGGTTGATGTTCATATAGAAGGTGATTGATTTGTCATAGAAACTGTGTTAACTCTTAATGTCTTTTTTCTCGAGCGATAAGGAAGTGCGACTAAGGACTAAATAACCTATGCTCACTAGTAAGAAAGGCCTGATTCATATTGAATTTCGTGCTTGGGAGTATAAGAAATGAAAAGGAAGGTTGATTGGTGAATTTCTTTGTCTGAATACGAGAAGAAGGAATCAGTGATTTGCAAACAGAAAAATGAAAGTTGTAGATTAAGTGGTTGTTGTTTCTAAACGAAATCATATGAAAGAAATGAAAAATCCTATGAGAGGTGGAGTCATCTTGATGTAGAAGCCAATGGAGCCACATGATATCTATAACAATCCTATGGAATGAGCACAATAAGTTTATTAATTCCCCTCTCTACAATTTTTTTTTTAATCATCCAACCTTAGAAATATTGGAAGAAGGGTTTATTATTTTCCAACCTTCAACAATTAGAGTATGGAAAATTAATTTTTATAGAAATAAATATTTCTAATATGAAATCCATGAATCGAGAGAACGTAAAAGTACTTTCCATTCAATTTGTTGCCATTTAATATGCTTGGGATGGTCATCTTGATACACCTAGTGATGATGACTTCGCTATTGAAGTGGAGCGAGTATTGTGTATGTTAGATGATGCAATCAAAAGTGGGCCAATCGTTTGTTTCAAACATATGAGGATTCATAAATGTCTAAATGGTTATTTGGATGTATTACTTATTAGTTATAACTTGGAGGTAAGTTTCTTTGTAAGAGATGATGCAACTCAAATTAGTTTTATGGGAATTGAAAGACATCAAGTAGTTGATGTATATTCCTTGAGTTATGCTAATCATGTAATCTATCTTGTTACTACCAATGCTTGAGAAAGTGCATTTCAAAACATTAAAATAGTTGCTCAATATCTTGTAGATGAGTTTATCAATGTCGTCAATGGATCTTCAAATAGTTATGCTTGGACTTTTGGGGCTATCTTTGTTATTCCTGATGAGGTCTCCAAAGACTCATCTAAGGAATCAAATGGATAATATGAAATAGGATTAATTAGAGGCTCATGGCATCAGAGGATAGAGGAATTTCCATCATCTCAAGTTAGCATCTCGCTTTGAGATGATGCTTTCTATGAGAAGAGTTTTTTGTTTTATTTTCTTGCTTTTCCTTGTTATTGTTGATAGATTTGAAGATACATGTATTGTGAAGTTTTATTTTTGGAGACAGTTAAAAGGGTTTCGTGAAGAGCTTAGTATGGATTGTTTCCCAAAGAGTTCACAAGACTACGACCAAGGATTACAACTTTACGAGGGTCAAGGAGACAACTTGGAGAATGGTTGTCCAATAATTATGGTCAGGGACCAAGGTTATACCTTTACGAGGTTGGAGGAGACAAATTAGAGGGTGGTTGTCCAATAGCTTTGGTATATGGTTTGGGAGTTCATGGAGGAAGAAATCATAAATTTAGCTCAAAGCTTTTGGAGGAGTTCCACCTGATTTAGGATTTGTTTCTTTAGAAGGAAAATCTTATCAAGAATGTATACATATTTTGTAAAGTTTTTTCTTGTAAGCCTTAAGGGGGGGTCCCTTGGCAAGGTGATTTTTTGATTTGAGGAATAGTGTAATAAGGGAGGTGGAGGGAATGTTAGCATTATTAACTATATTACATTGGTTAACTACTATTGATTACATTGTCAGTGAATTTAGTTTGAATGAATTTGGTTATAGAGTTTAACTAAAGATAGTTAAACCAAATGATCCCAATCGATCACTCACAACCTGCATATATCATGCCTTGCATTGGTAATGCAATAAATAATGTTTTCTATTTTCATAAGTGACCTAACAAGGGACCATGCTAAGGTATTGTTGTAAGCCAACTATTCTCTCTGACATATAACCATAAGCCACAAAACCTACACTCATAGTGTTTGACAAAGGCTTAAAAATATCATATAGCTCTTTCAAAAGGAGTGATGACCATGTAAGGCCTAAGAAAATTCCTTCAAGACTTGATCACCAATTTTGAGCCAATGGATTTTTTCCTCAATTTCCACCCCTTCATGATGAAAAAGTATTTGCAACTTTCTTTTGATGGTGAAGATGAGTCACACAAAGAAAATTCATGTGAAGTTGAGTGGCATAATTGAATGGCTACACTTCCAAAGTAGTGGTGACTCATCAAAGGTCTAATGTGGTAGCTTTGTATGACCAACAATGGAAGCAAGCTATCACCCATAAATTTGGAGGAAATGAGTAGTATAGGTGATGATAACATTCCACCAGGAAATCTAGCTAGTCTCATGCATGGGGTGAGGCTCCAAATTCCAGATAAATTGGATGTGGGTTGAGGTGGCCTTATGATTGAGGACAAATGTGTTGAGAAAAAATGTGACTTCATAATCATGGGAATGACAACTTTCCATTCAATATGAAATCCTAGTAGAGATTGGTTTGAATGGACAACATTCACCAAGGGTTCCACTAGCAAAGGATAACAATTAGCAAAGTGAAAGAAGATTGAGCTATCATCATGGAACAATCAAGTCTCTTTAAAAATTTGATAGGCATAGCCTCTAAATTGCACCAAATGTAGCAAGCCAAATTAAGTTGGTGATGACCAATATTGAGATCAAATAGCCCCAACTTATTGCACATGTAGAACCAAATAGGTCCTCGCTAGCTATCTAATGCATAGTCAAGGTAGAACCAAGCAGGGCCCTCTCACTAGCTATCTAATCCATAGTCAAGGCCCCAAATTTTTCATAAGCTATATCTATCATATTAAATTCCTATGAAAAATTCAAGTGGTGGTAGGAATTGAAATGAGAATCCATCTCCAGAGGGAATTTCTCTCAACATCATTGAAGGCATAAACATTAATAATCCTAAGTAAATGATTATTAATGTTAAAGAGGGCCAAAGAGCTCACTTGATGGGATCACATCCTTGATCAAGTAAATGTCTTTGCCATGTAAAGTACAAAAGGCCAACAAAACCACCACATCCACTTGATGCTAACTACATAATACATAGTTGGAGGGTCAAATCACATGACAAGTAGTAAAAAAACAAAAAAAACATAAATTTTAACTTCTTATAGACAAAGAATGTCTAAGCCTATGAATTGTAGGCAATATCATGAACAAAGTATTTCCTTGGGGGTCTCTTAATTCCTTAACATTCTAGGAAACAAAATTCATAAGTGAGTGTCAAGAGACATCTTCATCACATCCGACTCAACCAAAGCATATAATGATTTATTTTTGACTAAATGATGTTATGCAATACCTCCCTTAATTAATTAATTTTTGCTTGTGAGATTTTGAAAGAATTACAAAACACACAAATTGCAGCAACAATGATTTCTTTGTTCAATCTCAAACATCATAAACGTCTTGAATATATCATTCAACTAAAATACTATATTATATAAAACTCATAATTTTTATTTGATCTACTCATGAGAGATTAGAGACAATGAATACATTACAATCACCTCATTATATACTGATCTTAGAAACATATAGAGAATTATAGAAACTTATGATGAATACCACATGTAAAATAATTTTTTTTTAATTAATATGCAAATTCTATATTTATTATTTAAGAATTCTGTTTTTATCCTCGTGCAAGACTGCAGTTCTATCTTAACTTTCTCTTTCCTGCGATGTTGAAGAAATTACATTTTATTCCAACACGCTTAACTACTGATTGCTTGATC
Source organism: Sequoia sempervirens (assembly GCA_007258455.2). Lineage (NCBI taxonomy): Eukaryota > Viridiplantae > Streptophyta > Pinopsida > Cupressales > Cupressaceae > Sequoia > Sequoia sempervirens. The sequence goes on from VDFB02058242.1 coordinate 322,870,394, forward strand.
AGTATTTTGTATGATCTTCTTCAGCTTGGTCAATATTAAATAAACTCTATTTACATTTTAGGTGAAATGGGAGCATAAATTTTCAGTAGCCAAGCGAACATTTATGCTATAGGCTTAGAGTCCCTAGTAGTATCTTAAACAAAGAAAATACTATTTAAAACCGGTGGCATTGCTTGTACTAATATCGGTTAATTAGAGGCGAGATTTCACCGACATGATCATGTGCTTTCCATTAATTATTTTGCGTTAGGCAGTTGGGAATCCAGTTGGCAAATCACCAACGTAAATTAAATGCCAGAAGACTTTAGACAAAGACAACGCTGGATCTGGGCCAGGCAACATTTTTATAGAAATTTCTTCACAAAATTGAATGCAGAAAGTTGGTCATGCTACTCTAATTCATCGCCCTCATAAATACAGATTAATTACAGGACTGAGATACAACTCGAGCTCCACAAACATGTCATAATAAGTATGTGATTGGTCTGTCAACAATTATTGATTTCTTCTTCAGCGACACTGAACATGAGATGGCGATGTAGTTTTTAATGCTTTGTTTTTTAATTCAATTGTACGAAATCACGCGGCAATGGGTACATGGTTTTTGCTTCAGAATGGATCATGTCGAATTAACACAATCTTCAACTTCATGTCTATTTGGTGAGGAAATTAATTGCCAACCTAACCTATGCTTCAGTTCAATACTATTCTACATTGAATACTGGATATTCTAATTAGTATATAAGGGGATTCGAGGGCTAAGATTATGCAAAAGAGTGAGCCGGAACTTAGTATAGTTAGTGTGGAACGAAAGATGAAGATGGCATCCAGTTTCAAGCTGTCTGGTGTGCTGGTAACTGTTATGTTACTTATGGTGTGAATAATTGTTGTTTGTGATGGCAGAAGTCTCAAGGCGGCAACATATCGAACTGATAACTTGAGAGGCGGTGGAGGGCTTGGCGGGGGCGGGGTTTTGGGAAAGGTGGTGGTGCGGGACTTGGTAGCGGTGGCGGCTTAGGTGGAGGTGCTGGAGAAGGAGCAGGTGCTGGGTGAGGACTCGGTGGAGGTTCGGGTGGCGGGCTCGGCGAAGGTGCTGGTGGAGGCCTTGGTGGAGAGGGAGGTGCTGGAGGAGGCCTGGGAGGAGGTGCTGGTGGTGGAGCTAGAGGAGGCTTAGGTGGAGGTGCTGGTGGTGGGTTAGGAGGGGGTACTGGTGCAGGAGCTGGTGGTGGAGTAGGAGGAGGATTGGGTGGAGGTGCTGGTGGTGGAGCAGGAGGAGGTCTAAGTGGAGGTGCTGGTGGTGGAGTTAACGTTTGAATGGAGAAATGATAACTTCAAATTAATTATGCATCCACTTATAATGATCCAAAAATGACTGAAACAAAATCTCTTAATTAGGAAGATAATCAGATTCCATTACAATAGGCTCATGTTGTGTGTGTGTGTGTGTGTGTGTGTGTGTGAGTGAGAGAGAGAGAGAGAGAGAGAGAGAGAGATGGGGAGATAGAATGAGATGGACATAGAGAGGAAGAAGGTGACAAAGACAAGTAATAGAGAGAGGGAGAGAAAGATAGAGAGAGGGACATATAGAGAAAGAGACATGGAGGGAGAAACAAGGAGTGTGCCTATATGAGTTAGAGAGAGATATGGAGAGAGAGATATAGGGAGGGAGATAAATTTATATAAATAGATAGAGTGAGGGAAAGAATAGAGAGAGGAGAAAGAAGTAGAGAGATATATAATATTATAAAATTAAGTGTAGATTTGATTTTCTATCTCTACATTCTTTACTAAAAAAACTAGTTTTCGAAGGAGATGGAAAAAGAAGTGCAATCTGATTCCAAAAATTTTGAAAAAAAATATTTAGAATCTACAAACAAAATGTCACAAATCACTAATTTGCATCATCTTCAAATTCCTCACAGTTTATCTGCTATAGGTGTTTGAAAGTGAAGATTTAGTTAGAAAAAATCAATTTAGTGTCTAGTTTGGCCAAAAATTGTAAACCAGTATTGTGGGATCACCCCGCGCTGAGGCCAAAGCTGTTTACATCAGCATCAAGTTTGCATTGGATTGGGGTTATTCTAAGTTATGGGTTGAGGGAGACTCTCATAATATTGTCAATTGCTTACTTGGTAATTAGAAGCCGAGTTGGATTGTCGAACATCTTATTGTGGATTCTATCATGATGTTAAGATCCTTTGATGAGATCTTTGTCACGCATATCTATAGGGAAGGTAATTCCTTGGCTAATTTTTTTGCAAACAAGGCTATCAACCTTCATAATTTTAAGTCATGGGAGGATTACTCTCTATTTCCCAAGGAGGACAAGCTTTTATTGTGAAATGATAGCTAATTAAAGCTTGTGATTTGGGGTGATTGAGAAATTATCACCCTCCTTATTACCACATGCTTTGTGGGTTATGTATTGCCTGATTTATCTGGAAATTTTGATTCAGTTGTGGTATTCGTTAATGATGACAGTCAAAATGGGTGGAGATAGGAGCAAGATTGAACCTCTAACCTGCAAGAGATGGAAGAATAAGCGAAAATTTGGAGAATCTTGAGACGGGCATTTTATGCCCTATTTGGAGACTCTATGGCCACGACCCCAAAGCCTCTGTGGAGTTTGTTCCCCGCTGGAACAATAGATGTTTGAAGGTGAAACCTATATGGAGTTTGTGATCAATGAAGACTTTATTTCCTTCATTAGTAGGTTGTCAATGGATAGCTATAATTTTTTTAAGGAAAGGAAGAGCAATGATGATGCTATGGATCAATTTTTCAAAGATAATGAACGAGCAAAGCTGATAAAGATACCCTCATGGGGTTATGAACATTAAACGAGCTTCACTAAAGTATATTTGGGTTGATGTGGTGGAAGTTATTATGCAGTATGTTACTCTTAATGGTCGGTATACTACTATTCTGGGGCACCATTTTACCCTGCTTAATCATTTTAGACACGGGTTGCATGTTTCTTTCCCATTTTCTCTCCTAGATCATCTTTGAAAGTTTTGGTTTATGCACACTTGAAGAATCAAAGGGCCCCTATTCTTCATGAAGGATTCATATTGCTCATCATGGAGCATGTGAGAGCTCATACTCCAACCAAGTTTGTTAAAGGTAAGGAGAAGGCCATAAGTGAGGATTCTTTTTCGACTGGCTTGTAGACAAGTGTTGATGGTGGAGTTGAATGGAATGAGGAGGAGAATTCTTTGGGGGGTTCCTTGTCCCTCGTGGTGGCCCCCTCTAGAAAAGTAAGAAGGGGATTTTAAAGAAGAAGGGTCTCACTAAACAAGTTAGTTATACAGAAGTCAGATTCCCATGGGTCACTTTTTGATGTTTAGATGACAATGATATTATCTTTGGTGTTTCTCATTGATGTCTGTCTAAGGAGAATGTTGAGCTTCATGGCTAGGGTTTTGGTGCATTTGGTCATGAGGAGGAGGACCAGTCTATTGAGGCTAGGGTTAAGGAGGTTAAGGAGATTCCATGCAGGGCTTCCAGAAGGATCGCTAAATTGAAAAAGTAGGGTTCAAAAGGTGGTAGGAATGGTAAGAAGGCTTCTCCTAGATCAGGTAAAGGATGTGGTGGACACTGTTGTTGACATTGATGATTCCCCTATTCAACAGTCTTTTCCTCACGGGGAGGGTGTTGGGAATCTAGGTAGTGAGGAGGCATTGGTTGAGAGAATTGTGCATGAGGAGGATGGTGTGAACCCAACCTTGGTAAGCTAGAGTTGCTAAAGGTTAATCCTCTATCTAAGGATTTTTCTTATCTTAATGATGATAATACTACCATGTTTGAGTTGTTGGACATGGATTGGTTAGGTGCCATGTGCACCTTTAAACTTTCTAAATCCATGGGTGTTGCAAGAATTTAACAAGGTCAACATTAAGATTAGAGGTTTGAAGGAGAACATGTTGAATCAACCGAAGGGCTCTTCTTCAAACCTTCTGGTTGAAAGGCTAGTAGCTTTAGAGTGCTCATTTTCTAAGTTCAAAACCCAATGTGAGAACCACCTTGGTGAAATGGAAGGAAGGATTAAGGAAATGAATGAGGATATCAAGAAATTATTGCAAGTTAGTCATAGCTTGATTAAGAATAGTGCAGAGTCCCTAAAGGTTCTGTTTGGTAAGGGTATGTGCAGGATCATCATGGAAAAAATAGGCCCTTAAGTGGCGAAATTTTTTTAAAAAATCAAGTTTAGGGAACTTGATGTAAAATTTTGAATAAGCTATCTATATTATTTTAAAAATATGTAAGAATAGAATCTATAGAAATTTTTTTGTAGTTTCTAAACTACTAGGTTTATTTATTTATTTTAAATCTATTTGGTGAAAATTTGAAATTTCAATGCAAAGGTACTTAAATTTGGGAAAAATAAGAAGTAGGTGTTGTCTAACCACCCTAACCACAATAAAATGATAATATTTTTTATAAGATTTTAGATATAAGTAGAGGACTCATGTCCGATGTGATGCATATTTTTATGTTTTTTCCAAGTAAATAATTAATTATGAATTTTCTATTACAATTTTAAAAAATATAAAAACTTGTATGTCTACACCTTAACTTGCTCAAAACTTCATGAAATTCAATTTTATTTTTGTAAGCCTATTGTATGTGAATCATAGAATGTGATGCATGTTTCAGATTCAAAAAATGTTATACCATTTGAAAGCTATAGATGTTTTTCAATCACCTATCAATCAAGACTTTAGTCATAATTCAAATAGAAAATGAATAATAATAATTTATTAAATTCAAAGTAAATCATAATTTATATTGGTGGAAAGCTGAGAATCTCCTTTAAAACCCTTTTGTTTCATCAATTTTGGGTAAAAAGGTCATCACCTACACATACCCATCATATCGCCACTTTTTGACCCATCATGATCCTGCACATACCCGTAAGATTAGGCAGCTCAGGGAGGATCAGTTGTAGTTTAAAAACATGATTGAGAAGGACCAAACCTCCAAGGGTAAGGGGAAGAAGAGTGCTAAAGAAGAGGCCAAAGGTTTGAGCACCAAAACAAGGGTGAACCATAGGAAGATGCTTGAAAAAGAAAAGCAAGAAATGGACATAGTTAACTTGCACCATAACCAAGAGACGGAGGTGGCCAACACCTTGAAAAATGTGAAATAGTTTTTTTGTTTGTGTTTTTTTTTTTTATGTTTCTTTGTTGTGAGTTCATTGCTTTTTGGTTGTTGGTTTAGTTTTGGATGTTGAGCTTATGCTTTAATGTTTATTTGATTATAGCAGTATTTTGTTGTAAAGTGATGTAAAGGGTTTTGGGTCCCTTCAAAACTTGTTTTTCCAATATAATCAAAAAATAATATGATATATTATATTATTTATATATTGTAATATTATATACAATAATAAATATAATAATAATATTATATATTTTTATTATAGAATATCATATATAATAATATTAATATACTTTATATACATAATAGTATATACAATAATAAGTATAAATATATTATATATAATTTAGTTTGTACTATATAAAGTATAAATTATATTTTAAATATAATAACAATACATATAATTCTATTATATATTATACATTAGTCTATAATTAAAGAAAAAATTGGATTGTTATATGACTAACCACCTCTCTAATCAATTCTTCTTTGTATAGATTAATTTTAAATAATATCATAATTTGATATACATATATATTAGATTACATTAAAATAAATAAATACAAATAAATAAGAATTATATCGATGATGATTATTGCACTCACTCAGTATTATAAAATATAATAAATAAAATAATTATAGATTACTTAAAAATAATATCATCATTATATATATATATGATGAAATTAAATAATATATAATACAAAATAATAAATATAATTATAATAGTAATAATATAAGATATATAATTAAATGATAAATAAAATAATTATATAAAAAATAATAGTAGAATTATCTGGATGATATTTATTGCACTCACTCACTATTATATAATATTTTAAATAAAATAAATGTAAATACAATATTATTTTATAATTAAATTTACATTATGTAAAATATAATGTATAATAATGATTAAATAAAATATATATTAATTCTACAAAAACTATTAAAAAATGTTTAAAATTACAAGTATAAAGAAATGACACCTAGAAATCACATAAAATCATACATGAAAATATATATCTCTATCTTCTTATCTCCCCCTCTCCCTCTCTCTCTATAACTTTTTATCTCTATCTCTCTCTTATTCACTCCATGTCTCTTCTTCTCTCTCAATATATACATTTGACTCTCTACCGAGTCTCTTTATATATCACTTCCTATATATTTATAGGAAGTGATCTCTCCACCTCTCCCTATTTATCTAAATTTCTCCCCCTCCCTCTTCCTCTCTCCTTCCATCTCTCCCTCTCTATATATTTATCTATCTTTCTCACCCCCTCTATCTTTCCCCAGTTACATATATCTCTATCTCTCCTTTCTATCCCATCTCTCCATCCCTCTCTCTCCCTCTCTCCCTATCACTCAATCTCTATATATCTCTCTACTTATCTATCCTCTCTATATTTATTTCCCTCTCTCCCCCTTCCTCTTTCTATCCATATCTCTCCCTCCCTCTCTCTCTCTCTCCCTATCACTCCCTCTTTCTATAAATCATTCTCTACGCCTCTCTCTTATTCACTTCATATCTCATGTTCTCTCTCTCCCTCTCACTGCTCTCTCTCTATCTCTTTCTATCAATATCTCTCTACCTCTATCTCCATATCTCTCTATATCTCTCTTCCTATCCCTCTCTATCTCTCTATATATCCCTCTATCTATATCACTCCTACTCTCCCTCTCTATTTATTGAGAAACACGAGCCTCTTGATAATTGAGCATTATTATCTTCCTTTATTCAGAGGTGTTGTAGTCATGTTTGGATCCCTACATTTTAAAGCTATCACTTCTCTAATGAGACCTTTACTGCACAAACAATATCATTTGCTAAATGGCCTACCAATTGATCTCAGTCCTCCCTCTATCTCATTCTATCCATACTATATTTATCTCTCTCCCCATCTCTCTATCTCTTTCTCTATCCCCCTCTATCTCTCTTTATCACCCCCCTTCTCTCTCTCTCTATATATATACTCTCTCCCTCCTCTACCTATATCTCTCCCTCTCTTCCTCTCTCTTCCTCTAAACCTCGTCTTCTCTATCTCTCCCTCTCAATCTCATTATCTCTCTCTATCTTTATCTCTCCATCTATTTTTGTCCCTCTTCCTCTCCACCGTCTATCTCTATACATGTCTCCCTCTCTCTATCTCCCTCTTCCTATGCCTCTATATCTATCTCTTTACCTATTTATTTCTCTTGATGTTTCTTCTTCCATCTCCTCCTCTATCTCTATCTCTCCATCTCTCTCTACCCCTATACCTCTCCCTTACCTCTATCTTTATCTTTCTATCTCTCCCTTTCACACTCCCTCCCTCTCTCTCCCTCTCTATATATCTATCTCAAGTCCATATTTATCTATCCCTCTCATTTCTCTCTTTATCTCTTCTTCTCCTCTCCATATCCATCTCTCCCTATTGCAAACATAACATGAACATGTTGGTAATGGAATATGATTATCTTCCCGATTCAAAGATCTTACCAATTGTGTGCAAAATATAGACCAAAATCAATCAATTTATGTATTACATTGAAGAGGTGTGGAAGGTCATACATACATATGTATCAAGACAAATTATGGGATTTTTCAAGAAAGGTCAAAGTGTTTTAATGGCTTCATAAATGTAAATAGGTAGTCATATTCTTGCTTGCCAAGTCATTCCCACAAATTTACTCTAAATTTGACTAATTATAATTGAATATCCAAATTTGGCTGCTATAATTTAATATCCTTGAAAATGCAGGATGAACGAAGGAACAAATGAATGCAACTGGGTTGTCTCTCCTTGGTAATCTACATGTGGGAACATGCAAATTTCACGTTAGGCATAAATGGAGTGAGGAATGACATTAATCCCTTGAATATTTCTACAAGCTCAACTTTTTTGAGACAATTTCATGTGAATGAAGACATTAATAACTCTAATATTAATATATATAATTTAATAATAAATATATTATATTTTTAATAACATAATATTATATATTATTAATAATTATATTATAAATTACTATTATATATAATATATTTATTTATATATTAATAATTATATAAACAATTTAGTTATTAATAACATATTATATATTATATATTATCAAATAACATAATACGATATATTATATTATTTGAAAAAAATTGAGCAAATGAAATGATTTGTATCGTATTGCATTTTTTTAAGGAGGATTTTTAATCGTTGATAGCCAAAAACAGGTTGGCTCTTTTCAAATAGGATACGCGTTCCCTCTATACATCTGTCCAACTAAATATTTAAATCAACGTTTCATTTTGTAGGAGATGGTATGCAAGACCATTCAAATCATCTGACTTGTTTGTATTTTTAATATGTGTAAAACCCGCTTCAAAATTGGCTGAAAATACGCCTGCTATAATTTTTTGGGCTATTCTTCTTATGTTTTGTGCTTCGACTAGAAGGCTAAAAAATAAGAGAATGATTTTTCTGTTCTTATGTTTTGGGCTTCGACTAGAAGGCTAAAAAATAAGAGAATGATTTTTCTGTTCATTATTAATGCATCCCATCATATTTACAAACACATTGTTTGAAGTACATGTACAAACAAGTGCAGTGACATTAACAGTTTTCCAGTTGGCAAGGCATAATTATTTTTGACACATAAATTTTTTGTTATTTAAATTAAACTTGAATTGTGGGGAATAAATAAATTTTATTAGAAAAAGTAATGATTAGTTACATAAGCAGGAAAAATATGAAGATAAAGCCACCACAGATCAGTCTATGAATGGACAACAATAGTGATAGAACTAAACAAGCCTTCATGGACTGTATACGGACAACAACAGTTGCACATTGTTGTCAATCACATGGACTGTATACGGACAACAACAGTTGCACATTGTTGTCAATCACAACCACAATTCAATTAACAAAAGGACTCAATTGAACAATATAGTAAGCTCATTCAAGCCTCAAACAACACAGTATTAAAACCTATGGTTGAAAAACATAGCTCAAATAACAAAAATTGGAATATTTGTTGTGGGCCTCTGACCTACCTCTCTTAATAACTTAGAGGGCCAGTAAACTACTTTAGGTGAAAATTTGGGGTTCCTATACTAAAGGAATGTGGTCACCCATGGGAAACTTATTTTTCTTGGTTTGAAGTGTAGAAGGTCAATTAAGATAAATTTTGGTCTATTTTTTGCATACATTTACTAGTTACTAATTTTAGTCAATTGGAAGGCCACTCAATAAATGATGTTGTTTATGCAACAAAGGCCTCAATGGAGAAGTTATAGCTTAAAATCAACTATACATCCACTAACAAGGATCCAAACATGATTGAAATAAAACCTCTGAATAAAAAATATAATCAAGCTCCATTACCAATAGGATCATGTTATGTTTGGAATAATGAGGGAGGGACATAGAGAGGGAGAGAAAGGGATAAAAGAGGGAGAGATAGAGGGGGGGGAATGAGAAAGAGAGAGATAGGGGTAAGGAGATAGAGATAGAGAAGAAGAAAGAGATAGAGATGGAGAAGGAGAAGGAGAGGGATATGGAGAGGAGAGAAGGAGAGGGAGAGATAAAGTGAAAGGAGAGAGGGATAGATAGATATGGAAGAGATAAATATATAGCTCAAGGGAGAGAGAGGGAGAGAATGAGAGAGGGATAGATAGAAAGATAGAGATAGAAATAGGAAGTGATAGATAGAGAGATGGAGATATGGAGATATAGAGAGATATAGATAGAGGGAGAGATGGAAGAAGAAATATGGAGAGATAGAGATAGAGAGGAAAAGAGATAGATATAGAGGTCTAGGAAGAGGGAGGGGAGAGAGAGAGGAAGAGAGATGGATGGATAGAGAGATGGAGACATTCCTAGAGATAAAGGGGGAGAGAGGAAAATAGAGGTGGAGATGGAGATGGAGATGGAGTGAGAGAGGAAGAGGGAGAGATAGAGAGATATAGATGGTGAGATAGAGGTATTAGGAGATATAGAGAGACAAGGAGGGGGAGAGAGATAAAAAGAGATAAAAAAAATAAAAGAGAATTAGAGATAGATAAATAGAGATTGAGAGAGGGAAAGAGAAGTAGGGAGAGGTAGAGGTATATGGAAAGAGAGAGAAAAAGATATATGAGAAGAGAAAGGGAGAGAGAGGTAAAGATAGAGAGATAGACAGGGGGGTAGGGGGAGCAAGGGAGGGAGAGATGTGGAGAGATAGAGAGGGGGAGATAGAGAGAGAGGGAGGGAGAGAAGGAGAGATATATAGGTAGAGGAGGGAGAGATAGAAAAGAGAGTGAGAGACAAAGAGATATAGGTTGAGAAAGAGAGAGAAGAGGAGAGATGGAGAGACAGGTAGAAGAGGGAGAAAAAGAAGAGAGGGGAGAGAGGGAGAGAGAAGAAGATGGGGGAGAGATGGAGAGATGGCTCAAAGAGATAGAGAGGGAGAGATAGAGATATATAGAGGAAGAGGGAGGGAGATATAGAGAGATATAAATGGTGAGATAGAGTGATACAGAGATAGAGATATAAGGAGATATAGAGAGAGTAGGAGAGGGAGAGAGTGTAGGAGAGGGAGAGAGAGACAAAGAGATAGACAAACATAGAGAATCAAAGATAGATAAATAGAGAGGGAGAGAAATAGGGGAGATAGAGAGAGGGAGAGAAAAGTAGGGATAGAGAGATATATGGGAAGAAAAAGAGAGATATAGATATATGGGAAGAGAAAGGGACAAAGAGGCAGAGATAGAGAGATAGATAGGGGATAGGGAGGGAGCAAGGGAGGAAGAGATGGGGACAAATAGAGAGGGGGAGATAGAGAGATGGAGAGAGAGAGAAAGGGAGAGAGATAGGTAGAGAAGGGGGAGATAGAGAAGAGGGGAGAGAGGGAGAGAGATAGGTTGAGGAGGAAGAGAGAGAAGAGAGGGAGAGGGAAAGAGATAGGTAGAAGAGGGAGAGAAAGAAGAGGGGAGAGAGAGGGAGAGATAAATAGAGAGGAAGAGAGAGGTGAAGGCAGGGGAGAGAAGGAGAGAGCTCAAAGAGATAGAGAAGATGAGATAGAGAGATATAGAGAAAGAGGGAGAGGGAGAGAGCTTCAAGAGATATAGCCAAGTCCTCCACCACCACCTTTCCCAAAACCGCCACCCCCACAAAGTCCCACACCGCCGCCTTTCCCAAAATTGCCTCCCCCACCAAGTCCTCCACCGCCTCCAAAGTTATCCGTTTCATATGCTGTTTGTGTCTTGAGGTTTCTGCCCTCACAAACAGCTACTATTCCCACCATAATAAGCATAATCGTCGCAAGCATAGCAGAAAGCTTGAGCTTAAATGCCATCATTCTCTTGCCTGCCATTTCGATACAACTCTCTCTTTCACAAAATGCTGTCTCTCGGTTCCCCTTATATAGTCAATACAATGTACAGGATACCATAGACTGGCATTTAATACCTCAACAAACCATGGTAGTCCAACATGATTATCCATTCCTAAATCTATAAAAGCAGAAACAACCAATTGCCGCGTCAACGTTGAAAGTTGCCTCGAAATCCCACGCGCCTTGTGGGGTTTCGGAGTCGGTGAGCTTCACCATCCAGAAAAGAAGCAATCAATTGTTGTTATGATCGCTGTTTTCCTGTGAGAGTTTATAGTGCAATTCACGCGGTTATTACCTATTTGATACAGAAACTTTTATCGAACAACATAAAACCACTTATATTAGGTAATTTAGGCTACAACAGGAAAGTAGACCGACTGCAGCTAAGGAGCGTGATAAATGCACCATCGCTAGCTCTACCAGTTGTACTAGTATTGTTTTCCATGGCATCTTAAATGCCATTTTGGCTGCGCGATTCATTTAGCTCTGAACTTTTCGTCGCTGCCAAAAGTGCATTCCCATCACAATCTTTCAATAAGTATTAATGAAAAATGCGGAAACAAAACATTCTTTCTCGTTTAATAGTTTAATAACGCTCCGTTAATGGTGTTGCTTTTCCATCATTTTAATTTTAATTAGTGTTAAAAAGTTGAAAGTTTTTCTAAATGGTAGTAATATGGATACTATTTTTAAAAAAAATCACCAAATGAAAATTTGTCAGTGATTGTAAATTTTCATTTCTTTCTATTTTACATTCAAATACCATCTTAGATTGGTAAAAGTTTTCACAAAGCCATTATCAAAAAGGTAAAACCCTCTCACAAAGAATGTAAAATAAAAATGATATACAAAGCTGTTAGGGCAGGGTCATATGTGGCTGTTTAGTTTATTTTTTACTAGAGTTAGGGTTCAATTTGTAAGGAGTTATTTGTGGACTTGGTGGCCACATCATTGTTTATTTTATTTTATTTTATTGTTTTTGCTTATTTTAAGCAACCATCTTAAATTTTAATCTTAATAATTTGTCCAGGTAAAATTTGGAAGGAAAAGTAGGAGGCAAAAGTTAAAAAAGACGGAAAAAAAATTGGGGAGCCACGTGGCATTTTTGTCAATATGCAGTTGTTGCTTATTTTTAGTGCCTCTTTTTTTCCATATTATATTTTCAATTTTTAAATAGTAGCTACTCCAAATATGAAAAATTCCAAATTATCATTTTCTTATAATTAAAAATTTGCATGGGACCACTCAAGGTACTTAAATTTAAGCAAAAAACACACTTAAGTAGTGACATGGGAGCATGGGGTTAGTGGTGTCTCTTTTGTTTTTGAAATTATATGCAATCCATTTTACTATGGAAGAAATATTTGAAATGGTAAACATTTATGTTTTTAAAATACTTTCAATTGATTTTAGTTTTAATGTTTTAAACATAATAACTAGTTTATAAATGATATATTCTTATATGAATATCATTTATGGTATTACCGTATTTAAATCTCATTATTTTTTCTAAAGATTGATTTTGATCCCTAGATCTATTTTTCATCACCCTAGATCATAAATATGAAGCAAATTTCATCCAAGGTATTTTTGCATTCATGAATTCAAAAATAAAGTTTAAAATTTAAATTTAAATTTAATATCGTCAATTCCCTCCAACTAGTCATTGTGAGTTGACCTAGTGCACTTTCTATGTTGATTTGTAAGAGCTTGGTCATTGTATTTAAATACATCCATTCATTCATTTAAAAACCATCTAAAAGCATGCTAGGATTGTTCAAAGGATTTATCATAGTGCATTTATGAGAACATCATAGTAGTATTGTTAGAGGACTACATCAACACATATCATCCCAATTGCATTGTATGCTTGCTTGATGTCCTCAATATTTCACTACTTGTCATAAAGTTAGTGTGTTTAAGGTTTTATTGAGGATAATGTGATCCGCATAATTCAACAAATTCCCCAAAGGTGTTTTTAAACATCACAAATCCTTACACAAATTCATACATTAAGAGATAAAGGAAAACAAGTTTCAGGTTGTCAAATATTGCCAAATCATTATGAAGACTTGAGAATTCATTACTATGTGCATTTGAGTTCCATAGCCATGAAGATTAAGTTTTCAAGAATGAATTTGAACAAGGGCAGGATGTCTATTTTGTTTGTAGATTCTAAAGTGATCATCCAGTTAAATCCTATAATTATAGTACCTTGGTGATTAGGTTCCCTTTTCTTTCATCTATTTAATTATTTAATAGTTTAATTAGCCAAAATATTTATGCAAGTGGTTTATTTTATATTGCATTTAGTAAACCTAAAATTATAAATAGCCAATGACTTTAAACTTAGGATTTATCCTTCTTTCTTATATTTTTCAAGTCTAATTTTCTAACTACATATATTTTATATCAAATTTGATTAGTGTTTAGATCTACCATCATTTGTGTTTCCTTTTATTATCTTTAGTAAAGTTTGTGTCTTAAATGTTAATTACCTAATCTACCCACCCTCCCTTATGTAATTTCATGGTAAGATCCTAATCTTGGATTCCTTTTTCTCCTTCCTTACCAAGCTCACTTCCTATGTCACTACACATTTTATGCACAATCTCCTCTCATACCCTAGGGTGATCTTAAGGATCAAAAGTAACTTCACCTGTTCCCATTTTCTATATGGCACGTTTTATGATTAGATAATGTGCAATCTCTTCTTGTTCCTTAGGATGATCTTTAATATAAAAATTTTCCCCTTCACTTACATTACTTGAAATGTGTACTCTCTTCCCTTGCACATATTCATGATCTTAGGAATAAGAAATTATATTCCTTCTTTATTTTATCTTTTCTATATGGGGTCTTTATTGACTTGTATCTCATCACCAAGTGATAAGTCCTAAACCATGTGTATTGACATGGTATATGAATTTGATGAAGGAATTACTATTTTTTGTTAAGAGATCATGTTTTTAAGCATGCCATGAAGTTATGTGGTTTCATCCACCTTTACTTAGGCCCTAAACAATACCCCTCAAGGGAGGAGTTGCATTATTAGTGTATGCCTCAGTCAAGAGGATGGAGTGGAGTGAGAAGGTATTTTACCTTGATCACACACCTTAGATAAACTCCATAATTTTGTAGAATTATATCTCTGACAACATCAAGTATATCACTTGAACTTATTATTTGAAAATTGTATCAACTTAGAATAAGGAACCTTTAAATTTTTTTTTACTTTTGATGCATTGATAAGTAGTTAGTCCCAATAAGTTACTCACCATGTACCTAAGGTATATTGGTATTCTTACAAGATAAACATTCCTACTTGAATAATATATGCATTCCCATTTCCTCCTTCTTCTCTCATTTATGTTAAACCCAAAGCCTCAAGAAGAAACATATAAAAGTCAACATATTAATATTAACATATTAAAGTTAAACCTAAAATAAAATTCCAAAAATCTATAAGATTCCAAGGCACCAAAATCAAAGTACAAAACCCATGTGAAACTTGAATCAAATAAGTGAAGCCTAATGGGTATTAGCACAAAGTTGTGTCACACTTCTGGCCAACTTATTAGTACAGGTGAATTTAAGTAATTTTAACTAAAAATTAATTTTGGTCAAACATATGGTCTTGTAAGATTCATTCTAGCTAACTTGTATATGTCCACAACTTTTCCAACTAAAATTGTTGGCTAAATGCATATTTAGCACCACTTTGAGTGCAATTTACCAAAAAAAAATTTTGAAAAACTTGATGGTTCAACAACTTCTACTTGTGTAAAAAATACCCTTTTGTAGATCCATAAGTTTAGTTTTCAAAAAAGTATATATTTTAATAGTTTAATTATTATTTATATTTTCCTTTTTATTTTTACTAAATGTAGGTTATCACACAAAACATTAGGTTGATTATCATGTCAAGGAAAAATAGTAAAACTTATTAAAAAAGTTTAAAAAAAATATAATGCCCTAGATATAAGAATCTATATCAAGATGGTATATTTTTTTTCTATTTTACATAAATAATTTATATGAAAGTTGACCTCAATTAGAAACAACTAAGTTTTAATAGACACACATTTTAATATTTTTTAAATATATATTTATAAAAATTGAAAAAAAAATTATCCATGCCCTAAAGTTTCAAGTCATAAATACACAAATTTTTTTTGAAGGAAAACAAATAAAATTTACTATATAAAAGTTGACATCTCATGTAACTTCATTTTTCAACATTTTATCAACAACTAAATTATAGTGTTAATTTATAAAAAACTATATTCAAATAATTTTTTAATTTTTTCAAGAAAATACAAACATAAAATATACTAAAAAGTAAACATTTTATTAGTTTACATCATTTCAAAAATCAAAACATATATATCACTTTTTAGTGATTCAAGTTTAAAAGTTGGATCAATGTTGGCCGTTTCCTTTATAAAAGTGTGACATAGCTTTGTACTTTTACCCTAACCTAATCAAAGAGAGGATCATGAACCCATTTTTGATGAGTTCATCAACTAGGATAAAATCACCTTTAAAAATAATGATGATGTGATCATTATAGATCACGATAAGTATCTTTCTAACAATATTTTTTTTCCTAACACTAAACAAGGTTGTATCGAACAAGATCACTTCCTACTTTAAAACAAGTATGCCATATTTAAGTACCTCATTAGCATAGAATCTTACCCTAAGTTATAACCTCACACACTTATGGAAGGGGGACATTCCAAATTAAAATCCATAAATAGAAAATAATAATACATCAAAACCCCATTTATCATTATCAATCCTAGGGCGATCCCACAAAGCTGGTTTACAATTTCTGGGAGATCTTTATTTTTGCAAAAATCACTATTTTTAGAAAATATAATGTTTTAAGCCTTGAAAAGTTCCATTTAAATGATTCCAATTGAAGAGGATTTGATCGAACCAACTTAGATCAAATCCCCTTGGATAGAACCCTGCTAGTTTTAAACCATACCTACAATGGAGTCTCCTTTACACCTATCAAAATGTTGATAAAAAACCATTTTGATTTACCTTTTTGGGGATCAAATGAATTCATTAAATTTATTTTTTTTCAAGTATGTAGTCCTTATTAAAAGCTTTTCAAAAAGTATAGTTTTAAATAAATTTAATTTTACTATTACATTTATTTTTTATTTCGTGTGAATATAGGTTTTTCACCAAAAATCAAGCTCTATGTTATGAACATGTGGAAAAATAGTAGATTATCAAAAAAAATTGTAAAATATGATTGCACCATGTATCGAAGTCCGTGATCCAAAAAAAAAAATTGAATTTCAATACATATAAAAAAAGTTATGCGTTATACGGTCTGCCTATGTCTAAATTGTAATTGGTTTGACTTTGAAACTTGAATAAGGAACAAATATTCAATAAAACAATACAAAACCAATTGGAAACACTAGATATCATAGTTAAAAATATAAATTTTAAAAAATTAGAGTTTTATCCTTCATAGAAAAAATGTTATGCATTATACGGTGAGCGTCACTCCTTAAAAATGTTGTTGATTGAAAAAAAACTAGTTTTTGAAGGAGATGGAAAAAGAAGTGCAATCTAATTCTAAAAATTTTGAAAAAAATATATTTAGAATCTACAAAAGAAGGTCACAAATCACTAGTTTGCATCATGTTCAAATTCCTCATGGTTTAGCTACTATAGGTGCCCGAAAGTGAAGATTTAGTTAGAAAAAAAAAATCAATGTCCAATTTGGCCAAAAATTGTAAACCAGTATTGTGGGATCACCCCCCAATATGTCTAATCATGCACCATGTAGATCGTCTTACATCAAATAATCCATCTACCCTTATAAAAACTAATCCATTAAACAATCTCTTATCCAATATAGATCTTAATCCACCAATCCATAAACATTATAAATAATCAAATCATCCATATATCCCTATAAATATTAATACATCAAACTATCCATCCAATCATCGATCAAATCCTATAAATACTCACCCATAAAAATATCCATCCAACCATGTAATCCTCATCCATCAAACCATCCATTAAACATGGATATCTAAATTTGTCCATATAAATCTATAGCACCACATGCATGAAACTATCCACCAACCCTTATAAATTTTAAACCATGAAACCATAGAAAATTGTAACCCATCTAACCATTCATCAACCTCTATATATCCTTACCCATAAAAAAATCCATCCACCTATATGAATCCTTGCCCATATAAATATACATCCATCCCCATAAACCCTAGTACATCAAACCATCCATTCAACTATAAAGATTTGAATCCATCAAATCCTATTCAATCTATCCATATATATTATAAACCATTAAACTATTTATCAAATCTCAATCCATCAAACCACCCATTAGAATTTATAAATTCTCATCCATCCAACCATGCATCAACTCTGATGGATCATCAACCATCAAAATATTTTTCTCGACCTATGTGAATCATCATCCATAAAACCATGTAGATCCCAATCTATTAAACCATCCATTTAACCATGTCAATCCCAATCCATCAAACCATCCATTAATCCACATAAATCCTAATCAATAAAACCACCTATTAGACCTTATAAACCTTCATTCATCCAACCATCCATCAATCATTGTAGTCCCTCATTCATCAAGCTATCCCTCAAAATCTATAGTCTCACATCCTTCAAATCATCAACCCCTCCATATCAAT
Source organism: Sequoia sempervirens (assembly GCA_007258455.2). Taxonomy (NCBI): domain Eukaryota; kingdom Viridiplantae; phylum Streptophyta; class Pinopsida; order Cupressales; family Cupressaceae; genus Sequoia; species Sequoia sempervirens. The sequence goes on from VDFB02058242.1 coordinate 322,888,624, forward strand.
CCTAATCCATCAAACCACCCATTAGACCTTATAAATCTACATCCATCCACCATCCATCAATCTCTATAGTCCCAAATCCATCCAACCATCCTTGAAACTATGTAGTCCCTCATTCATCAAATTATCCACTCCTTCATAGAATAACTAACCCATCAAACCATCTATAAAATAATATGAATTCCTATATTCTCTCATACATTAAACCATTTCTCAAACTCTATATTTCCCCATTCATAAAATCATCCACCCCTTTATATCAATCCTACTCCATCATTTACCACCTATCTAGCCTTATAATACCATACACAAATCCCTATAGGACCTCATCCATTAAACAATCACTCAAACTCTATCTAGTACACCATCCATGAAATCATCCACATCTCCACGTAAATCCTAATCTATAAAGTACCCATTAGACCTTATAAATTAAAATTGATCAAACCATCCATTAATCCCTATAACCCCCCATACATCAAACCATACCTGAAACTATATATTCATCCATACATATAATTGTTGACCCCTCCATACTAATCCTAATCCATCAAACCATCCACTAAAATATCCATCAATCCCTTTAGTCCCTCATTCATTAAACCACCCCTCAAAATCTATAGCCCCCATATATAAAATCACCTATTCCTCCATATCAATCCTAATCTATCAAACCATCTACCAAACCATCCATCAAACCATCCTTTAAAATTTGTATTCCCCTATCCATAAAATTATCCAACCCTCCATATCAGTCATAATCCATTAAACCACTCATCAATCACTATAGTTCCCTAATCCATTTGGTTATCCCTCAAAATCTCTAGTCTCTAATACATCCAATCATCCATATATCCATTTCAAACCTAATCCTTCAAACCATCCATTTAACTCTAAGAATTAACATGCAAATTCTATATTTAAGAAGTCTACTTTTATCCTCATGTAATTGCATCAATTCTAATGTGACATGTGAGAAATTACAATTTATTCCAACACCCCCCTTAATTTCAATCACTAAATGCATCAACACCATACCAATTATGATTGTGATCTTCACATCTTCTCTCAAAAACATTTGCGACTATCTTCATTTCTTCTTCCAAATTTTGTGGGCTTCTCTCTTAGCACAGTGTGTGGCAATCTCCTTTTGAACCGTGCTTTACTTGGCTATGACTCCTTCCAAGGGTTCACAATTTCTCTCCTCCTATAGAGAGTTTCATTTTTTTTGGACAAAATACTATTAACTTTTTAAATGCTAGGATCTAACTTCCTCACACGATTTCATATTGATGACTTCGGTTAATTTCTTGCAAACAATGTTCTTTTCATCTCATCAACCTAGAATCTGAGAATCAAATGTCTGGCTTCCTCAATAACTTATTTTCCTAGTTGGATTACGAATTCTTCTTTCAAACATGCAATCTAAGCTACAATCTAACTTCTTTGATAGTGATTGCACCAATCTTTATTACCTGCAACTTCTACAAGATTTGTGATCTTCTATTTGACTCTCTGATTTTCTCAAAGGACTACAACTCCTTACCTTTGTACTTAACACGGTTGCACTTGCGACGACTTCTTTGCCACGATCTACTTTTTCTTAGCTATAGTTTATCCTTGCTACATTGGATTCACATTCCTTTGGCTGTGACAACCTCTTTATCTTCAGCTATGGCTGGATCTAATGATTTCTTTAGTGCTCCAACTGGCTCTTTAACCTCTCATGATCTCTTGCTTTTGTAAATTCTTGAACCCAAATAACCTTCTTGAACTTGCTCTGATACCAACCGAAAGAATTACAAAACACACAAATTGCAACAACAATATTTTTTTTGTTCAATCTCAAACATTACAAATGTTTGGAATATTACAACATTTAACTAAAATACCATATGAGATAAATACATTACAATCATCTTAAAAACATTTAAAGAATTCTAGAAACTTATCATACATACTACATACAAACTCTAAAAACTAATATGCAATTTTTATATTTAAGAATTCTATTTTTATCCTCATGCACGATTGCAATTCTATCTTATCTTTCTCCTCATGCGATATGGGAGAAATTACAATTTATTCAACACGCTGAACTAGTGATCAGTATTTTGTATGGTCTTCTTCTTCAGCTTGGTCAATATTAAATAGATTCTATTTATTTTAAATGAATTCTATTTACATTTCGCATAAATTTTCAGTAGCCAAGCGAACATTTATGCTATAGGCTTAGACTCCTTGGTAGTATCGCTTGTACTAATATCGGTTAATTGGAGGCGAGATTTCACCGACATGATCATGTGCTTTCCATTAATTGTTTTGCGTCAGGCAGTGGGGAATTCAGTTGGCAAATCACCAACGTAAATTAAATGCAAGAAGACTTTAGACAAAGACATCACTGGATCTGGGCCAGGCAACATATTTATAGAAATTTCTTCACAAAATTGAATGCAGGAAGTTGGTCATGCTACTATAATTCATCGCCCTCATAAATACAGATGGATTACAGGATTGAGATACAACTCGAGCCCACAAACATGTAATAAGTATGTGACTGGTCTGTCAACAATTATTGATTTCTTCTTCAGCGACATTGAACATGAGATGGCGATGTAGTTTTTAATGCTTTGGTTTTTTAATTCAATAGTACGAACTCACGCGGCAATGGGTAGCTCATTTTTGCTTCAGAGTGGATCATGCCGAATCAACACAATCTTCATCTTCATGTTTATTTGGTGAGGAATTAATTGCCAAGCTAAGCTATGCTTCGGTTCAGTACTATTCTACATTGAATACTGGAGATTAGAATTACTATATAAGGGGATTCGGGAACTAAGTTTATGCAATAGAGTGAGCCGGAACTGAGTATAGTTAGTGTGGAACGAAAGACAAAGATGGCGTCCAGTCTCAAGCTGTCTGGTGTGCTTGTAACTGTTATGATACTTATGGTGGGAATAATTGTTGTTTGTGATGGCAGAAGCCTCAAGGCGGTAACAACATATCAAACTGATAACTTGGGAGGCGGTGGAGGGCTTGGCGGGGGCGGTGGTTTTGGGAAAGGTGGTGGTGTGGGACTTGGTAGCGGTGGAGGAGCTGGTGGCGGCTTAGGTGGTGGTGCTGGAGGAGGCCTTGGTGGAGGAGCTGGTGCTGGGGGAGGACTCGGTGGAGGTGCAGGCGGTGGATTGGGAGGAGGTTTAGGTGGAGGTTCTGGTGGAGGCCTTGGTGGAGGGGCAGGTGCTGGAGGAGGCCTGGGAGGAGGTGCTGGTGGTGGAGCTGGAGGAGGCTTAGGTGGAGGTTCTGGTGGTGGGTTAGGAGGGGGTGCTGGTGGAGGTGCTGGTGGAGGTGCTGGTGGTGGAGCAGGAGGAGGGTTAGGTGGGGGTGCTGGTGGTGGAGCAGGAGGAGGCTTAGGTGGAGGTGCCGGTGGGGGTGTTGGTGGTGGTGCTGGAGGAGGCTTTGGTGGAGGCGCTGGTGCCGGTGGAGGTGTTGGAGGAGGCTTTGGTGGAGGTGCCGGTGGTGGTGCTGGTGGTGGAACTGGAGGAGGCTTTGATGGAGGTGCTGGCGGTGGAAGTGGCGGAGGTGTGGGGGGAGGCGTTGGTGGTGGTGCAGGTGGAGGAGCTGGTGGTGGTGCAGGTGGAGGAGCTGGGGCTGGTGGTGGTGCCGGTGCAGGAGGAGGTTTTGGTGGTGGTGCAGGAGGTGGTGGAGGATTTTAGTTCTTAAATTTGATAAGATGCCAAAAGTATGTTTAACCCCCTGTTCTAATATATGACAGAACAGATAGAAAATAAATATTTACAAGTAATATATTTGATTAGATATGTATGAATTTATTTTCACCAAAAAGTGGTTATTTGGCAACGTTCTCCAGCGTTTTGAAGTTTCGTTGTAATTTGAGGGCACATGCATTAACAAATGATTTTGAATCTACACCAAATTAATTCTGCCATATTGAGTGTTGCTAAAAGTTAAAATAATTTTTTTAATTTTTTAATTTTTGCTGATTTAAGAAGTATATTATCATTATGATTACAAATCATTTCATCGTTCAATTTCAAAATGTTCCGTGCATTTCACTGGTCATTTTGGATGTTTCTTTTACGGTTCATTTTATAGAATTTTTAACATTTATGCCATTCACGGTCTGTCAGGTATTTTGATAATATTTATTGCAGACAATTGATATGTATTTTAAAAAAAATTTATAATAGCATATTAAAAGTAAGACAAAATGTATAATATCTTACTATAAATAAGATATTATATTTAGTAGAAGCTGAAGAAGCCTTTATTGGAAAAAAAAGGTAGAAAGGAAAGACAAAGGTGCTGCAAGATACCAGCCAACAGAGAGCCCATAAATAACTGGACAAAGAAAATGGAAAGACAGTCTCTAGAAAAACAAAGAAAGCACACCAAAAAATGGTGAAAGCAAGCATGAAGAAAGAAGAAAAACAGTGATCAGAAGAAAGAGCAAAGGTTCAAAAAGAAAAGCGGACCATAGCCTCATGAATGATTGATCACAAAAAGATTATCAGCAAATATATTACAATATATAATTTTTCTATAATACAAATTACACTATATTATATTTTATAAATTGTACTATAACTAATAATTAATATATTTATAAATAATACAAATAAAATTAATATTTTATATAACATAGATATATTTATTATTATTATTCTTATAAAGAATATTTTATACTAAAAATTATTAATTTATATAGTACAAAGTAAATTAACATATACAAAATCTAAATACAGATTGAAAAAAAAATCTTTAGATCTACTAATATATTCAATCTAATAATTAAAAATTATATTATATCTTCTTTATATTAGAATTTTTTTTTTTAATGTTTATATTTCAATTCAATTTATACCAATTCAAATTATATTATATTATATTTATATTAAAAAATATTTTTCCCCAATTTAATTATATTATATTTATATTCAATTTTTTATTTTCCAATTTAAAAATAAGTATTATTAACATTGAAAATAAAAGCAAATAAATTAAGGATATATATTATTTTGTTAATCAATTTTTATTATTTTTATAGATCACATTTTATGATTTATGATTTAAATTGTTTACCATATTTTTTAAATTGTTCTAAAGTCAAATTAATAAATTTAATATTGATATCTCTCAACATTTTTAATATTGATATACTTAAGATATATATATATATATATATATATATATATATATATATATATATATATATATATATATATATATATATATATATATATTGCAATGGGCATGCAAAGGGTTGTGGAAGGTCAAATAGGGAAAATTTTGGCCTTATTTTCGCATAAATTTGTGCAATAAGGTCAATTGGTAGGCCATTTAGAAAATGAATGTCTTTGTGCAACAAAGGTTTGAATGGAGAAGTGCTAGCTTCAAATCAACTATGCATCCACTTATAGGGATCCAAAAATGACAAACAAAATCTCTTAATTAGGAAAATAATCAAATTCCATTACAATAGGCTCATGTTATGTTTGAGAGAGAGAGAGAGGGGGGACATGGGGGGTGAGGGGTGTGGGTGCATGTAATAGAGAGAGGGAGAGAAAGATAGTCATGGAGGAAGAAACATGGAGTGTGTGTATATGAATTAGAAAGAGATATGGAAAGAGAGAGATATAGGAAGATAAATTTATATAAATAGATAGAGAGGGAGGGAGAGAATAGTGAGAGGAGAGAAGATAGAGATATATAATATTATAAAATTAACTGTAGATTTGTTTTTCTATCTCTACATTCTTTACAAATTTAATTATTAACTAAAATAAGTATTATTTCTATAATTATAAAATAATTAATAATAAACATAATAAAATTCTTATAAAAAACTTAAGAATATAAATATATAATATTGTAAAAAATTATAAAATATCTAAAATAAATTAAATAATTATGTTCTAAATTAAGATAAAAGTTTATAACATAATTATTCTATTATTTTAGTAGAATAAAAATAATTATAAGTTGAACTACTTCTAATATCTTTTATTGATTATTACAATTTGACATTTTAGATATAAATAATTCAAAATTTAAATCTAAATTAAAAAAAATACAAAGTCAATATATATAAAATCTAATTGTTATTAAAATAATAATTTGAAATAAATAAAACTAATAATAAAGTAAGCTTATTAAATTAATGAATAATTTTTAAATAGAAATATAATAAACAATATTATATTATATTATATATAAATATATTTATGATTATTCTTCTATTTCGGCGCTCTGCGTTTTTTCGGTGATGACTGCCTCAGCGGGTAAGGCTTCCATTGATGGTTTCACGCGGAGGTTTCATGGTGGGCGACTGGATGATTGCAGGCCTGATAACCTTCCCTCTGTGCCATGGCGATGGGGGAAAGAAATGGAGGTGGGGGTCACGAGCGTGCGGCTACAGAAGGAAAACATCTCCAGCAGGTGCTAGGGCATCCAAAGCAGGTGTGCAATGATGGTTGGATGCCAAATGGAGGAGATGCTTGTGGAAATGGGGTTCCGCCTATCGTTGGAGCTGCGATGAGGGCAACGATGACTAGAGAAGAGGGTAATGCAATAGGAAAACTTTCCTTTCGACCCCTTCAATGTGCCCCCACCTCCCCAACGGTGGTATTGGATGATGAAACCTGCAAGGTGGTGATCGAAAACGAGGCTTGTTTTGTTGAGCTAGGCCTTGTCGGAAGATTCAAAGGATTATGGCCGAGCCTCGCTAAACTGCATCAGTGGATTACCGAAACATGGCGCCCTGTTTTGGATAGTGATGTGGAGATCTATCCTTGTGCTCAGGGTTTTTTGGTGGTCCTTTTTGACAATGTTTGAGATAGGAATACAATCCTGTGTGATTACCCATGGAGCTTGGATCAACATCTACTTATGCTAAAACTATGGCACCCCTCTTTCAATCCTCTTACTGAGTCTTTTGATGCCACTCCAACCTAGGTAAGATTGTCGAACCTCCCACTACAATTCTGGTTCGATTTGTGTTTTGAAGCCATTGACAACACATTGGGGAGGTTCTTGGGGGTGGATGAAAACTCATCAAACTACATGCACACAACCTACTCTCGCATTCTGGTGGAGATGGACACAACCAAGGCACTATCGATTGAGTTATCTCTAAAAACTATAGATGGATGCTAGAAGCAGTTCATAGATTATGAGGGTTTGCCATTTCATTGTCGCAAGTGCTTCAACACTGGACATATTGCTGCTCAATGTGCAAAGCAAAGATGTGATAGCCAAGCCACATGGTGGAAAGACATTTCCCCTCAGTATTATTCGGTAGAGCAAGAAGAGTCGTACAGGGAAGTTAAAATCTTTGATGACACCCATACAGGCAAGGATGACACTCACATGGCATTGCCAAATTTGGTGGGGAAGGAGGCTTCTCCCCCATCAGGTTGAAAGAAACGCTTGAAAGTTAAGGAACCAAAATCAAGTGTAATGGTGGTTGATCAAGCGACAAGTGTAGCGACCTTGGGTTTTGTGGATAAGCAAAGTTCCCCTCAATGCTTGGGGGTGGATGCAACTCCAAAGGCGGTGGTTTCATCCTCTATAGTGGTGAACAACACTATTGAAGGTGATGCTCCCTCAATTGGAAAAACCCCCACCATTGCCCCAAAGAAAAGAAACTAGGGCCAAAAAGGAATACTTGCAGATCTTGAGGCCTCGGTTGATCCTTCACATAGAAGAAGAGGAAATGGGAGGTGGCATGTTAGAGGAAGACTGGATGAAGGTGTAGAGGAGAAGGAAGAAGAATGAGGTAAAATTTAACATTCACCTCAACCTCCATTCTAAATGTGGAGAATTGGTGTAAATATATGGCTGGTGTTGGGTTATATGCATTTGTTTTCTACTTGTATTGTTGGTGGTATTTGGGGGACTAGTATCTGGGCGATTCTAATGTAATGTAATATCTTCCAATGGAAATGGGGGATGTGTGCAAGTCTGTAGTCAAGGGAAACTTGTATTTGGTTTGTGAGGGAAAACCTATATTTGTAATATTCTTTTTAATGATTAATAAATGGGTTGTTGCTCCTTAGCAACGATTTAACTAGCAAAACAAAAAAAAATTTAATAATTTATTTGTAATAAAATTTTATTAATTTACCTCGATTAATAAGTTAAACAATTTATTTATGATGTAGCAATTAATTTGCATAGATAATGTGGGTGAATTTGTATTCTAATGGGACTTTGATTAAGGCATGCCAAAGTTCCCTACATCATAGGAAACCCGATAACAATAAAAAATAATAATTTATCAAAAAAAGTCATTAAGTAATTCAATTCTATGAGCATTTCTCTCTCGCATGTATATTTTCTATTACAGTTGGAGGGTGAAAATCAAGGATTCGAAAATACGGAAAGAAGATATTTCTTTAGAGCAGTAATGACATTAATGTTGTGGATGCGATAAAGGGTATTTACTGACATATATTCAAATCAGTATATATGAAAAAAAAACCATTGAAAAATGAACAAACAAGATGATCTAGATGGTCTTGCAATCAAGGATTCCAAATTGTGGTGAAAAGATATTTCTTGAGAGTAGCAATGACATTAATGTCATGGACAACGATAAATGATATTTATTGACATGCATTCAAATCAGTGTGTATTAAAAAAACCATTGAAAAATGAATGAACAAGATGATCCATATGGTCTTGCATACCTCTTGCCTAAAAATGAGACGTCGATATGAAGATTTTGCATGTTTTAAGGAGTTTCAACTGTTGAGACTCAATAGAGAGACAAATGCATATATTGAGAGAGAACAAGAGAGATGGAGTGAATAAGAGAGAGATAGAGATAAAAAGTTGTTGGAGAATTTTTTGGGGTGTCTTCATAAAATCTTTAAATTGACGATTCTACTTGATCTAGAAAGGATGCAAGACCATTACATTGATCTGAGTCATTTGTTTTCACCATTTTCTTGCTCTCCATGTTTCTCCTTGCTATTTTGCTGCTCACTATTTTTCCTCCTCTCATGCTTTGTCGGGTTCCAATCCCCAACGTCTGGTCTTATACATATATGTACATATGTATGAAGACAAATTATGGGCTTTTCACGAAAGGGAAAAGTGTTTTAATGACTTCCTAAATGTAGATAGGCGGTCATATTCTTGCTTGCCAAGTCATTGTCGCAAATTTATTCTAAATTTGACTGCTATAATTTAATATCCAAATTTGACTACTATAATTTAATATCCTTGAAAATGGTAGTTGAGTGAAGGAACAAATGAATGCAAATGGTTTGTCTCTCCTACGCAATCTACATGTGGGCACATGCAAATTTCACATTAGGCATAAATGGAGTGAGGTAGGACATTAATCCCTTGAATATTTCTACAAGCTCAACTTTTTCGAGATAATTTCATGGATGGGGACATTAATAACTACAATATTAATATATATAATTTTATAATAAGTATATTATATTTTTAATAACATAATATTAAATATACTATTAATAATTATATTATAAATTACTATTATATATAATATATTTATTCATATATATATATATATATTGGAAAATCGCTATTAGAGAGTATAGCACTCTTTGTATTAATTTAAAGCACCAAATTACATGTTTCAGACCCTTTTTACGACCTCAAATTACAAAAAAATCCTCTTTCTTAGAGGACCTTAATGTCATTGGATGCTTAGGTTTTGCTGAAGAATGTTTCTTCTTTTTCACCTCTGTCCATTCTTGTTCAGTTTCAGGGGGAACAAAGCTATTTTGACCAGATAGAGCATCGCCTCAAGCTCTTGCAGCCACTATCACAGATCCTTCACTACCTTTAGAGAGAATTGTATAGTTTGCAGTTTTTGTAGGTGAATCCAAAATGCACTCCACGCGAGGGGGAGGGGAGGAAGGAGAGCTTTTCTTTGGAGAGATTGAAGGATGTACAAAGTCTTTGGGTGGATTGGGGGGAATGATATAATGCTGAGATTCACCCCCAATCCACCAAGATGGTTTGAAGTTCCCCACAACACGATCCTTCTAACATTGGGATGATAAGTGTTCCATTGAGAAACATTTCCTACATTTGAAAGCTAATTTTTCATAATCAATCGGTTGCCTCCTACATCTATTACCCACCTTCAGCAAAATCTTAGTAGGAAGACCATTAGAAAAATCCATTTCAACACAAATGCAAGCACAAGTAGAATTTTGATAGTTGATGGTTTCCTTAGAAGAGCAATGATACTTTCCCAAGCTATTTCCAATATCCCTCAAACAATCTAATTCCCAAAATTGAATAGGGAGATATGGAAGTCTTACCCATAAAAAAGCAGTAGTAAAAATTTCTATGCGTGGATCAAATTTGGGAAACCATGGTTTCATGCAAAGAAAATCACCTTCGTAGAACTAGGGGCCATTTTCTAACTCCAACTCCTTGTCTTCCTTTGATTCAAATTCCAAAATGAAGAACCCCTTCGCATAGGGGAAAATACTGATTTCATCTTCCATGAAAGACTTCCATTTGTCTGAAACCCACGCATGCAGATCACATAGTTTCGACCAAGTCTTTGTAAACTGGGATATCAAAGCATGATTGGACAAAAAACCCTCCCTATCCAATGCCAAACCGTCTAGACACACTTCTGGTGTTGTTGATGAGAGGCAAATAGGGATATGCAGAATAAGCTTCGCAGGGGTGCCAAATGCATTGTATGTGGCATGTGGTGGATCCGAATAGGGGACCCCGTCACTAGACTCGACAAACAGATGATGCCCTAGCCACAGGCCATTGCTTGCTCGCTCATTCTGTAGATGTGAGCAGCTTGAGAAATGAGATCGCCGTATTCCAACGGTGTTAGCAGTGGCAAAGGAACATTGATCATGCCCTAAACCCCCGTTAGAGCACCACTCCTTATTTACGGATGCCCTGGTTTTACCCGTCAAGGCATGGGCAAAGTTGCAATTCCTTGTGTCTGCACAAAAAGCCTTCCTTCCACCACCAGAATGGCCAACAGATGGAATGGGGCCTAAGAAACCTGAAGTAAAGTGCAACACAGGAGAATGGGAGTCGGCCATTGGGGAGATCCTTAATTTTTAGAACTTTTTATTCTTATTTATTCATATATTAATAATTATATAAATAATAGTTATTAATAACATATTATATTATAATTATTTATTATAAATTATCAAAGAACATAATATGATATATTATATTATTTATATATTATAATATTATGTACAATAATAAATAAATAATAATATTATATATATTTTATTATAAAATATCATATATAATAATATTAATATACTTTATATACATAATAGTATATACAATAACAAGTATAAATATATTATATATAATTTAGTTTGTATTATATAAAGTGTAAATTACATTTTAAATATAATTATAATAAATATATTACATTAAGCTATAATTAAAGAAAAATTCGGATTGTTACATGGTTAACCACCTCTCTAATTAATTCTTCTAAATTTGTATAGATTAATTTTTAAAAATATCAAATATATATATATATATATTATAGATTAAATTAAATAAAATATATTATATTTAATATAGAATAAGAAATATATTTATAATAATAATATATTTAAAATAAATAAATAAGGATTATATTGATGATGATTATTACATGACTAACCACCTCTCTAATTAATTCTTGTAAATTGGTATAGATTAATTTCAAATAATATCATAATTATATATATATATATATATATAATATTACATTAAATAATATATATTATATTTAATATAGAATAAGAAACATATTTATAATACTAATATATTTTAAATAAATAAATATAAATAAATAAGAATTATATTGATGATGATTATTGCACTCATTCACTATTAAAAAATATAATAAATAAAATAATTATAGATTACTTTAAAATAATATCATCACTATATATATTAGATGCAATTAGATAATATATAATACAAAATAATAAATATAATTATAATAGAAATAATATAAAATATATAATTAAATGATGAATAAAAATAAATATATATAAAATGTAATATTATAATTATCTGGATGATCTTTATGTTGGAAATAGGATGCCATTTAATTTCAAATCCTAAAACATTAATTATTTCATGTATCTCCTAGATTCTCGGAATGTGTTCAACAACACTAAGATTAGGATGAGATTAATATTTGGATGAAAAAAATCATGAAATTGACATTTGTATTTATTCCTAAATAATAGGAGCATGTGGGTGCACACATGGTAAGGTGAAACTCACCTTGTGTCCAGTTAACTATACAGAGTAACAGTTAACACTTCTGAATGCATGTAAAGATCTTAGGAGTTAGGATTTGATGTTTGCATGCTTGAAGTTCAGTTAAGTTCAGTTCAGATCAGTTAAGTTCAGTTCAGATCAGTTTAGTTCAGTTCAGTTCAGTTTAGAATCAGTTTAGTTCTTCAGTTCAGTTCAGTTCACCTTAGAGTTCCAGTTATCTTCAGTTGCATGCAAGTGCATGTTGCATGCATGTTAGTTATTTTGAGTTGCATGTAGTTAGCTTCAGTTAACTTGTAATGCATGGCTAAATAACATTGAGTTGTATGACAGATAACAGGGACTACCTCCAGTTAACAAGGGATGACCATTCTTTGGGAATGGTGTTGAGTAAATGTTTCAGTTAACAATAAAGCACTTGAAGCTAACTTGGGCACCCAAGATGCTTTATTGGAATTAACTCCAATGCATGATAAGATATTTCTAATGGCTCAGTTAAGTAGCTTTAATTGTGGGCGCCATCTTTGAGGAATAGCTTTGGAATTATCACCGAAGTGAAGGATGAGTTGTAGCTTTAGTTTGGGACGCCAAAATGGGTAAAGCACATGTTCTAAACTTTGGTCTTCACGGTAGAACTCAACTTAAAGCAATATGGCGTACCTTTTCAAGGGCTTGAGCTTGTGCATTGTAATTATCACCATTTGGAGATTACAAGGTTGCATATTGTGTATATATCTCATTCAAGTTGAATAGAGTTGGAGATTGGTTATTGCAGGTGTGAACAAGATTGGTAAAGACAGAAGAAGCATTCTCAAGCAAGAATTGGAGCTATTGTAATTCAGAGTTTGAATAATAGAATAATTCTTGGTGGAGTTTTTTCCCGAAAGGGTTTCTCCATGGTATATCTTGTGTGATCCTTCTATTATCCTGTCTAGTTCTTCTTAATAATTCTCTCTACATTCTACAACAGTAAAATGGATTAATCAAGATAATCATCCACAAAGAATTTATGTAACAAAGAAAATACTTACTTAGAACAACATTATTAAAGTTTTACAGAGTATTAAGCTAAGAAAACACCTCATTTTTCAACACTTTATTGCACTCACTCACTATTATATAATATAATAAATAAAATAAATGTAAATACAATATTATTTTATAATTAAATTTACATTATATAAAATATAATATATAATAATGATTAAATAAAATATATATTAATTTTGTAAAAAACAATTAAAATATTTAAAATTACAATTATAAGGAAATGACACCTAGAAATCACATAAAACCATACATAAAAATGTATATCTCTATCTTCCTATCTCCCCCTCTCCCTCTCTATCTATAACTTTATATCTCTATCCCTCTCTTATTCACTCCATCTCTCTTGTTCTCTCTCAATATATACATTTGTCTCTCTACCGAGTCTCTTTATATATCACTTCCTATATATTTATAGAAAGTGATCTCTCCACCTTTCTCTCTATCTATCTCTATTTATCCCTCTCCCTCTTCATCTCTCCTTCCATCTCTCCCTCTTTATATATTTATCTCTTTCTCACCCCCTCTATCTTTCCCAAGTTATATATCTCTCTCTCCTTTCTATCCCATCTCTCCCTCCCTCTCTCTCTCTCTCTCTCTCTCTCTCTCCCTCTCCCTCTTTCTATATATCATTCTCTACCCCCCCTCTCTCTCTCTTATTCACTCCATCTCTCATGATCTCTCTCCCCATCTTGCTCCTCTCTATCTCTTTCTATCAATATCTCTCTACCTCCATCTTCCTATCTCTCTCTATCTCTTAACCTATCCCTCTCTATCTCTCTATATATCACTCCCTCCCTCTCTCTCTATCTATTGAGAAACATGTGCCTCTTGATAATTGATCATTATTATCTTCCTGATTCAGAGGTTTTGCTATAGTCATGTTTGGATCCCTACATTTTAAAGATACCACTTCTCCATTGAGACCTTTACTACACAAATAATATCATTTGCTAAACTGTTGAACAATTAGAATATTTAAAAGGGGGGTTGAATCAATATTCTATTAAAATTTTGAACATAGGTTGTCTAATCACTAAAATATATTAACTAAAATAAAGAGTGAAAGAATGAATCATCCACAAAGTCAAAAAACACATGAACACTAGGATTTTTACATGGAAAACCTAAAAAAGGGAAAAACTAGAATGAGGAATAGCTCACAATATATTGTATCTAAATATACTATATTATAGGGGCTCACTGCTAGGACACACTGTCCTTATAAGGCTCACAGCCAGAGTTAAGTACAATACAAAAAGGTGACTCACTGCCAAAGTGTGAACTAATGCAAAGTGCACCTCTCTTGTGCTATATTTCAATTCCTTTAAAGCTTTGAATATGGAGTACTGCTATGCTTAGCAGTTGCTCAATAACTGTACTTTGATTTTGAACTCTTCACCACCGATTTCACATTTTTACATCATTTGAGACTACTCACACCTAATATTTAATTATGCTCACTCCTTGTATTCTCCACACACTCTTCAATTCTAAAATATCTCATATATATACCCAAATACATCCACATACATCAATTAGGTCAGCCTAATTAGATGTAAATAAAAACAATCCAAAATAGCATTTTTTTGGCACCACACATGATTCAAAATCATCTTTACACCTAAGAAAATGGGATGTCCTTAATTTTAGGTTTGCATGGATCTAAACTAGATCCAACTAACATATACAATGCATATTTAATCTTCTCAATACATATCATGTATTAGGTCAACCAGGAATCGGGCCTAATCACAAAACTTCCAATCATACACATGCTTCCCAATACACACAACTTCCAAATTCGATCTTTCTTTAGTTTCTCGTTTCACCCACATCAGTGAGAAAAACTCTAGAACCGTAGTACCAAAACATTCTTCTTAAGGAAATGTAGAATCTCCCATATTGATACATTGAACAAAGAGATGACAACAATATACAGAGTTGAACTCTGTCATTGATATCTTCCAGTATGCTTCACAAAACTTCTCAAGATCTTGAATATAGCTATATAAGCAGTCATTATGGTATGGTTAAAAGCACGAAGTTATACCTCTTCTTTTTGTGAAGTGCAGACCTAAAAACTGACACACTAAACCACAACACCATCTACAAAGAACACTTAGCCAAATTCCTGATAGATCAACTTTCTAGTATAGTTAGTACTATAAAAATGATAGTACTATACAAATGACACCAAAAATTCAATTCCCCATAAATGTTTTTTCCATAGATCATGAATTAAAACTTATTTCTTCCTAACCTTAACCCCCCCTTTCAAAATTGGTTTTGATTTTCCAAAAGGATTTTCCAACCATAAAAAATGTATTAAAAAGAAGTTTTTCTTACCATTATCTCTCGCATTATCTCTCCCCTTGTTAGAACACAATGATCTACTGAGAGGGGGGGTGAATCAACAGACACTTAAATCTATCCCTTAAATTTTTTACACAGATTACTTTCTTAGCTCCAAATACTTTATGTTGATTTATTTCTCAAACTCTTAATGTGTAGATTGAAAAATAAAGATGCAAACATAAACATGCAAATAGAAAATCAACATACACATTCCCACAAAACTAGATATACGTGGAAAACCCAAGATGGGAAAAACCACAGTGACAAATGCTACTACTCAAATCCAACATCACAAATGAAATCTATGTTACAATGTTTAGGGCTACAACTCAAGAATGCTTCAACACCCTAATTTAGGAGCTACCACCCCAAGGAAGCAACAACTCCCTACTTTAGAAGCTACAACTTCAAGGATGCTACAACAACCTATTTTAGGAGCTACAACTCCAAGGAGACTACAATCCCCTAAACTGAGCTACAACTCAGTACAATGAGGCTACAACCTCTTACAACATTACAATCTCATATATGCATAGACTGGTTTTACATAACCTATAATGCATCATTGCATTCAGTACATTGTTGCACTCACTGCAACTCACACTCTACTACTGAAGCTGCACACTCAACAACACACCCCTACTTTGCACTCTCCTCTACACATAGAACAATCACTGTTCTATCTTGTTACACTACACCTCTTCACCATGAATGCAAACACCTAGAGGATGTTCTATATTACAATCTAGGACTTTTCAAATGCATTCACTGTCTACTAGACTTCTCTCTCTTTCTTGTAGACTTACTACATCACACTCACTCCACCAACTGATAATTTTTTTTGACAATATCTAATTATCTTCTTTCTCCACCGACCAGATATATTTTCCTCTAGATTCTCTCCACCATCCAAATCATTTTTAGCTTACTATTATGGTTTTCTTCACATACTAACTTCAACAAGCTTCCTTTACCTTGAGCCACACACATCATTGTCTAGCTCATAATTAAGATATATGATAGAGTTTACTAGATATTTCCATATCTTGTATCAAGCTGCCCAACATTTAATTCCACTATAGAGAATTTTCCTTCATTCATTCTCTTTCAAACCATAGAATCAGATATGCATTCAATGCATTCTCCTGCTCATTCAACCTGATTTGATCTTCAAATCTTTTGTAAACCGTGTCACCACATAACAGATCAAATCTTCATCAACATTGGTCACATGTGCGATTGGACCAATTAATTCTTTCTCCTATGTACATCTGGTCTGCCGTTCTATGCATCAAATCACATTACATCTTTCACTAAGGTAGTTAGACCAATAAATTTCCATTTCCAAGTTAGTCTACAAGTAGAACCATGTTTACATGTAGTTAGCCATTTGTGAATACCTCATTTAAATTTGGGCCATTGATCATTTCCCTTGTCACCTCAATCCTGTGTCTGTCATGTATCATCACAACTTTAAAACATAACTATTTGATAAACAATCCTTCAAATCTCCTTCGTTGATAATATTCTTCAAGAACATTCACCTTCATTTTCTTGCTGTAGCAATCACCGTTGGATTACCTATCGATCAATAAGAGTTGTTGTAGATATTTTCTTTTGAATTCTAGCTATTGGTCTTCTCTCTTGTGCCAAAATCCTAGGATCCTCTCTCACTTTTGCATGTTTAGAAAATCACCATCAAATCAGTTACCTTTAATCATGCATCGTCGATCTCCACTAACTGATGATCACCGTTGGATCAATTGTCATTCAATCTGCACCGTTGATCTCCTTCATACACTACTTTCCATACGCGGGGTCCACCAAGACACATGTCCAAAGCTAGCTATTCTATGAGCTCTGAGAATGGGTTGACAAAAACTTTGTGGGGATTGTGGGCTGTTGCCATTTATTGTCCACATCATGGCCACACAACTCATGTCAACAATGATGTGAGTTGGTCTATCGAGCAATCTCTTTTCACCATCTGGACATGCTGACACATACACTATTGGCTCCTATCAAGTGGATGGTCCCCAATGTCCACATGTCATCCTTGTTAGCACTGTGTAGCAACCATCACCTATGTGACTTGATGTGCTAGTAATCACATACCGCCACATGTCACCATTCACCATCATCACCTTCACTTCTTCATTTGTCGGGTCCCACCAGATACACTGCAGGCATCATCAGATCTTCCTCGTTCAATCTCTACAGTTCACTACTACCAATAGTTCATGGCATATGTCACCTTCCACTATCTGGTCCCACCATCTTCATCAATGGTCATTATTCATCCACCATGGATTAATCTCCACTACTCCTTGCTAACCCCACTGAACTTGCATGGGATCCATTGAATTATCAACATGCATGTGGGAAACCGCCACATATACACTTCCAAAGTCACCAATAGTCCAGATCGTCACCTCATCACTCTTCAATCTGTTGCTTGCTTGTCATATGCGGAGTCTGCAGACATGTCATCGTCATGTCATTGCATCATAATCTACAACAAGGATGTGGATTATCGTTTACTCAATCCTATCATGCAACATGTCTACATCGTCATCACTGTCATCCACATTATTATGGTTGGGTGCCACTCAGAGCACTTCCTTCCTCCTTATCACTCCATCACTAAGTCATTAAAAACATAGACCTCAGAACCTCTTGTCGGGGGTTACTAAGTTATGAAAAACCCACTGTATATGCATAAAAATGGTCATATCATTTAATCCTAGCATTTAATTAAATATTTATTATTTAATTAATTTATTTCTTAATTCCTCTACATATAAATAAATTTAATTTATTTATTTATATCGTTCACCTACTTTATTCTTCCACTTTAATTAAATAAATTTATTTTATTTAATTACCACTTTCTTAAGTCCACTTAATTAATTAAATAAATATCATTGTTTATTTAAATTAATTATCACATTTAAGTTTAATTAAATCTTTGATTTAATTGAATTTAATTCCTTTTCTTCTAAATCAAATATTAATTAAATATTCTTATTTAATTAATTCCAAATGTCACTTTTCAAATCATAATTAAATATTTTATTTAATTATGAAATATTTTATTATTCTTCAAATCTTAATTTAAAAATGATTATTTAATTGAGAAAACCATCATGCCACCCATAAATAAATAATTGAATTTATAATTCATTATTTATCTTCTTAAATCTTTCCAAAATCCTCTAAAAAGATGATTTTTTATCATCTCATCTTATCTCTTCCATAAATAAATAATTGAATTTATAATTCATTATTTATCTTCTTAAATCTTTCCAAAATCTTCTAAAAAGATGATTTTTATCATCTCATATTATCTCTTCATATCTTTAATTAAATATCTTTATTTAATTAAATATCCTTCATATCTTTTCAAATCATAATTAAATATTTTATTTAATTATGAAATCCTCCATTATTCTTCAAATCTTAATTAAAAAAAATTTTCATTTCACCAATAAATGAATAATGAATTTACAAATTCATTATTTTTCTTCAAAATCTTTCTTGAATCTCACAAAAAGATGATTTTTAAAATTCATCTTTATCAGATCTCATCTTATCTTTTACATGAAAGAAGAAAAAAATCTTGCTTTTTATTTTCTTCTATTTTTCTCTCTAGTCTTATCCATCTTCAACTGTTTGATCTGCCAAGAATTTTCACAGCCATTGATCACATCATCCAATCAAAAGCTTTTGAAAACTCTATAAATACTGCTGCAAATCCAAGCATTGGTTCAATTAGAGATTACTTGCATTTTAGCATTCTAGCATCTTAGCATTGTTATTATCATCTTTAGCTTTCATAATTTTGTAATCTTTCATTTTAATAATCATAGCATGCTAATCTTAGCATAGCATTTGCATGCATTCATATTCGATCTCGTTCTCTAGGAAGACCATTTGTTGAGCCTAGCCCAAGATTTGAGAGCCAGCTAGAATCAACAAAAACACTGTAGATAGAGGACGATAGGACGACATCAAAGATAGAAGAAAGAGTTTGCGCTTATTTTCATTTAAATTATGTTTTAATATAATGTTTTATCAGTGTGTTTGATTTTTTTTTTTTTACATATTTATCACACTCAAAAATTGATCACACATTTTTGATCCCCACCATGGGGCTTTTGCCCCATTTTTAACATCTACTTGCAGGTTTTCTAAAAGGTTTTCGCATTCTGAAGTTTGACTTTTTGAAAAAAATCACGTTTTAGCACATCCATGGGTTTATTTAGTGCATCCAAGGCTTCTTTCAGTGCTTTTGCAGGTCTTTAAGTGCATCCAGGAACTATTTTAGCACATCTAGGGAACATAAAGGCACATCCATTTCACTCACTTCATTTAAAATTGTAAAAAATAATATTATTTTTTTGCATTCTTAGATTAGCGCATTTAGAATTTCGTTTAGTGCATTTAAGGTTTTTTGTAGCGCTTATGGGTTTTGTTTTAGCGCATTGACTATTTGTTTTAGCACTTTTGTATGATCTTTTAGTGCTTGTAGGTTGTAACTAAACAAATTTTTGAGTCTGATGCCTTCCGTAGATAGAGATTTTTTTGGTTAAAAAGAAGCAACCCTAGGGTAGACACAACAATTTAAAATGAACCAATCCTAAGATAGACATGGAATTTAAAAAGAGGCAATCCTAGGATAGTCGCCACACATTGATTTTTGCAGTTAAAATGAATCCCATGCTTGTTGTGAAGCAACATCTTCACATAGATTAAATCATTGTCATTTGGGCTCTAAATAGAACTTTGATTGCTTTGTCTATGGCAATAGGTCTATGCTCTCCCCTTAAATGGGTGATTAGAATACCAGACTTTCCTTTTCAATTCTATGCAATTTTAATGCTTTATTACATCCTTTAGAGGGCCTACTCTTGTGGGAAAAATTACTCACCCAAGAGGAATACCCAAGTGGGTTCAAGCCAAAGCTAGGCTATTCCACCCCACTAAAAAGTTTAAAGAAAATTTGGGGAAACCCACTTTTTCTGGTAGTGTGCAAGATAACCATCCCCAAAGCCTTTGTTCTAAAGGTTGGGAGGTCTCCTAAGGGAGTTTATTATTGCTGCACCGAATGAAAACCCTTACTACGAACCTAGTGTAATAGCCAACTATGTCAGTTTCTGAACATCTTAATAATCATAGTGTAAGGGGAGGGAAGAATCTTCCCCCAAGACACTCACCATATAACTGCCAAGGACTATTTGCTCAGGGGATCCGATATCCACTTCCGTCACTTTGAGTATGCACCTGGAAAAGACAAAAACACGGGTGCCCCTTCAAGGGTGACATGGTTGTGTGAGTCGACGTAGTTCTAAGATGTGGGTTGTTGATTATTATGATGACCTACTTGAGCACTAAGAGTGAGTCTGCCTGAATTGTCTATTCTGTGCAAAAACCTATGAAAAATTTCCTTGAAAACATTTTTGAACATACACTCGATGTTTAGTATAGGGCTTGAAAGAACAACTATTTTTAGAGTGTTTGCTATGTTTTCCTCATGTTAAATCAGATTAAGATCATCCAAGAAAGCACTAAGAATTTGATTGAATCAACCTTTCTACCAAAATCTGAGTTTCTACCATCATTGGACTAGTTACATCCCCGATATCTTCTATGCTTAGAGATTGGAAATCCACCATGTTTGTTAGGAAGTTGATTGCTAATAGGATCAAGAAACCTAAGAAACATTTAGGTTACAAAAATACTTTGCAACAAATAAAATTCCTTTACGAGAGTCAAAACATCTAGCTCCTTCATAAGTACCAAAATTTTGTTAGGGGATTTACTGACGAGTACGCTATAGAGCCTTTGTATTCTCGAGCCTATTTTCAAAGAAGAGTTCTATCTCAATGACACAATCACAATCAGCCTCTTGAGTTCAATTTAATACCACAACCCTCAATTGAATATCCCACTCATCCCAACCAAATCATTCACTGACCTTGAAAACAAACTACCTATTTGATACACTTATCATTTTTTGAGACTAGGATCAAATCTCAAAAAGTGCATCTTTTCAAACAAGTTTTTGATTATTGATTCAACTTCCCCAACATGATTCTGATATCCTTTCATCTTGGAAGCCACAATTAAGAGTTAGAAATTTCATTTGATCATATCATAGGATTTTCATCTTATCAGATCAAGACATCATCATTTGTGCACTTCTCAAACTTGTGATCTAAGTTTAGAAGAACATTTCAAAAGCATATGCTTGTTGTCACAAGGTCCCAAAAACACAAAGAAGAAGATGAAAGAAGAGATCCACTTTAAAACATGGGTGATAGGGAAGAAAATCATTTTCATAGGTTTCATACCAGTTGGGAATAGTTCAAATGATGAAATAATCGATGAAATGATTCAAGAAGTTGAACAAGATCCACAGTTTCACATAATTTTGGACAAGATCTTAGAGTGAAATAAAGAAGGATACTCTCTTTTATTGGCAAACCAAGGTGCCAAATTTCCCTCTAACTACAATATGGAGAAAATTAAGGAAGATCCTGAAAAGACTAAAAATCCCTTAAATGATCTTAGTACTCTTACCCAACAAATATGAGCACTCCAAAGGAAAATCAAGGAAATACAAGGGGGCACGTATGACTAAGAAGTCATTTGACGGAAATATGAATGTAAACTCTTCTCCTCCAAAAACAACATCATCCAAATTCAATCTTTTTGAATTTTTGCAAAGGTTAAATGAGAAGCCCAAATCTAAGCCATCAAATAAAATTGACCAATCCTCTCATGTCATGCATTTATCTTCATCCCCCATAATTCAAAATGAACCTCACGATTCTTTCACCCAAGATAATGATTCCATTCAATCACCTTCTTCTATCATATCCTCTACATCCAATGATTGATTTCAATCTACACATCTTGATCAAAACATTCTACAAACCCCTCCTATCTTTGATCAAGATCCCATTTCTCAAGAACCATATGATGATCCCCTCCTTTCATTATTCACCCATGATAATCCTCTTCCATCTCAAGAAAAAAAATTTCTTCCAAGTTCTTCGTCCACCTCATTTAATGAATCCATACTCTCTTATGATTCCATCACATCCTACGAGTAGAAAAATTCTTCCATCCTATCCAAATATTCCCTTCCATCTAATGATCAAGATACTTCATCTCCTTCATCTAACAATTATTTTCCTAGTCAAGATCAAAGTATCCCATCATCCTCATGTCAACAAAAAGAATTTGATGATAAAAGCTTCAATAGGGTAAAGTGCATGATTAGTAATGACAAATCATTATTAGCTACCTATGTGAAGAATATTCAAAGTGCACTATCTGAAGGAGGAAAGATCTATAAGTTAAGTTTATCTTTGTCTAAATTTACTGAGGAAAATGAGAAGAAGATTAAGGATCATGAGAAATAGTTAGCTAATATTTCTGAAGCCTTTGATCCTTTAACTGATTCTGTTGGAAATCAAGAAGGTTAGTTTATATCCCTACTTAACAAGTTAAAGACTTTGAAGCATGATAATGATAGAATTGTGGAAAGAACATGTGAACTTAGAGGCCTAATTGGTCTGAAGATGGAAACAATGTTGAGTGCATTGAAGGAAGTTGAAAAAGCTTTGTCGATCAGTGATCCGAAGAACCTTGAATCAGCAGAAATGAAATCTTATCTATTTTGTGGTCACATGACTATCTTGGATAGTCTCAAGAAGGGTTGGGACACTAGTTTGAGCCTACTAAAGACCAATTTTACAGATATATTCAGATATATTCAAGTTTGTGTAAGTTGTAGAAGCAATTTTGTACATATGTAGCTTGAAGTTTTTGCTTGATTTCTAGTATGTGGATTCCCCATCTTTGGCATTGATGTCAAAGAATGGGACAGTGAAAAATGCCTTAATCATCTCAAAGGGAGTTGTGTTTTTGGATTTTTGAAGGTTGGTAGTGTATTCATGTTGGTACTGATCCGACACTTAGTCATTTTTCACTAAGTGTTGCCATCAATGCCAAAGGGGGAGATTGTTGGCAAGAGAAACTACACAAGTTATTTGGTGTTTTCATTGATGGAAACCCTAGTCAGTGATTTGATTCACATGTTAGTATTTGATCATACCAGAAGTAAGATCGAAGTTTTGTGATTAACTATCAAGCAAGAACAGAGCATCCAACAAAATTGTGTTCATCGATTCATAAGCAATTTTCTGTTATCTTTTTGAGTTGTGGATCTCAGGGAAGGTAGGTTGGTGTATAACCTATGTTATTCTTGAATCTTAGCGCCTCATATCGATCTATGCGCAAGTTAGAAGATTTGGTTGATTAATTTTCTATTTATCAGTGCAAAAGGCCGACTAAGTGAATGTAGCATGTTGTGGATACTTGAAGAGTAATTTTTTAAGTGTTTTTCATGTTTGAGCATGCTGATTTGGGTCCTCACTATGTTGTGGCTGACTTTGGTTGGTGCACATTAAAAATTATTTATGGATTGAGCCAACAGTTTGTAAATATTTTCTATTTTGTTGAAGCCAACAAGTAGCGATTAAATACTTAGTAGTGGATATATATAAGTGATTGTTTATATCATTTTGATATGTGCACGAAGTGTGTTGATGTGTGGCAAAATTCAGAAGGATTGTAGAGTGATTATGCACAATTTCACTTGTGCATAAAAGGATTGTGATGTGAGTTAAAGCAGATAGAGTAGAAGAGTAGAATCAAAGAGAAGGTCATGAAAATGATTAATGTGCTTAGATGAAACTATTCTTAAGCATTTTTAGATGTTATTTCAGAGTTCACCACTCCAACTTTGTCTTTTGACATTGATTGTAAGGAAGTGTGCCTTTCTATTTTTGAGCAGTGAGCTCTAGGAAGTGTGCCTGAATGCAAGTGCATTCCCATTTTGTAAACATCTTTTTTCAAGTATATACTCAGATAATATTGTGGATTGACCTCCACCGTGGTTTTTACCCTAACAGGTTTTCCACGTAAAAATTCTTGTGTTATGGTGTTGTGGCTGCTTGCTTTATGTTCATGCATATTTCTTTTGGTTGAAGGTTATAAGTATTTTAAAGATCAGATTAATAAAGCTAAAAATTGTAGAACACTGATTCACCCACCCTCTCAATGTTCCTTGATTCCAACATATTTAATCTTCTCAACACATATCTTGTATTAGGTTGGCCAGGAATTGGACCTAATCACAAAAATTCCAATCAAACACACACTTCCAAATACACACAACTTCCAGATTTGATCTTTCATTAATTTCTCATTTCACTGAAATCAATGAGAAAAAATCTAGAATTGTAGTACCAAAACATTCTTCTTAAGAAAATGTAGAATCTCCCACATTGATAGACTGAATAGAGAGGTGACAATGATATACAAAGTTGAACTCCGTTATTGATATCTTCCAATATGCTTCACAAAACTTCTCGAGATATTGAATATAGTTGTATAAGCTAGTCATAATGATATGGTTAAAATCATAGAGTTATACCTCTTCTTGTGGTGAAGTGTGGATCCAAAATCCAAGGCACTAAACCACAACACCATCTATAGAGAACACTTAGCCAAATTCCTGATAGATCAACTTTTCAGTATAGTTAGTACTATACAAATGACACCAAAAATGCTTCTCCACAATGTTGACATCAATGACAACATTTGGTTAGCATAATCAACCTATGTATGTACACTTCACGCTCATGTTTCCAAATTGCATCAACAATGATAGACTTCCAAACATCCAACACTACCAATTGATCTCACTCCTCTCTTTATCTCATTCTATACATATCTTTTTTTATCTCTCTCCTTGTCTCTCTATCTCTTTCTCTATCCCTCTCTGTCTCTATATATCACCCTATATATATCCCTCTCCATCTCTATATATTGAGATATATCTCCCTCTCCCCCCACTCTTCTCACTCTCCCTCTACCTTTTTCTCTTCCTCTCCCCTCTTCTCTCTCTCTCTCCCTCTTCCTCTCCCTCTCCCTCTCCCTTTTCCTCTCCCTCTCCCTCTCCCTCCTCTACATATATCTCTCCCTCTCCCCCTCCCTCTTCCTCTAAACCTCATCTTCTCTATCTCTATCTCAATCTCATTATATCTCTCTATCATTATCTCTCCATCTACCTATCTCTATCTCTCCATCTATTTCTCTCCCTTTTTCTCTCCACCCTCTATCTCTATACATGTCTCCCTCTCTCTATCCATCCATATCTCTCCTTCTCCCCCTCTCCCTCTTCCTATGCCTCTATATCCATCTCTTTACCTATTTATCTCTCTTCATGTTTCTTCTTCCATCTACCCCTCTATCTCCATCTATCTCTACCCTTATACCTCTCACTTACCTCTATCTTTATCTTTCTATCTCTCCTTCTCACACTCCCTCCTTCTCACTCCCTCTATATATTTATCTCTTCCATATCTATCTATCCCTCTGATACCCCTCTTTATCTCTTCCTCTCCTCTCCATATCCATCTCTCTCTATTGCAAACATAACATGATCTTGTTGGTAATGGATTTTGATTATCTTCCCGATTCAAAGGTCTTACTAATTACCTATGTATTACACAAATGTATGCAAAAAATAGACCAAAATCTTTCAAAATGTATTATGTCAAAGAGGTGTTGAAGGTCATACACACACATATATGCAGACAAATTATGGGCTTTTCAAGAAAGGTCAAAGTGTTTTAATGGCTTCATAAATGTAGATAGGCAGTCATATTCTTGCCTGCCAAGTCATTCCCACAAATTTACTCTAAGTTTGGCTATTATAATTTAATATCCTTGAAAATGAAGGATGACCAAAGGAATAAATGAATGCAAATAGTTTGTCTCTCCTGCGCAATCTACATGTGAGCATGTGAAAATTTCACATTAGGAATAAATGGTGATGCAGGAGCATCCTTTGTTCTTGGAAATCTTCCATCAACCAGAAATATTTTCTTTCAACTTTCGTTCTTGTTCAGTTCGTATTTAATTCGTGTTGGTGGATTTTTCATATTTGCTCACTAGACACTGTGGATCTATGTGTACATTGTGGACATGTTCATTTTCCTTATTCCAATATTTGAGTGTGATTGGATCTTTTTCCAACAAGTTATCACTTCTGAAATTAGTGGCAGTTTCTTGAACCAACACTGGAATAATTTTCAAACCTAAAAGCTAGTTTGATCACTCATGGATCTTTCCCATAACTTTCAGATCTTGACAGTGTGATTCGAGTTGTTCCATGGAGTTCCCCCAAACATAGTTATAGGTCCATACTTCATCCTATGCATTAATCGAGGAGTAATTCAAATTTGAGACCGACTTATTCATGCCCATGTTACATTTTCTTTCATTGGAGATTGTAATGATCTTTGGCCGATGTAGATGATTCTAGATCTCAAGATGTGATATAAATCATTTTAATAGCTCATTAGAAAAGTAGTTAGATGAATATTACATTTAAGATGTTAGATTTTAGCTCACATTAAGGAGCACATATGAATATTGTACTTTGAACATGTATCAGGCTTGTGAGCCAAATCTGTAACCCGAATGTTGTTGGCCGATTGTAATTCAATTTTTTGTTAATCAGAATGTTTGAATCTTCATTTTCCTCCATATTCTGTGTTGCTTATATTGTGTGACTCTTGCTACATGGTCCAAATTGTTCTCTTTGAGGACCCTCCTACCATGGCTACACCAAATTGGTATCAGAGCAAGATTCGATCTGTGAGAGTTCATCAGAATTTGCAGAGTCCTGTTGAATATTTGTTGTGGGGTGGTAGACTGAGGACCCAACCTACATCTACAAAGGACTTGTGTAAAGATGGTGGGAAGAAGAAATGTTAGAGGAAATGGAGCACATGGAAATGCAGACCTAGCTTTAATGGAGATGTTGAGAGGAATTGTTGATAGATTATATGCAATTTAAATGACCTAGAGGAGAGGTTGACTAATTGATGATGTGAGTGATGATGAGGTAGAAGTACAAGAAGAAAGAAGAAGAGAAGATCAACCTAGCCTGGATCAGGGAGAAGAGAGGTTCATAAGAGCCCTAACTAGAGAAAATACTAAGCCACATTTCAATCCACTGGATTATAATGGTAAGTTGGATTCAGATGAATTTTTTGATTGGATGACAAATATGGAAAATTATTTTGATTTTGAAGGTAGCACTGAAGATAAGAAGGTAAAATTTTCTTGTACAAAGTTGAAAGGACATGCATCCCTTTGGTGGGAACATTTGCAGACATATAGGCAAAGAAGAGGAAAAGAGAAGATAAAATCATGGGATCAAATGGTGAATAAGTTGAAAACAAAATTTATGCATGCAGACTATCAGATCAGTTTATTCTGGAAGTTGCAAAATTTTAAGAAGAAGGATTCAAGTGTGACAGAGTAAATTGAGGAGTTCTACAAGTTGAACATTAGATCTGGACATTCAGAGGATGATATCGAGAAATTAGATAGAAATGTGAATGGTTTGAGGTCGTCTATACAAGATAAAATTAGTTTGATCAAGTTGCGAAGTGTGGAAGAGGCATATCAAGGTTCCCTAAAGGCAGAAGATAAGTTGAATAAAAGACATGAGCAGAGATAGAGAGGAAGAGATGGAAGATTTTAGAGAGGAAGGATTTTTACTAGAGGAGGAAGAGGATTTTTGAAAACTAGAATAAAGATAAGGAGGTCAGTAAGAATGATAATTCATACCGTAGAGATGATGGAAACTCTTACTGAAGAGGAGGATATGGCAGTTACCGAAATGAGGGTTATAGAAAAGAGGATAGAGGACAAGAGAAAAGATTATTCAAGGGAACTTGTTTTAAGTGTGGTGGAGAAGGACATAGAGCATTTGAATGTAATCAGGCAGAGACAAGTAGAAAGACAAAAAAAATAGAAGAACGACCTTTGTTGAGGAAGATCATGCCAGATCATCTAATAAACCAGAAGATGGAGAAGTGTTGGTGAATAAAAGAGTATTGTGTCAAAGTGAGATGGAGCAGGAACCATTGTAGAGACAATTTTTTTTTTTGGACTAGATGCAAGGTAGCTAGAAAATGTTACAAAGTGATTGTTGATAGTGGAAGCTCAAAGAAATTGGCTTTTTAAGAAATGGTGAAAAAATTGAAGTTGGAAATATTGAAACACCTGAATCCCTATCAGATAGCATGGATTCAAGATGAGAATAAGATACTGGTAAGTGAACAACACTTGGTGAAATTGAAGATAGGAAGTTATCATGATGAATTTTTGTGTGATATCATGCCTATGGATGTATGCCATATTTTTTTGGGAAGACCTTGGAAATATGATAGATAGTATATTCATGATGGAAATAAGAACACATATGCCATTGTTGGTAATGGGATGAAGCATACTTTTCTGCCATTGGAAGATGTTCCTAAAGTTGAGGTTTGTATGCATGCTAGAATTTGTTTGGTTGATGGAAGGAGATTCCTGGATGGATTGAGACATGAGGACATGTTCTATGCCTTTGTTCCTAAGAAGGCTAAAGACTTGAAGCATGTAGAAGAACAATCAGAGGAGATAAAGGAGTTACTGAGAGAGTATGAAGAGATCATTTTAGATAATGTACCTTATGGATTACCACCTATGAGGAGTATTAGTAACTGCATGGATATGATTCTTGGAGCTAGTTTTCCTAATAAAGTAGCACACCAGATGACATTGACAAAGAATGAAGAGTTTAATAGACAAGTTCAAGAGTTGTTGAGGAAGGGTTTGATCAGAGAAAGCTTAAGTCCTCGTGCAATACTTGTTGTGTTAGCACCTAAGAAGGATGGAGAATGGAGTATGTGTACATATTCTAGAGCCATAAACAAGATCACGGTGAAGTATAGATTTCCTTTTCCCCAAATGGATGACATTATGGATTGTTTGAGTGGAGCTAAATACTTTACAAAGATAGATTTAAAGAGTGGATATCATTAGATCAGAATCAGATAAGGGGATGAGTGGAAGACAACATTCAAGACAAATGAAGGATTGTATGAGTGGTTGGTGATGCCTTTTGGACTAACAAATGAACCGAGTACTTTCATGAGGCTGATGAATGAGGTATTGAAGAAATTCTTGGGTAAGTTTGTGATTTTTTATTTGGATGACATCTTGATTTTTAGTAAGACTAGAGAAGAACATTTGTTGCATACAAGACAAGTTTTGTAGAGGCTGAGATGAGAGCAGTTGCTGATAATCATTAAGAAGTGTAGTTTCATGAAGGAAGAATTGGTATATCTAGGATCATTTGTGATATTTGTGGATGGATTGAAGATAGATCCTTAGAAGGTAAGAGAAATTGTTGAGTGGCCTA
Source organism: Sequoia sempervirens (assembly GCA_007258455.2). Classification (NCBI taxonomy): domain Eukaryota; kingdom Viridiplantae; phylum Streptophyta; class Pinopsida; order Cupressales; family Cupressaceae; genus Sequoia; species Sequoia sempervirens. The sequence goes on from VDFB02058242.1 coordinate 322,918,646, forward strand.
CACCAGAAAGCATTGGAGAGGTAAGATCATTTCATGGATTGGCTAGTTTCTACCGAAAGTTCATTAGGAATTTTAGTTCTATTTATAGTCCTATGATAGAAACAATGAGAAGAGATAAGAAGGATTTTAGGTGGACATCTAGAGAAAATCATAGTTTTGGGCTGTTGAAATAGAAGGTGACTGAGTAGCCTCTATTGGCTTTACCAGACTTTAGTAAGGTATTTCAAGTAGATTGTGATGCAAGTGGAAATGCAATTTGATTAGTATTAAGTCAAGAAGGAAGATCTATAGCTTATTTTAGTGAGACATTGAATGATGCTAGGAGAA
>VDFB02058242.1:322919072-322956688 GCA_007258455.2 Sequoia sempervirens
TTATTAATTTACCTCGATTAATAAGTTAAACAATTTATTTATGATGTAGCAATTAATTTGCATAGATAATGTGGGTGAATTTGTATTCTAATGGGACTTTGATTAAGGCATGCCAAAGTTCCCTACATCATAGGAAACCCGATAACAATAAAAAATAATAATTTATCAAAAAAAGTCATTAAGTAATTCAATTCTATGAGCATTTCTCTCTCGCATGTATATTTTCTATTACAGTTGGAGGGTGAAAATCAAGGATTCGAAAATACGGAAAGAAGATATTTCTTTAGAGCAGTAATGACATTAATGTTGTGGATGCGATAAAGGGTATTTACTGACATATATTCAAATCAGTATATATGAAAAAAAAACCATTGAAAAATGAACAAACAAGATGATCTAGATGGTCTTGCAATCAAGGATTCCAAATTGTGGTGAAAAGATATTTCTTGAGAGTAGCAATGACATTAATGTCATGGACAACGATAAATGATATTTATTGACATGCATTCAAATCAGTGTGTATTAAAAAAACCATTGAAAAATGAATGAACAAGATGATCCATATGGTCTTGCATACCTCTTGCCTAAAAATGAGACGTCGATATGAAGATTTTGCATGTTTTAAGGAGTTTCAACTGTTGAGACTCAATAGAGAGACAAATGCATATATTGAGAGAGAACAAGAGAGATGGAGTGAATAAGAGAGAGATAGAGATAAAAAGTTGTTGGAGAATTTTTTGGGGTGTCTTCATAAAATCTTTAAATTGACGATTCTACTTGATCTAGAAAGGATGCAAGACCATTACATTGATCTGAGTCATTTGTTTTCACCATTTTCTTGCTCTCCATGTTTCTCCTTGCTATTTTGCTGCTCACTATTTTTCCTCCTCTCATGCTTTGTCGGGTTCCAATCCCCAACGTCTGGTCTTATACATATATGTACATATGTATGAAGACAAATTATGGGCTTTTCACGAAAGGGAAAAGTGTTTTAATGACTTCCTAAATGTAGATAGGCGGTCATATTCTTGCTTGCCAAGTCATTGTCGCAAATTTATTCTAAATTTGACTGCTATAATTTAATATCCAAATTTGACTACTATAATTTAATATCCTTGAAAATGGTAGTTGAGTGAAGGAACAAATGAATGCAAATGGTTTGTCTCTCCTACGCAATCTACATGTGGGCACATGCAAATTTCACATTAGGCATAAATGGAGTGAGGTAGGACATTAATCCCTTGAATATTTCTACAAGCTCAACTTTTTCGAGATAATTTCATGGATGGGGACATTAATAACTACAATATTAATATATATAATTTTATAATAAGTATATTATATTTTTAATAACATAATATTAAATATACTATTAATAATTATATTATAAATTACTATTATATATAATATATTTATTCATATATATATATATATATTGGAAAATCGCTATTAGAGAGTATAGCACTCTTTGTATTAATTTAAAGCACCAAATTACATGTTTCAGACCCTTTTTACGACCTCAAATTACAAAAAAATCCTCTTTCTTAGAGGACCTTAATGTCATTGGATGCTTAGGTTTTGCTGAAGAATGTTTCTTCTTTTTCACCTCTGTCCATTCTTGTTCAGTTTCAGGGGGAACAAAGCTATTTTGACCAGATAGAGCATCGCCTCAAGCTCTTGCAGCCACTATCACAGATCCTTCACTACCTTTAGAGAGAATTGTATAGTTTGCAGTTTTTGTAGGTGAATCCAAAATGCACTCCACGCGAGGGGGAGGGGAGGAAGGAGAGCTTTTCTTTGGAGAGATTGAAGGATGTACAAAGTCTTTGGGTGGATTGGGGGGAATGATATAATGCTGAGATTCACCCCCAATCCACCAAGATGGTTTGAAGTTCCCCACAACACGATCCTTCTAACATTGGGATGATAAGTGTTCCATTGAGAAACATTTCCTACATTTGAAAGCTAATTTTTCATAATCAATCGGTTGCCTCCTACATCTATTACCCACCTTCAGCAAAATCTTAGTAGGAAGACCATTAGAAAAATCCATTTCAACACAAATGCAAGCACAAGTAGAATTTTGATAGTTGATGGTTTCCTTAGAAGAGCAATGATACTTTCCCAAGCTATTTCCAATATCCCTCAAACAATCTAATTCCCAAAATTGAATAGGGAGATATGGAAGTCTTACCCATAAAAAAGCAGTAGTAAAAATTTCTATGCGTGGATCAAATTTGGGAAACCATGGTTTCATGCAAAGAAAATCACCTTCGTAGAACTAGGGGCCATTTTCTAACTCCAACTCCTTGTCTTCCTTTGATTCAAATTCCAAAATGAAGAACCCCTTCGCATAGGGGAAAATACTGATTTCATCTTCCATGAAAGACTTCCATTTGTCTGAAACCCACGCATGCAGATCACATAGTTTCGACCAAGTCTTTGTAAACTGGGATATCAAAGCATGATTGGACAAAAAACCCTCCCTATCCAATGCCAAACCGTCTAGACACACTTCTGGTGTTGTTGATGAGAGGCAAATAGGGATATGCAGAATAAGCTTCGCAGGGGTGCCAAATGCATTGTATGTGGCATGTGGTGGATCCGAATAGGGGACCCCGTCACTAGACTCGACAAACAGATGATGCCCTAGCCACAGGCCATTGCTTGCTCGCTCATTCTGTAGATGTGAGCAGCTTGAGAAATGAGATCGCCGTATTCCAACGGTGTTAGCAGTGGCAAAGGAACATTGATCATGCCCTAAACCCCCGTTAGAGCACCACTCCTTATTTACGGATGCCCTGGTTTTACCCGTCAAGGCATGGGCAAAGTTGCAATTCCTTGTGTCTGCACAAAAAGCCTTCCTTCCACCACCAGAATGGCCAACAGATGGAATGGGGCCTAAGAAACCTGAAGTAAAGTGCAACACAGGAGAATGGGAGTCGGCCATTGGGGAGATCCTTAATTTTTAGAACTTTTTATTCTTATTTATTCATATATTAATAATTATATAAATAATAGTTATTAATAACATATTATATTATAATTATTTATTATAAATTATCAAAGAACATAATATGATATATTATATTATTTATATATTATAATATTATGTACAATAATAAATAAATAATAATATTATATATATTTTATTATAAAATATCATATATAATAATATTAATATACTTTATATACATAATAGTATATACAATAACAAGTATAAATATATTATATATAATTTAGTTTGTATTATATAAAGTGTAAATTACATTTTAAATATAATTATAATAAATATATTACATTAAGCTATAATTAAAGAAAAATTCGGATTGTTACATGGTTAACCACCTCTCTAATTAATTCTTCTAAATTTGTATAGATTAATTTTTAAAAATATCAAATATATATATATATATATTATAGATTAAATTAAATAAAATATATTATATTTAATATAGAATAAGAAATATATTTATAATAATAATATATTTAAAATAAATAAATAAGGATTATATTGATGATGATTATTACATGACTAACCACCTCTCTAATTAATTCTTGTAAATTGGTATAGATTAATTTCAAATAATATCATAATTATATATATATATATATATATAATATTACATTAAATAATATATATTATATTTAATATAGAATAAGAAACATATTTATAATACTAATATATTTTAAATAAATAAATATAAATAAATAAGAATTATATTGATGATGATTATTGCACTCATTCACTATTAAAAAATATAATAAATAAAATAATTATAGATTACTTTAAAATAATATCATCACTATATATATTAGATGCAATTAGATAATATATAATACAAAATAATAAATATAATTATAATAGAAATAATATAAAATATATAATTAAATGATGAATAAAAATAAATATATATAAAATGTAATATTATAATTATCTGGATGATCTTTATTGCACTCACTCACTATTATATAATATAATAAATAAAATAAATGTAAATACAATATTATTTTATAATTAAATTTACATTATATAAAATATAATATATAATAATGATTAAATAAAATATATATTAATTTTGTAAAAAACAATTAAAATATTTAAAATTACAATTATAAGGAAATGACACCTAGAAATCACATAAAACCATACATAAAAATGTATATCTCTATCTTCCTATCTCCCCCTCTCCCTCTCTATCTATAACTTTATATCTCTATCCCTCTCTTATTCACTCCATCTCTCTTGTTCTCTCTCAATATATACATTTGTCTCTCTACCGAGTCTCTTTATATATCACTTCCTATATATTTATAGAAAGTGATCTCTCCACCTTTCTCTCTATCTATCTCTATTTATCCCTCTCCCTCTTCATCTCTCCTTCCATCTCTCCCTCTTTATATATTTATCTCTTTCTCACCCCCTCTATCTTTCCCAAGTTATATATCTCTCTCTCCTTTCTATCCCATCTCTCCCTCCCTCTCTCTCTCTCTCTCTCTCTCTCTCTCCCTCTCCCTCTTTCTATATATCATTCTCTACCCCCCCTCTCTCTCTCTTATTCACTCCATCTCTCATGATCTCTCTCCCCATCTTGCTCCTCTCTATCTCTTTCTATCAATATCTCTCTACCTCCATCTTCCTATCTCTCTCTATCTCTTAACCTATCCCTCTCTATCTCTCTATATATCACTCCCTCCCTCTCTCTCTATCTATTGAGAAACATGTGCCTCTTGATAATTGATCATTATTATCTTCCTGATTCAGAGGTTTTGCTATAGTCATGTTTGGATCCCTACATTTTAAAGATACCACTTCTCCATTGAGACCTTTACTACACAAATAATATCATTTGCTAAACTGTTGAACAATTAGAATATTTAAAAGGGGGGTTGAATCAATATTCTATTAAAATTTTGAACATAGGTTGTCTAATCACTAAAATATATTAACTAAAATAAAGAGTGAAAGAATGAATCATCCACAAAGTCAAAAAACACATGAACACTAGGATTTTTACATGGAAAACCTAAAAAAGGGAAAAACTAGAATGAGGAATAGCTCACAATATATTGTATCTAAATATACTATATTATAGGGGCTCACTGCTAGGACACACTGTCCTTATAAGGCTCACAGCCAGAGTTAAGTACAATACAAAAAGGTGACTCACTGCCAAAGTGTGAACTAATGCAAAGTGCACCTCTCTTGTGCTATATTTCAATTCCTTTAAAGCTTTGAATATGGAGTACTGCTATGCTTAGCAGTTGCTCAATAACTGTACTTTGATTTTGAACTCTTCACCACCGATTTCACATTTTTACATCATTTGAGACTACTCACACCTAATATTTAATTATGCTCACTCCTTGTATTCTCCACACACTCTTCAATTCTAAAATATCTCATATATATACCCAAATACATCCACATACATCAATTAGGTCAGCCTAATTAGATGTAAATAAAAACAATCCAAAATAGCATTTTTTTGGCACCACACATGATTCAAAATCATCTTTACACCTAAGAAAATGGGATGTCCTTAATTTTAGGTTTGCATGGATCTAAACTAGATCCAACTAACATATACAATGCATATTTAATCTTCTCAATACATATCATGTATTAGGTCAACCAGGAATCGGGCCTAATCACAAAACTTCCAATCATACACATGCTTCCCAATACACACAACTTCCAAATTCGATCTTTCTTTAGTTTCTCGTTTCACCCACATCAGTGAGAAAAACTCTAGAACCGTAGTACCAAAACATTCTTCTTAAGGAAATGTAGAATCTCCCATATTGATACATTGAACAAAGAGATGACAACAATATACAGAGTTGAACTCTGTCATTGATATCTTCCAGTATGCTTCACAAAACTTCTCAAGATCTTGAATATAGCTATATAAGCAGTCATTATGGTATGGTTAAAAGCACGAAGTTATACCTCTTCTTTTTGTGAAGTGCAGACCTAAAAACTGACACACTAAACCACAACACCATCTACAAAGAACACTTAGCCAAATTCCTGATAGATCAACTTTCTAGTATAGTTAGTACTATAAAAATGATAGTACTATACAAATGACACCAAAAATTCAATTCCCCATAAATGTTTTTTCCATAGATCATGAATTAAAACTTATTTCTTCCTAACCTTAACCCCCCCTTTCAAAATTGGTTTTGATTTTCCAAAAGGATTTTCCAACCATAAAAAATGTATTAAAAAGAAGTTTTTCTTACCATTATCTCTCGCATTATCTCTCCCCTTGTTAGAACACAATGATCTACTGAGAGGGGGGGTGAATCAACAGACACTTAAATCTATCCCTTAAATTTTTTACACAGATTACTTTCTTAGCTCCAAATACTTTATGTTGATTTATTTCTCAAACTCTTAATGTGTAGATTGAAAAATAAAGATGCAAACATAAACATGCAAATAGAAAATCAACATACACATTCCCACAAAACTAGATATACGTGGAAAACCCAAGATGGGAAAAACCACAGTGACAAATGCTACTACTCAAATCCAACATCACAAATGAAATCTATGTTACAATGTTTAGGGCTACAACTCAAGAATGCTTCAACACCCTAATTTAGGAGCTACCACCCCAAGGAAGCAACAACTCCCTACTTTAGAAGCTACAACTTCAAGGATGCTACAACAACCTATTTTAGGAGCTACAACTCCAAGGAGACTACAATCCCCTAAACTGAGCTACAACTCAGTACAATGAGGCTACAACCTCTTACAACATTACAATCTCATATATGCATAGACTGGTTTTACATAACCTATAATGCATCATTGCATTCAGTACATTGTTGCACTCACTGCAACTCACACTCTACTACTGAAGCTGCACACTCAACAACACACCCCTACTTTGCACTCTCCTCTACACATAGAACAATCACTGTTCTATCTTGTTACACTACACCTCTTCACCATGAATGCAAACACCTAGAGGATGTTCTATATTACAATCTAGGACTTTTCAAATGCATTCACTGTCTACTAGACTTCTCTCTCTTTCTTGTAGACTTACTACATCACACTCACTCCACCAACTGATAATTTTTTTTGACAATATCTAATTATCTTCTTTCTCCACCGACCAGATATATTTTCCTCTAGATTCTCTCCACCATCCAAATCATTTTTAGCTTACTATTATGGTTTTCTTCACATACTAACTTCAACAAGCTTCCTTTACCTTGAGCCACACACATCATTGTCTAGCTCATAATTAAGATATATGATAGAGTTTACTAGATATTTCCATATCTTGTATCAAGCTGCCCAACATTTAATTCCACTATAGAGAATTTTCCTTCATTCATTCTCTTTCAAACCATAGAATCAGATATGCATTCAATGCATTCTCCTGCTCATTCAACCTGATTTGATCTTCAAATCTTTTGTAAACCGTGTCACCACATAACAGATCAAATCTTCATCAACATTGGTCACATGTGCGATTGGACCAATTAATTCTTTCTCCTATGTACATCTGGTCTGCCGTTCTATGCATCAAATCACATTACATCTTTCACTAAGGTAGTTAGACCAATAAATTTCCATTTCCAAGTTAGTCTACAAGTAGAACCATGTTTACATGTAGTTAGCCATTTGTGAATACCTCATTTAAATTTGGGCCATTGATCATTTCCCTTGTCACCTCAATCCTGTGTCTGTCATGTATCATCACAACTTTAAAACATAACTATTTGATAAACAATCCTTCAAATCTCCTTCGTTGATAATATTCTTCAAGAACATTCACCTTCATTTTCTTGCTGTAGCAATCACCGTTGGATTACCTATCGATCAATAAGAGTTGTTGTAGATATTTTCTTTTGAATTCTAGCTATTGGTCTTCTCTCTTGTGCCAAAATCCTAGGATCCTCTCTCACTTTTGCATGTTTAGAAAATCACCATCAAATCAGTTACCTTTAATCATGCATCGTCGATCTCCACTAACTGATGATCACCGTTGGATCAATTGTCATTCAATCTGCACCGTTGATCTCCTTCATACACTACTTTCCATACGCGGGGTCCACCAAGACACATGTCCAAAGCTAGCTATTCTATGAGCTCTGAGAATGGGTTGACAAAAACTTTGTGGGGATTGTGGGCTGTTGCCATTTATTGTCCACATCATGGCCACACAACTCATGTCAACAATGATGTGAGTTGGTCTATCGAGCAATCTCTTTTCACCATCTGGACATGCTGACACATACACTATTGGCTCCTATCAAGTGGATGGTCCCCAATGTCCACATGTCATCCTTGTTAGCACTGTGTAGCAACCATCACCTATGTGACTTGATGTGCTAGTAATCACATACCGCCACATGTCACCATTCACCATCATCACCTTCACTTCTTCATTTGTCGGGTCCCACCAGATACACTGCAGGCATCATCAGATCTTCCTCGTTCAATCTCTACAGTTCACTACTACCAATAGTTCATGGCATATGTCACCTTCCACTATCTGGTCCCACCATCTTCATCAATGGTCATTATTCATCCACCATGGATTAATCTCCACTACTCCTTGCTAACCCCACTGAACTTGCATGGGATCCATTGAATTATCAACATGCATGTGGGAAACCGCCACATATACACTTCCAAAGTCACCAATAGTCCAGATCGTCACCTCATCACTCTTCAATCTGTTGCTTGCTTGTCATATGCGGAGTCTGCAGACATGTCATCGTCATGTCATTGCATCATAATCTACAACAAGGATGTGGATTATCGTTTACTCAATCCTATCATGCAACATGTCTACATCGTCATCACTGTCATCCACATTATTATGGTTGGGTGCCACTCAGAGCACTTCCTTCCTCCTTATCGCTCCATCACTAAGTCATTAAAAACATAGACCTCAGAACCTCTTGTCGGGGGTTACTAAGTTATGAAAAACCCACTGTATATGCATAAAAATGGTCATATCATTTAATCCTAGCATTTAATTAAATATTTATTATTTAATTAATTTATTTCTTAATTTCTCTACATATAAATAAATTTAATTTATTTATTTATATCGTTCACCTACTTTATTCTTCCACTTTAATTAAATAAATTTATTTTATTTAATTACCACTTTCTTAAGTCCACTTAATTAATTAAATAAATATCATTGTTTATTTAAATTAATTATCACATTTAAGTTTAATTAAATCTTTGATTTAATTGAATTTAATTCTTTTCTTCTAAGTCAAATATATATATTTTTTTTAGATCATCTAACACAACTTCCCTATAAGCTGAGTATACTGTAAAATTTTAAACGCGGTGGGTGGCGTGGTGCAACATGCCCTCTCGCATCATGACGGGAGACTAGAACCTGCGTGACCAGCAGGCACAAAGCACTTATTTAGCCAAGAGGCTAGGGCCCCACCATTCTAGTCAAATATTAATTAAATATTCTTATTTAATTAATTCCACATGTCACTTTCCAAATCATAATTAAATATTTTATTTAATTATGAAATATTTTATTATTCTTCAAATCTTAATTTAAAAATGATTATTTAATTGAGAAAAATCTTCATGCCACCCATAAATAAATAATTGAATTTATAATTCATTATTTATCTTCTTAAATCTTTCCAAAATCCTCTAAAAAGATATTTTTTTATCATCTCATCTTATCTCTTCCATAAATAAATAATTGAATGTATAATTCATTATTTATCTTCTTAAATCTTTCCAAAATCCTCTAAAAAGATGGTTTTTTATCATCTCATCTTATCTCTTCCATAAATAAATAATTGAATGTATAATTCATTATTTATCTTCTTAAATCTTTCCAAAATCTTCTAAAAAGATGATTTTTATCATCTCATATTATCTCTTCATATCTTTAATTAAATATCTTTATTTAATTAAATATCCTTCATATCTTTTCAAATCATAATTAAATATTTTATTTAATTATGAAATCCTCCATTATTCTTCAAATCTTAATTAAAAAAAATTTTCATTTCACCAATAAATGAATAATGAATTTACAAATTCATTATTTTTCTTCAAAATCTTTCTTGAATCTCACAAAAAGATGATTTTTAAAATTCATCTTTATCAGATCTCATCTTATCTTTTACATGAAAGAAGAAAAAAATCTTGCTTTTTATTTTCTTCTATTTTTCTCTCTAGTCTTATCCATCTTCAACTGTTTGATCTGCCAAGAATTTTCACAGCCATTGATCACATCATCCAATCAAAAGCTTTTGAAAACTCTATAAATACTGCTGCAAATCCAAGCATTGGTTCAATTAGAGATTACTTGCATTTTAGCATTCTAGCATCTTAGCATTGTTATTATCATCTTTAGCTTTCATAATTTTGTAATCTTTCATTTTAATAATCATAGCATGCTAATCTTAGCATAGCATTTGCATGCATTCATATTCGATCTCGTTCTCTAGGAAGACCATTTGTTGAGCCTAGCCCAAGATTTGAGAGCCAGCTAGAATCAACAAAAACACTGTAGATAGAGGACGATAGGACGACATCAAAGATAGAAGAAAGAGTTTGCGCTTATTTTCATTTAAATTATGTTTTAATATAATGTTTTATCAGTGTGTTTGATTTTTTTTTTTTTACATATTTATCACACTCAAAAATTGATCACACATTTTTGATCCCCACCATGGGGCTTTTGCCCCATTTTTAACATCTACTTGCAGGTTTTCTAAAAGGTTTTCGCATTCTGAAGTTTGACTTTTTGAAAAAAATCACGTTTTAGCACATCCATGGGTTTATTTAGTGCATCCAAGGCTTCTTTCAGTGCTTTTGCAGGTCTTTAAGTGCATCCAAGAACTATTTCAGCACATCTAGGGAACATAAAGGCACATCCATTTCACTCACTTCATTTAAAATTGTAAAAAATAATATTATTTTTTTGCATTCTTAGATTAGCGCATTTAGAATTTCGTTTAGTGCATTTAAGGTTTTTTGTAGCGCTTATGGGTTTTGTTTTAGCGCATTGACTATTTGTTTTAGCACTTTTGTATGATCTTTTAGTGCTTGTAGGTTGTAACTAAACAAATTTTTGAGTCTGATGCCTTCCGTAGATAGAGATTTTTTTGGTTAAAAAGAAGCAACCCTAGGGTAGACACAACAATTTAAAATGAACCAATCCTAAGATAGACATGGAATTTAAAAAGAGGCAATCCTAGGATAGTCGCCACACATTGATTTTTGCAGTTAAAATGAATCCCATGCTTGTTGTGAAGCAACATCTTCACATAGATTAAATCATTGTCATTTGGGCTCTAAATAGAACTTTGATTGCTTTGTCTATGGCAATAGGTCTATGCTCTCCCCTTAAATGGGTGATTAGAATACCAGACTTTCCTTTTCAATTCTATGCAATTTTAATGCTTTATTACATCCTTTAGAGGGCCTACTCTTGTGGGAAAAATTACTCACCCAAGAGGAATACCCAAGTGGGTTCAAGCCAAAGCTAGGCTATTCCACCCCACTAAAAAGTTTAAAGAAAATTTGGGGAAACCCACTTTTTCTGGTAGTGTGCAAGATAACCATCCCCAAAGCCTTTGTTCTAAAGGTTGGGAGGTCTCCTAAGGGAGTTTATTATTGCTGCACCGAATGAAAACCCTTACTACGAACCTAGTGTAATAGCCAACTATGTCAGTTTCTGAACATCTTAATAATCATAGTGTAAGGGGAGGGAAGAATCTTCCCCCAAGACACTCACCATATAACTGCCAAGGACTATTTGCTCAGGGGATCCGATATCCACTTCCGTCACTTTGAGTATGCACCTGGAAAAGACAAAAACACGGGTGCCCCTTCAAGGGTGACATGGTTGTGTGAGTCGACGTAGTTCTAAGATGTGGGTTGTTGATTATTATGATGACCTACTTGAGCACTAAGAGTGAGTCTGCCTGAATTGTCTATTCTGTGCAAAAACCTATGAAAAATTTCCTTGAAAACATTTTTGAACATACACTCGATGTTTAGTATAGGGCTTGAAAGAACAACTATTTTTAGAGTGTTTGCTATGTTTTCCTCATGTTAAATCAGATTAAGATCATCCAAGAAAGCACTAAGAATTTGATTGAATCAACCTTTCTACCAAAATCTGAGTTTCTACCATCATTGGACTAGTTACATCCCCGATATCTTCTATGCTTAGAGATTGGAAATCCACCATGTTTGTTAGGAAGTTGATTGCTAATAGGATCAAGAAACCTAAGAAACATTTAGGTTACAAAAATACTTTGCAACAAATAAAATTCCTTTACGAGAGTCAAAACATCTAGCTCCTTCATAAGTACCAAAATTTTGTTAGGGGATTTACTGACGAGTACGCTATAGAGCCTTTGTATTCTCGAGCCTATTTTCAAAGAAGAGTTCTATCTCAATGACACAATCACAATCAGCCTCTTGAGTTCAATTTAATACCACAACCCTCAATTGAATATCCCACTCATCCCAACCAAATCATTCACTGACCTTGAAAACAAACTACCTATTTGATACACTTATCATTTTTTGAGACTAGGATCAAATCTCAAAAAGTGCATCTTTTCAAACAAGTTTTTGATTATTGATTCAACTTCCCCAACATGATTCTGATATCCTTTCATCTTGGAAGCCACAATTAAGAGTTAGAAATTTCATTTGATCATATCATAGGATTTTCATCTTATCAGATCAAGACATCATCATTTGTGCACTTCTCAAACTTGTGATCTAAGTTTAGAAGAACATTTCAAAAGCATATGCTTGTTGTCACAAGGTCCCAAAAACACAAAGAAGAAGATGAAAGAAGAGATCCACTTTAAAACATGGGTGATAGGGAAGAAAATCATTTTCATAGGTTTCATACCAGTTGGGAATAGTTCAAATGATGAAATAATCGATGAAATGATTCAAGAAGTTGAACAAGATCCACAGTTTCACATAATTTTGGACAAGATCTTAGAGTGAAATAAAGAAGGATACTCTCTTTTATTGGCAAACCAAGGTGCCAAATTTCCCTCTAACTACAATATGGAGAAAATTAAGGAAGATCCTGAAAAGACTAAAAATCCCTTAAATGATCTTAGTACTCTTACCCAACAAATATGAGCACTCCAAAGGAAAATCAAGGAAATACAAGGGGGCACGTATGACTAAGAAGTCATTTGACGGAAATATGAATGTAAACTCTTCTCCTCCAAAAACAACATCATCCAAATTCAATCTTTTTGAATTTTTGCAAAGGTTAAATGAGAAGCCCAAATCTAAGCCATCAAATAAAATTGACCAATCCTCTCATGTCATGCATTTATCTTCATCCCCCATAATTCAAAATGAACCTCACGATTCTTTCACCCAAGATAATGATTCCATTCAATCACCTTCTTCTATCATATCCTCTACATCCAATGATTGATTTCAATCTACACATCTTGATCAAAACATTCTACAAACCCCTCCTATCTTTGATCAAGATCCCATTTCTCAAGAACCATATGATGATCCCCTCCTTTCATTATTCACCCATGATAATCCTCTTCCATCTCAAGAAAAAAAATTTCTTCCAAGTTCTTCGTCCACCTCATTTAATGAATCCATACTCTCTTATGATTCCATCACATCCTACGAGTAGAAAAATTCTTCCATCCTATCCAAATATTCCCTTCCATCTAATGATCAAGATACTTCATCTCCTTCATCTAACAATTATTTTCCTAGTCAAGATCAAAGTATCCCATCATCCTCATGTCAACAAAAAGAATTTGATGATAAAAGCTTCAATAGGGTAAAGTGCATGATTAGTAATGACAAATCATTATTAGCTACCTATGTGAAGAATATTCAAAGTGCACTATCTGAAGGAGGAAAGATCTATAAGTTAAGTTTATCTTTGTCTAAATTTACTGAGGAAAATGAGAAGAAGATTAAGGATCATGAGAAATAGTTAGCTAATATTTCTGAAGCCTTTGATCCTTTAACTGATTCTGTTGGAAATCAAGAAGGTTAGTTTATATCCCTACTTAACAAGTTAAAGACTTTGAAGCATGATAATGATAGAATTGTGGAAAGAACATGTGAACTTAGAGGCCTAATTGGTCTGAAGATGGAAACAATGTTGAGTGCATTGAAGGAAGTTGAAAAAGCTTTGTCGATCAGTGATCCGAAGAACCTTGAATCAGCAGAAATGAAATCTTATCTATTTTGTGGTCACATGACTATCTTGGATAGTCTCAAGAAGGGTTGGGACACTAGTTTGAGCCTACTAAAGACCAATTTTACAGATATATTCAAGTTTGTGTAAGTTGTAGAAGCAATTTTGTACATATGTAGCTTGAAGTTTTTGCTTGATTTCTAGTATGTGGATTCCCCATCTTTGGCATTGATGTCAAAGAATGGGACAGTGAAAAATGCCTTAATCATCTCAAAGGGAGTTGTGTTTTTGGATTTTTGAAGGTTGGTAGTGTATTCATGTTGGTACTGATCCGACACTTAGTCATTTTTCACTAAGTGTTGCCATCAATGCCAAAGGGGGAGATTGTTGGCAAGAGAAACTACACAAGTTATTTGGTGTTTTCATTGATGGAAACCCTAGTCAGTGATTTGATTCACATGTTAGTATTTGATCATACCAGAAGTAAGATCGAAGTTTTGTGATTAACTATCAAGCAAGAACAGAGCATCCAACAAAATTGTGTTCATCGATTCATAAGCAATTTTCTGTTATCTTTTTGAGTTGTGGATCTCAGGGAAGGTAGGTTGGTGTATAACCTATGTTATTCTTGAATCTTAGCGCCTCATATCGATCTATGCGCAAGTTAGAAGATTTGGTTGATTAATTTTCTATTTATCAGTGCAAAAGGCCGACTAAGTGAATGTAGCATGTTGTGGATACTTGAAGAGTAATTTTTTAAGTGTTTTTCATGTTTGAGCATGCTGATTTGGGTCCTCACTATGTTGTGGCTGACTTTGGTTGGTGCACATTAAAAATTATTTATGGATTGAGCCAACAGTTTGTAAATATTTTCTATTTTGTTGAAGCCAACAAGTAGCGATTAAATACTTAGTAGTGGATATATATAAGTGATTGTTTATATCATTTTGATATGTGCACGAAGTGTGTTGATGTGTGGCAAAATTCAGAAGGATTGTAGAGTGATTATGCACAATTTCACTTGTGCATAAAAGGATTGTGATGTGAGTTAAAGCAGATAGAGTAGAAGAGTAGAATCAAAGAGAAGGTCATGAAAATGATTAATGTGCTTAGATGAAACTATTCTTAAGCATTTTTAGATGTTATTTCAGAGTTCACCACTCCAACTTTGTCTTTTGACATTGATTGTAAGGAAGTGTGCCTTTCTATTTTTGAGCAGTGAGCTCTAGGAAGTGTGCCTGAATGCAAGTGCATTCCCATTTTGTAAACATCTTTTTTCAAGTATATACTCAGATAATATTGTGGATTGACCTCCACCGTGGTTTTTACCCTAACAGGTTTTCCACGTAAAAATTCTTGTGTTATGGTGTTGTGGCTGCTTGCTTTATGTTCATGCATATTTCTTTTGGTTGAAGGTTATAAGTATTTTAAAGATCAGATTAATAAAGCTAAAAATTGTAGAACACTGATTCACCCACCCTCTCAATGTTCCTTGATTCCAACATATTTAATCTTCTCAACACATATCTTGTATTAGGTTGGCCAGGAATTGGACCTAATCACAAAAATTCCAATCAAACACACACTTCCAAATACACACAACTTCCAGATTTGATCTTTCATTAATTTCTCATTTCACTGAAATCAATGAGAAAAAATCTAGAATTGTAGTACCAAAACATTCTTCTTAAGAAAATGTAGAATCTCCCACATTGATAGACTGAATAGAGAGGTGACAATGATATACAAAGTTGAACTCCGTTATTGATATCTTCCAATATGCTTCACAAAACTTCTCGAGATATTGAATATAGTTGTATAAGCTAGTCATAATGATATGGTTAAAATCATAGAGTTATACCTCTTCTTGTGGTGAAGTGTGGATCCAAAATCCAAGGCACTAAACCACAACACCATCTATAGAGAACACTTAGCCAAATTCCTGATAGATCAACTTTTCAGTATAGTTAGTACTATACAAATGACACCAAAAATGCTTCTCCACAATGTTGACATCAATGACAACATTTGGTTAGCATAATCAACCTATGTATGTACACTTCACGCTCATGTTTCCAAATTGCATCAACAATGATAGACTTCCAAACATCCAACACTACCAATTGATCTCACTCCTCTCTTTATCTCATTCTATACATATCTTTTTTTATCTCTCTCCTTGTCTCTCTATCTCTTTCTCTATCCCTCTCTGTCTCTATATATCACCCTATATATATCCCTCTCCATCTCTATATATTGAGATATATCTCCCTCTCCCCCCACTCTTCTCACTCTAATGAGAAGTGGACATGAAAATATTTGAGATAGACCGGACAAGTTAGCCAAAGGTTAGCCTTAACATCTAAAGAGAACAGTCGATAAAAAAGGGAAAGGGATCAAACTCACAAAGATGGTGAAAAAGGATGTATGATGAGAGAAAGACCTCTCAAAAATAAACTTCCTAGAGCAGAAACTGAAAGAAAACATAAATACAAGATGGAAATTAACCATCAAGAACAGGAAATAATTAGCATTGAACCAGGAAGATGGCCCCCTTCAGACGGATTTATGCAGATAAATCCCGATAAAAATCATTGGGGAAGATATGAATCCAAGATTCATACAGATCTGGGAAGGAAGCAAAAGAATTCAGAAGCACAAAGAAATTGGGTATCTCAATGGTTAGCTTCTGCACAAGACAATATTGATGACATAGCAATTGATGTCAGACAATCTGTAGATACTTCTGTAGATACTATAAATAAGATTGATATTATTTCTGAAGATCAGCAAAAGCATTTCTCTGTAATGAAAAATATTGAACATTTTTGTGGAACACTGTCAAATGATATTGCCAGTACAAATTATGATGTTACTCAATTACATACTAATATCAAAAGAGTTATCTCTGTTCAAGAACATCAAGATAACTATCTGACCCATATATATGGAAATCAGCAAAATAATGAGACATCCAGAAAAGATGATGCTGATGAGAAAAATATTCTTTTATCCAATATTTCTAAGAAATTGGAAAAGGTCAGATTATATACAAAAAAGATTAGAGTAACACAAACTGGTAAAGATAGTAGTTCTAATGAAGACCAAACAGAACCTCAGAAGATCCCTGCATCTTCGCAAAAGAAAAAGGTTCTAGTACAGAGAAAGAAGTCTTCTAAAGAAGGCACTTCTTCACTTCTTCAAAAAAGAAGTCCATACATATATTTTTGCCCCCTAAGGAGCATACTTCAGTAGGAAAAGAAAAGTGCATCCCAGTTTCAGATCATGAGGAAACTCAGAAAGATTGGTTACAAGAAATCGGTGTTGATACTGATATAGAAGAACCTGTTTATATGGATGAACCAGTCTTTGCTACTAAAGATTCAGAATTCTCTTTATCTGATACTGAGATTACTAATTTTACTGATAATTTATCCTCTGTAAATACTGATGATGAGGATCCTTTACATCTTCTAGATCTGTCCAATTACCAGGAAGTTAATGACCAAGAACCATGGGAAACTCTCAATAGACTCTCCATGGATATAGAAATGCAAGAGCCAGTTAGTGAAAATTTGAGACCTGAACAGATGCGTCCCTATGCATCTAGTGGTTATATTTTGAATATAGATAAATTGGTCAATCCTTATGAAGCTCTTTGCACTTGGTCAGATACATTAGAAAATCTCTTTGAGAGAGGAGGTACATGGACAGAACCAGGAAAAGTCCTGTATGCAGTCAGGTTAATGACAGGAAAGCTACGCAACTGGTGGAATAATCTCCAGATGTTGGCCCCATGCCAATACGGAAGATTATCAACTGGATTTTGAAGTGCTGGCAACTTCTGACATTTTTCTTTAATCCGTTGAATTGCTTCTGTAGCATTATCAGACCATTGTTTTGTGTTGTCTTTGAGATGGTGCTGGATAATTCTTCTGTCTTCAGCTAATCCTTTGTAGAATGGTGAAAGATAGTTGAGACAACCTAAAAATCTTTGAATCTGTTTCTTGTCAGTTAAAACATCTGGAAATTTTTGAATTTTAGCAAGAATGTGAGGTTGCAACATTATCTTTCCATCTTGAAGATGCAATCCTAAGAAATCAATTTCAGAGGTACCAATTACCATTTTCTTTGCTGTTAAACAAATACCATGTTTTCTGATGGCTTGGTATAATGCATCTAGATGCTGCAAGTGGTCGTCAATAGAATCTGAGAATAATAATAATATATCATCTATATAAACAGCACAAAATTCTTTCAAATGTCTAAGTGCTTGGTCCATTCTGCGCTGGAAATATGCTGGTGCAGTGCTAAGACCAAAAGGCATGACATTCCATTCATATAATCCTTGTGGGACTGAGAATGCTGTTTTATACCTGTCAGATTCTTTTACTTTGACTTGCCAAAAGCCTGATTTACAATCAAACTTTGAGAATATCTTTTTATTTGCAGCTCTTCGGATTAACTCTGAACTGAAAGGAAATGGATAATTAAATGGAAGAATTATCTCATTTAATGGTCTGTAATTAATACACAATCTTTTCTTTCCCCTTATTTGTTCTGCTCTCTTATTTACCAGAAATGCTGGACAAGAAAATGAACTCTTACTTTCTCTGATGAAATTTCCTTGAAGAAGTTCCTGTAATTGTTCATCTATTTCTTTTGTTTCTGATGGGCTGAGTGAGTAAGCTGGCTCATATGGGATTATTGATTTACTTTCAGGTCTTATCTGGATTTCACATTCTTCATGCTCTTGTGACCAGAATTGTAGAGGATTGAGGCTACAACAATTTTCTTCAAATAACTTGGTTATTTTTTCAAAAGGATTTGTTGTCTCTTTATTTTCTTTACTGGATTCTTGTCTCTTTCGTTTCTTAACCTGGTCAAATCTATGGTTCACTATTTTGAGTGTAGGAATCTCAATTTGACCATCTTCATGTTTTAAAGAGATCTTGTGCTTCCAAAACTGGAGAGGCTCATATTTAGTAAAAAATAAGAATCCTAGTAAAACATCATCCTCTAGATCATTATATTCAATGAAATCTGTAATGAATGTGTTTCCCATAATTTCTATATGCACATCCTGCGCATATCTGCCCATGTGAATTCTCTGTCCATTTATTGCATAGCTTTGTGGTAGATCAGTCTTTTCTTTCCAGAAACATGCTGGGATTGCATTAGTTTTAGCTAATGATCTTGATGATCCTGTATCCACAAAAGCATCTAATGGAATCTTTTTATATCCATGAAAACATAGATTTATTCTGATATAATTTCCATTATTTGCAAGCAATAAAGAGCAATGTTTTTCTCTTTTGTCAAAGGGGACGAAAGGGTTACTTTCCTCATTGCCGCTGCTATTTTCTGCTGACTGTACTTCTGATTGTTCTTGGTCTGCTTTAAAGAGAATGTCTTTAATTTCTCTTCTTGTGGTGAAGTGTGGATCCAAAATCCAAGGCACTAAACCACAACACCATCTATAGAGAACACTTAGCCAAATTCCTGATAGATCAACTTTTCAGTATAGTTAGTACTATACAAATGACACCAAAAATGCTTCTCCACAATGTTGACATCAATGACAACATTTGGTTAGCATAATCAACCTATGTATGTACACTTCACGCTCATGTTTCCAAATTGCATCAACAATGATAGACTTCCAAACATCCAACACTACCAATTGATCTCACTCCTCTCTTTATCTCATTCTATACATATCTTTTTTTATCTCTCTCCTTGTCTCTCTATCTCTTTCTCTATCCCTCTCTGTCTCTATATATCACCCTATATATATCCCTCTCCATCTCTATATATTGAGATATATCTCCCTCTCCCCCCACTCTTCTCACTCTCCCTCTACCTTTTTCTCTTCCTCTCCCCTCTTCTCTCTCTCTCTCCCTCTTCCTCTCCCTCTCCCTCTCCCTTTTCCTCTCCCTCTCCCTCTCCCTCCTCTACATATATCTCTCCCTCTCCCCCTCCCTCTTCCTCTAAACCTCATCTTCTCTATCTCTATCTCAATCTCATTATATCTCTCTATCATTATCTCTCCATCTACCTATCTCTATCTCTCCATCTATTTCTCTCCCTTTTTCTCTCCACCCTCTATCTCTATACATGTCTCCCTCTCTCTATCCATCCATATCTCTCCTTCTCCCCCTCTCCCTCTTCCTATGCCTCTATATCCATCTCTTTACCTATTTATCTCTCTTCATGTTTCTTCTTCCATCTACCCCTCTATCTCCATCTATCTCTACCCTTATACCTCTCACTTACCTCTATCTTTATCTTTCTATCTCTCCTTCTCACACTCCCTCCTTCTCACTCCCTCTATATATTTATCTCTTCCATATCTATCTATCCCTCTGATACCCCTCTTTATCTCTTCCTCTCCTCTCCATATCCATCTCTCTCTATTGCAAACATAACATGATCTTGTTGGTAATGGATTTTGATTATCTTCCCGATTCAAAGGTCTTACTAATTACCTATGTATTACACAAATGTATGCAAAAAATAGACCAAAATCTTTCAAAATGTATTATGTCAAAGAGGTGTTGAAGGTCATACACACACATATATGCAGACAAATTATGGGCTTTTCAAGAAAGGTCAAAGTGTTTTAATGGCTTCATAAATGTAGATAGGCAGTCATATTCTTGCCTGCCAAGTCATTCCCACAAATTTACTCTAAGTTTGGCTATTATAATTTAATATCCTTGAAAATGAAGGATGACCAAAGGAATAAATGAATGCAAATAGTTTGTCTCTCCTGCGCAATCTACATGTGAGCATGTGAAAATTTCACATTAGGAATAAATGGTGATGCAGGAGCATCCTTTGTTCTTGGAAATCTTCCATCAACCAGAAATATTTTCTTTCAACTTTCGTTCTTGTTCAGTTCGTATTTAATTCGTGTTGGTGGATTTTTCATATTTGCTCACTAGACACTGTGGATCTATGTGTACATTGTGGACATGTTCATTTTCCTTATTCCAATATTTGAGTGTGATTGGATCTTTTTCCAACAAGTTATCACTTCTGAAATTAGTGGCAGTTTCTTGAACCAACACTGGAATAATTTTCAAACCTAAAAGCTAGTTTGATCACTCATGGATCTTTCCCATAACTTTCAGATCTTGACAGTGTGATTCGAGTTGTTCCATGGAGTTCCCCCAAACATAGTTATAGGTCCATACTTCATCCTATGCATTAATCGAGGAGTAATTCAAATTTGAGACCGACTTATTCATGCCCATGTTACATTTTCTTTCATTGGAGATTGTAATGATCTTTGGCCGATGTAGATGATTCTAGATCTCAAGATGTGATATAAATCATTTTAATAGCTCATTAGAAAAGTAGTTAGATGAATATTACATTTAAGATGTTAGATTTTAGCTCACATTAAGGAGCACATATGAATATTGTACTTTGAACATGTATCAGGCTTGTGAGCCAAATCTGTAACCCGAATGTTGTTGGCCGATTGTAATTCAATTTTTTGTTAATCAGAATGTTTGAATCTTCATTTTCCTCCATATTCTGTGTTGCTTATATTGTGTGACTCTTGCTACATGGTCCAAATTGTTCTCTTTGAGGACCCTCCTACCATGGCTACACCAAATTGGTATCAGAGCAAGATTCGATCTGTGAGAGTTCATCAGAATTTGCAGAGTCCTGTTGAATATTTGTTGTGGGGTGGTAGACTGAGGACCCAACCTACATCTACAAAGGACTTGTGTAAAGATGGTGGGAAGAAGAAATGTTAGAGGAAATGGAGCACATGGAAATGCAGACCTAGCTTTAATGGAGATGTTGAGAGGAATTGTTGATAGATTATATGCAATTTAAATGACCTAGAGGAGAGGTTGACTAATTGATGATGTGAGTGATGATGAGGTAGAAGTACAAGAAGAAAGAAGAAGAGAAGATCAACCTAGCCTGGATCAGGGAGAAGAGAGGTTCATAAGAGCCCTAACTAGAGAAAATACTAAGCCACATTTCAATCCACTGGATTATAATGGTAAGTTGGATTCAGATGAATTTTTTGATTGGATGACAAATATGGAAAATTATTTTGATTTTGAAGGTAGCACTGAAGATAAGAAGGTAAAATTTTCTTGTACAAAGTTGAAAGGACATGCATCCCTTTGGTGGGAACATTTGCAGACATATAGGCAAAGAAGAGGAAAAGAGAAGATAAAATCATGGGATCAAATGGTGAATAAGTTGAAAACAAAATTTATGCATGCAGACTATCAGATCAGTTTATTCTGGAAGTTGCAAAATTTTAAGAAGAAGGATTCAAGTGTGACAGAGTAAATTGAGGAGTTCTACAAGTTGAACATTAGATCTGGACATTCAGAGGATGATATCGAGAAATTAGATAGAAATGTGAATGGTTTGAGGTCGTCTATACAAGATAAAATTAGTTTGATCAAGTTGCGAAGTGTGGAAGAGGCATATCAAGGTTCCCTAAAGGCAGAAGATAAGTTGAATAAAAGACATGAGCAGAGATAGAGAGGAAGAGATGGAAGATTTTAGAGAGGAAGGATTTTTACTAGAGGAGGAAGAGGATTTTTGAAAACTAGAATAAAGATAAGGAGGTCAGTAAGAATGATAATTCATACCGTAGAGATGATGGAAACTCTTACTGAAGAGGAGGATATGGCAGTTACCGAAATGAGGGTTATAGAAAAGAGGATAGAGGACAAGAGAAAAGATTATTCAAGGGAACTTGTTTTAAGTGTGGTGGAGAAGGACATAGAGCATTTGAATGTAATCAGGCAGAGACAAGTAGAAAGACAAAAAAAATAGAAGAACGACCTTTGTTGAGGAAGATCATGCCAGATCATCTAATAAACCAGAAGATGGAGAAGTGTTGGTGAATAAAAGAGTATTGTGTCAAAGTGAGATGGAGCAGGAACCATTGTAGAGACAATTTTTTTTTTTGGACTAGATGCAAGGTAGCTAGAAAATGTTACAAAGTGATTGTTGATAGTGGAAGCTCAAAGAAATTGGCTTTTTAAGAAATGGTGAAAAAATTGAAGTTGGAAATATTGAAACACCTGAATCCCTATCAGATAGCATGGAT
This sequence comes from Sequoia sempervirens, assembly GCA_007258455.2. NCBI lineage: Eukaryota > Viridiplantae > Streptophyta > Pinopsida > Cupressales > Cupressaceae > Sequoia > Sequoia sempervirens. Next base: position 322,942,356 of record VDFB02058242.1, read on the forward strand.
TCAAGATGAGAATAAGATACTGGTAAGTGAACAACACTTGGTGAAATTGAAGATAGGAAGTTATCATGATGAATTTTTGTGTGATATCATGCCTATGGATGTATGCCATATTTTTTTGGGAAGACCTTGGAAATATGATAGATAGTATATTCATGATGGAAATAAGAACACATATGCCATTGTTGGTAATGGGATGAAGCATACTTTTCTGCCATTGGAAGATGTTCCTAAAGTTGAGGTTTGTATGCATGCTAGAATTTGTTTGGTTGATGGAAGGAGATTCCTGGATGGATTGAGACATGAGGACATGTTCTATGCCTTTGTTCCTAAGAAGGCTAAAGACTTGAAGCATGTAGAAGAACAATCAGAGGAGATAAAGGAGTTACTGAGAGAGTATGAAGAGATCATTTTAGATAATGTACCTTATGGATTACCACCTATGAGGAGTATTAGTAACTGCATGGATATGATTCTTGGAGCTAGTTTTCCTAATAAAGTAGCACACCAGATGACATTGACAAAGAATGAAGAGTTTAATAGACAAGTTCAAGAGTTGTTGAGGAAGGGTTTGATCAGAGAAAGCTTAAGTCCTCGTGCAATACTTGTTGTGTTAGCACCTAAGAAGGATGGAGAATGGAGTATGTGTACATATTCTAGAGCCATAAACAAGATCACGGTGAAGTATAGATTTCCTTTTCCCCAAATGGATGACATTATGGATTGTTTGAGTGGAGCTAAATACTTTACAAAGATAGATTTAAAGAGTGGATATCATTAGATCAGAATCAGATAAGGGGATGAGTGGAAGACAACATTCAAGACAAATGAAGGATTGTATGAGTGGTTGGTGATGCCTTTTGGACTAACAAATGAACCGAGTACTTTCATGAGGCTGATGAATGAGGTATTGAAGAAATTCTTGGGTAAGTTTGTGATTTTTTATTTGGATGACATCTTGATTTTTAGTAAGACTAGAGAAGAACATTTGTTGCATACAAGACAAGTTTTGTAGAGGCTGAGATGAGAGCAGTTGCTGATAATCATTAAGAAGTGTAGTTTCATGAAGGAAGAATTGGTATATCTAGGATCATTTGTGATATTTGTGGATGGATTGAAGATAGATCCTTAGAAGGTAAGAGAAATTGTTGAGTGGCCTACACCAGAAAGCATTGGAGAGGTAAGATCATTTCATGGATTGGCTAGTTTCTACCGAAAGTTCATTAGGAATTTTAGTTCTATTTATAGTCCTATGATAGAAACAATGAGAAGAGATAAGAAGGATTTTAGGTGGACATCTAGAGAAAATCATAGTTTTGGGCTGTTGAAATAGAAGGTGACTGAGTAGCCTCTATTGGCTTTACCAGACTTTAGTAAGGTATTTCAAGTAGATTGTGATGCAAGTGGAAATGCAATTTGATTAGTATTAAGTCAAGAAGGAAGATCTATAGCTTATTTTAGTGAGACATTGAATGATGCTAGGAGAAGATATTCAGTGTATGATCAAGAGTTTTATGCCATAGGTCAAGCCTTGAAGAAGTGGAGACATTACTTGTTGCCTAAGGATTTTGTGTTGTATATAGATCATCAAGCATTACAATATTTGAACAGTCAAGGTAAGTTGAATAAGAGACACATGAGATGGGTGAAATTCTTGTAGAGCTATACTTTTATTTTGAAACATAGGAGTGGAAAGTCAAATAGAGTTTTTGATGCTTTAAGTAGGAGAAGGAATTTACTGACAAAGATGGGAGTGGAGGTATTAGGATTTGATGAATTGAAGAACTTGTATGAGGAAGACCTGAATTTTGTAGAACCTTGGAGAGCTTGTAAAGAACCATTTTGGAGGATAGGAGTCAGTGGTTGGATTATTTCATTTAGGAGGACATGTTTTTAGAGGGAATTAATTTTTTGTACCCCCAAGTTCAATGAGGGAAAGCTTGGTGAAAGAAAAGCATAGTGGAGGATTGGTAGGACACTTTGGGATTGATAAGATAGTAGCATTGGTACGTGAGAATTACTTTTGGCCATAGATTTATAAGGATGTTAGGAAATTTGTGCAGAGTTGCAGAGTTTTTCAAGTTGCAAAAGGGAGTAGTTAGAATGTTATATTGTATAAGCCTTTGATAGTTCCAGAGAGACCTTGGGAGGATATCAGTATGGATTTCATACTTGGCTTGTCGAAGACATAAAGAGGTAATGATCTATATTTGTAGTGGTTGATAGATTTTCTAAAATGGAACATTTCATACCTTTTAAGAAGACAACAAATGCAGTACATGTAGCAGACTTGTTTTTCAAGGAAGTGGTCAGGTTGCATTGATTACCTAGGAGTATTGTTTCAAACAGAGATACAAAGTTTGTTGGTTACTTTTGGAGGACACTTTGGAAGAAGTTAAAGATAGATTTGAAGTTTAGTTCTACTTTTCACCCATAGAATGATGGACAGACAAAGGTAGTAAATAGGAGTTTGGGAAATTTACTGAGATGTTTGGTTGGAGAGAGGAACAAAAGTTGGGATTTAATTCTTGCACAAGAAAAGTTTTCTTACAATAATTTAGTGAACAAAAGTATCAGAAAGACACCTTTTGAGATTGTTATTGGAGTTCATCCTAGAGGTATATAAGAGTTTAGCTACACCAGTACATGGACGATAAAAGGAGTGCATAATTAGAGGAATTTGTAGAACATATGAAGAAAGTGTATACTCAAGTGAAGGAGCAGTTGGAAGATATGAACCAAAAATATAAGGAGTGAGTAGATGAAAAGAGGAGACATAAGGAGTTCAAGGCTGGAGATGAAGTAATGGTATATTTGAGGAAGGAGAGATTTCCAATTGGCACATACAATAAGCTAAAGATGAGGAAGTTTGGACCCTGTAATATTTTGAAGAAATACGACTTAGGAAATGCATATGAAGTGGAGTTACCAAATGACATGGGTATGTCACCTATATTCAACATTATAGATCTACATCAGTACCATGAAGCAGAATGAAATGAAGGAAGTAAAGAAAAATTAGAGAACCGGTTTCCTAAACAACAATTAGATGAGATTGAAGAGATTTTGGATATTAGAGATGGGAGGAAAACTCGTGGAAGACAATACAAAGAATATCTTGTGAAGTGGAAAGATAGACCAGTGGAGGATTCTTCTTGGATTTCTTAGGCTGAGGTAGACCATCTTGGTTTTCCTTTAGCCCCTCCAAAGTGAGGGACTCGCTTTTCAAATAACCCAGGATGTTTGATGTAGGAGCATAATTGGTTCTTGGCAATCTTGCATCAACTAAAAATATTTTCTTTCACTTTTCGTTCTTGTTCAGTTCTTGTTCAGTTTGTGTTGGTGGATTCATCATATTTGCTCACTAGACCCTGTGGATCTATGTGTATATCTTGGACATGTTCATTTTCCTTATTCTAAGATTTGAGCATGATTGGATCTTTTTCTGGAAAGTTATCGCTTCTGGAATTAGTGGTAGTTTCTTGAACTAGCACCAGAATAATTTTCAAACCTAACAGCTAGTTTGATCGCTCATGGATCTTTCCCGTAACTTGTGGATCTTGACAGCGTGATTCAAGTTGTTCTGTGGAGTGTCCCCACCCTTAATTATAGGTCCAAACTTCATCCTATGCATTCACTGAGGAGTAATTCAAATTTGAGGCCGACTTATTCATGCACACATTGCATTTTCTTTCATTGTAGATTGTAATGATCTTTGGCTAACGTGGATGATTCTAGATCTCAACATGTGGTATAAATCATTGTAATAGCTCATTAGAAAAGTAGTTAGATGAATATTAGATTTAAGATGTTAGATTTCATCTCACATTAAAGAGCACATAGGAATATTGTACTCTGAGCATGTTGTATCAGGCTCGTGAGCCGAATTTGTAAGCTCGGATGTTCCCGACTGATTGTTATTGAATTTTTTATTAATGAGAATGTTTGAATCTGAATTTTCCTCCATATTTTGTGTTTCTTCTATTGTGTGACTCTTGCTACATGGTCTGGATTGTTCTCTTTGAGGACCCTCCTACGTTGGCTGCACCAAATGGAGTGAGGTAGGACATTAATCCCGTGAATATTTCCATGTAAGCTCAACTTTTTTGAGACAATTTCATGGATGAGGATATTATATAATAATAAGTATATTGTATTTTTAATAACATTATATTATATATATTACAATTATATATAATTAATAATTATATTATAAATTACTATTATATATAATATATTTATTCATATATTAATAATTATATAAACAATAGTTAAATTAATAACATATTATATATTATAATTATTTATTATATATTATCAAATAACATAATATGATATATTTTATTATTCAGAAAAAATTGAATGGATGAAATGATTTGTATCGTCTTGGGGTATGTGCAGGATCATGATGGGCCAAAAAGTGGCAATATGATGGGTATGTGGCCGACAACTTGTTTTTTACCCAAAATTGATGAAACAAAAAGGGTTTTTAAAGGAGATTCTCAGCTTTCCACCAATATAAATTATGCTTTACTTTGAATTTAATAAGTAATTATTATTCATTTTCTATTCAAATTATGACTAAAGTCCTAATTGATAGATTGATTGAAAAGCATCTATAGCTTTCAAATGGTATCACATTTTTTGAATCCAAAACACGCGTCACATTCTATGCTTCACATACTATAGGATTAAAAAAATAAAAATTCAATTTCATGAATTTTTGAGCAAGTTAAGGTGGTCAGACATACGAGTTTTTTATATTTTTTAAAATTTGTAATAAAAAATTCATAATTAATTATTCACTTGGAAAAAAACTACAAAAAAATATGCATCACATCGGGACAAGAGTCCTCTACTTATATCTAAAATCTTATAAAAAAATATTATCATTTTATTGTGGTTAGGGTGGTTAGACAGACACCTACTTATTTTTTCCCTGAAATTTAAGTACTACTGCATTGAAATTTTAAATTTTCACCAAATAGATTTATTTATTTTTAAACAAACCTAGTAGTTTAGAAACTACATTCAATTTGCTACAGATTCTATTCTTATATATTTTTGAAATAATATAGATAACTTATTTAAATTTTTACGTCAAGTTGCCTAACTCTGATTTTTCTAATTTTTTTGCCACTTAAGAACCTGTTTTTTCCATGATGATCCTACACATACCCCTTGCATGTTTTAAGGAGGAGTTTCAACCATTGATAACCAAAAATAGGTTGGATCTTTTCAAATAGGATACATGTTCCCTCTATGAAGTCTGCCCAAATAAATATTTAAATCAATGTTTTATTTTGCAGGAGACGGTATGGGTAATATATTTTTTTTTCCTGAAATCAACAAAATTTGATTTGCACAAGAAAATGAAGATAGTTACACTCAAAATTTCAAGATGTAGCAAGAAAAAAAGTTGAACTGCTCCGAGTCTAGTTTCGAAGCTACTAATTATTTTTGAAATTAATGAAGATTAAGGGTCTCAAAAAGGGGGGAGGCAAAACAAGTCCCATTTTAAAAAAAAAAAATAGCATAGCGCCTGAGGGCTCCCCCCTTTTTGATTAACTTTTTTTTAGAATTTAAAAAATCCGAATGGTGAGGAATTTTCTAACACCATGTAGTTTATCCTTGTTCTTTCGAATTTTTTTTTAATGAATATATAATATTTTATGAATTTTCAACGTGGACACATCTTGAAAAGCTAAAATTTGAGCATGCTTCCCCCTGAATTTTTTGAAAACTAATAAAAAATTGATTTTTTTTTTCATCATGTGTATAATGGAGTCTTCAAAAAATGTATTTTGTTTCATGTTTCGATGAATGAGTAAAAATATATCTTAAAACTAGTAGATGTTGGTTTTTGACCAAAAATGGAGGCATTTACAATAGAAGCTATGGATCAAAACTTTAATTGAATCAAAACGAAAAAAGAATTATATATTTAGATAGATAATTTTCATTGAAAGACATGCAAATGAGATAGGGAGCACAAATGAAAATATGAAAAAAATTGCATCCTTTCAAAAAGTCACATCTTTTGCATGAAATGTTTGTCCAAACCTTTGGGTTAGATGCCCAATGTAAAATCCAACCCATTGGGTTGGTATTTCTTAATGCAACCTATTTGGTGCTCACCAAATGGGTTGTGCTCATCGAATATCTTTCATGACTTTTGGAATACATTTTTCTAAACTCTTTGAATTTCCCTTTCTCTACCAAGGAAACTATATCGATGAAATAAACATTTAAGTATAAGTTAAAATTTACATATGGACATTTAATTTCTTATACTTTAAGTTATATTTCATGTATATAGTTTCAAGATGTTTTAGAGTGGTTTCAGATCTATAGGAGTTATAATGCAAATTCTAGTTTTTAGAAGATGTTTAAAAAAATTAGACAGTCAAATTTTAGTAATCAGCATGTCAAATTTTAGTAATCAGGAGGTCAAATTTCATCTTTCTCTGTATCTCACTTTCATCTCTTATTCTCTAGATCTCTCTTTCTCTCACTATCTCCATCCCTTTATTTGAAACTCTCTCCCTTGATCTCAAGAACTACGTATCTACATGTCCATCTTTTTCTCCTTCCCTATCTAATATTTATCTCCATCCATCCCTCCTTACCTCTATACATTTCTCTATCTCCCCTCCCTCTCCTTTTATCTCTATATATCTCTCTCTACTCTCTATATCACCTCTCTCTATACCTACCTATCCCTCTCTCCCTCTCTCTCCCCTCTTTCTCTCTATCTCTCTGCTTCCCTCTCCCTCTCTCCTCCCCTCTCTAGTTCTCTCTATCTCACCTCTCTCTCCTTCCCTCCCTCCCTCTCTAATTTTCTCTATCTCCCCCTCTCTCTCCTTCCCTTTCTACTTCTCTCTATCTCACCTCTCTTTCTCCCCCCTCTCTCTCTCTCCCTTTCTCTCTTCCTTTCACCGACCTTTTCTCTCTACTTCTCGCTATCTAACCTATCCCTCTATACCTCTTTCTCTCTCCCCCCTCCTTCCCTCTCAATCTCTCCACCTTCCTCCTTACCTCTATACTTCTCTCTCCATCACACATCTCTATCACCTATCTCACTTTTCTCTCCCCTTCCCGAGCTCTACTCACCTTCTCTCTATCTCACCTCTCTCTCCCTACCTACCCCTCCCTCCTCTCTCTTATCTTTCTCACCTCTCTCTCTCTCCCCATCCCTACCTCTTCCTCCCTCTCTCCTTCCCTCTATACTTCTCTTTTTCTCCTCCTCCCTCTATCTACCTAGACCTCTCTCTCCATCCCTACTTCTCCCTCTATCTCTCCTTTCATATCTACTTCTCTCTACCTAGTTTTCCCTCTATACCTATTTCTCTCTCCCTCCTTGCATCCTCTCTCTCAATATCTCCACCTTCTTTCCCTCTCTACTTCTCTCTCTATCACCTCTCTTTATCTCTCTCCTCCCTCTCTACCCTCTCTATCTCTCCCTCCCCCCCTCTTTCTATCTCTCTGAAAGGAAGTAGAAAAGAGCAATGTAAAGTACCAAGAAAGAGAAATTGTTTGAAGGAAAGAGATTACCAAATAGATTGAAGTAGCCAAACCAAGCACCACCAAAGAAAAAGAGACACAAGAATTTGTTAAGGGAAAAAAACAAGAAAAAACCCCAATATTATGAATGGAGGAAAAATTCCTAAAGAATAATACAAAGAGAGAGAGAGAGAGATTCAGCCTTAGCTTGCTTGCTTGAATCTTGAAGAATGAGAGGAGAGGCACCTCAATAAGTAGAGGTGAGAAGGAGGAGTTAGAATGCAACTCCCAACTCAATGAATGCCACCATTCATCTGTGTGTGAAAAGTGCCACCTCTTAAGGGGGTGGTTACAAATATTCTTTAATAAAGGAATTAAAAAATAAGTCATCCTCATACATGTGTGAGATGAAAAAAAAGACAAAAGACTTGTAGGGATTCCTTTAGAATATTCCTACAAGTTAATGAATAATTATAATTAAAGAATAACCTTTACCAAGTAAAGAATAATCTTCTAACATCCCCCCTTAAGCTTTACTTGGGGAGGTTACATCAAACCCTTCAATGGGTTGTAATCCAAGATTTACAAAGAAAGAGAAATTTATCTTTACAAAGATCTTTCGTGAGAATATTTGCCACTTTATCTTCACCTTTACAATAGGAAAGAGAAATTTGCTTGTCTTCAAATTTCTCTCTAATGAAGTGATGTTGAAGAGCAATGTACTTGGTCCTTGCATGAAAAATAACACTTTTATTATCACAATATAAAGGAGTGGGATCATTTTGAGGTAGACTCAAGCCTTCAAGTAATCTTCTTAACTATAATGCTGCTTTGGATGCACATTAGTACAACCTTTATATTCAGCTTTTGTAGAACAAAGAGAAGTAGATTTTTGTTTCTTACTATTCCATGAGATTGCACCCAATCCAACAAAGAAACAATAACCACAAGTGGATCTCCCATCATTGGGATCACCTTAGTATAACCTTTTAAAGAAAAATCACAATTTGTATTAGAAAAGAGACCAAGATTAAGAGTTCCTTTAACATATTTTAAAATTCTTTTTGCAAATTTGTTGTGGTTTAGACATATATCTAGAAACCAATCCAACACTTTAGGTGTTTGCCAAATTTGCATACCCAAAAAATAATGCAATAGGCCTAAATCACTCATTTGAAATTGTTGATTGAGTTGAGACTTAACATCACTAATCAAAATGTTAGAACTAGAAGTGATAATTAAATCATCAACATATAAAATAATAATCACAATATCATTTTCACTATGCTTAATATATAAATTTGGATCATTTTTACTTCTAATGAAACCATGAGATAGAAAGAAAGCATAGCCCAAATTATAAAATGTCAATATATAGACATAGCAATAATAGATCTAGGTTTCCTCTCACTACATCATTGAATTGTAAAGGGAAATTGTATCAAGATTAATAATAAAGGACTTTGAAAAAATGGTCCTAAAGATGGTTTAAAAAAAAAAACATATTGCCTTCAATAAAATAATGAAACATAAAGGTTTCAAGAACTTGATCCCCATCAATTAAGAAAATAGATCTAAGTCCATCATAAATAAGTAAGTGCATACCATCAAAGTGGATGGAAATATTTTCCATGGGTCCCCAAAAAAAAACTCCAATGAGACTTGATAAAATATATGATTCATTATAGATAGGGCTCCCTATGCAACATTACGACAAATGCGACTAGTGCATAAAATATATATGTAAAGGCTCCATTAAGACTTGATAAAGTGATTAATTTGCAAAACATATATATATGGAATAAATACATCAAGAAGGAAAATACTCTAATGAGCTTTTAATTTTCAAAAATATATATATGAGATAAATCCATCAAAAAGACAAATTTACCGATTAGACACAATAAAAAAACAAATTCCCTTTATCAAAACAACATAATTGTAGATGAGAAGGAAACACTAGGTTTTTTTTAAATATTGTAATAGATCAAGTCTTAGGTAGAGAGAATGATAATTTCTCACAAAGTGTGATAGAAAGATCTCAAAGAAATATTTAAATATGAAGGGGCACAAATCAAGCCACCTTGAATTAAAAATAATATTAAAAAAATATTGTGATGGAATAATGAGAATTGCATACTATGACGTGAAGGATTATTAAGTATAAATAAGTCATTTAAGATGATATTCATGCATTCATGACTACATGAATATCCCTTTTTCATATTCCAAATATAATTGAGTAAAACAAGTGCACTATTATTGGGTTGATCAAGTCAAATAATAAAGTACTTGTGAAGTTATTTAAGAAACAAAATTCTTATGTGAAGTAACATGTTGAGATGCACCTGAATCAATAACCCATTCAAAAAGGTTTAGAAACATTCAAACTACATGTAAAAGCATGTCTAGATTGATTACCATTGCTATGAAATTGTTGATTATTTTGATTCATAGGCTTTTTCTCATTTTTATTTTTAAAAAAAGTATTTTTCCAATGACCATCCTTATTACAATAAGTGCAATGTGGTCTCTTAGAAGAGTTAAACTCTCTAGGATCATTGCCATTATTATAATGATGTTTGGAATTATAATGTTGGTGTTTAGAATGAGGTTTAAAATTTTGGTTATGATTAGACAAAAAGGAATGCTCATTAGACTTAAGAGTACCAAATTGAATTAACTTAGCCTCTTCTTGTCTTAATCTATCACGAAAAATATCATAAGTTAATTGAGTAACTAAAGAAGGAATAGCTAATTGAGCATGAATATTAGTAATGAATTGCTGAAATTGTCTAGAAAGACACTTTTTAAGAATAAGATGATTTAATCTAAGATTATCTAATTTAATTCCTAAACCATTCAATTGACTATTTAAAGCATCAAATTTCAATCAAAAATCATCCATAGATTTAAAATCAGAATACCTCAAATCTTAAAGTTGATCTTGAATTTGATTTTTTCTTGATTCATTTGTACTATCATAAATTGATTGGAGTTTGTCCCATGCTTCATAGGTAGTCGTGCACATGTCCCAATATGAACATAAAGTTCGGGTGACATGGAGATACCTATGAGGCCAAGGGCTTCTTCATTTTTAAGATTCCATTTTTCAATTTCATCTTTGGATGCAGACGAACCTGGTTTAGATTTAGGATCTGTAGCTACATCTAAAAGATGTTTGAAATGAAAAATAAAAGAGATATGAGTTTTACAAGAATGATAATTAGAAGAATTCAACTTAATTTCAGGAATTAAGGTTGACATGATTGCAATAAAAAGTTCACAACTTTATGAGAAAAATAATAATTATGTAATTTTTTAAAAATAAATACCACTCTTACAGAATGAAATCTTAAAAAATCTCTTTAGATTAAAAAATAGAAAGAAAAAAAAATAAACTCCTTAGAAGGAAAATAAGGTGTCTAAAAGAAATTTTTTACTTTGTTAAAAATTTAATATGAAAAATAAATTCTTAAACTTTTATTTTAAAGAATATTAATTTTTTAAAGTTTAATATGATTTAGATTTTGACATTCATAAAAAGAAAAGGATAAAGAACTAAACTTATGAAAATGTCCTTTGTTAAAAAATATTACCTATCACGTGGAAATTTAAAAGAGAAACTTTATAAAAGATCTAACTTAAGAAACTTTAAAAGAAATATGAAAAAGCTTTATTGAGTCCTTGAAAATATGATTTTCATAAAACTTATTAAATTAAAAGATTTGATGTGAAAAAGCACTATATTAAAGTATTAAAAGAGTTTTTCTAAAAAAGCTTAAAACTTAAGAAGTAGAAAACGTAAGACATGCCAATATTAAATAATATAAACTTTTAAAGCTTTCTAATAATGAACAATTAAATGTCGTGGATTTTAAAAAATTATAGTAAATAGTAAAGGCTTTATAAAAAGATCTGAACAAGAGAAAGGGCGGGCAAAAGCAAGATGAAATTGTTTTAAAATAGTAGAAGCCAACATGACAATTTCAGGGACAGGGTGGGTGAAAACAGTGTGGGTAGAGGATCAAAAAGAGCAGCAGTAGTGGCGTTGGGTTTTAAAACAACAATATGCAGGGGCAGGCGTTTGAGCTTAGTTGGGGCAGATATAATTTGCAGGCACACGATCACACAAAGCAATGATAGTGACTATGGAGAGGCGATAGAAATAGATTGAACCCTACAAAAATGATAGTTAGGGTTTAGATTTTTAAAATTTGAACATTCAAATATAGAGATTTTTTTTTACAGATTTGCACAAAAGCATATTAGTCTTTTTTTAAAAAGAATTTTTGAACTAGGGTTAGATCCTAAAAAAATTGATTTTTTTTTTTGACAAAATTTAAAATATAGTAATTTTTTGAGAGATTTAGCTTAATATTCCAAAAAAATTACAAAACTAATGAATTGTTTTAAAAAAATTGAAAAATAACCCTTTATTAAAGGGTTTTTAAATTTTTATGCAAAAAATAAAACATGCATGCAAAATATATTGCATAGATTTGAAATTTGAAAAACTTAGAAATTTTTAGATAAGAAATCCTACACAAGGGTTAGAAGACAAAAAACAACCAAGATTAGACACTTGCTCTTCTTCTCCTCTTTGAGAGTGTCTCCAATGGTGTTCTGAAAAATCTAGTAAACCTTCAACAATATAGCTCACAAGATACTAGTAATACCAAGCTCTGATACCATGAAAGGAAATAGAAAAGAGCAATGGAAAGTACTAATAAAGAGCAATTGTTTAAAGGAAAGAGATTACCAAATAGATTGAAGTAGCCAAACCAAGCACCACCAAAGCAAGAGAGACAAGAATTTGTTAAGGGGAAAAAACAAGAAAAAACCTCAATATTATGAATGGAGCCAAAATGCCGAAAGAATAATACAAAGAGAGAGAGAGAGCTTCAACCTTAGCTTGCTTGCTTGAATCTTGAAGAATGAGAGGAGAGGCACCTCAATAAGTAGAGGTGAGAAGGAGGAGTTAGAATGTAACTCCCAACTCAATGAATGTCACCATTCATCTATATGTGTGCAAAGTGCCACCTCTTAAGGAGGTGGTTACAAATATTCCTTAATAAAGGAATTAAAAAATAAGTCATCCTCACACGTGTGAGATGACAAAAAAGACAAAAGACTTGTAGGGATTCCTTTGGAATATTCCTCAACTTAATAAATAATTATAATTAAAGAATAACCTTTACCAAGTAAAGATTAATCTTCTCTCCTCTCTCCCTCTCCCTCTTTCTATCTCTCATCACCCTCTCTACCTATCTCTCCCCTTCTATCTATCTCAACTATCCATCTTTCCTATCCCTCCCTACTCTCTCTCTTCCACCAAACTTCACTCTACATATCTCTAACCTACCCCTATATACATATTTCTCTCTCCCTCTCTATTTTCCTCTCTCAATCTCTCTACCTTCCTTCTTATGTCTCTACTTCTTTCTATCACCTCTCTCTCCCCCTCCCCTCTTTACTTTCTTTCTCTCTATCTCACCTCTCTCTCCCTAAATATCCCTCCCTCCCTCCACTCTCTCTATCTCACCTGTATCTCCCTCCCTCTCTACCTCTTCTTCCCTCTCTCCTCCCCTCTCTACTCTTTATCTCCCCCTCCCTCTCCTTACCTACCTCTCTCTATTTCTCTCTCTCATCTCTCTCTCTAAATCCTTATCTCTCCCTCTATCCCTCCATCCATCTCCTTCCCTCTCTACTTCTCCTATATCTCCCTTCCCTCTCTCTACCTACCTCTCTCTCTCTCCATTCCACTCTCCATCTCTCCTTCTCTCTACCACCTATCCCTCTCTCTCCACCTTCCTTCTCTTTCTCCCTCCTTTCTCCTTCCCTCTCCATATCTATCCCTCCCCTCATCTTTCTATCTATCATCTCCTATCTCTCCTCTCCCTCTACCTACCAATTCCTCCTGTCTCTCTACCCTCCTATCTCTCCCTCTCTCCCCCTCTCTCTCAATTCCTCCTCACCCCACCCCTCTCCCTCTCCGTCTCTCTATCTATCTCTCCTCATCTATCTCTCCCCTCACCCCTTAACCACAAAACCCCTCTACCATCTATCTCTCTCCCTCCCTCTCTCTCTCTCTAATGTCTTTCCCTTCCTACCCCTCCCCTCTCCAAGTCTCTCTCTCTCTCTCTCTCTCTCTCTCTCTCTCTCTCTCTCTCTCTCTCTCTCTCTCTCTCTCTCTCTCTCTCTCTCTCTCTCTCTCTCTCTCTCTCTCAGTCCTCCTTCTATATCTCCCCACTCTACCATTGCCCCTCTACCCATAGCCATACAAACCCTCTACCCTCTGTATCTCTCCCTCCCCCCTCCCACTCTCTCTCCAAGACTCTCCCTCCACCCCTCTCCTTCTCTTGGGTATCTCTCTCTCTCTCTCTCTCTCTCTCTCTCTCTCTCTCTCTCTCTCTCTCTCTCTCTCTCTCTCTCTCTATCTCTCTCCCTCTACCTTAACCACATAAACCCTTTTACCCTCATGCTTGCCTCCTACCCCTCTATCTCAAGTCTCTCCCTCCTACCCCCTCTCCCTCTCTCAATTCTCTCTCACTCACTCACTCACTCCTATATCTCTCCCCTCTACCATTAACCCTCTACCCTCTACCCTCTACCCTCTATCTCTCTCCCACTCTCTCCCTCTCTCTCTCTCATTGACTCCCTTTATCTTTCTCCCCTCTACCCTTAACCCTTAACCCTAAACCCTTAAACCTTAAACCATCTATTGTCTACCCTCTCTCTCTCTCTCTTGCTCAAGTCTCTCCCTCCTACCCCCTCTCCCTCTTTCGGGTCTCTCTCTCTCACTCATTCCCTCTATCTCTCTCCCCTCTACC
>VDFB02058242.1:322956708-322971508 GCA_007258455.2 Sequoia sempervirens
CTCAACCCTATTCTCTATACATTAGATACTCATTCCTCATCTATCTTTGTCCCTCCATCCTCTTCTCTCCTTATCTCTATCTCACTTCTCCCTCCATCTCTCCCTCCATACACCCCTCCCTCTCTTCCCTAATCCATCAACCCTATACCCTCAACCCTTAAACCTTTAAACACTTAACCTTAAACCCTAAACCCTAAACCCTCAACCCTTAAATCCTAAACCCATAGACCCTCTACCCTCTACCCTCTACCCTCAACCCTAATACCCTAACCCTTAAACCCTTAAACTCAATTGAACTCTCTACCTTAATCCCTCAACCCTCAACCCTTTATCCCTCAACCCTTAAACCCTAAACCCTCAACCCATATACCCTCTACCCTATATTTTGGACCCTCAACTCTAATCCATACACCCTATACCCTCAACCCTTAAACCATAAACCCTTAAACCCTCTACCCTCTACCCTATACATTAAACCCTCGATCCTCAATTATCAACCCTCAACCCTCAACCCCTAATCCCTCAACCCTCAACCCTTAAACCCTAAACCCTCAACCCTTATACCCTCTACCCTATACATTAGACCCTCAAACCCAATCCTTCAACCATATACCCTCAAACCTATACCCTAAACCCTCTACCCTCAACCCTAAACCCTCAACCCTAAACCCTTAAATGCTAAACCATCAACCCTATATGCCCTCAACCCTATACCCTCAATTCTCAACCCTCTACCCTATACATTGGATCCTCAACCCTCATATATCTATGTCCCTCCCTCCTCTTCTCTCCTTCTCTCCTTCTCTCTATCTCACTTCTCCCTCCATATCTCCCTCCATCCTTCCCTCCCTCTCCACCCTAATCTTTCAACCTTATACCCTCAACTCTTAAAACCTTAAACACTCCCTCCATCCTTCGCTACCTCTCCACCCTTATCCCTCAACCCTATACCCTCAAACCTTAAACCCTTAAACACTCAACCCTAAACCCTAAACCCTCAACCCTTAACCCTTAATCCCTCTACCCTATACCCTCAACCCAATACCCTCTAACCTCAACCCTATACCCTCAACCCTTAAACACAAGTAATCTCTCTACCCTAATCCCTCAACCCTCTACCTTCAACCATCTACCCTCAACCCTCAACCCTTAAACCCTAATCCATCAACCTCTATACCCTCTACCCTATACATTAAACCCTCAACCCTCAATTCTCAACCCTCCACCATTAGTCCATCAACCCTAGGTAGGTAGGGAAATATAGGTGAGATACATAGTGATGAAGGGAGAGATAGGTAAATAGAGGGAGAGGGGAGATAAATATAGGTAGAGAGGGAAGGAAACGCAGAGAGAGGAGAGGGAAAGAAGTAGAGAGGGGAGGGGGGATAGGTAGGGAGGAGATAGCGGTGTGTGTGTGTGTGTGTGTGTGTGTGAGAGAGAGAGAGAGAGAGAGGGGGGGAGGGAGGGAGGGAAAGGAGAGATAGAGAGTACAGAGGGAAAGAGGTAGGGAGTATTAGAAAATATGGGACAGAGATGAACAAAAGCTTAAAATAATAAAAACAAACTAATATGGACTATTTCTCATCTTTTCATTCAAATAAATGGATAATATATTTAGGCACTTACATAGCCAAACAACCTCCTATTAAATAGGGAGGTGTTATAAAAAATTTTATGGAATACCATTCATGGGTATAACACACTGACTACATTGTTATTTTAACAATATATGTGACTAACTATCAAATCTATACACAAACCTAACAAGTAATTTAATATTACTACCTATGTGAACACTAATTTCCAACACCCCCCCCCTTAGTGTGAACATGGGGTGAAAGCACATCGCAATACTTGATGACCACACACAATAGCTCACCAACAATATAAGATAAGAGTAGGGACATACACATCTACTCATGTCAAGCAATAGTGGAACCAACGTCACTACACTTAGTACTTCCATCCAAGGATAGGGACAAACACATCTATCCATGGAACCGAGGATAGGGACTAACACATTTACCAAAGGTCACACATCAAGTTTGGTAAAGAAAAAAGGGTAAAGAAAAAGATGAAGAAGAAGAAATTAAGCAATTAAGAAAGGAAGTACAAAATATGCTTGTACCAAGTATGCTTGATTCTGTAAACAGAGAACTTATCATTTATATAGAAAAAGTGGAGAAACCTTATAGAGAACCCAAAATTCTTGCGGAATATATTGCTCTACAACTAAAGGAGAGAGTTGAAATAAGAAAAATAATGAAAAAAGCTATTGAACTGGCTGAAAAGGCAGATGTAGAAGGTATTAAAATACAAATTAAAGGTCGTCTTAACGGAATTGAGAGAGCTCGTAAAGAATCGGCTATGCAAGGTAGAGTGCCCCTACAGACCCTTCGAGCTAAAATTGATTATTGTTATTATGCGGTTCAAACCGTCTATGGAGTATTGGGGATCAAAATTTGGATCTTTGTTTAAGATGAGCAATATCCTTCTATAATCTGACCAATTATAAATCTTAAATTCTATAAGATCAAATTAAAAGAATTAAATATCTTGGAGCAGTGCTATGCTTAGTGTGCAACTCGTTGAGATCAAGCTTTTGCCTTCTTTTCTAAAATGATAGAGAACTCGAAATAAAAACAAATTGGTCTCTGGTATATTTGTTTTATATTAATTACTAAGAGCTAATAAGCTAGTTATTTAAATATGGATAGTTCTATCAAATCAATGAAAGACTTTTTTAGACGAAAAGATAAACCTATATCTCTCATAAAGCGAAAAAGAGTCTTTGGTAATGCAAGAAAAGAAAAAGGGGAGGAAGGAGAAAAGAAAAAATGAAATCTTCTTTCTTACAATATTGTAAAAACACATATGCTCACAACAATTATGATTGGGGACACACACATCCAATCATAACCACCAACTCTTGTGATTGGGGACAAAAACTTCCAATCACTTACATCATCTAGTGAATGGGGACAAACATATCCATTCACACACAACCAAGAGTTGTGATTGGGGACATACACATCCAACCACAAATACACATTTTGAGAACTCCAAGCCCTCATTTTTGAGTATGCAGCCACCGTTATAGATCATTGCCACACCGATCACAAATGATATGAGACGGTTGTCGCTGCCACCTAGAAACTGATCTTGGTTTTAGTCATTTTGGCACAAGTTGTTTTGTCACTAAAATAATTTTGAAACCCTGTCGCTAGTGACTCACGAGAGGTTGTTGAATATCCTCCAACCTCCAATTAAAAAGATTTAGAGAACATATTCCTCCTCACTATCTTCGTGTGGAGGGTCTTTAGTAGCTTCTCCATGAAGGAATTCTTCATAATCATTTGTAGCTAATGCTTTATTTGTATTTAACTTGCTATCAAGGAGATCCTTGGCATGCTGAGTGCAATTCATAACAATGTGTCTCTTCTTCTTGCAATAGTAGCACAAAGTTCTATTCTTGAAGAAACAATTTCCCTTTGATGTAGAAGAACTAGATTTGGAGGATTGGTTAGGCCTATTTTTTCCATACATTATAGTTTCCTCTATAGTTGAGTCAAGTTTCTTAGTTCCTTCATCAAGTAGAGTGGATATTGTATCTTTTAGGCCGGCATCTACTTTGTTTAATGTGAAAACAATGTTGCCATAGCTAGAAGGCATGTTGTTTAACAAAATAGCTTTTGCATCTTCATCATCTGCTATAGAATTTATCCCAGCTAGCTTATTTAATAAGGAACGAGACTTACTTATATGTTGTACATTGTTGTCACCTTCCATCATCTTTAGCCTGAACAATTTTTGCTTTAATCCCATTTTTGCACTTGAAGCTTGTGATCCAAATAAAGCATTTAAATTATCCCACACTTGCTTTGAGGTCTTTGATAAATCAATATGGTGGAGGTATGCATCTGACAAGCCAAGACCAATTAAAGCTATTGCTCGTCGATCCTTTGCAGTCCACTTTGCTCTCTCATCAGCATCAGTTGGCCTTGTCCTTGATCCACTTACCACATCCCATAGATCCTTTTCAATAAGGATCAATTGTAATTTGATTTGCCATGTATGAAATTCTAAACCCTCAAATTTTTCAATCAATACACTATTTTTCTTCATTTAAAAAAATACTATTTAACTTTTAGACTACAAAACAAAACATATCTATATGACCTAATAACAATTAACTTCCAATCTAGAAACAAATACTTTTAGAAAATTTAACTAAATAAAAATTACTCATGAAAATGCTATGAGCCTCAATGTAGAGTACGTTGCTTATAAAAGAAAAGGCCACGTGATCGAGTCTGAAACTCTGACGAACCCCATGGAACTAAATGCTACCACACTAGAGTCAATCCTCACAAATATGATACAGATCATAGCGCCTATCTAATCATCAACACGTTCGCCACAAAAAAGGTGCCTGTCAAGCACGGGTCTGCCAGTCCAAGCAACTGTACAAAGAGATAATGATTACTGAGAGAGTGGAGGTGTTGTTCAAGGAAATTCAAAGGAATTCAATCCGCCAACTACAAGCCAATTATATAATTATTCTATTCAATCCATTTGCAGATAGAGACTTTGTTATCGAAAATTGATCAATAGCAGCTTTGTGGATCAATAACTCTGCCAATGAACTTGGCATCTAGGGCGGAGATTATTTGAAGCTTTATCTTGCATTTTTCCACAAAAAGTTAGACATGAGAATCCTCACACTTCCGCTGCGTGGAGTATTATGCATAGAAGAAAAATGAGTGTGCCGCTCCAAGAATGAATAGAATAGCAAAATTCACATGATATACAGACCAAACTCCTCCCGTGCAACTCACGATCTGCTCTGGAGCAATCCAAAACCTAATTAAAGCCGAGCAACTATATTCTATGACCAAGAAGTCAGTGACTAGAAAAGAAAGATTTGCGCACCGATTCATTTCCTCTCCTCTCGGGTTGAATCCATCTAATCACGAAAGAGTAGGCATAGGAAATGATTTTTAATCTACAGAACAATCAAATCATGTTGACGAGTCAACATATAGTGACACTGTAGAAAATAAGAAGCTCTGGTGATTCGACAACTCACAATCACACTATTCTAAAGTTTATAACTTAAATCTCTGACATTACACATGCAACTACAAATGCATAGCCCATAGCCCAAGATTTACTATCGACTCTGATACCATATTAGAAAATATGGTACAAAGATGAACAAAAGCTTAAAATAATAAAAGCAAACTAATACGGGCTATTGCTCATCCTTTCATTCAAATACATAGCCACTTAGATAGCCAAACAACCTCCTATTAAATAGTGAGGTGTTATAACAAATATCCTGGAATACCATTCACGGGTAAAACACACTAACTATATTGTTATTTTAACAATATATATGACTAACTATCAAACCTATACACAAACCTAACAAATAATTTAATATTACTACCTATGTGAACACTAATTTCCAATAGGGAGGAGACACAATTGAGATATAGAGTGATGGAGGGTGAGGTGGGTAAAGAGAGGGAGAGGGGAGATAAAGATAAATAGAGAGGGAAGGAGATGTAGAGAGAGATGATAGATAGAGAGAAGTAGAGAGTGAAGGGATGGAGGGAGAGGAAAGGAGGAAATAGAGGTGAGAGAGAGAGAGAGAATGTGTGAGAGGAGAGAAAATGAGGGGAGAGATGATGGGGGAGAGAGAAAGAGAGTAGAGAGGGAAGGGGGGAGGAATAGAGAGTAGAGAGAGAAGGAGAGAAAGAGGGGGAGGGAGAGAGAGGTAGAGAGAGTGGTAGGTAGTGGAGGGAGAGGTAGGTAGAGAGAGAAGGAGAGAGAGGAGGGAGAGTGAGATGGAGAGAGTGGTGAGATAGAGAGTAGAGAGGTAAGGAGAGAATCTGAAAGAGAAATAAAAAGAGAGAGGGAGGTTGGAGGGAGGGAAAGGTAGAAAGCCACAGGGTGAGACAGAGGAGGAAGGAGGAAAAGGTGACAGAGAGAACGGTGATCTAGAGAGGAGGAGGAGATAGGATAGAGATAATGGTGGATAGAGAGGAGAGAATGAGAGAGAAAGAGAGGGATGGAGAGACAGAGAGAGGTAGGTAGAGGAAGGGAGAGGAGAGATAGTAGAAAGGAAAAGAGGTAGGGAAGGACACATAGGTGATATAGAGAGGGATGGAGAGAGAGAGCGATGGAGGGAGAGCTAGGGCATAGAGGAAAGAGAGACGAGAGACAGAGAGAGAGAGGGAGGAGGAGAGGTGAGGGAGGAGACAGAGGTGTGTGTGTGTGTGTGAGTGAGAGAGAGATAGAACGGTGACATAGAGAAACGAGCAACTAAGAGAGAAAGAGGGGGAGAGAGGGAGGATAACAGTGAGAGAGATTGGGAGGAGAGACAAAAAGAAGGGGAGGGAGAGGAGAGATATAGAGAAGTAGAGAGGGAAGGAGGGAGGGAGGGAGTGTTAGGGAGGGAAATAGAGAGAGTAGTGAGATAGAGAGGAGAGAGTGAGAGGGAGGGAGAGATAATTATGAGATAGAGAGGAGAGAGTTAGAGAGAAAGAGGGGGAAAAGAGGGATAGAGATGTAGGTAGAGGGAGGGAGAGAAGAGATAAAGACTAGAGAGGGAAAGATGTAGGGAGGGAGACATAAGTGAGATATAAAGTGATAGAGGGAGAGGTAGGTAAAGAGAGAGAGGGGGAGATAAAGATAAGTAGAGAGGGAAGGAGATGTAGAGAGAGAAGAGATAGAGAGAAGTAGAGAAGGGAGGGAGGGAGGCAGATGTAGGGAGGAGATAGAGCGGCGAGAGAGAGAGAGGGGAGAGAGGGAGGAAGGGGGAGAGAGAGGTAGTGGAGAGATAAAGAGTAGAGAGAATGAGAGAGAGAGAGAAAGATGATAAAACTTGTTGACTACTAAAATTTGACCTCTTGATTACTAAAATTTGACTATCTACAATTTTTAAGATCTTCTTAAAACTAGAATTTGCATTATAACTCCTAGAGATCCAAAACCACTCTCAAACATCTTGAAACTATATACATGAAATATAACTTAAAGTATAAGAAAGTAAATGTCCATTTGTGAATGTCAACTTATACTTAAATGTTTATTTCATGTATATAATTTCCTTGGAAGAGAAAAATAAAATCAAAGAGTTTAAAAAAATGCATTCCAAAAGAGTTCAAAATGCATTCCAAAAGAGTTCACAAACATTCATTACAAAATTCAAGCCATTTGGCAAGTGCAATATGGCTTGTTATGTTTTTTTTTTGCAATCTGGTACCAAAATTGTGTCATAGATCCATGCACTTACCCGTATGCAAGATCTTCAAATCATTTGAGCCGTCTGTATTTTTAATGTGTAAAACTCACTTCAAAATTGGCTGAAAATTCATCTGCTATAATTTTTTTGGATATTCTTCTCATGTTATGCACTTTGATTAGAAAGCTGAAAAATAAGAGTGATTTTTCCATTCATTATTTAATGCATTCCATCATATCCACAAACACATTTGTTTGAAGTACACATACAAACAAATGCAATGGCATTAACAATTTTCCAATTGGAAAGGCATAATTATTTCTAACACAAAATTTGGGTTATTTAAATTAAACTTGAATTGCGGGGAAAACATTTTTTTATTAGAATAAGTAAAGATTAGTTACATAAGTAGGAAAAAGATGAAGATAAATACACTACAAATCAGTCTATGCATGGACAACAATAGTGATAGAACTAAACAAGCCTTCAAAGACTGTATATGAACAACAATAGTTACACATTGCTTCCAGTCACAACCACAATTCAATTAACAAAAAGACTCAATTGAACAATATAGTAAGCTCATCTGAGCCTCAAATAACATAGTATTAAAACCTATGGTTGAAAAACATAGCTCAAATAACAAAATTTGGAATACTTGTTGTGGGCCTCTGACCTACCTCTCTTATTAACTTAGAGGACAATGAAACTACTTTAGATGAAAATTTTGGGTTCCTAAATTGAAGGAATGTGGTAACCCATAAAAAATTATTTTTCTTGGTTTGAAGTGTAGAAGGTCAATTAGGATAAATTTTGGTATATTTTTTGCATACATTTACTAATTACTAATTTTGGTTAGTTGGTAGGCCATTCAACAAATGATGTTGTTTATGCAACAAATTCCTCAATGGAGAAGTTATATCTTAAAATCAACTATACATCCACTAACAAGGATCCAAACATGATTGAAATAAAACCTATAAATTAGGAATATAAGTAGGCTCCATTACCAACAAAATCATGTTATGTTTGCAATAATGAGGGAGGGACATAAAGAGGGAGGGATAGAGGGGGGAAGAATGAGAGAGAGAGAGAGAGGGGTAATGAGATAGAGATAGAGAGGAAGAAAGAGATAGAGATAGAGATGGAGATGGAGATAGAGAGGGAAATGGTGATGAGAGGAGAGGGAGAGATAAAGAGAGAGGAGAGAGGGATAGATAGATATGAAAGAGATAAATAATAGAGAGGGAGAGAGAAGGGGAGAATGAGAGATGAAGAGATAGAAAGATAGAGATAGATAGAGGAAGTGATATATAGAGAGATGGAGATATGGAGATATAGAGATATAGAGATATAGAGGGAGAGATGGAAGAAGAAATATGGAGAGATAGATATAGAGAGGAAAAGAGATAGATATAGAGGTCTAGGAAGAGGGAGGGGGGAGAGAGAGGGGGAAAGATATGGATGGATAGAGAGATGGAGAGATGTCTATCTAGATAAAAGGGGAGAGAGGAAAATAGAGGTAGAGATGGAGATGGAGCAAGACAAATAGATAAAGAGGTATAGGGAGAGGGAGAGAGAGATATATATAGAGATATAGATGGTGAGATAGAGTGATAGAGAGATAGATATAGAAGATATAGAGAGAGGAGGAGAGAGAGAGAGAAACAAATAGATAAACAAACAAAGAGAATTAGAGATAGATAAATAGAGAGGGAGAGAGGGAGAGAACAGTAGGGAGAGATAGAGATATATGGGAAGAGAAAGGAAGAAAGAGATAGAGATAGAGAGATATATAGGGGATAGGGAAGGAGAAAAGGAGGGAGAGATGGGGAGAGATAGAGAGGGGGAGATAGAGAGAGGGAGGGAGGGAGAGAAAGGGAGATAGATAGGTAAGGAGGGAGAGATAGAAAAGAGGGGGAGAAAGGGAGAGACATAGGTTGAGGAGGAAGAGAGAGAAGAGGAGAGAGGGAGAGACATAGGTAGAAGAGGGAGAAAAAGAAGAAGGGGGAGAGGGAGAGGGAGAGAAACATGTAGAGAGGGAGAGAGAAGAAGATGATAGAGAGGAAAATATAGCTCAAAGAGATAGAGAGGGAAAGATAGGTTGATATATAGAGGAAAAGGGAGATGGAGATATAGAGAGATATAGATGGCGAGATAGAGTGATACAAATATAGAGATATAAGGAGATATAGAGAGAGTAGGAGAGGGAGAGAGAAACAAAGAGATAGAAAAATAGAGAGAATCAAAGATCTAGATAAATAGAGAGGTCTAGAGAAATAGGGGAGATAAAGGAGAGAAAATTAGTGAGAGATAGAGATATATGGGAAGAGAAAGAGATACAAATATATGGGAAGAGAAAGGTACACAAAGGTTGAGCTAGAGAGATAGATAGGGGATAGGGAGGGAGTGAGGGAGGAATAGATGGGAAGAGATAGAGAGAGGGGGAGATAGAGAGAGGGAGAGAGAGAGAGAGAAAGGGGGACAGATAGGTAGATAAGGGGGAGATAGAGAAGAGGGGGAGAGAGGGAGGGAGATAGGCTGAGGAAGAGAGAGAAGAGGGGAAGAGGGAAAGAGATAGGAAGAAGAGGGAGAGAAAGAAGAGGGGTGAGAGAGGGAGAGAGATACGTAGAGAGGGAGAGAGAGAAGATGGGGGAGAGAGGGAGAGAGCTCAAAGAGATAGAGAGGGATAGATATAGAAGATGAGATAGAGAGATGGAGAGGGAGAGGGAGAGGGAGAGATAGAGATATGTAGATGGTGAGATAAAGTGATAGAGAGATAGATATATAAGGAGATATAGAAGATATAGAGAGAGGAAAAGTGATAGACAAAGAAAGAGAATTAAAGATGGACAAAGAGAGAATTAGAGATAGACACATAAAGATAAAGAGAGGGAGAGATAAACAAGGGGAGGGGGGGGTTAAAGAGGGAGAGAGAAGTAAGGAGAGATAGAGATATATGGGAACAGAAAGAGAGAGATAGAGATACATGGGAAGAGAAAATGAGAGGTAGAGATAGAGAGATAGAAAGATAGGGAGGGATATATAATAATATAACTTATATATACTATTATATATAATAATAAATATAATTATATTAAATATACTTCAATTTGTATTATATAAAATATATATTATATATTAATTATATTTTGTATTATATTTATATGTTAAATTTTTGTACTAGATAAAAATATAGCAATTATTACTTATAATCATTTTATATGTATTTAATAGTTTTATTTAAAATATAATATTAATTAATAATAATAAGTATAATTATATTATTTATAATTTATTTTTTATTATATAGCATATATATTATATATTAATTATGCTAATATATACATAACTACATAGGATAAAGGATGTTGAAATGTTAAAAACTAAATGTGTTCATTATTAGGATCTTAGCAGTAATTTTCATTTTAATAAACATACTCTAAAACCCTTGTAAAAACCTTATTTTTAGGATGTACCTTTACAAATTGGAGAAGTGAAAGGTCAATACCAACAAGGAAGAGTTTGGAGGAGTGGTGGGAAAGCAACAAAAAAGTGATAGAAAACATCCAAAAAAATAGTGAAAATGATGAACGGTTGAGATTCGTTTAATCATCTTGGACGCCCCTCGAACACTGCACACCGTCGATCTCGAAGATTCATCTCCTTAAGGTGTATCCTATTTGACAAGAGCTGACCTATTTTTGGCTATCAATGGTTGAAACTCTTCCTTAAAACATGCAAGATGATACAAATCATTTCATTTGTTCAATTTTTTTCATGCATTTTTACTAGTTATTTTGGCTATTTTTTTATGGTTCATTTTATCTGTCACTTTATTTTTAGAGAATTCATAACATTAATACCATTCATGCACTATCTAGGTACATTTTGATAATATTTATTGCAGACAATTGTTATAATATTATATAGTTTTTTTTATGAATATATTATTATCAGTAAATATATTACAATATATAATCTTTATATAATACAAATTAAACTATATTATTATAATATATTATATTTTATAATTTGTATTATAATTAATAATTAACATATTTATAAATAATACAAATAAAATTAAGATATAAATATAATATAATTTATATAATATAATAATATTTATTATTATAATAATATATATAAATTATATTATTCTTATATAGAATATTTTATACTAAAAAATTATATATTTATATAGCACAGATTATATAAAATTTATAAAATTAAAAATTATAGTATATTTTATTTATATTAGAAATTATTTTTTCTAATATTTATATTTCAATGCAATTTATACCATTTTGAATTATATTATACTATAAGTATATTAATTTTTTTTTTTCAAATTTAATTATATTATATTTATGTTACAAGGATCTAAATTAACTAGTAGATATAGTATAAAAAACCTCTAAATTTTTTGGTTTATATAGGCTCTCTATACGTGTAATTTCTAAAGGAAAATTTAGGGTTTGGTTTTTGAAATTAATACATGGTCAGATTTCTAAATGACCTAATTGGTCTCATCTGTTGCACAAATGTATGCATAAATAGACCAAAATTTTCCTTAATTGACCATCCACAATACCAAGATGTGATTGCTAGTCTTATATTAGTAAATTTAGGAAAGATGAATAGTATAGACAATCTTAAACATTTTTTTGTATTGAAAATGCATTATGCAAAGATATTGTAATCTTAAACTGTAGAAAAAACTAGCTAATACAAAACAACTACAAAAAAATGCTACAACAATAATAGTTACAACAACTTATCATAACATAGAGTTGTAGCAATATTGCCAAATTTAAACAAAATAACTACAATGGAATGATTATAAGATTAGCAAGAATACATCTCCTTGCATTAACAATAGTGTTAAATACATGTCATGAATGAATAGTACAACTATGGAAACATGAATCATCAATAGAAAACCACATAAAAAACCAACATATGAATCAATTTTTAGAAAGTAAGACTTAGGGCCCAAGCTATAATAACCTTTCTTTTGCTAAGTAGTTGGTTAACATGGAGTTTGATTTGTTGTATCTGAAAATCAATCTTTAAATTATTCTTAACATTGACCTATAGATGAGAAAAAAGAGAAATCAAACAATAAAAAATGTTAGAGTAAAGCCCTAGAATTGTAGCTCCCTAGTGATCATTGAGGTTATCAAAGACATCTCCACACCTATTTCTCCATATATAAGACGAGACTTTTTTCAGTTTAAATTATGCCCAAAGATAGTTGGAAAATCATTCAAACCAAAATTCCACTACTTTTTAATAGATTGGCATCCCCGAAAAATATGCCTTATATTTTCTTTCCTTTAATAGAAGGGACAATTAATTGGTTAGACCATGATACATTTCAGCTTGTCTACAATGGGCAGTTTGCAATGTAAAACCTTCCAAGCAATTAAGTAAGCATTTGTATTAGCCTTTGATTTCCAAATCGAGACAATTAATTTAGCCCAATTTTTTTTATTGAACCTGCAATTCCACTTGGAGTTCAATCAAGTTCTTGGGAGAAAATTAGGAAGCAATTGTAGGCAAGCCTTTTTTAAAGGAAAGAAAAGAAAAGGATAAGAGGACATCTATAACCAATCTTTGTAAAAGTTACAATGGATAGGAGTGCATATTTTAATAGTCAAATCAAGTGGAACCAAAGACTGCACAAAATTAGAAACACTTTGTATTTGTTACTAAGGTTGAATTGAACTTTGATAGAGTTCCATGACAACCAACTCTTAGTGTGAAAAGCCCAAAATTTCAAAATTGCTGACTCCTTTTTTGAATAAAGAGTACGATTGTTTAGGAAAGCTTAAAGCAAGAGGTTGATCTTAATAGAGAGTATTATTATTCCACCAAATAGAAGAAGTGGAGAAATTGAAACCATGTTGAAGAAAATTCTCTCTCCATTTCAAAAGATAGCAAGTGTGTTGCCAAGTTTTCCAAATAGACTGAAGGGGAAGGGAATCCTTTATAGAAAAGAAAGGGGCATGGAGAATTTTGTCAAGATAACCCACATGCTACCATTTTCCCTTTATAGAGGAAAGATTAATATAGTTTCATCTAATAATCTTCCACGGTTCATTCCCATGGATAGCTCGAATAATCCATTTGGCTACCAAGAAAAATCCTTGAGTTCTTGGGTCTAAAGTCCCCAAGCCACCTTTGCATTTAGGTTGTATACAATGGGCCCATGATGTGGAAATAAACCCTCTATTACTATCCCATTTAGCCCATAGAAATTAACGGATAATTTTGATTAAATATTTATACCCCTTTTTTGAAGGCGGGTAAGTGCACCAAGATGGTTCCCAAAAATGGGGCTTAAGTGGCCAATTTGTTTTCTGAAATCAGCAAATGCTGACCTTAGACATGAAATTGAGGATAGTTACATTCAAAATTTTTAGATGGAACAAATACAAGGATCAAAGTGATCTGAGTCTACTTTCTAAACTACTAATTTATTTTGAAAATGGTTGAGATTAAGGGGTTCAACAAAGGGATGTACACAAATTGGTGTTGTTTTTTTCAGAAAAAAATAACATTTCAACTCTTGTACGACTTGAGCACGGTGAACTTTTTTTTAGTATTTTTAAAATCACTATGGTTAGAAGTTAGCTAATAGTATCTAGTTGATGCACAATTTTTCTGATAATTTTTTAATGAATATTTGATTTTTTACTAATTTTCTAAGTGGGTACTTCCTAAAAAGTAGAATTTTGGCGTGCTCCCCTACAAATTTTGGAAAGTAATAGATTTTTTAAAATTTTTATTTTTTAAAATTTGTAGAATGGAGTCTAGTTTCTAAAAATGTAATTTATTTGAAATTTTGATGAACAGTTAATTTATAATAAAAAAAAAACACTGCTTTTTGATAAAAAAAACATACAAACAAAAGAAATTAAGGATGAAAGGCCTACCATTGTTAGAAAGTGAAAAAAATGATATCGTCTGAAAGCTAAGAGAGAACTTAACATTACCCATGTGTTCGATTTTTTTGATATTGAACCAAATGCAATCCTAATAGTGAGCACGAACCCGATTATGTGAAAAATTGTAGAATTTGCAAAAAACACATCTTTGGTCGTTGGGAATGCCCTCCAAACCTTTGGGTTGGTATTCCAAGGCAAATACCAAAGCTAAGGCTCGGGGATTCCCAAAGCAAAATATAACAAGAGCGTGTTATAACGCACTCACGTTATTTATTTGTTTTCACTTCTTCCTTCTCCATGGAACATTTATAGCAACAAATAACACGCTCACATTATTTATTCCTTTAGTTAAATGCTAGTTTTTTGAATGTTTGTTCATATGTTTGTATGTATATGTATGCTCGTGTTTCATGTATGTATGAATGTATGCCTATATGTATGTATTTATGCTTATGGGAGAGAGGGTGGGAGTGGGAGAGAGTGTGGAAGGGTGGGAGAGTGTGAGAGGGTGGGAGAGTCAGAGAGGGTTGGAGAGTGTGAGAGAGGGTGGGAGAGTCAGAGAGGGTGGTAGAGAGTGGGAGAGAGAGTGGGAGAG
>VDFB02058242.1:322972717-322998649 GCA_007258455.2 Sequoia sempervirens
TTATCCCTTCCCTCCTTTATCTCCCTCTCACTCCCTTCCTCTCTCTCTCTCTAAAGTATCTCCCTCTCTCAGGTATCTCTCTCTCACTCCCTCTAGCTCTCTCCCTACTACCCTTAATCCTCTACCCTATAAATGTACCATCTAAAGCATTAAAAAACCAAATTTATCATAACGCGAGCATGTTATTAACTAGTAGAGATATGTTGGTTTAGGATTAAATAAGGCAAGCACATTTTTTATTGCATTAAAAATGGTAAAATATCACAATATACCCGTGATGTTGGCCCACATTCTACATATTATCCTAGTTTTGTGCGTGCTCTGACAAAAAGTAGCTTTTTGGTGATTAAGTGAAGTGTGCATGCATGATTTTGAGATTCCACCACCTTTTGAATGTTCTTTCCATCACCTTTGCATGGAATAGCAGAGTTTTCACGTTGAGAGGTATATAATATCAATTCAAGTTTGAATTACAGTGATAATTGGTATACAATTGAAATTTGGAGGGGAACAATATTTTGAAGAAGTCAAATTTTTGAGGAGTTTGAGGAAGGAAGAAGCAAAGGCTACATTATTGCGTATAACTCCTCCATTTGAAACTTTGATTGTTTAGGTATGTGAAATATTTGTACATTTTCTTTCATTCTATTATGGCTTGATTTCATTTTTGTTGTTTTGTTTATTCCATGTTGATCAAATTGTTTGTTTGTGATGCAATATTAGATTGCCAAGCCACTCAACAACATCATAATTTCTTTAGGGAACTTCCTTCCCAAATCAAATCAGGAGAAGATCAATTTATACAAACTTTGTCAAATTCATCCAAAACTACTTTTCATTCAACAAAAATTCATTTATTTCATTTCAAGTTATAGGGCTATTAGTAGCCAATTCACCATATCCATATAGAAAACCATTTTCAAAATCAATTTTCAACTTTGTTCTTGTCATAAACAATACAACAATCACTCATCAACTCAACTTACCCCTTCAAGGAAAAAAAATCAAACACCGCTGTTCCTTAGACCTACAATCAAACATCATCCTAGCCATTTAAGATATCTTTGCTCAAATCAACACATCCATCATCCTATCTTCACTTAAACACCATTTGTAACAACAACAAGCAACATTAGTTTAACACTCTCACCAGACCTTTAATATACCAATTTCATCATGTTTTGATTATAATATTCCAATATATCAATATAGACACACTCTTACTACTTTGCATTCCAGACACCATTGCCATATATTGGAAACATATGCCCAAATCATCAAATCTTTCACAATATACCTTCAAAACATTACCAAGCATAGACACAATTGTGGCATAAAAAATGAGACTACTCCCAATCACTTAACAACATTCCTTTCGTTGTTTCTACATATTCTCTGTTTTTAGCAAACAATGCCAAATATCTCTAGTAGGCCAACATTCCATCTAATTGGGTGATTCCTTTTCTATGATAAAGCATTTACACAATCCCAATATAGATTCTCAGGCCTATTTGATCCTTTTCAACATACTATAAAAGTTTATACACTTATTTCACAAAACAAAGTAGAACCAACATGCTGTCTACTAGTAAAAGCCCTTAAATAGGTCAATTTATCAAAGCAAGTCATCATAGAACTACTCACTAATCCACCAAACCTACAAACAGTCATAGGCCATGTGTAGAAACTCACAAATAAACAATTTTCAAGATGGGAAACACCCATCAATACACAAAATCAGTAAACACTTGATTATAGGGTGAAAACACACCAACCATGAGGGTTTCTTTAATGAAACATTTGTAAAACCTCTACTACTCCGCCCAAAAATTGAAACATGCTTGATTATGTCTGCAAATTATTTTGAAATAATTTCTAAGCTCCTCTACATGTTTCCTCAAACCCTACTTCAAAACACCATTTTTTTGAATGAGAAAATTCATAATTTTGTTCATGCAACAGTTTCCCAACTTCTTATTTCTATTTACCCCTGCCACACACATCTTCACATTGAAAAGACACTAAATATGATCCATTCCACTAACCTACTAGCCCTAGATCAGTGGAATGGATAAGAATCACTTTTTAGACTCTCAAAACAATTGTAAGGAAACCATAGACTGAGACTTAGGAAACTAAGTTCAAATTATTGATTATTTGAATTACAATTCCTACAACTTTCAAGAATGAAAGAAGTCTCTTTCCCTAAAAAGAATCAAATCTTAGAATGCTTGAATCACTATGCAACCTAAAAACAAGAATAGAAAAGCTTTCCAAAATAACTGAGTAGAGGATTTTTTATTGATTTTTATGGATTTTTGGGATACGAGATCTGCCTTTCTTGAGCTTACAATGCTTTTTAAAGGTGTCTAAATTAGTTGAAATAACTGCCTCTTAATCTTCATCAACCAATCCTTGCCCTTCCACAAAAAGAACTCTTCACCTTCCTGCTTTTGTGCAATTTTACATTTTTACAATAATTGATAACTTTTGTTATAAAAAGCAACTTTTCAATAATATCACCTAGTGACCTATTTCATGGTGCAAATACATTGAAATTCATCATTTCATGACCTTCACTCATCATATTTACTTCAACATTACAAATTGAACAAATTAGCCTTTTGAAGGAATTTCATGACCTAGGTGCTCCTGCACTAGTTTGTCATGTTACAACCTTATGTTGTCAATGGACTTTCTTCTTGTATGCTTCTAAAGCTTTCAATTAGTTAATTTGACAACTTAACACTTTTTGCACAGGTAAAATTATTCATCATACCAAAGAAATGAACTATTAAAAGGAAAAAACTAACAGATGATTAGCTCCAAGCCTTGAGAGATAAAGAGAAAAAACAGATGAAGGAATATTGTGAAAAACAAAAATTGGGAATGATTGATGAAAACAATTTAGTTGTAGAGGAACCTCAACCATCAAAAAGAGAAAATAAATTGGCAGCACAAAGGACACGAATGTGAAAGAGTCATGCTAGGGGAGATGCAGATATCGTAGTTGGAGACTCACCCTCTACCGCAAGTTAATATGAAGGGACACCATTAAGCACAAGCACATATGGAGGGACACCATCTACCACAAGTGAGTATGGTTGGACACCATCCACCACATCTGAAGTTGAGAGTGCATCATCACTCAGAGTTGATGAACAAGGTATGCCATCATCCCCATGTGAATTTGAAGGTATGTCTTCTATTCCACCCTCAATTGAAGGTACGCAATATAGCCCACCTCAATTCAATATTGATGAAATTGCTAATGTTGAGATGTATGTACCTAAGAGAACACCACCTAGAATTTTGCGTATAAAGCCAAAGTTTTTGATTAATATTGATGAGGATATTTTGCAGCACATGGAAGGTAAGATTCCAGAATGCACTTGTAGAAGATATGTTGATAAGATTCGGCAAATGTTCTTTGAAAGGCTAAATGAGACCGCAAGATGTCAACTATTTGTTCAAATGATGCGGAGTTTAAAGTATAGAAACATCATGAAGACTCTTGGGTTGAGAACATCGAATGCATCAAGTGAAAACACTATTGTGAAGAATCTAATGGATGCTTATGACAATGTGGGTAAGACCTCATGCTCAAAGGATAGTAATGTCACCCAATGTGTCATTACATCGACTTTGGTAAGCTATCAAACAAAGAGATCTCACCTCATTAAAAATATAAGTGAACAAATGGGAATTAGTAGAAAAACTTTATCAAAAGCCATTCAAAGGTAGCAAAGAATTGAGGGCACCGATTCAAATGAATTATGGGCATTCTCAGGGAGACTACCACACAAAGATAAAATTTTTTTTGAAGCATTGAGAATACTAATTGAAGATTATTGGAAGAATAATACAAGGCCATCTCCAAATCAAAGGGATGTCATAAGAAGGAGAAACAACAGTTGAAACCGTGAGCCACATCCAAAGCATTTTTTGGATACGACTCAAACCCAATTTTTTCATAAATTTCAAAATACTTATCCTCAAATTAGTATTTCTCAAAGATTCTTTGAAATGCTTAAACCTTTTTATGTCAAGATAAATCACATACGCACTAATTTCAAGAGATATGCCGCACATATAAATGCAGGGCATGTTTATGTAGTTATTGCAGATGAAGACAACGAAAAGGGTACAGACTATTACTTGTGTCATTGTGTTGAGGAAAAAAAGAAATTGGAAGCCCCAATTACAGATGGAGAACACATTAAATACCCTACAAGCTCAGTTTTTGTTACTGGAACATGGTTGAGAAGGTACCCACATAAGAGTGTTAAACATTGGTTGTTTGAGGAATTTGACATGCATTGTAAGATTATTCATTACTCAAACCTTGTCATGGCATCCAATGTTTGTTTGACTAAATATGGGGGTAGACCTTTGAACAAGACCTTGTGGAAGGTCCGTGAGTCTGACCATGAGGCAATACTTGACACAATAAAGAGTAGAGCAGACCCAAATGGTTCATTGGATTAATTTGTAAGTATATGCACAATGGTTCTTATTAATTTATACTTGTATCCATGTCAATTTGGTTGATGCCAGTGCTATCATCTTATTTTACTTTGTGTATCTGTATGTAACAAGGCAAACATTGATTGGTTTCCCCTTGCATAAAATGCAGATTTATGAGCCATCCAAGAGAATCTCAAGCAAAAAAGAAATGAAACATCCTTATTTTTATGATCTTGACAAATCTCAATTATGATTTTAAGCCATTACAAAAGTGCGTGCGAAGCTTGGTGAGACAATTTCAAGTTATTCATTTGAATTTAACCTTATCATGACCACCTATGACATAGACATTATAAGAGCATCTCAAATTTCAAGAAATTCTATTCATGAGAGGTGTTGTGTGCAATAGGTATCTTGGAACTCCCAGTGAAGATGTATGACCAAGACTGACTAAGTTGAGAGACTTCCATGCCTATCTGTAAGTTCCTTCCATCTATTTTGGATGAGCTATTTCTTTTTATTCTTTTCCTTTGCATATCTGTAACTAAACTAGTAAATATTGATTGGTCCCTCCTTGCAGAAAATGCAGATTTATAAGCCATCCAAGAGAATCTCAAGCAGAAAAGCAATGCAACATCCTTATTTTGATGATCTTGACAAATCTCAATTCTGATTTGAATGAAATCTTGCAATAAAAAGTTCCCTGTTCATAAATTTCTATGTTTTCTTTCAGTTTTGTTAGCTTTGTACCGCTTGTATAGTAGATTTAGGCCTTGGACTTTGTAGATTAAGATAATATAGAGAATTAGGTTTCTTTTGAGTCCATCTAGAAGAAAATCCATTGAGTTTTTCCACTGTTAGAGCACATTTTCTGAAATTCAGTTTGGAACCTTCAATTTGAGGTTTTGAGAGTCAAGTAAAGAAATAAAACATATTCCACTGAATTAGGCTTGTAGATTAGTGGAGTAGGGTTATAGTATGGTGTTTATGGTGGAGGAGCACCAAGGACAATTAGGACCACAAGGTGGTCAAGTGGTAAATTTTGATTGTAGTCCATGAAGAATGTTGTAATAAGGTCACAAGGACCATTAGGAAGTGTTTTAAGTCAATCTAGGTTGGTAGGATATGAGGTTGCAATGTCATGTTAGCATGTTGTCAATTTGGTGTAATGAAGCTTTGAATGGCCTAAATGTGAAAATGTATGTAAATTTGTAATGTAAGGGTCAAGATGATGTAATGAGGCCATCATGAGGTTACTAGTTTAGGTATGGAGTCATTTACATCAATATGTCAAAAGTTGCACATAACAATGTAATGTTGTCAAACCAAAAGTTGTCATTTTGTAAATACTTAGAAGTTGAAGGGTCACACTTGTAAAAGAAGTTGAAAAGTGGTTTTATTCAGTTGAGGAGGTTGATATGCCTTCAAAAAGGCCTTGTGAATGTTGTATGTTGTTGGCAATCATACTTTTGAAAGTAGGAGCACCAACTCCATCTTTTCAACACTTGAACCCTTGTGGTTTATATTATTTGGTCATTTGATCATTTAGGGTGTTCTTAGATGGTTTGAGGTCATTATATTTCATTTAATAAGGCTTCAATACCATTTTTGTATGTATTAGGTCAATTGAGTCATGATGTAAAGAAGTTGATCAATAAGGGGATTCATGTGGTGAACCTTGTAATTTAAGTGTTTTAGGGTTATTTGTGTTAAATAAGGGCTTTAAAGACCATTTATCATGTAATGTGAGTCTTAGGAAGGAGTCTTTAAAGAGTTTCATAAGAAATATTGAAAAATTGCAAAATGCAAAAGTTGTAAAAACTGCCAAAAGCCAAAATTAGCAATTTTAGTGGAAGACAAAAAGACAGAATTTCAAAAGGCAAGCATATGCGTTAGGGAAGATCAAAAGAAATTTTAATTTCTATTTTAAGTCCATTCAATGCTAATTATTAAATATAGAAATTTTGGTTAATGTTTGATTGAGAGTTTTCAACGCTTTATTTCTGATTTTCATTATATTTCCTGATTTTATTGTATTTTTCAGAGTTTCCTTCACTTGTACGGACCCGTACATTCTTAGAAGGATTTCTCATTGATTTTTTCATGTATTATTGTGAATTATCTTCCATTTTCTTCCATTTAGGGCTTCCAATATTTGTTTTGGAGAGAGAAATACTAATTTTTTTGTAGTAGCCCATGTAACAGATTTATCACTATTTTGTGATTAAAAAAAAGTAATTTTTGTCTTCCCGCCTATTGTAAAGCCATGTGACTCGGTGGGAAGACTTGAATGCATGTATATTAGGTGTGGAATGAAGTTTCTTGGCGAGGGGGAGTCTGTAAGTCTGAATTCTTACGATGCCTAGGCAACAAATGTTAAGTTTCTATGTGAAAAAGCTGGTTTCAAGTTGTCTTTTCATGGATTTGTGTTGAGATTGAGTTTAGGAAGGGTTGGAAGGTCTGAGAAGACCTAGGGCAACATGTTTTATATTTTTATTTTGTGTATTGTGGCTATTTGAGTGAAGATCTTGAGAAACCCTAGATTTTAGGAGGGAAAATGAGGGTTTGTTGGAGCAGCAGGTTAGCAAACTTGTACGGAGTATTTGACTATAAAATTAGTGGTTTTGAAGCACAATTTGTGACTATCTATGAGATCTTGTTATGACAAGAATTTTAAAGGTGGGTTTGTTTGTAAAATTAGTCTAGTTCTTGTAGCCCTTAAGCATGATACCTTGATGTTTCTTTAAGCTTTGGCAGACGAATCTTAGGTGGAAGATTGGATCTGTCTTCTTGATGAAGTATGAATTTTATTTCGATGATAAATGGATTTTTTTAAAATTCTCTTTAAGGAATTGGTCTTTTAGTTGTTTAGTGGTGAATTGGAAGACTATAGTGCTGACCTTATGGAAGCTAGATTAGATATATGAACCTGAGTTGGTTTCTTGGTTCTTAAGTCTAGATTTGTATTCCTCCACCCTGCTCTACATCAGTTGATATGCCTTAAAAAACATTCATTTATTTGATAATTCATTTGGGAAGCTAAAGTGATAAAGCCCAAAAACATGGTTTGTATGGCTACTAGAGTAGACGTAGTTGAAAGGAGATAATTGTCAAGATAGATACTTGGGGTTTTGCAAATTACTTGGGACTAATCTAAATGTATTTGTTGAAAGATTCCAATTCCTATCTAGATCAATTTATTGTTTTGGTTGAGTCATTTTGTGTAGGGAAGTCAAGAATGCAAAGGTGGAGTTGCTGCTATAGAGCCAAAATCTGAGTTTTTAATCCAAAAATGTAGGTTTTATGCAAGGTATGGAAGAAATAATGAATGAATGTCTAGGGAAATGATTCTAAAAGCATTTTTAGACATAATAAGGCATGATCCAAGTGTTTTCCAGAGTGTTTGAGGTTTCTTAGAGTGAAATACTTGAAACCCTCACAGATTTTTGTGATTTTCACCCTATAATCAAGGGTTTACAGATTTTGTGTATTGCTAGGCATTTTCCATCTTGAAACTTATTTATTTGAGACTTTTTACACATGGAAAAAGACTGTTTGAGGTTTTTTGGTATTTTGGTGATGATTAAAGACTACTTTCTTTGTTAAAATGGCCTATTTGGGGTTCTTTAGAAGCAAAGAAGTTGGGACAGCAGGCATGTGTTCCAAAATAACTATATCTAAAAATGATATATATTTTTAATGGCCAAAATGGGTACCCTAAAATGTATTTATCCTGTAAAGATTCATTGTAGTTTGCATGTTACACCTGATTTAGTGTTTTAGCACTTACAAACAAATTTGGTCTTCTAGTGAAAACAATTGTGAAATATGATTAATCAATGTTGTAAGAAGGGGTTTAAGCTTTGTTCATGTCAAAATAAAGATGAATAAAGTGTACCAAGGTTTGGTAAAATTTTGGAAGCAAGATTTGAAGGTTAGGTGTTTTTTTGCCTTGTGAAAAATTGCAAAGTCATGCAACTTTCGTTCTCCAACTCGTCTGACCAAACAGACTATTCCAATGCATCTGAATAGGCATGTTTACACTAGGAATGGTCCTCTTTCACACCCAAACATGCAAAATTGCTTTGAGCTACGTTCAACCGGATCAATCCCTTGAGGGACCAAAGGGAAAAATGGCTACAAAGTTCAGTATGAGGTTACTTGGACACCGTGATGCTTAGAAACTTCTCGTCTAATCCTATGGGATTATGTTGGGCCCCTCTACAATAACCTCTCTCTCATTTTTTTTATCTCAAAGTGGTTTTTTTGTAGTGTCCAATTTTTAGTTGATGAAAAAAGTGTCAAATGGAAGTAGTGGAAAGTTGCAAAGTGGTGCAACTTTCATTCTGCAACTCATGTGACCAAATAGACTATTCCAACGAGTCTGAATAGGCATGTTTACATTAGGAATGGTCCTCTTTCGTACCCAAACATGCGGAATCTCTCTGAGCTACGTTGAACCGGATCAATCCCTTAAGGGTTCAAAATGCAAAATGGTTGCAAACTTCAACATGAGGTTACTCGGACACCGTGATGCTTAGAAACTTCTTATTTAATCCTATGGGATCACATTGGACCCTTATACAATAACCTCTCTCAGTTTTTGTTATCTCGGAGTGGTTTTCCCGTAGTGTCTAGTTTTTAGTTGATGGAAAAAGTGTCAAATGAAAGCAGTGGAAAGTTGCAAAGTGGTGGAATTTTAGTTCTGCAACTTGTGTGATGAAACAGGTTGTTCCAACGCGTCTGAATAGGCATGTTTATGCTAGGAATGGCCCTCTTTCATACAGAAACATGCAGAATCGCTCCGAGCTACGCTCAACCAGATTGATCCCTTAAGGGTCCAAAGGGCAAAATGGCTACAAACTTCAATATGAGGTTACTCAGACATCGTGACACTTATAAACTTGTTCCAAGCATCCATAACTTGTTTGAAAGCACTTGTTTTAGGCTTTTAGCCATAGCAACAAGGCAACACTTGAACTATTTGAGAAAATGCTTTGGTAGACATGTATGAAAAATGTGGTAGTATAGACAAGGCAGTGGACTGTTTGAAAAAATGCCTCAAAGAAATGTGGTCTCATAGAATTCCATGACAACCAAATGCAATTGGTAGCTGCTCCTAGTTATTAGTTATGCAATGTGAAGTAATTGCATAACTGCTTAGGTTGACTTTGTAAAAATTATATTGTAATTGAAATTTGGTCATCTATTAGCATCTAGTTATTAGTTATGAAATGTGAAGCAATGCTTTGAGTTTGAAAGATGTGCAATGTAATGTAATCAATGTTATGAATATAAACTACAAAAATATATTTTTTACTAAGTTACCGGTTTGATTTTGGGTTTAGGATTCAGGTTTGAGAACCCGGTTCGCTGGTTCGGGAATTTTTTTTTGGGGGTTGGGTTCGGTAATACAAAAAAATATAAAAAATAGAAATATATACATATTTGTAGCAGTAATCAAGTTCATAATACACCACCATATTAATAGTCAAATAACATAGCAAAAATACACCACCACTTTCATAGTCAAATATTAAAATATTAGTGATACTTGAATGTCATGATACAAAATTATAAATTAAAGTTCAAACATAAAAATGTCAAGTGTTTACAATCAGTCATTATTGATCATTGATCAATCTGAAAAGTGTGAACATTTTTCTATGTGGAAGGAAAAAAAGAAAACAATGTTACATAATTATTTACATTGTGAAAGAGCCAAAACCTTTTCTTCCAGATCATAGAAGAATCTTAGTGATTTTTTGGGTGTCCTTGCCTTGGAATGGAACTATCTTGAGCCATGAATGATTGACCACGAACTATGAGAAAGAAATAAGATAAATCATGCAACTTGTTGCAATTTCTTTCCTTGGAAAAAAGGGTAAAATTTTCTTTTCAGGGAGAATCTCCTTTAAAGTTTGAATGCATTGATAATTTTCAAGATAGACTTAGTCAAATATGTCATATAGGTTTGAAGCTTTTAGGTAAAATGTTTACTTCTTAATTTTTTTTCAAAATTCAAGATGTAGGCTCTCCTCCCTTAGGGAAGAGAAGGCCTATCAAACCTAACACTCTTATGCAACACTTCATAAGTTCTTGTTGATGTAGTATTAGATGTGAAGTTTCAAAATAGGCATGGTTATATAAATTCTCATCTTA
Source organism: Sequoia sempervirens (assembly GCA_007258455.2). NCBI lineage: Eukaryota > Viridiplantae > Streptophyta > Pinopsida > Cupressales > Cupressaceae > Sequoia > Sequoia sempervirens. The sequence goes on from VDFB02058242.1 coordinate 322,983,347, forward strand.
GGACTATCATTGCATCAAATTAAGAATTTTCAATCCTTTATAGTCTATACAAGAAAAGTATGGAGTAGTGTTCCAATGCTAAAGTCTTATTGTGAATCTCTTTGCTATGAGTGGTTCAAAAATGAGGAATCTGTCTTCTGCACCAAATGAGAAATATTCACAATTTGTGGTAGGAAGGAATAATTCCATAAGATCGAGTATGCAAGAATTGAGAATTGCAAAATTGTCTTATGTTTGACTTCCACACACATAAATTTTCACACTTTTCGATGTTCACATGTAAGTGAAAAAGTATATGTGCGTAAGTTGTAAAGTATACACTTGAATACACGTAACTCATATCTATTGAACCATGAATTTATAATGCAAATATGGACACCATCCATTAAAAAAATTGTATTAAAAGCAAATAGCCATGTACGCATACATCAATATATGTCGATATAAGTATAAAATATAGTTACAAAATAGCCATATAGGCTTACGAGAATGCCATATAGGCATACAATGTCAAATATATCCAATGCAAAATATGTACAAAATTGCCATGTAGGCATACAACAAAGGGCTCTGCATTCAAAATTCATTTCTCTCCATGCTCTGGTTCAAATACAATTTTTTTTCCCTTTGCTTGGCGATCTAATGGCGATAAGTTTGTCACCCATTTCTGCTATGCTCGAGGAGTGCTCCTACTACTCCTCCTCATGTTTAGCTTCTGGTGAAGTTTTAACTATTACAATAAGAAGTAGAGACATTAATATATAGAAATTACATTATAAAAATTGATATATTTAACAAAATAATCACTTACGACAGTCTCACGATCACTCTCCTCAATGGAAACATTTGCATGCCAATGTTGAGGCATGCTCAAGCCCTGTATAAACCATTCAAATAGGAATTAAACTACGAATCAATAATGATTTAATTTTTCACTAAAACTAGTTCATCTATAACAATGAATGTAAATTGAAATTTAGTAATTTGCCTCATACCTCCCCTATCAGACCCATCGAGAATTGTATAGTGGGGGAAACACCAATATCCATTTCCCTCATAACATTTGGTGGTGTTTCTGTCACCAACATCTGAAAATAAAACAAAAAAATATTCAATCACAAAAAAGTTACAATAGCAATCCACATGATGACTTATAATATATGAGATCTAATGAACAAAATTTTGAGTACAAGTATTAAACTATATATTTTTGATTATTAGTTATCGAATTTGAAGTAATGCTTTGAGTTTGAATGATGTGTAATGCAACATAACCAACAATATGAATATAAACTACACAAATCTATTAAACTTAGAATTCATTAGTTAAGTTCTCTTTATTCTATATTACCTCCGTGAACGTTTGATCAAATCTACTAGCACTAGGAGGTATTTCCTTGAAACCCCCAACATTACCCTGTTCAACATCCAAAATCACATATTAAAATACCATTCATAAAACAATGCTATTAACATGTAATAAATTTATAATTGTTTAGTAGTTACATACCCCACTAATAGGTGTACTGCAAAAATAAGTAGGTGGATGACTGGTGTATCCAATCTCTACACTATGACCCTACAATTTTATTAAAATAATAAAATTAAATTAGTTAATCTTGCATTTCACAATCGAAATTTAATAAACTAAATTAAACATTGAACATGCTAAATTTTACTTAAGTGTCAATGCCATATGCATCATGCAAAATTTCAGCTGTCATCTCCATCCCCGTAGATGGATACAGATCAAGCTGTATAGTAGCATATGGATCTTGTGTAGCACCCTCCTGAGTGCCAGTAGGGTCATACGAACAAGTTGCCTCGCAAGGTTGACACACATGGGTTTGAAGGCCACCACCTGAAGACTCCCCTAGATGGCACTGTACAATAGGGCTAGTGTGATGGATGACACTCTGGGTCAAAGTTGTGATCACCTGCAATGTCTATATGTCGACACTCTCCTTCGCAATGACATTCATCACAATCTAATCATGAGGCGGCCTAGCAAGAGGTTGTCTCCCTTGCCGCGTAGGATCCGGCTGTGCACCAGGCCTATCCTGAGCTGACCCCCCACCTCTCCCCTGGAACTCCCTCATATCAAAATAATTTAGGATTTGGTTCAATACAAACTCACTGTATAGTTTCCTAAGAAAACATTGGGGGACTTCACAATTATTGCATGGTGGGTAATCAAAGACCATATACCATCTTTCATAAAAACGGTTCTTAATCTCTTGGTGGTGGCACCAATGAATAGGAAACCTCTTTGCATTGAGGGTAATATTTTGATTTGTTTTAGGGTCAGTGAATAGAGAGCACAAATCACCTTTAGTAATTTTTAAATCTTTTACTTGTTTATATGATAATTTGTCTGCATAATATGCCCTGGCTGTCTACCTCCTATCTTGCCATCCAGATATTTGTTTGGTGATTGCATCTACATTTTTTAATATATCTTTCAATGAATTTGCTAGAAGCATTCTTTTTATGGTTGAAGCATTTGGATCACTCAACCTACTGATAAGATCCTCAAGTTGTTTTCTATTGTTCTCAATTTCACTACTCAAATTTTCTTGAGTGCCAGGAGGGTGTTGAGAGAATGGTGGGGGAGGTTGATTTTGTTGAGGATTTTGTTGTTGAGGATTTGCAGGATTTCCTACAAATTAAAACAAAAAATCAAATCTAACCTAAAATAAACAAAATCAATTTCAAACTAACAAACTCAAAACAAATAGCAGACAATACTTACCTCCCGCATCTCTTCATCGTCATGGCGCGATATTTGCAAAGAAAATCCAACTATTCTTGATGAAATAGGTAGGAATCCTTCCTCCTAGAATGCGAGTGTGAAAGTGAGGGTTTTTGGCCGTGAGCAGAGCTGAGAAACAGTAAAAAGCAAATGATACAGATTTCACTTTTTTTTTGCTTTTAAAATCACATAACGCGAGCGCATTATAACGCACTTGCGTTATCTCTTTTCAATTTTTTTCCCATTTGGCCACAAAAGTGCGACCAACTTCATGCACCTGCCCAAACATCAAACATGATGAAGAATTAACATGCGTAGCAAGAAAATTTTTATTGGCAACCTATATTTTTCTAGCCAATGAGAGAAATTTATTTCCCCAAATGAATAGTTTATTCTTCAATTTATTAAGGTATCAATTGCACATGTCTAAAAGAGAAACCCAATGCCAAATTGTATACCAAGATATCTAATTATTTCCCCATGCTTAATTTGTTTGCATTCATAGAGAATTTAATGGGAAATATGGCCAATTTGATTCATTAATTGTTTTTTAATCACGTGCAATTTTAGATCCTAAAACAACACAATATATATCCATAATTTCCATTGTGTTCACAACAGCACAACAGGAAATTAGCACCGAATTTGGTGCTAGATTTTAGTGTATTTTGAACACATGAGTTGAACAATTTGGCTACAGGCATGGCTAGTTCAACGTTTGTTTTTGCACCGAATTTTGTGTCGTTTGTTATTGCTGGAATTAGCACCAGAAAATCATGCGCCTCCATTAGCGCCTAAAATAGCACCGGGAAGTAACGACATAAATTGTGCCAAAATTGGAACCCAATTTGGCTTCTAGTTTTACTTCCATCTCTACTCCCATTTTTGCTTCTAGTTTTGCTTCCAATTTTGCATCTAGTTTTTCCTCCAAGTTTGCTTGCAATTTTGCTTCTAGTTTTGCTTCTGGTTTTTCTTCCAAATTTACTTCCAATTTTGCTTCTGGTTTTGCTTCCGGTTCTACTTCCAGTTTTGCTTCCAATTTTGCTTCTAGATTTACTTCTAGTTTTACTTCCAATTTTTCTTTCAATTTTGCTTCTAGTTTTGCTTCCATTTTTTCTTCCAGATTTACTTCCAGTTTTGCTTTTGGTTTTGCTTCCAGTTTTACTTCTAGTTTTGCTTCCAATTTTGCTTCGAAATTTACTTCCAATTTTGCTTCAGGTTTCGCTTCCAATTTTGCTTCCAAAATTGCTTTTGATTTGCTTCAAGTTTGGCTTCCATTGTTGCTTCTTTTTTTGCTTCTTGCTTTGCTTCCATTTATTAATTTAATATATTTAATTTTAATTTAACTAGTTAAATATATCATGCCTCTTAAATAACTCATATGATTATAGAGTAAGTAATTTAATTATTGTAACATGATAATCATCTATAATTAAAACAAGTGAATCAAATATCTATAATTTAATTGAATTTGACAACAACCATCCTGAGCAGTAAATTAAAATCATCATACTTAATAAATATTCATCCAAAAATAATCGACCACTTTTAACATATATAAATTGACAAGTCAATATTGATTTAGGATCATCATCATATATAACTAAAACAAGTGAAAGTCAAATATGCCAGTACATCAAAAACATGTCAAAATGATACATGTCTAGCAGTTGACATAAGTGAAAAAGATACATGTACAAATGATATAAATAAAATTGATAAATTATGTAACTCGAATTGATACAAGTCAAGATGATACATGTCCAAATGATATAGTGAAAATGATACATGTCAATATGATAGAACTCAACAATATAGTAGAGTAGGCCATGAAAATGATACATATGATACTAATCATGAAAAGAGTCATCATAACAATATATCAACGATGATCCAAAATGTAGTATATATGATCATGAATGTCACAGGTTACTATCACCAATTATCTCATCATCATCACCATCCTGATCATCACCATCATCATTATCATCATCATCATCATCATCATCATTGTCATCAGCCTTGGTGTCTTCCATATCTGCATCATCATCATCCTTTGCCATGTGATATGTACTAGTAGAACCAATATTTTGTGGATCTATATCATGTTGAGGATCATCTTGATCTTCTGGAAGATTCATATTCTGCAAAAAAAGGAACATTTAAAATGAAAAGTTATTGTTTATTTCATGCAATAATTTATTTTTTTATTATATATCTAATATTACAACATATGAGATGAAACCATAATCATATTACAACATATCAATGTGCACATACCATAATAAAATTTTAAAAAAGTTACAGCTAATACTGGTGAATCAGGACAAACTTTAGCTTTAAAAAAAAGTCAATTAGGCTGGAAAACTTGTGGATCAGGCCAACATTTGGTGGAAGAGGAAGAAGGATGACTGGAACTCTGGAGGCCCACCATAATGGATTTTAGTATTCTACCATGAGAGCAAAAGAGAGAGCTGATATCATGTATCAAAAAATTAAGAATGCATTCTTCCAACTAGTAGAGAAGGAGATGATTACTTTGCTTCATTTTCATTTGCATAACAATTTAATGGTGTGGGAACCAAGAAGACAGGGATGTTCAGTTTTATGTGGAGGTAATGGATTTGGTCAAAAATTTAGGAGGGGCAAGAAGGTCAATGTATGATCCTGATGAAATTGAGGAAGAATAGCAAGAGAGAGACGGGAAAAATAAAATCAATATAGAGTTTCAAGGATTTGTCAAGCGAGTAAGTGAGCTATGGGAGTAGCCTCAACTAAAAGATTTTGAACTAGAGTTTGATATACCATTTAAAGAGATTCCAATTTTCATGGAGTTCCTTTCAAATCCTTTTCTTTTATTGTTCCTACAGTAAACTATTTGGTAGAGTTGGTGGAATTACCTTTCTTAGTAATCACTATTAGTGAGATTGAGATTGCTAACCTTAAGAGAGTAGGACTTGGGAAAAATGCATTTGATATGGCTATTTTTTTCAAATATTTCAAGCGGGATGTACTCCTCATTGACACCATTCCTCAATCTTCACTTGATGGCATCAAGGAATGGCTAAACTCCATGGATATAAAATATTATGAAAGAAGAATGAACTTGAACTGACGACCAATTTTGACGAGTATTACTGATGATTTAGATAAATTGATTGAAGATGGTGGTTGGGAATTTTTGAATATGGAAGCTAGTGATTTTGATTCTGATAATTCAGAAGAGTCAAATCAAGGATATGAACCCTCTGATGTAGAAGAGAAATCAAAATTAGATTTCATGTAGCCACCATCAAGAGTGTTACAAGCCAACAAGATGGAGGGAATTCTTATATAAAGATAATTTTCAATGTTTTAGGTACTGACTTTAATGCTAACTACAATGGCAACATTAAAATTACCTAGCAGTATTTATGTTAAGGAAATTTCCTTTAGATGCAAGGATTCAAACAACATCAACCATGTGGTACAAATGATTAAATCCTAGAGATGATCTATAGAAATGAAAGAGTATTAAAGGGCAGAGAGAGCTACACTGGTGACTCAGGAGAAAATTCAGCTTTCAAAAAACAAAGCCAATTAGGCTAGTAGACGTGTGGATCAGGGTAGCATTGGTGGAAGAGGATGAAAGATGACTATAAATCTAGAGGCCCACCATAATGGATTTCAATATTCAACCATGAGAGCAGAAGAGAGAGCTGATATCATGTATCAAAACATTAAGCATGCATTCTTCCAACCAACGGAGAAGGAGATGATTACTTTGCTTCATTTTCATTTGCATAACCATATCATGGCATGGGAACCAAGAAGACCAAGGATGTCCAGTTTTATGTGGAGGTAATGGATGTGGTCCAAAATTTAGGAGGGGAGATCTTGATGTCTTCCAAGAGGCATAAAGTCAGATGAATTAAGTTCACCTACATGTCTGCCAAAGTTTACTTCCAATTTTATGACTATTTTTCTTGACTGTAAAAGTTTACTTACAAATTTGAAATTTATTTCTAGTCATTTTGATGAGGATATATTCAGCTAATGTGTAAGCACCTTTTATTTGTATCACAACCATATTAACGAGACTCAGAATCACCTCGAACTTGGCTAGGGTGACTCGATTCGGGGACTTAGGGACTCGATGCCCAGACTTAGTGTAGACTCAACAAAATGAAAAAAACCCTAGAAATTTAAAGATTTTTAAGGATTTAAAAATTGTTTTATGCAACCTTTATTAAACAGATCTTAAATACACAATAATATCATTAAATAGAAGAAAAATTGATCACATACACAAGTATACATTGATCACTTAAGTATAAATGCAAATTTCAGCTTAAGGAAATACACATACACAAGTATACTAATATTATTCCCTTAACAAATTTTTACTTGGCTACAATGTCATTTGAGTAGTCTTAGTATTATGCTCCAAATTGATTAAAGAAATGTGGAAGTGTTAAGCTCCAAATTGCCAATACTAAGTATATCTAAAACTATATATTGTCTCTATCACATTCACAATAGAAAGGAACTTGTTGGAAGTAGTACGCTCTAAATTGCCAATACTTAGTGAATCTAGATCCATAGTTAGTAATGTCCAAACAAAACTTGTCCCTATAGCCATAGGGAAATGGGAAAAGTTAATGGGTAATAATCAATGGGCTACACAGGAGGCTGTGATACTGTCAGCTGATGATGAGGGCACAACCCGAGACACAGAAAATAACCCACAAACAAGAGAATAATTTTATTATTCAGAAAATGGAGCTTCTAACATGCAGAGGATCTCAAATCCCCAAGTTCTACAACACATGCAAGTTACAGACAGCTACAACATAACCCTTTCGCAATATGCGAACTTGTTCCTAAAAAGTTACCCAAAAATTAGAAACCCGCCCATAAATAGAGCTCCTCTTTAGTTTGGATCGAAAACAACATTCAAATTTGAGTTTAGGCAGTTTGGCGCCAAAAAATTACAACTTGAAGATCAAATTTCAAAAGAACATTTGCAATTGTATCTTCTAGAAGGTGCACCAACTTCCCGGGGCCATAACTTTTGATCCGGGACTCCGATTTGTAAACCGTTTGAACTGTTGGAAAGGTCACGAAGTCAAAAATGCATTCAAAATTTGCTATGCTGATTTTGGCAAGTTTTGGGGCTGATCCGGGAACTCTAAGTGCCTCAAATCTAACTCAGAAGATTTTTAGGTGCAAATCTGAGAAACTAAAACTACAATATCTTTCCACCCAGGAATAGAAAATAAAAACCATAAATTGATAATTTCATTATGAGGAAAAGGGTATCCAAAAATGTAAAAACATCTAAAAATTGAGAAACTTGAAATTTAACTATTTTTGGGTGATGCAAGATTTGCCCTTACACCACTGGATGCTCCTACATCAAACACCTAGGGTAATTTGAGAAGTGACCCCGTCACGTCTCAGATGGTGGAGGAAAGCCTAAATGGTGAACCTCTGCCTTAGGCAACCAGGATGAATCTTCAACATGCCTTCCTTTCCATTTCACTAGATATTCTTCATACTCCCTATTTTTTAGTACTCCTTCCCACACGACTATCCAAGATTGCTTCAATCTCCTCCCTTTCTGAAGTAGGTGCTGGAATGCCATACTGCCCTATTGTTGGTGCTTCCTCCGTTTCCTCCTTCATGATACTATGTCAAATCTGAAATGTTGAACACAGGGGAAATGTTGATTCCATCAGGCAACTCTACCTCATATGCATTCCTTGAATCATGTTTCTTCAAAATCTTATAGGGACCAAATTTCTTCATCTTCAATTTGTTATAGGTTCCACAGAAACCTTTCTTTCCTCAAGTGGACCATCACTTCATCACCAATCTGAAACTCCTTATACCTCCTCTTCTGATCTGTCTTAGCCTTATACTGCATATTCATCTTGTTAATATGTTCTCTTACCTTCTCATGTATATCCTTGATGTGTTCTGCAAAATATTCACCTTCAGCACTTATTTTCTTCTCTTGGTCCATCTTCCTCAATTCTGCAGTTGTTCTGTGGCTACCTCCATACACAATCTGGAACGGTGATCTACCAGTGCTTCTGTTGATAGAATTGTTGTAAGAAAATTCTGCCTGGGATAAGATCAAGTCCCATCCCTTGGGTTTATCTCCTACCAAACATCTCAATAGGTTACCCAGACTCCTATTAACAACCTCTGTCTACCCATGTGTTTGTGGATTGTGTGTAGAACTGAACTTCAACTTTGTCTTCAGCTTCTTCCATAAGGTCCCCCAAAAGTAACCAACAAATTTGGTGTCACGATCAGAAACAATACTCTTTGGCAGACCATGTAGCCTCACCACCTCTTTAAAGAACAAGTCAGCAATGTGGACTACATCATGGGTCTTCTGACATGGAATGAAATGTGCCATCTTCAAAAACTTATAAACCACCACAAAGACCGAATCATTCCCTCGTTGTGTCCTTGACAAACCAAGAACAAATTCTGGACTTATATCCTCCCATGGCCTCTCTCGTATAGGTAAGGGCTGATATAAGCTAGTATTTTGGCTCACCCCTTTAGCCATCTGACATACCCTGCAGCTTTGTACAAACTTCTTCACATCCTGTGACAATTGAGGCCAATAATAATGCTCACTAATAATGGCAATGGTCTTATCCTGACCAAAATGTCCTGCCATTCCTCCACTATGCTTCTCCTTTATCAGGTTCTTCCTCATGGAACTCTTCGGGATACACAATTGACTTCCCTTAAATAACATGCCATCCTGGATTATGAAATCCAACCAGCTTGTCATGTCCACTGTAATAGGTTCCTTGCAAGCTTTCCAAGCCTTTGAGAAATCAGGATCTTCTGTGTATCGTGTCTTAAGTTCATTAAACCCAACCACTTCAATCTGCATCTTTGTCATCAATGTATCCCTCCTACTTAAGGCATCTGCAACCCTATTTGACTTCCCACTCGTATGTTTCAAAACAAAGGTATAACTCTGCAAAAACTCTACCCATTTCATATGCCTCTAATTTAATTTTCCTTGACTATTTGGGTACTGCAAGGCCTGATGATCAGTATATAGAACAAATTCCTTCGGCAACAAATAATGTCTCCATTTCTTTAATGCTTGAACTATTGTATAAAACTCCTAATCATATACAAAATACTTTCTCTTGGCATCATTTATCTTTTCACTGAAATAGGCAATGGGCTTACCTTCTTGGCTCAACACTGCTCCAATGGTACAACCACTGGCATCACAATCCACCTGAAACACCTTGTTGAAATCTGGGAGGGCTAGAACAGGTTGCTCTGTCACCTTCTGCTTCAACAGTTCAAAAATTTTTGCCACTCCACTGCTCCACTTGAATTCTTTTCTATCCCCTCTCATTGTTTCAGTTAGGGGTCCACAAATACTACTGAAGCTTCTAATAAACTTTCTATAAAAACTAGCCAAAACATGGAAAGATCTCACCTCTATAGCAGTTCTTGGGGTAGGCCATTCCAAAATAGCCTTCACCTTTTCTGCGTCCATCTTGAGACCTTCTACTGAGACAACAAACCCCAAGTACACTAACTCCCTCTTCACAAAACTGCACTTCTTTAGATTAATGAACAGTTTCTCTTCTCTTAACTTCTCAAAGGCTCTCCGAATATGCATCACATGCTCATCCAACGTCTTACTAAAAATCAAAATATCATCTAAATACACAATAACAAAACTTTCCAAAAATTCTTTTAGTACCTCATTCATGAGCTACATGAATATGCTCGGTGCATTGGTTAGCCCAAAAGGCATGACTAACCACTCGTACAGACCCTCTTTAGTCTTGAAGGTAGTCTTCCATTCATCTCCCTTTTGAATTTGGATCTGATGATATCCACTCTTTAGATCAATCTTTGTGAAGTACTGAGCTCCACTCAAATAGTCCATTAGGTCCTCCATCCTTGGCAGGGGAAATCTATACTAGATTGTTATCTTGTTTATGGTTTGGGAATCTGTACACATCCTCCACTCCCCATCCATCTTTGGTGCTAGTACTGCAGGTATTGCACATGGACTCAAACTCTCCTGTATCAAACCCTTTCTCAACAACTCTTGAACTTGTCTATTCAATTCCTCATTTTCTGTTGGAGTCATTCTATGAGCTACCTTATTTGGAAAATTGGCTCCAGGAATCAAGTCAATCTGATGACTGATCTTCCTTATTGGTGGTAAACCCTTAGGTACATTATCAGAAACAATATCCTAAAACTCATCCAACATCCCATAAACTTCTTCTGGAACCTTCTCACTATTCTCCTTACTCACTCTAGGAATCAATGCATAACACACACGCTCATGCTTCATACCTTCTAAAAATTTTCTTCCATCTACATAACAAATTCTAGCACTACTGCATACCTTTTCTTCGGTCTCCTTCAGGGGTTTCAACTTGTGAAGAACCCCATCCTTTCTCAAGGAATAAGTGTTTGCATGGCCATCATATATAGCTCGCTTATCAAACTGCCACGACCTCCCTAACAACATGTGACATGCATCCATGGGGATGATATCACAGAGTACCTCATCATGGTAGCTCCCGATCTTGAACTCTACTAGGCACTGTTCATTGACCAAAATTTTGTAGTCTTTCTACAACCAGGCAATCCGATACGGATGTGGGTGCCTTTCACTCTTCAGCTTCAACTTTGTGACCATCTCCTCTAACACCAGATTATCAGTGCTCCCACTGTCAATAATGACATCACAACATTTTCCTTCACACTTGCACCTTGTGCGAAATAGATTCTTCCTTTGTTTTAGTTCCTTTTCCTCAGTCACCAGGGCTCTCCTAATCACTAGGGCTTCTTCCCTTTTAGTATCATCGGAATGTTAAGATTGGGCCTCCTCATCTGCATGCGCAACCCTTCCACAACCTTCTAGCCTTTTGTCTACCCTTCCTTGGTGTTGTGGACATTCATAGGCTCGATGCCTTTCTTCACCACACTAGAAACAGGTTCTTTTGAAACCACCTCTTCTAGATCCTTGTCCATATCTCCATCGTCCCCTACCTCTTTGATCACAACTGTTTTGATCACGAGGGCGGTAGAAGTTGTCATTTCTTTGGCTTCGGCTGGTACCCATATCTTCACTTTTCTTTTCATCATCATTTCAGCTTCCTGAAGGTCTTCCATTGCCCCTTCCGCTTTAACCTCCTCATCCTTTTTGCTTGCCATCAAATATTTTTTTCAGCTTCTCTTCCACCTTCAGAGCAAACTGATACACATCCTCAATGGTGGTCATTCCGACTAGGCTTAACTCCTCCTGAATGCTCGGTCGTAACCCATTAAGATATCAGGCTACCTTCTCCTTATTGGCCTCTGTGCCTATTTTGATGATTATCTTGTGAAAGTCTTCAGTATATTCTTTCATAGATCTGCTTCCTTGTTTCAACCCTTGCAATTTCTTCAACAGATCTAACTCGTAGTCCACTGGTATGAACTACTTCTTCAGTTTCTCTACCATGAGATCCCATCTAGTGATATTTCCTTTTCCTCTTCGATTTCTTTCCAAATGGACCTCTTTCCACCAAATATTGGCATGGCCCTTCAGCTTCATTTAAGCAAACTTAACCCGATCTAGGTCCTCTATTTCCTCATACTCAAAATATTCTTCTAGCTTGTTGATCTAGTCGATCAACTCTTCTTGGTTCAGACTTCCAGAATAACTAGGGACTTCTGCTCTAGGTCTTTTCCCGATCTTCGAATGGCCCTTATTAGCCGCATTTGGTCTTGATCAATTGCTTCTTCTTCCTCTTCTACATTTGAACCTTCTTCCTCTCTTTCATCCTCACTTTCCTCCCTTGGGTTTTTTCCCTCTTCTCAACTGCTCTTGTAATGGTCAATCTGTCTCTGGGGGGCTGCTAGTGCATCTCTTCCACCAACATTTCTGCCGCCTTGGCCACCTCTGGCACCACTATGCCTACTAGGCATCACTCTTGGAGGCATCTTTCTTGACCTCGACCCACAACCACGGTCCTGGTGCGAGCTGCCTCATGATCGGCGATTTGTCCACATGCTCAAGAAAGCCCGCTCTGATACCACTGGATGAGGGTATAACCCAAGACATAGAAAATAATCCACAAACTTCTGAATAATTTTATTATTTAGAAAATGAAGCTTGTTACATGTAGAGGATCTCAAATCCCCAAGTTCTACAACACATGTAAGTTACAGATAGCTACAACATAACCCTTTTGCAATATGCGAACTTGTCCCCAAAAAGTTACCCAAAAATTATAAAACCGACCATAAATAGAGCTCCTCTTTAGTTTGGAGCCAAAAAAACATTAAAATATGAGTTTAGGCGGTTTGGCACCAAAAAATTACAAATTGAAGTTCAAATTTTAAAAGAACATTTGCAATTGTATCTTCTAGAAGGTGCACCAACTTCTCGGGGCCATAACTTTTGATCCGGGACTCTGATTCGCTAACTGTTTGAACCATTGGAAAGGTCACGAAGTCAACAATGCGCTTGAGATATGCTATGCCAATTTTGGAAAGTTTTGGGGCTGATCCGGGAACTCTAAGTGCCTCAAATCTAACTCGAAAGATTTTCAGGTGCAAATCTGGGAAACTAAAACTGCAATATCTTTCCACCTAGGAACAAAAAATAAAAACCATAAATTGAGAATTTCACCATGACAAAAAGGGTATCCAAAAATTTAAAAACATCTAAAAAATGAGAAACTTGAAATTTAACTATTTTTGGGTGATGCAAGATTGCGCTTACACCACTGGATGCTCTTGCATTAGACACCTAGGGTAATTTGATAAGTGACCCTATCACGTCTCAAATGGTGGAGGCAAGCCCAAATGGTCAACCTCTACCTTAGGAAACTAGGATGAATCTTCAACAGGCCTTCCTTTCCATTTCACCAGATATTCTTCATACTGCCTATTTCTAGTACTCCTTCCCACACGACTATCCAAGATTGCTTCAATCTCCTCCCTTTCTGAAGTAGGTGCTGGAATGCCATACCACCCCCTTGTTGGTACTTCCTCCATTCCTCCTTCATGATACTCTGTCAAATATGAAATGTTGAACACAGGGGGAATGTTGATTCCATCAGGCAACTCTACCTCATATGCATTCCCTGAATCATGCTTCTTCAAAGTCTTACAGGGACCAGATTTCTTCATCTTCAATTTGTTATAGGTTCCCACAAGAAACCTTTCTTTCCTCAAGTGGACCATCACTTCATCACCAATCTGAAACTCCTTGTACCTCCTCTTCTGATCTGCCTTACCCTTATACTGCTTATTCATCTTGTTAATATGTTCTCTTACCTTCTCATGTATATCCTTGATGTGTTCTGCAAAATCTTCACTTTCAGTAGTTATTTTCTTCTCTTGGTCCATCTTCCTCAATTCTGGAGCTGTTATGGGGCTACCTCCATACACAATCTGGAATGGTGATCTACCAGTGCTTCTATTGATAGAATTGTTGTAAGAAAATTCCGCCTGAGGTAAGATCAAGTCCCATTCCTTGGGTTTATCTCCTACCAAACATCTTAGTAGGTTACCCAAACTCCTGTTAACAATCTCTACCTGCCCATCTGTTTGTGGATGGTGTGTAGAACTAAATTTCAACTCTGTCTTCAGCTTCTTCCACAAGGTCTTCCAAAAGTACCCCACAAATTTGGTGTCACGATCAGAAACAATACTCTTTGGCAGACCATGTAGCCTAACCACCTCTTTGAAGAACAAGTCAGCAATGTGGACTACATCATGGTTCTTCTGACATGGAATGAAATGTGCCATCTTCAAAAACCTTTCAACCACCACAAAGACTAAATCATTCCCTCGTTGTGATCTTGGCAAACCAAGAACAAAGTCCATACTTATATCCTCCCATGGCGTCTCTCATATAGGTAAGGGCTGATATAAGCCTGTATTTTGGCTCACTCCTTTAGCCATCTGATATACACTGCAACTTTGTACAAACTTCTTCACATCCTGTTACAACTGAGACCAATAATAATACTCATTGATAATGGCAATGGTCTTATCCCGACTAAAATGTCCTGCCATTCCTCCACTATGCTTCTCCTTTATCAGGTTCTCCCTCATGGAACTCCTCGGGATACACCATTGACTTCCCTTAAATAACATGCCATCCTGGATTATGAAATCTAGCCACCTTGTCCTGTCCATTGTAACAGGTTGCTTGCAAGCTTTCCAAGCCTCTGAGAAATCAGGATCTTCTGCCTATAGTGTCTTAAGTTCATTAAACCCAACCACTTCAATTTGCATCTTTGTCATCAATGTATGCCTCCTACTTAAGCCATCTGCAACCCTATTTGACTTCCCACTCTTATGTTTCAAAACAAAGGTATAACTCTGCAAAAAACTCTACCCATTTCATATGCCTTTGATTTAATTTTCCCTGACTATTTAGGTACTGCAAGGCCTGATGATCAGTATATAGAACAAATTCTGCAACAAATAATGTCTCCATTTCTTTTAATGTCTTGAACTATTGCATAAAAAATTCCCATCATATACAAAATACT
>VDFB02058242.1:323001818-323472162 GCA_007258455.2 Sequoia sempervirens
TTGTCCCCAAAAAGTTACCCAAAAATTAGAAACCCGCCCATAAATAGAGCTCCTCTTTAGTTTGGAGCCAAAACAACATTCAAATTTGAGTTTAGGCGGTTTGGCACCAAAAAATTACAACTTGAAGTTCAAATTTCAAAAGAACATTTGCAATTGTATCTTCTAGAAGGTGCACCAACTTCTTGGGGCCATAACTTTTGACCCGGGAATCGGATTTGCAAACCGTTTGAACCATTGGAAAGGTCACGAAGTCAACAATGCACTCAAAATTTTCTATGCTGATTTCAGCAAGTTTCAAGGCCAATCAAAGAACTCTAAGTGCCTCAAATCTAACTCAAAATATTTTCAGGTGCAAATCTGGGAAACTAAAACTGCAATATCTTTCCACCTAGGAACAAAAAATAAAACCGTAAATTGAGAATTTCATTATGATGAAAAGGGTATCCAAAAATGTAAAAACATCTAAAAACTGAGAAACTTGAAATTTAACTATTTTTGGGTGATGCAAGATTGCCCTTACACCACTAGATGCTCCTGCATCAGCTAATTACCTAAGCCTTCTAACAGTATGATAGCCTCCTGTGTAGCCCATTGATTATTACCCATTAACTTTTCCCATTTCCCTATGGCTATTGGGACAAGTTTTGTTTGGAAATTACTAACTATGGATCTAGGTTCACTAAGTATTGGTAATTTAGAGCATACTACTTCCAACAAGCTCCTTTCGATTTTGACACACTATTAATGTGATAGAGATAATTTATAGATATAAATATTAAACAATGTTGCACCTGCAATAAGCCAATAACCCATAAAAAAATTAACATTCAAAGTTTAAACTTTATAATTAAATTATTAAACTAAAAAACTAGGTTAGCTTTTAGTTAGCTTTTTTGGATAGCTCTACTGGGTGTTGAGGACATTCCATTTATCTTTTGAATGTTAAGAAGTCAAAGTTTCAAGGATTTTCCAAGCGAATAAGAGAGCTATAGGAGCAACCTCATCTAAACTATTTTGAACTAGATTTTGATATACCGTTTAGAGAGCTTTGTTTTCATGGATATAAAGTATTATGAAAGCAGAATGAACTTGAACTGGCGGCCAATTTTGAAGACTATTACTGATGATCCAGATAAATTTATTGAAGAAGGCAGTTGAGAATTTTTGAATATGGAAGCTAGTTATTCTGATTCTAATAATTCAGAAGAGTCAGATCAAGGATACAAACCCTTTGATGTAGAAAAGGAATCAAAATCAGATGAGGAAGGTTCATAAGATGAATCTCTTGTCGAGTTAGAGGGGGACAAAGAAGAAGAAGAAGATTCTGAAGAGGAGGAAGGTAAAACATGTAATGAATTAGAAGCCAAAGCCAAAAATGAAATCATTTACTTTTTCCAAGGAAATTAAAAAAATATATCATTTAACATATTAAATATACTTACAAATTATTGAAGGAATGTTTTTTGAAATTATTGGAGAATTAGCTCTTTTTTCTAGTGTTGGATGTACATTCGACATTAATGTTGATGGCCAAAAATTTGCTAAGTAATGAAGTTTTTTCTTGCATTTCCTTCAATGCTTCTTGCTTTGCGGGAGTAAGGAGAGTGTTAGGATGGTAGTGTGAAGTAGTTTGGTGGCTAATGTACTAGAGAATAAATGGAGGCCAACTTAACTCTGAAAGCGAGGAGGAAATTGGATCCTTTTAATGGAAAAGTGATGATGAAGAGACTGTGTGGCTTGTTCATGTACAACGATGTGATGGTGGTGCAATTTGTGCAAATCATTCTGGGTAATGGCTTCAAATATTTGAATCATAGATATCAGACTAATATGGATATATACTCTCTGATCATGGCATGGTGATTGGACTTAGGAGAGTCGATGGAGGTTGTAAGGAAAGTGATGAGAGCATTGGTGCATAGGATTTCTTAGTGAACATGAAGAGTATCCTAGAAAGGGCTATACCAGGAAAAGGCTTTGTGAGCGAAGGCATGGAAGGTGTGGACCTAGAAGTAGCAGAGATAAATCATCCTTTCATTAGGTGGCTAGAAGGAAGAACTAAAGTTGTGTGGAGAGAGGGTGCAAAATGGGGGTGGCAAGCTTTGAAACTGCGCATTGAATTAATGGAGATGGAAGAGATAATAGTGGGACTCAAAGCCATCGCCAGAGAGGAGCTATGCAAGAAGAAGGGTTTGCGTCCGAGAAAGAAGGTGAAGCTGCTCATAGAAATGTGTCCATTGCTTCTAGGCATCGCTTCTTGAACTTCCACATAAACTAGTTTACTATGTTTAAGCTAGATGTTGATGTATAAGCTTAAGGGGTTAAGCCCTGTTTTTGGTTTCGATACTGTAAATAGTTGGTGTTTGGGTAGTAGTTATTTGGATAGTTTTTAGGTGGTTGTGGTAGGGATTTTTGATCTATAGGTTTTTATTCTATTTTAACAGACATGATGTGATGGTGCTGGAAGAAATTTTTATTTGGAGCTTTGTATATTTTGGTTTATCTTAAATAAAATAAAAAATATTATAACCGATCAAAGAAAAAAAATTAAATATTGTTTAATAAATTTGATATAATCTTATGAACAAATTCAAATACCTACGTACTCTCCTCACCAGACTCCCTCTATGCATCCTGGCTTTGCGATCTCTTTAGTTGCTGATAGTGCCTTGCTCTCTTCCTTCACGTGACGTTTTTCCCTTTTATGTCATTTGATTTCTTCCTTCATGTAGGAAATTTTTAAATTTTTGATTTTGATTTCTTTCTTCGCGCGACGTTTTTCCCTTTTTTGTTATCTAATTTCTTCCTTAACGCTAGCTTGAGTGCCAACTTTTGGTTGTTAATGTAGTCAGTTTTGGGTGCCTAAGGTGGTGCCAAGTGCGCCTAATTGAGCACCTATCATTGTACATTTTACCATGGTCCCGCAAGGTGCTTCATCCTTCTCAGTGGTAGTGTAGTGAAAGCTTCTATGGTGGTACGTGACTCTTCCTTCTGTTCCTGGAAGTGTTGCAGTGACTCTTGTAAGTCTTCTACCATTGGCGTGTGATAGTGTGATGACCATCGCCATCCTGTGGCTCCTTCATCAGCTCAGTGTGGTAGAGCAATTTTTACCGCAGTCCCACAAGTTGCTTCTTCCTTCTCGGCGGTAGTGTGGTGAAAGCTTTTATGGCAACATTTTTATTCATAGAGGAGGCCATGGAGAAAGGAAATGGATGGTGTAAAAATACTAAATCGCTGAGAGGAAAGTGCATGGAAATAGATGAGACAACATTGATTAAACAATAAATTTGTTTTGATATTTTTTTGTGAGAAAAATTACTAATGACCTTTTCATAAATGTTATGTGAGTAATATTTTTGGATAAACTATGCAAATTTTTACATAACTATCATGGACTATGAAAATTGAATGTTATTAATTTTCATAAATGTGTTTGATAGCATATCATGCCATTGGCAATTAGGGGGGATTCTTGTCTTACAGTTGACTTAAGGAATGCCATAAGTCAATTGTCAGCATTTACAAGGTATGTGGTTATATGAAACGTTCATGTGTGAGAGACATAGAGATATTATATTGCATTTTAATTTATGACTAAAGGTTCATACTAATTTACTATTATAATATTAGGTGGGTGACCTCCAAGGAGATCCATGAATCTCAAATGCCTAAACTTTGAAATGCTTTAGTAATATTATGTTGTACTTGGACAATTGAAAACCTATTTTATTCTCCTAGCAAGCTTTTTTATTTTCCTTTATAATTCTAGACTAAACAACATTTGCAGGGATGGCCTTTTACACCAATCTTAATCTACACTATGAAGTTCACGAACCTATTGTCAAGTAGTAAATTACTTTCATAGATAGGAAATGTAAAGGCTTCATTTAAGAAAAGATAAATAGTCTCTTTCTGAGGGAAATCCACATGCAAAAGGTAAAAAGAACATAGAAAACAATTATACAATAGAAAATTAGATTGAATCAGTTTTTAATAAGGAAAAATAGGTTTTGAAGGCCCCCCAAAACCCTTTACAATGATGCCAAGCTGCAAGAGAAATTAAACCACTAAGCCTAGCAACCCCAAAAACCAAAAAGCTGACATAAAATGGAACATTAGCAACCCATCAACAAACCCAAAAGCAAAAAAAAATAGCAAACCTACTGAACCGAAAGAGGAAGCACCAACTACAACAAATTATCTAAAAAATTAGTCGAGGCCATGTTCTCCTTGATGACCTCCTCATGGATATTGATAACATCCTTCAGCTCCTCAACAACAAAAACAACCCTCTTTGTTCATCTTGCTCCTCGTCCTAAGGCACCGACCCACCTACATATCATTCTCTAGCATAGGAGTAGAAGCTTCCTCTTTCTCCACTAGGTAAGAGCCACTAATCTCTTCAATTCTTTCCTCCATATTACCCAAGTCAAGCAATTTTTTGGTCCAATTTAGTAGTTTGTCATTCAGAACAGAAAGACCCATAGCAATGGTCTTCAAAGAGTTATTGCTGATATTGACCACCGTTTTCAAGTCCTTCGACATATTTCCCATTTTATCCTCCAAACTTGCCACTTTTTCCTCTAACATTTTATTAACAATAAATTCCAAAGAGGAAATTCTTTCCTCATGAGAAACCCCCAAATGATCAACATCGGCCAGTAGCTTATCAAGCATAATATGTATTGATTTCACTTTTCCTTTTATTTCCCACTCCTTTTGGTTAACTCTTAGCACAGCAACACAAACATCCTGCAAATTTTTCATCTGAAGATTGAGCTCCTTAACCTAGGAAAATATCCACTTAACCAGGGAAAGCAGGTTTCTCATCCCATCTTCAGCCATTCTACAAAAAATATTCATGTCAATTTCATCTCAGTTAACTGGAGGTTGAACCTTCTGAACCAAGTCAATAGAGGAATTAGAACAATCCCTATTCTTCTCATCCTCTTCTTCAGCTAGGGAATCCTCAACATCCATAACATCCACCTTTATCCTCTCCTTATCTGGAAGATTCTCCAAATCAGCTAACGCCTCCAGGCGTTCCTTCTTCACTTCCTTCTCCACAATAGAAAAATCCCAAGAAAAATTACCCACATCAATCCCCTGCATATCCACGGGGCCAGTCTCATTAGGCTTCACCTCCATCTTAGAGTTTCCCATATCGGCAGGGCCACTCAACTGACCACCCAAATTAACTGACACCTTAAGCCCTTGCATTGGGGAGCTCTCTAGTAGATATTCCTTACTAGGAACAGGGTTCCCCAATAAAGCATTCTGAACACAATCAAAATTTGAAGAATCCACATCACCCACAAGATGACAACCCTTAAAACCCTCTTTTCCAAAAGACAACGTGGGATTCACATTCAAACCAGGGGTAACCACCTCAATTTTCTTTTTGGCGAAAGCTTTAACTTTCTTCATGCCTTTAGTTTTCCCCTTCAAAGATTTTCTAATAGAATTAGCCATAGTCTCCTGCAACTCCACATTAGTGTCATAGACTTTACCCCATTCTTCTGATTCCTCATCCCTTTCCTTAGAGCCTCCTTCATCAACAAACATATCCTCATATATTCACTCTTCCTCCTTCGAACTATCGACCCATTCACCGGCAGAGTCCCCTATTTCATACCCATCATTTTTAACTTCCTTCTTACTAGGAGTTTTAGGGGAGACTGAGATCAACTTTAGCTTGATATGAGCAAAAAAAAACACATAAGCCCTTGATGAAGAACTGCCTTCTTAGGGTTCTTTTTGTGGTCTTCAATAATCTTATCCATAGAATGTAACAGGTAAAAAGGAAACGAGAATAAAACATTATGCCTAAAATGATTTAAGAACATAAAATGGTGAGTGTAAACCACAGAGAATCTACCTTCAAGGGTGAAGTAGTGCATAATGGCCAACATGAGGTCCCTCCAAAGTGACTTCAGGGACTTCCTAGCATAACCTCCACTTCCAATTTCCTTAACCTTCTTCCTCTCGTCATGTTTCAAGAAATTTGCAAAAGCCTTCTTAGTCTCTCCCCTGTCTCTAAATTTTTTTCTCCCAGCAACTAAAATGCTAGTTACCTCCACAATAAAATCCTCTTCAATTCGAAACTCAACACCCTGGTAACGTAGAGACCTCCCATTCCATCCTTTCACAAAGAAATCCATTATATCAGGGTTTGGGCATTGAATTCTTTGCATAAATTGAGTAACCCCCCCCCCCCCCAAATTCCAAGTGCTCCCACATAGTAGCATTTTTCTTAAACTATTCACAGGAACTCAACTCAATTCTACAATGATCACCACCCATAGTGTTAGGAAACAAATGAAAACCCAAGAACACCTTGAAGAAATGAAAAAGTAAAATGAACCAGGTGCTACTCAAAACAATACAACAAACACCCACAATACGTGTGGGCTTATCATTCCAAGTAACCCTTCCAAAAATGCCAGTCCATCCTTCTACAGAAACCAAGGAAAGAATAATGAAACTAAAAGAGCAAAGGGTCGACATGAAAAAACCAACTTAAAATTATAATGAAAAACCTTTCCTCGAGAACATCTCTCCTAGAAACAAGCCTGCTAGTCATCATTAGAAATACACTTCAGATTAAGAGGTAGTGATTCAAAAGAATGCTACTTAGATCTCTCAGCCACTCCCATGTGGCAACCTAATTAGCCATCATGTTTGCTTCACAAAAAAAATGTATGATTTTGATCTCCTCAAAAGAGTTAATAATAGATATAGAGTCATTAATAAAAATGGAAATTGACCATGAAGGAGGACATATCATCATGAGACAATTAATCACATTAAGAGAGTCCCCCTCTACCATAGTTTAGAAACACCTTGTTTCTTAGCCAAAACTAATCCACAATAAGTTGTTGTAGCCTCTGCATAAAAAAAAATTGTACAGTAGAAAATCAGATTCAATCAGTTATGTCTTATTTCACTTGCACACTTATCTAAAAGAAATAGGGTATTCACCATATATTTCCCTTGACAAAGAAAACATGTGCTTTCATTTATTTTTATTGTGTATCTCAGAAGTGAAATTGTTGTTACATAATGATGCACTAAAAAAATAATATATACAAAAAAATGCAAAGAAAATGTTTAAAATTTAACATGCAACCTACTGTGTTGTGTTGAAAGGAATCAAGATTAATTGGGACAAGAAATAAAAATAAAATTTTGATGATTGTACTTAAAAGTGAATAGGATATGAAAAGTGTGGACAATGATGGTGTTGAAATCAAAAACCCTAATTCTGACGACATTACTATTTTATGTCATTAGAGATAAAGAGCACATAGAATTTTATATACATAGAAAATGGAGATTTGAAACTAGTAAATTGAAAATGTAAACACTATAATATTTTTCCTTAAACAATAATTCACATACTCACTTACAAAAAAGGGTGAAGAATTTTTTATTCAAACTCTATTTTCTTTAATAGACATAGCAGTAAAAGAATATTTACTAGTACAAAAATATATACACTATTTCATAGAAAATAAGGAATGTTTCATAGAATATATCTTTAGAATGTAGGAACTTCTCTATCTGACATTTGGAAATTCCTACACACAAGTTCTGCTTCAGAGTGAAAACACCCAGAAGTGTTTCACACCGACTCAAGGTACAATCATAAATTAATGCATGTTGTTGATTGTTTTAGATGGAGAGTGGAGCAAATGCAAACCTTGAGCATTCAACTAGCAAAAGAAGAAGATATGTACATGGACGTGGCCCTAAAACTGTTAAAGAAACAATTCAAACGAGCAATTGTACAAAGACAAGTAGATTTATGATTTTATCTTAAAATGTACAAACTTTCTCTATCAGATATTAAAGAAGTCGGGTTGGATAAGAAACTGGATAAGCAAATTTATGATTTTATCTTTAGAATGTAGGATCTTCTTCTGTCGGATATTTAGAAATTGCTACACTCAGATTTTTCTCCTAAGAGAAAACATCCGTAAGTGTTTCAGACCGGCTCAAGGTATAATCCAACTTGGTTATGACACCGATAGCAATCCAATTTTTCCTGAACCATCCATACCCGAATGTTGCATCACAATCTATTCTTCTTGCACATAAAAATGCCACATATTAACCCCTTTTAAATAAAACTCAAAATACCATGAAACAATGAGTCCCCTATATTAGTAAGTAAGTAGGCAGTCTATAGGGAATAGTTTGATTTTATACAAGGATGCTCATGAAAGGAATCTTCAAGTGACAGTGAGTGAGTTGTTTGAGATTGCAGCGGATGGTGTAATATCCAATCTTAAAGGCAGTTAGCAAAGCAATAAATATGCAAGAAAATCATATTGTACACAAAAACCAATTCACAATGTTATCTTGCATAATGCCTTAAGTTTGAAGACAAAAAACTCATTGTATCTTGATGAAAGTAGTGACCTTAATGGTAAATCACTGGCAACCATGATTTTAAAACATGCTATTTTGCTTATGGAGGCAACATTTTAAGGAAGGCGGTGAGTGGTGGTTTGGAACAATGGCAGGTATTAAGGAGATGCTTTATATGCATACTATGCAGTCTATCTTAAGGAAATGTTCTTAGAAGAGATTGAAGGTGGATTATGGAACTCAAGGGTTACCATAGTAAAGATTAAAGAAAAGACTCTGATCTATTTAAAAGCCACTAACATGAAGATATTAAACATGTCAAATGCAAAACCCTAGGAGTTGGAGTAATGAATACAGTATGAAAGAGGACATTGTGCTAGGGAAGATTTTGGAGATCTCCACATTATCTAAACATAAGAAAATACATCATTTATTTATTTTTTTAAATTAAAAGAAATTATTCTAAACCCTATATAGGACACATTGATACTTTAAAAGCATTTGATTTATTTTTTTAAATTAAAAGAAGTCATCCTAAACCCTATATAGGATACATTGATACGTCAAAAGCATCTGAAGGAACTTGAGATTATGCAAACATGTGTCAATTAAATACCTAGATTACAAACAGTAGTGCGAACATTGTAACCCTTGTTGATCAAAGTAGGAATGAGATAAACAACAATGAATCCTATGCCTCCTATCAGACACATCTCCTTATCATTCTCTTTCATTCTTTATTGAAACACTTCTCCATTTTGGCAGGCTAAGCCTGAAAACAAGGTTTCAACAAAGGTTTTATTGTATGTTTATTAAAATGAAAACTCCATTCTAGCGAGCTATGCTTGAAAATAAGATTTCAAAAAAAAAATTAGAGTATGTTTATTAGAGTTTTAGAGTATTTTGGTGGGCTATATTCAAATGATTTATTCAAATGGATTGTGACTGACGTGATTTGCTGCATTTAGTGTTGTAAATTGTAATGATGCCACGATTACCGTACTACTATTGTCTCTTATTATACCCGTTGTTGTATGGTGGTGTTATGCACTTCCCTTCTGGTGTTTACAACACTACCGCCTTGCTCAAGGCTTCCTGTTGTGAGGTTGCGATGTATACCGCCCTACCACATATGTTGCTCACCTTCCTAGTGGTATAGCGGTGTATGCTTTTGATCATTACTTGAAGAGTGTAGATGAGAAAATCTTATATTTCTTACCGATTTATCAATGTCTCATCAACATTAGATCTTATGTTCCTCTAATATTGGTTGCCAGTGTCGATGATACAAGTTAATATATCTTGCCGATATGCCAGTGTCTCATCGATATTTTCCTTTGGTGGTATTTCTTTATATATCAATGTAACTCTACCATGTTGGGGAGACTCGTGATTATCATTGTGGTATGGCAGTGTTTTTCCCTTCCCTTTTGTTGTTTACTGCACTACCGCCTTGCTCAAGGCTTGTTGTTGTGGGGTTACGGTGTATACCACTCTACCACATATGTTGCTCACCTTCCCGATGGTATAGCAGTGTATGCTTTTGATCATTACTTGAGGAGTATTGATGAGAAAATTTTATTTGTCTTACCGATATCTCAATGTCTCATCGACATTACTTCATTATATCCAAGAGTTGTGTTTCATTGAGCACTTGTAGATATACCTTTTCGATGTGATGCAAGTGATTCTCTCCTCGATATAGGGGTGTCTAAATCGGTCTAAACCCAAAGGTAAACTCAAAGCTAAAGTCAGAGCTCAAAGTGGTGCTAAAATCGAAGCTAAACTTGGAGCCAAATGTGGCGCTAATGATGACATCACACTTGGAGCCAATATCGGCACCAAAGGTGGCGCTAATGTCAGCAAAAAGTAGTGCCAAAATTAGCATTGACTTGTCTTGGTCAGTGCAAATATACGTTGAAAATAGCACCATCCCGATAATTAGCGCTGATGTTTTCAAAAAAATGGCAAAAGATACATTAAAATAGTGGGTGGAAGCAAAAAATGGAGCAAAAAATGGAGAAAATCATAGGGATTTATTGTAGTGGTTGGAGATATTACTTTTCGAATTTGGGTATGTGCAACATCATGATGGTCCAAAAAATGGCAATATGATGGGTATGTGGCTGATGGCTATTATTTTACCCAAAATTCATGAAATGAAAAGGGTTTTTTTAAAGGAGATTCTCAGCTTTCCACCAATATGAATTATGCTTTACTTTGAATTTAATAAGTAATTATTATTTATTTTCTATTCAAATTATGACTAAAGTCGATTGATAGGCTAATTGAAAAATATCTATAGCTTTCAAACGCTATCACATTTTTGAATCCAAAACATGTGTCACATTCTATGCTTCACATACTATAGGATTAAAAAAAGAAAAATTAATTTCATGAAGTTTTGACCAAGTTAAGGTGGTTAGACATTAGTTTTATATTTTTAAAAAGTTGTAATAAAAATTATAATTAATTATTTACTCCAAAAAAAAAAATATGCATCACATCGGCATGAGTCCTCTACTTATATATAAAATATTATAAAAAAATATTATTATTTTATTGTGGTTAGGGTGGTCAAACAAACACCTACTTATTTTTTCCCCGAAATTTAAGTACCAATGCATTGAAATTTCAAATTTTCACCAAATAGATTTTTGTTTTAAAACAAATCTAGTAGTTTAGAAACTACATTCAATTTGCTACAGATTCTATTCTTAGATATTTTTGAAATAATATAGATAACTTATTCAAATTTTTACATCAAGTTACCTAACTCTGATTTTTTTGAATTTTTTGCCACTTAAGGGCATATTTTTTCTATGATGATCCTGCACATACCCATTTTGTAGAAATAATATTTTGTCATCAGCATAATGAGAATTAATTATAGTAGCATTATCAAAAATATAGATTCTTGTGACTAGCTTCATATCATGAGCATTTTGAAGTAAATAACCCAAAGCATCAACTGTAAGGACATAGAGATAAGAAGCTAAGCGAAAAATCTACCAGATAAATCTTTACAAAGGAAATGGGTCTATGATCGCATTAGGGTGATCCCACAATACTAGTTTACAATTTCTGGGAGATCCTAATTTTTTGTTGAAATCACATATTTTTAGAAAATATAATGATTTATTCCTTAAAAAGTTTCATTTAAAGGATTCCAATTGAAGAGGGTTTGATCAAACTACCTTAGATCAAACCCCCTTGGATATAACCCTACTAGTTTTAAACCATACCTATAACGGAGTCTCCTTTACACCTATCAAAATGTTTATAAAAAACCACTTTTGATTTACCTTTTTGCGAATCAAATGAATTCATTTAAAATTTATTTTTTGTAAGTATTTAGTCCTTATTATAAGCTTCCCAAAAAGTATAATTTTAAATAAATTTTATTTATTTTTTATTTCTTGTGAATGTAGGCTTTTCACTAAAAATCAAGCTCTCTATTCTACACGTGGAAAAATATCATATTATCAAAAAAAATTGAAAAATATTAGTGCACTAGATATTGAAGTCCTCGATCCAACAAAAAAAATTGAATTTCGATACATACAAAAAAAGTTATGTTGTATACAGTCTACCTATGTCTGAATTGTAATTGGTTTGAATTTGAAACTTGATTAAGGAAAAAATATTCAATAAAACACTATGAAACCAAATGAAATCACTAGATATCATAGTTACAAATCTAAATTAAAAAAAAAAGAATTTTATCCTTTATGGAAAAAAAGTTATGTTGTATATGGTGAGCATCACTCCTTAAAAATGGTGTTTACTGAAAAAACTAGTTTTCAAAGGAGATGGAAAAAAAACTGCAATCTAATTCCAAAGATTTTTAAAAAATTATATTCAGAATCTATAGACAAAATGTCACAAATCACTAGTTTGCATCATCTTCAAATTCCTCACGATTTAGCCGCTATAGGTGCCCGAAAGTGAAGATTTACTCAGAAAAAAATAGTTTAGTGTCTAGTTTGGCCAAAAATTGTAAACCAATATTGTGGGATTACCCATTATTGATAATAATCTTTGAGTATTCACATTTGAAAACAACATTTGAACATGAGCTCAAATTTTGGGTTCAAAACCTAGTCATTCAAGCATTTTAAGAATAAAACTCCAACAAATTTTGTCATAAGCTTTGTCAAATTCGAGTTTAATCAAAAAAGCATTTTGACTAGATTGTTGATCCCATTCACAAATCTCCCATGCTAACATAAGATTATAAAGAATGAATATACCGGCAATAAAACCTATTTTCTTAGCTTGAACAATTCCTTGCACCACCAGTTTGAGCTTAATGGCTAAGGATTTTGCTATAATCTTATACGAAGTAGTAAGAAGGGTGATAGGGCGCCAACTAGAAATCTCCCTTTAGGAACAATTTTGATTATGCCACTATTAATAATAGGGCCAATGATCCATTTTTAAAATCCTCCATGTATAAACAATAACAATTGTCCTTAATGTGTTGCCACATAGCTTGGTAAAATTCCATAGGAAGACCATTGTTGTCAGGAATTTTATAGGGATCCATAGAGGAAAGAGCCTTTTCTAGCTCTCCAATGATAAATTTCTATCTAAATATTGACTATAATCAGAGTCTATTTTGATGGGAATATAAGTTTTGACCATATCCTCAAGGGCTTGTTGAATATCCTGCCATTGATCATCTTTAAAAATATTTTCATAAAATCTTTTAAAAATAGTGCATATATTAGAAGGGTTAGAATGAAGAGCATTGTATTCATCCCTTATCACACTAATTCTTTCCTTTTTATTCTTCTAACTGAGATCATTAAAAAAAAATTTAGTGCCTTTATTTCCTTCTTTTACCTAGTGAAGTCTAGATCTAATCTTGACCCCTTTTCCTTTATAATGATCAAGTTTACACAATTGAGCTTCTATAGTAGTGATATAAGTCTGGATACTAATATTAATAGGATCATCATTAAGGAGTTTTCTAGCCTAAGCAAGTTTTCCTTGAAGGTATTTTTCTTTACATATATGTTACTATGCCATTTTTTCAGAATGTAAGAAGTTAGTGCACTGTGTAATGGCCTTGTACCACCAATTAATCCAAGACTCCCCTTCATTAGGTTTAGGAAAGGAGTTCCAAATCCCCTCAAGAGCAACAAGACAAGCATGCTTCTTTAGATGTGGAACATTTAGTTTGAAAGGAAGAGAGTGGTCAATTTTTGAAGTTTGAGATGAACTTATGTTGCAAATTATAGGATAATGATCCAAAAGTATAGTAGAAAAATCCACCTGAACATTTAGTCCCTCTAAAACTTGAGCCAAAGGTAAAATAGGGGAAATATAAAATCTATCCAACTTGTTCATCTTCCTATCCTCTCCCATTCTGTAGTCAGACCAAGTAAACTAGTGTTTTGATTGGTTGGAAATCTTGTCATGAATAGGATCTATCACTCCTAGAGAGTTTTGAAAAAATAACCAACTATAAAATTCAATAGAGATGAGATCAAACTTTTTGAACCAGATGTCATCATGGGAGTGTTCCACCATATTGAAGTCACCCTATAAAATCCAATCGACATTAGGGATGTCATTAGACATCCAATTCCAAAGATCAATTATGTCTTTAGCAAAATCAGGAGCATAAATTAAGCAAAAACCTATGATCTATCCATTAATAAAGATGAGATCCCAAACAAAACTATGAGAATGATATCCACCTTTACTAATAATTTTTTTAGCAACCCACGGAGAAAATCCAATAGCAACCCTGCCTCTACTATCCTGATTGGATGTATGCAAAAAAAATCATATTTCCAAATATTGTATAGTGAACCCTCAAGTTTAATACTATTGACTTTAACTTCTTGGATGAAAAGCACATCTGGTTTCCATTTCACAGCCATATCCTTCAATTTGAACTTGCGAGGAGGGGAGAAATCCCTTGTACATTCCAAGAGAGGAATCTATAATTCATGATGAGAAAGAGAAGGTTCCTCAACTTGGGTCAACACATTGAAACTATTGTCAAGAGTCAATTCTAAATCTTTAGCCTCACAGTCTTTAGAGTTGGAAGGAGATCTTGATCGATGGCAAGAGAAAGAGGAGGTAGGAGAAGAATCATAGGATTATGGTTGAGAAGAAGAGTGGAAAGGAGGAGAAGATTAAAATTGAGTGTTTGGATAAGAAGGGGAAGATATAATAGGGGAAGAGACTGGTGGCTCTTTCCTCTTCTGAACCAATGCCCAACCATCCTAGATGACATCTTTAAAAGAAGGGGTAGATTTCTTATGGAATTCAACAAGATTGTTATGGGTAGAAGAGGAGAAAGATGAATTCTTGGGGACACATGAAGGGGGAAAGAAGGGTGTTTGATGGAAGGGGAAAAAGCACAAACTAGAATTTGAGGGAGACTAAGTAGACTTATTTCTCTTGATAGGAAATTCAAGAATCAAAGGACCCTCTTTTTGGTAGTAACTTAAGCATGCATTTGGCTTGTTCAAATATACTAATGGCCCATCTAATTTGAAGCTAGGGAAGATAACTTTAATATTTTTTGGAAATTCTTTTTTTAGTTCTACTTCCACACAAGCCCTAGGATGAACTCTTAGACTAGAAAATTTGTCAAAATTATGTTTGCACTAGAAAATTCTCCCAAAATGAGCCACAATATCTTTAAGGAAGGGTATAAAGGATAAATTGAGGTATGGAATCTCAACCCACATGGGATAATGTGAGCGGGACAGACCTTCAGGGTGAAAATTGAAGGTCCAAGCTTGCAAATAATAGATTTTCCCACAAATAATCCAAGTGTTGTATTGTAAAATATCTTGTGCATGGTCTGTAGATTTAAAAATGTATGACACACATCCTTTTCCAATATCTCTTTGGGCTTCAATCTCCCATCCCCAATTTTCCCAGTTTAACTGATCCCATTTATAAAATTCAATTTCAGATGGGACTCCCTGTAAGAAAAATAAAATAACAGTTTTGTTATGGCATTCAAAAATAACCTCAACAATTTTATTAGGAAGTTGTATTTCAAGGGTTTTACTTGGTTGGTTATCTGAAATTGGGTTGTTAGATTCAACATAATGGTCATCCACAATAGCATCAAAAGAGACACCAAAAAATTGCAAACCATTTTCCATAGGTTTCAACTTTACTTCCTTTGTTTTGTATTCTAGGATAGATATCTCTACACTCATTCGAGCTATTGTTTTGAGCCTCATCAAGGTTTTTCATAGAGGAAAAAACCAAAAACCACAATGTAGGAGAGAAAGAATCAGTTAGGGTTTACTCTCCATCGAGCCAAAACACTTTTAGCTTAAGCATTTATGCTTTAAACAAGCAACAATGATAATGGAAATGAAACCAGTTGAGGGAAAAGGGGTGAATGCACTAGTTTGACAAAAGGTGCCAATCAAGGTTACACATAATAGAATAATGCTAGATCATGATATTACTCTAAAACTCCATGGAATGTAATAGAGATGTGTCGTTGGTGGCTTAGGGTTTTCTACTCAAAGAAACGTTGCTAGGGGTTGATGTTCATGAGTTTTTTTGGAGGAGGCATTACAATGAAAACCTTCCATTCTCAACTCAATCTCAACAATCTTAAAGATAGGAATAACCATTCCAAAGACATTATATGACAACCATCTTACACATGTAAAAAAAAAACTAGACTTGCCACACCTACAACTAACATGAATTTAAGCCAATGTAGACACTTCACATCTACTAAGACCAAACCTTAGTGGATGAAGCTTTCATCCTTTTGATGCATGATAATGAGTATGAGAATGATCAAAGAAAAACATATTCATGGATGTCATAGGTAGAAATAATCTCTTTTGTGCATGATAATGAATATGAGAATGAATGCTAGAGCAAAACATATTAAAAGATGTCATAGGTAGAAATTTAAAAACCTACATTGCACCCAAACCATAATATTTAATACCTTTTAATAGTTCAACATATCACATAGTGTACATGTAATGCCCTGCCACACAACCCCAAAGGAAACTAATACATCACACACACACACATATATGAACCTAAAACTAAATATTTATAGTAATTCACAAGCAAATTGAACATGATTCACAATAATTGTCAAATCAACTTAACTAGGATATATTTATAAAAGAGCTCTAGAAACATACATTGTCCAAGAAAAAGGAAAATGAAATGCCTAAGGACCAACTATGGTAGAAGGTTATTGAAAGGAAAACACATTAGCATGAGGAGAGTAGAAATCACATGGTGTTGATAATTCGATTGAGAATCTCATAGACTAGACTACCTCATCTAAAATTGGAATTACCTATTCTTTCATACTTTTGATCATAAGAAATACAAAAATAGAGTCAATTTCTAATAACCCTCTCATCACCACATGAAGGATAGGAGAAGGAAACATAATATATTTCAAGGAGAAAGCCAGGTGGCATCAATGAAGGAGTACCAAACTAGGGATAGGGGTAGCGTCCTTTATTTTCAGAAGGTAAGTTTAAGATGAACATTGGGGAAATGAACTTGTGGCCCATAGTAATCTATCAATCTCATTTGCATTCAACATAGGCACAAAACTCACCACTATCGATAACAATAGAATATGATTACATCACTCAGATTACTACTGGCCTACAACTATTAACTAGAATAAACAACAATGACAGATAGAAGGAGACGACATGAACTAAAGAACATAACGTATCAACGCACAATTACTACTATTGAAGCCACAACTCACTCTAGCTCATAGTGGTTCATGACACCAACATACGACCAACACATACAAGGATATGGAAAGAATTAAGGAATGAAAAATGTTATTTACTATGCCTTATATGCGCCTTTTACTATGCAGATACACAGTCCATCATCCCAATCAATAAAACGCTTAAAAGTAGCTCAAACCTTAATATTATATAAAAACACATTATAGACTATAATCAATGAATCCAGATTGGATCTCATGCATGCATACCATCGATATAAGAGTGAGGTATACCAAATGAGAAAACTGTGACAAATGTATGACTATAGTTATCTTCACTAGCAGCATTAGCATATATACCAACGACGCTTATAAACTGCTAGAACACAACCTCTATAGGCAGGAGACGATTGCAAACAAACAATATGGATAACCATTGAATTCATTCAGATGGTAATAATAATAACCTAAAGGAACCTTCGTTTCCTTTAATTGACAAAAATAAGAGAATCCAAATTATTGGTCTCCATTGTCTGGATTATACACATAGTTTAGATGAATAGTCAGATGGTAAAGTTTCACATGAAAACTCGCAACAGATATAGGACGGCCCAATTTACACAGGACCAATACCAAAGACTAAGATAATCCCATATGTTTCACGGTGAATAACAAAGGAAGATATCTTACAAATGATACTTGTCTAACTGGTGATAACAATAATTTACCTAACATTTCATATTACTAGTTAAGATTCATTGCAAGAAGAGTGAGAGAGAGAGACATCCTAGCAGAGAACCATTAAGACATATTTTGACTAAACAAAATGACTTCATGCAGAGTTGATATTTATTGTTTGTTAAGAAAATTTGTTATTGCAACAAATAAAAAGAGATACACATAAGCTATAATGGGGAGACATAAACACTTCAACTTGGCATACAATGTTGATTCCTTGTATTTTACATAACAACAAAAAAATGAGAGTGTACCCTTAAATGGAGCTAAGACAGAGGTTAAAAGCTTGACCAATGTCGAATATTTCCACAATGAAGTCAGCCCAAAAACATGGCACCAGGTAAGATTCTAATTAGAAGAGATGAAATACGGGCGGGAAAAAAAAGAAACATATATATCAAACAACAAAGCACAAATTATACTTAGTTTAAAGTTTTAGACATCATGGTTAAACAAGTGTGTCATCAATGGAAACAAAATTTGATGCAACAAAAAAAATTCAAATTCAAGAGATAAACTTTGCAATTCGACCATGTCGTCATCATGGCAGCATGAGCGCAAGGAAAAGAGAAGGCTTAGGTATAGTTCACTACATGGTTTCAACATCTGCAAAAGATGGGGTGACCAAGGAGATCAAATCACAATATTCATTGTAAAAGATACATTGATTATCCAGTAAAAATATTTGGCTTCAAGAACTACCAAGCACAGGGATTCGACTAGTGTTAGGGTATGTACATAACAATTTTGGCTACAGATAAAACCTCCAAGGCAGATAATTGGCCCAATACATAAATAAACAATCAAGAAATATGTTTTTCAAGACAAATATAATAAATGTTCAAGCTTTCCCTTTAGTTAGCACAACATTTGATACCTCTTCTGACCAACATTAAAATTGAGGGAAAAAGTATGGAACTTGATTTTTTTTCTTGTGTGGTAGAGATGAGATCTTGAAGTTGGGCTCTCGGCTCCAATCTCCTCAATCCCTGAGAAAGCTCCAAGTAACCAAAGAAAGAGAACTCCAACCCCCAAAGCTTCCAAGCACAACTCCAGAGTTGTAAGAAAGACTCGATGGCCCCAGATTATCACCATTAGAGGATTTACACGACTCCTTCCCCCCCATTCGTTCCTCTTGCAAAAAAAATGGTTGAAGCCAAACTAATGATGTCAATTATAGCATAGAAGGGCGAGTTACAGGTGTATGCCTCAGTCTAGCACTAAAACCAAATGCAGTTTCATACCATATGACTAATTCTTAAGCCCATTTAATACACCTTAGTGTTGTTCCTACAAGAGTTAACGCATATGAGAAAATTACCAATTATTCAGAGCTATATTGAATGGAGTAACCGTCTTCCCATCTCTTTTGATGGTCTTTAAGAGCAGGTTTGGCCATTTTAGTAACTATTACTCTATCAATTTGACCCAAATTCAAACACAAGGGTTGTTAGCTAGTGTTGGAGCCCTTGATGGAAACTACTTGTCTAATTTTAGAATCCCAGACTGAAGAATCCCATTCAACTATTTATTGCCTATAGCCTCCCCCTCACAATTTAATAATTAACTCTATGGCTCCATAAAAAAATATTTTATTTATCTTAACCACATACATCTAAATACATCAATTATAATTATCAAATTTCTTTTGATTTTATTAACGTTATTTTAAATTAATCCGAGCAATTATCAAACAATTTAAGTGAAATCAACCACATTCCAACAATACCTAACCACACAGTGAGTGAGGAAACAACAAAAAAACAACATGGATAGAGGGACACTACATCCTCTCCCCCAAGGATTTGACTTACTCCTGGAAGTCTCAAGGTAACATAAAATGTATGCAAATGTAAACAACATCAACTCATCAATAACATCATGACATAATCAAACAACTAAAGACACCCAACAAAACAACTGTAAAAACTTGAATACCATACTGATGGGACTACAACATGGGGGTACTCATCCTTGTCCAGGATGATGGTAGGGTTTGGGAACCTTCTTGTCAACTCCGTCTTCCACATCATACCCATTGGGAATGTAAGGAACGGTCGGACCTGACAATGCAGGTGGAGTCAATGCCTGGTACGTGCAACCTACATCAAAACAAGATGTCAAGCATATATACCTCAAATAACAAGAACACCGTGAGAGGAAGTTGCAACATACTAGGGCACTCGCAAATGGGTGATACTTCACCGTCCGTCTCACCAAGAATCCAAATAGTAACCACATCATAATCACCTCATTAAGTTATCACTAATCAACAACATAATAGCATTGTATGAGTCTATTTTCTTAACCATTGCAATCCAATCACATTATATTCAAATCAATACTTCTAATGTCATGTAATACATTTTGCTACATCAGATTGTCACATTTTCACCAAACACTGCATAATTAAGCATTCAAGGCACACATCATTCATTAGATATTCATCATTTTAATGCAATATATTCTACTTCATTCATTATTCAACACCCAACCTCACAGCATATGCCACACAAAATCATAATCTTATGCCCTTTCAAGACATAAAACACAATTTTAACACATCAAAAACACCAAATTTAGGTTTAAACACACACTCACCACATACACACTCAAATTCACTCACAGGAAACACACCACAAGATGACACAAAGTTCCCAAAATGCATTCTCGGTAGGAAGAATATCGGTGCATTACGCACTACACTGAGGGTCCCATCCTTTCCACCAATTTTCTACACCTTTGGACCAACATCACCTAGAGTCAAACTCGGGTTACTAAGGGAGGATCACACAAAAGAAAAAAAAATAACCACAAGAGTATGAGCAATTAGGTCATCCTAATGGGATCATAATGCCAGTGTATGAACTTATGCTCTGATACCATGTGTAATGCCACGCCACACAACCCCAAAGGAAACTAATACATCACACACACACACACACATATGAACCTAAAACTAAATATTCATAGTAATTCACAAGAAAATTGAACATGATTCATAGTAATTATCAAATCGCCTTATCTAGGATATATTTCTAAAAGAGCTCTAGAAACATACATTGTCTGAGAAAAAGGAAAATGAAATGTGTAAGGACCAACTATGGTAGGAGGTTATTGAAGGGAAAACACATTAGCATGAGGAGAGTAGAAATCACATGGTGTAGATAATTTGATTAAGAATCTCACAGACTAGACTACTTCATCTAAAATTGGAATTACCTATTTTATCATACTTTCGATCATAAGAAATATAGAAACAAAGTCAAATTCTATTAACCCTCTCATCACCACATGAAGGACAGGAGAAGGAAACATAATATATGTCAAGGAGAAAGCTAGGCAGCATCAATGAAGGAGTACCAAAATAGGGACAGGGGCGGTGTCCTTTATTTTTAGAAGGTAAGTTTAAGATGAACTCTGGGGAGATGAACCTGTGGCCCATAATAATCTATCAATCTAATTTTCATTGAACATAGGTGCAAAACCCACCACTATCGATAATGATAGAATATGATTACATCACTCGAATTACTACTGAACTACAACAATTAACTGGACTAAACAACAATGAGAGATAGAAGGAGAGGACACAAACTAAAGAATGTAATGTATCAACACACAATTAACTACTATTGAAGCCACAACTCACTCTAGTTCATAGCAGTTCATGACACCAACATACGACCAACACATACAAGGATATGGAAAGAATTAAGGAATGAAAAAAGTTATTTACTATGTTTTATACACGCCTTTTACTGTGCAAATACATAGTCGGTCATCCCAATCGATAAAATGCTTAAAAGCAACTCAAACCTTACTATTATATAAAAACACATTATAGATTATAATCAATGAATCCAAATTGGATCTCATGCATGCATACCTTCGATATAAGAGTGAGGAATACCAAGTGAGAAAACAATAATAGAAGTATTAGTATAGTTATCTTCGCTAGCGACATTAGCATATATATCGACGATGCTTATAAACTACCAGAACGGAACCTCTATAGGCAAGAGATGATCACAAACAAAAAATACAAATAACCATTGAATTCAATTTAGATGGGAATAATAATAACCTACAGGAACCTTTGTTTCCTTTAATTGACAGAAATAAGAGAATCCAAATAACTGGTCTTCATTGTCTGGATTATACACATAGTTTAGAGGAATAGTCAAATGGTAAAGTTTTGCATGAAAACTCACAATAGATACAGGAAGGATTTATTTACATAGGACCGATACCAAAGATTAAGACAATCCCATATGTTGCATGGCGAATAATAAAGGAAGATATCTTTCAAATGTTACTTGTCTAACTGGTGATAATAGTAATTTACCTACCATTTCATATTACTAGGTAAGATTCATTGATAGAAGAGTGAGATAGAGCGGTGGTGTAGCATAGAACCATTGAGACAAATTTCAACTAAACAAAATGACTTCATGTAGACTTGATATTTCTTGTCGGTTAAGAAAATTTGTTATTCCAGCGAATAAAAAGAGATACACATAAGCTATTACAGGGAGACATAAACACTTTGGCCTGCCATACAATGTTGATTCCTTGTATTTTATAGAACAAAAAAAAAATGAGAGTGTGCCCTTAAATGGAGCTAAGACAGAGGTTAAAAGCCTGAACAATTTCAAAGATTTCCACAATGAATCCAACCCAAGAAAGTGGTGCCAGGTAAGATTCTAATTAGAAGAGATGGAATATGGTGAGAAAAAAAAGAGACACATATATCAATGAAACAAAGCACATATGCATTACCAGGGAACTCAAATCTTCTAAGTTTCAGAAACCATGGTTAAACAAGTGCATCATCAGTGGAAATAAAATTTGATGCAACAAAAAAAAATCAAATTCAAGAGATAAACTTTGCAATTCGACCCTGTCACCATCATGGCAGCATGACCACAAGGAAAAGAGAAGGCTTGAGTATAGTTCAGTAAACGGTTTCAGCATCTACAAAAGATGGGGTGACCAAGGATCTCAAATAATTGTATTCATTGTAAAATATACATTGATTATCCCATAAAAAGATTTTTCTTCAAGAACTACCAAGCACAGGGATTCGACTGGTGTTAGGGTATGTACATAACAATTTTGGCTACAGATAAAACCTCCAAGGTAGTTTACTAGCCCAATACATAAATAAAAAATAAAGAAATATGTTTTTCAAGACAAATATAATAAACATTCAAGATTTCCCTTTAGTTAGCACAACATTTGATACCTCTTCTAATCAACATTAAAGTTGAGGGAAAAAGTATGGAAACTGATTTTTTTTCTTGTGTGGCAGAGATGAGATCTTGAAGCCTGGATCTCGACTCCAATCTCCTCAATCCCTAAGAAAGCTCCAAGTAACTAAAGAAAGAGAACTCCAACGCCCAAAGCTTCCAATCACCACTCCAGAGCTCTAAGAAAGACTCGATGGACCTAGATTCTTACCATTAGAGGATTTTCATGACTCCTTCCCCCCCATTCATTCTTCTTGCAAAAAAATTGGTTGAATCCAAACTAATGATGCCAATTATAGCACAAAAGGGAGAGTTCCAGGTGTCCACCTCAATCGGACGCTAAAACCAAATGTAGATGCATACCATATGACTGATTCCAAATCCCATTTAATACACCTTAGTCTTATTCTTGCAAGAGTTAATGCATCTGAGCAAATAGCCAAGTATTTAGAGCTATATTGAATGGAGTAACCATCTTCCCATCTCTTGTGATGGTCTTTGAGAGTAGGCTCAACCATTTTTGTAACTATTACTCTGTCAATTTGACCACAATTTCGGCACAAGGGTTGTTAGCTAGTATTGGAGCCCTTGATGGAAACTACTTGTCTAATTTTAGAATCCCAGACTAAAGAATTCCATTCAACTATTTATTTCCTATAGTCCCCCCCTCGCAATTTAATAATTAACTCTATGGCTCCATACGAAAATATTTTATTTATCTTAACCACATACATCTAAATACATCAATTTTATTTATCAAATTGCTTTTGATTTTATTAACATTATTTTAAATTAATCTGAGCACTTATCAAACAATTTATGTCAAATCAACCACATTCCAACAATACCTAACCACATAGTGAGTGAGGAAACAACACAAGAAAAACATGGACGGAGGGGCACTACATCCTCCCCCCAAGGATTCGACTTACTCTTGGAAGTCGCAAGGTAACATAAAATGTACACAAATGTAAAAAAAAATCAACTCATCAATAACATCATGACATAATCAAACAACGAAAGACACCCAACAAAACAATTGTCAAAACATGAATACCATACTGATAGGAGTACAAGGTGGGGGTACTCATCCTTGTTGAGGATTGCATATACCTAAAAATGGTCAGATCACATAGTCTGGTAATTAATTAAATATTTTTAATATTTAATTAAATCTCTGAGTTCAATCTATGTATAAATAAATCTAAATAATTTATTTATATTGTTCATTCTTTCATTTTGATTAAATAAATAAGTTTATTTAATCACTTTTCTTATTCATTTCTCAATTAATTAAATAAACATTATGATTTATTTATATTAATTATCATTTAATCTTGGCTTGAATATTTTATTCAAATAAAGATTAAGTATTCTAAATTCTTCTAATGTCCATTCACCATTAAATATTCTAAATATTTAATTAAATTTTTCTAATATCCATTCACAATTAAATATTCTAAAATATTTAATTAATTCTTCTAAAGTCACATCACAATTAAATATTTCTAAATATTTAATTAAACCTTCTATAGTCCTAAAACCAAAAATCAAACTCACATAAATGAAATTAAATAAATTTATTTAATTAATTAATTTGGGGATTATCTTCAACAACCGTGAAACAAACTTCCAAAACAAAAAAATTAATTTCTATGTTCCTGTGCAAGCTTGTTCCCGTGGGTTGAAGAAAAGGCTCCATTCTTCTCTCCAACCTCCCAACATCCTCCATTTTCTTCTCAACCTCTCCATCTCTCACCATTCAAATCTACCAGACAATCTCACAACCATTGATCTTCGCCAGCCAGGATTTTGCCTGCAAAAAGCTATAAAAGGACTGCCAGGTCTTTGAAATCAAAAAGAAGCATTCATATAGGAAAGCTATAGTCACATAGCATTCAAGCATCAATAGCATAGCCTTCAGCATTCATAGATTTTTAGAATCATAGCATATCATGGCCAATCATCTTCATATCATAGTTTTAGAAGCATTCATAATTCACAGCCCCTGTGCATATCCGTATAACATTTTCACTCCACCAGCATATAGGATAGAGAAGCACTTTTCTTTGCACACTTGTTTTGTAGGTTGCCATTTGGAAAAGCCTTGCTTACACAATCTGAGAGAAGCAGCTTTAAACAAATCCCTGGAGATAGAGGAAGATAGAACGGCTCTAAAGAAGCTCTGTTTGTTTCATTTGAATTCAAATTATTTGCTTTTATTCAGTTTAATGTTTCATTTGTGTGTTTTTATTGTTTTACTTTGATACTAACATATTTACCACACATTTTTGGCACCCACCATGGGGCTCTTGCCCCAATTTTAACATTTTACTGCAGTTTTTTTTGACAGGTTATGGCTAAAAACAACGGATTAGTGCAATAAACACGCTTCAACAAGATTCACACCCAGTTTAGCACTCATAAAGCATCTTGTAGCGCCTGTAAAGCATCCTGCAGTGCCTGTGAAGCATCCTGCAGTGCCCATAAAGCATCCTGCAGCACCCATGAAGCATCCTGTAGCACCCGTGAAGCATCCTGCAGCACCCGTAAAGCATCCTACAATGCCCGTAATTCATCCTGCAGTGCCTATGATGTCTATTATAGCGCCCTTTTAAAAAGGCTGCAAATTTTAAATTGTAATTTAAATACAGCTTGACTGAATCCGACACGACCGCGAACAGTAAAAACTTTGAAAGAATTAAGCAATCCTAGGGTAGTCACATAATTAAAAATTAAGCAATCCTAGGGTAGTCACATAATTAAAAATGAAGCAATCCTAGGGTAGTCACATAATTTAAAATCAAGCAATCCTAGGATAGTCACTTCACTTTCAATTTTGGGCTAAAAAGAACTCCATGTTTTTGTGAAGCAACATCTTCACCTAGCATAGCAAATTCTTTATTTGGGCTTAAAATTGAATCTTTGTTTGGTTTGTTTTAAATGGTGATAGGCCTATGCTCTCCCCTTAACTGGGTGATCATAATGCCAAACTCATCTATTTCATTTCATGCAATTTCCAATTTTTTTAAAACCTTTTAGAGAGCCTGCTCTTGTGGGAAAAAGTAATCACCCAAGA
Source organism: Sequoia sempervirens (assembly GCA_007258455.2). Classification (NCBI taxonomy): domain Eukaryota; kingdom Viridiplantae; phylum Streptophyta; class Pinopsida; order Cupressales; family Cupressaceae; genus Sequoia; species Sequoia sempervirens. The sequence continues at coordinate 323,027,977 of VDFB02058242.1, forward strand.
GGAACAACTCAAGTGGGTTCAAGCCAAAGCCAAGCTATTCCACCCCACTATAAAATTTAAAGCAAAATTGGGGAAACCCTCTTTTGATGGTAGTGTGCAAGATAACCTTCCCCAAAGCTTTTGTTCTAAAGGTAGGGAGGTCTCTCGAGGGAGTATATCATTTTCCGCACTGAATGGAAACCCTTACTATGAACTTAGTGTAGTATCTAACCGAAGTCAGTTTTTGAATGTCATAATAATCACGGTGCAGGGGAGGGAAGAATCTACCCCCAAGATACTCACCATATAACTTCCAAGGACTGTTTGCTCAGGGGATCCAAAATCCACTTCCATCACTCTGAGTATGCACCTAGAAAAGACAAAAACATGGGCACCCTTTCGGGGGTGACACAACTGTGTGAGTCAACGTAGTTTTAGGATGTGGGTTGTTGATTAGTATGATGACCTATCTGAGTACTAAGAGTGAGTCTGTTTGAAATGTTTATCATGTGTAAAACCCGTTAAAACAATTTTTGAAAAACATTTTGATCATACACTTGATGTTTAGCATAGTACTTAAAACGACTATTCTACAAATTGCTTGATGTGTTTTCAATACATTAATTTAGTAAAGATCGTCCAAAATTCACAATTACATTGATTACTCTCATGTTATGAAATTGGAAATCCACAACTTTTGTTAATAAATCCATTCTCAAATGAATCAAAAAGCCAAAGAAACCCCTTAGCTACAAGAAACTATTGAAGAAAAGATGATTCTTGTATCAAATCCAAAAGGTTTTACTCAAATATAGAACCTTTCTCCATCGATATCATGACTGTGTTAGAGGTTTTACCGATGATTATGCTATAGAACCCTTATACTCACAAGCCTTCTTTCAAAGAAGAGCCCTTTCTCAAAGGCATAACCATAGTCAACGTATTCATTTTTATTATATTCCTCAACCTGCAATTGAATATTCTACTCATCCAAATCAAATTTTGCAATAGAGAACTCAATCACAAATTAGGAATTTATCACAAATCCATCCTTTTACGAAACTAGGATCAAACTTCATAAAGTGCAAAATCTTCCTTTTCTTGATCTTTTGCTTAATATTCCCCTCAACAGGATTTTCATCCTTTCAATTAGGGAACAACACAAGCTAAAGGCTAGAAATCTTTTAAGTCATAGAATTTTCATTCTATTATGACTTTCATATCCATCACAAATTGTACTATTTCATTCTTTTGATCAAAAGTGAGTAGAATTTGGAACAAAGCTTATGCCTGTCTTCACGAGATCTCAAAAACATATGGAAAAAGACGAAGGAGAAACCACTACAAGCAAAATGGGTGACCATAATGAGAAAGAGGAGGATACATTTAATGTTGATGAATTAACAAAAGAAAAGCTTCAAGAAGCGGAGCAAGATCCCCAATTCCATACTCTTATGGAAAGGATTTTAGAATGAAACAAAGAAAGATATTTTCTTTCATTAGCTAATCAAGGAGCTAAGTTACCTTACAATTTCAATATAGAAGGGATTAAACAGAATCTTGAAACTCCTCCTATTGACTTTAGTGCCCTTACTCAATAGGTAAAAGAATTACAAGGGAAAATAAAGGAGATGCAAGGGGGTACAACAAAGAAGTATGTTTTGGAAGACATATCTCCTTATCCATTCGATAGGAGTCTTCAAATGATCCCTTTTCCAAAAAATTGCAAAATCCCTAAATTTGATAGGTACAATGGAAAAACTGATCCCATTGAACATGTGAGGGATTTCCGAAATATGAGTCTAGAATTTGCTTATGATGATACCTACTTAATGCGATTATTTCAATGAAGTCTGGGTGTACAATCCATGGAGTGGCTTTCCAAGATCACTCCCCCCATCAAAACCTTTGAGGAGCTAATAAATCAGTTTATATCACAATACTCCTACAATATTCAACACCAGATAACAATGCTTGATCTTTGTAAAGTGAAACAAAAAGTAGGAGAGTCCTTCACTACATTTTTGCAAAGGTGGAGAAGGTTGTTTACGTGATATTCCCATCCTATTCTTGAAAAGGAAAAGATGGATATCTTCATCAATAGCCTAGATCAAGAATTAAGTTACAGGCTTAATCTTCATTGTCCTCATAACTTTGAAAATTTGATTGAAAACGCAATCACCATTGAAGGGGCCTTGGTTAAACGAGGAGTGATAAAACTTGATAATCCAAGTACATCCAACCAAAACAACAATGATAAAACAAGGTTTTGGAACAGAAATAAAAATGTTGTCAATGATGGTATAGTAGATGCAAATAATCTACGAACAAGACCATCTATCTTTAATCTATCAAGTGCTCCAAGAAACAATCAACAAGCAAATACCAACCAACAAGGGAAAAACTCCAAGGAAGAAAGCATGACCAATCAAAACACCAAGGATAATTGCGGTAATTTCAATAACAATCTCGACAATACCCAAACATCAAATCCATCCAGACCTGCATTCTTTTCAAATCAACAGAATTTTACCACTTTGGGTCAATCTCTTGAGTCTACTCTCAAGGAGCTTCTTAATAATAAGGTTATCACCTTACCACCACAAAGGTATTATGAGCCATGAGTCAAACCACCATCATGGAGTGACTCGTATTATTGCAATTATCATCAATGTAAAGGTCATAGAACAAATAATTGTCAAGCTTTGTGAAATCTATTACAAGACTTAATTGACAATGGCACCATTACAATTGAAGGACATCATACCAATGACGATCATCAAGCATTCAAAGATCCTTTGCCGAACTATCAAAAAGGGGAAACATCAGATACCAAAGCAAAAAGCATACGTAATGTTGAAGATAATATAATCCATCACATCTATGTAGATGATCAGCGAGTTAATGTTATTAAGATCAAGGGAAAACAAGAATATCAACAGGTTAATGTGACTACGAGAGGACAAGCAAAAATTGTTTTAAAAGGAAATTCATCTGAGACAACTATTCCTTCTCCAAATCATTATAATCTAGTTGATAAATTGAGAAAAACAATCAGCTCAAATCTCCATCCTTGAACTTCTCAAAATATCCCCCATACACAAGAATATTTTAGAAGAAGCTCTTGTAAATACAACTATTGACACTGATCTAGATGTAAACAAATTTCAAGCCATGGTGGGACATTTGTATTCCCCTACTTGTCTTTCATTTTCTAAAAAAGATGATGCCTCCATGACACATCCACATAATTCATTGCTCTATCTTGAAGTCATGATCCATAAACACCAAAGAAGACGTGTCTTAATAGATGGAGGAGCTAGTTTAAACATTTTTACCTTAAAGCTAATACATGCCTTGGGAATATCAAAAAATTCTATTGATCCTTGAAGGAAAATAACTATCAAGGCATATGATGATGAAGAAAGAGCTTCTAAAGGACTAATAATGCTACCTATTAGAGTCGGACCTTTTGTGAAAAACACATTTTGTCAGGTTCTAGATCGAGATCTTTCCTATAACATACTTTTGGGTCATCCATGGATTCATGATATGCAAGTAGTACCATCAATGTACCATCAATGCCTCAAGTTTCCATATGATGGACAGGAAATAACTATACAAGCTGATTACAATAGCACACAAACTTGTTCAAATCTCCAAGCAACTCAAGATGCCTTTGTGCCACATAATAGGGAGGTTTTTGCTATTTCTTCCAATCTACAAGGTCAATTGCAAGAACTGACAAAGAATCTTGACACTAAGCTAAATTTTAAAGACAAAGGGGTAGGTGAATATTCGCTATCTCTTTCTAATTTACCTCCTTCTCCGAGGTCACATGGTCAGCCAACCTTATCAAATCAAAAGATTGCAACAGCCTCTACATCCCAAGCTTATGTGCCAATCACAAAGTTTGATGGAAAATTCATTAAAGCCAACACCACTGAAGAAGAAGCTGAAGATAGGGACATCCTAAGTTGGCTATACAAAGATGAAGATGAATCTCTCTTACACATTAAGTCACCTACAGAACAATATGGTAAGGGGTATGCTATCATGTAGAAAATGGGCTATGAAGGAAATGGTCCTATAGGAAAAAGAAGAGAAGGAATCGTGGAGCCAATTCAACCTATTTCAATATATCCAAATGATAAAACAGGACTTGGATATGGTAAAGGTACAGAAGAGTCAACTTCACAGCAAGCACAACAAGGAGAATCAATTTCAGATAAACACCATGTAGATGTCACCCTACAAAAATCTTATGGATCAGTTTTCCAATTGCAGGACGGTTCAGATACTGATTCTAATGAATATGAATGGGACACCATTTATAATGATGAATTTTGGAGAGACAAACAAGTTGATACCATACATAAATATGCACCCATACTCATACAAGGAGAAAGCTCGAGAACACAATCACTTGAATTTGACTCACGATATAACGATGACTCAATTGAGGATGATTCAGATTTTCATGAGATTGACAACCGATAGGAGAATACCATCATAGACCTTTTCTATCATGAAAATGACAACCACATCATGACTTTGACAGCTCAAGACCTTACCCAACCTAATGATACCATGTCTTTAGTTTATCCGAAACTTATTGATTGGGACAATGATGCACCTATCCACATCCCTACATTTCATGATGATGAGGACATTATAAATTTATTTTGTTCCTCTAATGAGGAAAACAATTGTTTCATCCAAGAATTTCATACTCGTGATTTTGATAGGGAGGGTGTCAAGTCTCTTAGCTGTAAAATAAATGAAATAAAAGATGGATCTATCGGTGAAAACCGAAAAATGGTAGTGGTAGATCACAACAAGAGAAAAATAAAGAACGAATCCGATAGTGAAAACCTTTTTGAGGCACTGAAGGATGAGAAACTTGAAACTCTTCCTAAGCATTATCATGAAAGATCTTCTATTTTAATCAAACCAACAGAATCAATTAACATAAGTACAACAGAGCAACCAAAAATCTTGCAACTTGCAGCGTCATTAACAGTCAAAGAAGTATTGAAATTCATGGAGTTCTTGAAGGAGAATCAAATCAACTTTGCTTGGTCGTATGCTAATATGCCAGGGTTAGATCCTAACCTGATAATGCATCATTTATCTATAAACACAGGGGAAAAACCTATGAAGCAAAAACTCAAAAAAATGCATCCACATGTTGCATTATTGGTCAAAGAGGAATTAAAAAAGCTTTTAGATGTTGGATTCATTCGGACTATTGACTATGCAGAATGGATTTCTAATATTGTACCTATTTCAAAGCCAGATGGAAGGATTATAATTTGTACAGATTTCAGAGATTTGAACAAAGCTTGTCCCAAAGATGACTTCCCTTTCCCAAACATAGATATGATTGTTGATTTAACTGCTAGCCATGCAATGTATTCATTAATGGATGGATTTTTAGGATACAACCAGATAAAGATTGCACCAGAGGATCAAGATAAAACAACATTCACATGCCCTTGGGGTACCTATTGCTGGAACATAATGCCATTTGGGTTAAAGAATGCAGGAGCCACTTATCAAAGAGCAATGACGACAATCTTTCATGATATGATGCATACAGTTAAGCTGATAACCAAAATTGATCCACTAAAATATCTTTTAAGTAGCACTACTTTAACAGGAAGACTTGCAAAATGGGTAATGATCTTAAGTGAGTTTGACATTCACTATGTAGATCGAAAAGCTATTAAAAGACATGTCATCGCAGATCAGTTGGCCGAAGCACCTTTACAAGAAGAAAATCCAATGCACATTGAGTTTCCTGATGTAGATGTCTTCAGAACAACAATTCAAAAATCATGGACATTATACTTTGATGGATCCTACACAAAACAAGGCTCGGGGGCAGGAATTCTTTTTGTCACACCTGAAGGAGATAACATTCCAAAATCATATCGGTTGATGTTTCCTTGTAAAAATAACATAGCCGAATATGAGGCATTGCTCATAGGGATAAAGAGAGCCTTGGAATGGTGGATTACAGAGCTACAAGTCTATGGTGATTCACAACTTGTCATTAATCAAATAAATGATGATTATCAGACTAAAGATGATAAGTTATTACCTTACAAGAACATGGTGGATGATTTTAAAAAGTATTTTGTGTCAATCAAGTTTTCACAAATCTCAAGGATTGATAATAAAGCTGCAGATGCAATGGTTACAATTGCTTCCTTGTTACAATTGTCAGAAGGTAAAAAACGGTACGAATTCTTGGTGGAACAATTGTTTTTTCCCGCCTATGATAATCCTGAGACCCAAGTCATATATCATTTAACCGGTTTTGACTCACCTTTATATGGAAAGACTTATACCTACCTGAAAGACAACATTTTACCTCTGGACTTATCTCGAAACCAAAAAAGGAATTTCATACGCCAATCATCCCATTATACCTTGATCGCCAACATCCTTTACCGATGTGGTCTTGATGGTACACTCCTTCGATGTCTTGAACATGATGAATTTGGAAAAGCCTTACAAGAGGTTCATGGTGGTATTTTTGGAACTCATTCAAGTGGTTTAACCTTAGCCAAGAAACTTGTCAGAATGGGATATTATTGGCCTACCATGGAGAAAGATTCTTTTACTTTTTTCAAGAAGTGTTCTAAATGCCAGATCCATGGGAATCTTATTCATGCACCTGCATAAGAACTGCAACCTTTCACTCTGACATGGCCTTTTTCTCAGTGGGGACTAGATCTCATTGGAAAAATTCATCCTTCATCAACAAATGGGCATAAATTCATCATCACAGCTATGAAATATTTTACAAAATGGATCGAAGCTATTCCTTTGATGACCGTGACCGGTAAACAAATCTCTTCATTCATCCTAAATTACATCATCTGCCGATATGGAATTCCAAATCCTATAATCACTGATAATGGGAGGCCTTTCAAGAATTAGGATGTTGATGAAATTTGTGAAAGATTTCACATCCAACATAGGTTCTCTACACCTTACTATCCACAAGGTAATGGTCAAGTAGAAGCTTCAAACAAAACAATTTTGAAGATCTTGAAGAAGACAGTAAATGATGCCGGTCATGATTGGCATGTCCAATTAAATCCAGCTTTGTGGGCATACAGAACCAGCATTCGCACACCAACAAGAGCTACACCATATGCCTTGGTCTATGGAGCAGAAGTGATCTTACCACTAGAGGTTGAAATACCTTCACTTAGGGTCTCACTCAAGGGATGATAAATGATGAGGACTACAGAGTATCTCGTCTGCAAGAGTTAGGAGTATTAGATGAAAGACATGAACATGCAGTTGATTATTTGAAGGGTTATCAACAAGTTATGTCCCGTAGCTATAATCACAGAGTTAAACCACAGACATTTCAAGTAGGTGACTTAGTCTTGAGAGAAAATCCACGTAATCAACAAGACAAAGAAAAGAAAGGAAAATTTGAACCAAACTGGCTTGGTCCCTTTGTCATCATTGTAGCATACGGTTTTGGGGCATATCAATTGTCTACGTTAGAAGGGGACCGTTTGAAGAGCTGATCAACAACATTCATTTGAAAAAGTTTTATGTCTGAATCATCAAAACTGAAAAAATCATAAAAATAAGAAAAAGTCCTGAAAAAATCATAAAAATCAGAAAAAGTCCTAAAAACAAAAATCATAAAAATCAAAAAAAGTCCTGACAAAAATCATAAAAATCAGAAAAGTCTTGAAAAAGTGCAATAAAAACAAGTGGTGAAAACTTGGCAAACAGATGCTACTTGTGATCAAACTAGGCTCCTCCATCTATTAGCTTATGTTTTGCATTCGCTTTTCGCATCATCCATCCATATCTATCATTTGTACATATCTTTCATATCCATATCATGCAATGGGAATCCTTATGTTTTCATCATGGCTTGATTAAATTTGTACATATCCATCATATTCAAGTTGTGTTTACACTAGGGGCAAAAGAAAAAACACAAATTGAACAAGAGAGGGGCAATGAGCTTTTCGAACATGACAAACAGACACAAGATGGATTGTCAAAATGCAACAAACATTGCCATATCAAAACAACCACAACAATCTTATACTTTTTCAATTGAAATCAAAACAATATGATCCAAACAAATATCAAAACAAAAACATCAATGTTGATAACCAATTTGGATGATCTTAATCTAAATAATGTTTGAAATATTTTAGGCAAGATTTGAATGGTTGTTTGATTTTCTATCATATCTCTGGAGCAATTCAATGATGTACTGAACTAGAAAAGCAAGGAAGGAGTATGATTTTTCTTTGTCTGTTGTTTGTGAGGAAATCATTAGTACTATGCAAATTGGTCACGAGACATGCTCTACTAAGTATCATTGATGACATTTCAGAATTTGCATGGGAAATGAGTTAACTCTTGTCTATTTATGCAAGCAATACTCAGGTCATCTCGGTTCAATTATACCTAGATGCTTGTATTATCTTGCTATATCAAAAATCATGAAAGCAATACTCAGGTCATCACTGGTGCTAACATACCCTTTGATGCTTGTATTGACTTTCAACATTTCAACGCTCTATGATGATTCAAAGAGCACAAATAAGCTCTCAGAATGGCAATATTGTATGAATATCCTGCATGGTTAGTATAGATTGCATTCATGTTAGAATCTACATTTTACATTTATGGATTGTTCCAAAAGTTGGCAAAGTTTCAAATGTTTCATGTCTTTCCAATAAAATGATTGAATAAATTTTGACATTCACAAAAACATCATTTCATACATTTTTCATATATATTTGCATCAGAAAATCATAAAAATAAAGTATACATCATAATCAAAACATTCATAAACATTCATAAATTCTACCATTCATCATCATGCATCAATAGATTTCATTCATCTCATAAATCATGCATACATATACATCATAAGCATAAAAAAATCGAGAAACCATCAAATCATAACACATCATACATATATAGAAAATCAAACCACTCATCATAAATCATCATTGCATTTCATATATCTCGAAAATGAATGTCAAAATGTACAAAGATGTCAACTATACATGATATAACATCATAAAAAATGAGATCATCTTAGGGTGTATACAAGTGTCTTAACAAAGTATCACTAAAATATCATGTACAATGCTCTAGGCAGTGCTATCCTCTGATGGAGCTGGTCTGGGACCTATACCAACTGCACCTGATGGACCTACTCCACCTATCCCTGATGGCCCTCCTAGAGGTAATGGCTGTGTCACACCCCTGCTGGTAGTCCGAGAGTGACTATGAGTAGATTGGGACTGTGTATAACTCTCCCTCCGCTCAGGTGGCACCACATCATGATACCTAGTCCTATAGACATCTACCTCCCGGGTGGCTCTGGTCACCTCTCTCATCATGTCACCAGGCAAGGTACTTGCTGCTACTCTATGTAGACTATCAGCTAGAGCGATGGCCTACTCTCCCCACTTTCTGGTTGTATCTCTCTCAGCAGTAACTATCATCAACTGTCCTTGAAGCTATGTAATCAAGGTCTGTGCCTGTGCTAACTGACCCTGTAAGCTCTGCACTGTACTCTGCAAAGAGGATATCTGACTCGTCATCACTGGATCTATTGAAGATGATGGATCTGTATGTCTCATCTATGGTCCACCTCTACCACCTCTCCTACACCTCTACCACCTCTACCACCACCTCTCCCAATGCCTCTACCACCATCACCATCTCCCCCACTTTCCTCATCATCACTATCTCCCTCTGACTCATCATCACTACCTCCACTCTCCTCATCATCATCATATCCCTCTGAATCATCACCCTCTAAAGATGTCTCTCTCTATCATTTCTGACCACCTCTCTGTGGTCTCTGTACAACAACCGGAGTGATAGGCTCATCAGGATCAAACAACCATGGTGCAGGATGCTCTAACACATACTAACTATACTTTGGCGTCATCCCTACTTCAAGGACATCAACTCGGTAATCCCACATCACAAGTCCTAAGCTAGTGAACTCTGCCACTGCTACCTCATAAAAAATCCATGGAACCCACACTACAATCTCTGGCTGTCATCGTGCATAAATGGCAGAACCCATAGGCATACTCTGAATCTGATCGTACTACCGACATACTCATCTAGCAAGAAATCTCTCAATAATCCATGAAGTACTGCCAATAAGATATCTGGATGTACAGACATAGGGCATCTCCCTCACATCCTCTAGCCATGCCTCACAATCTACATATGGTTGCCAACATATCGTATCAAGATCATCTAAGAGACGCTGCCAATGATCCAGTTTGCCTAGTCTCGGCTGAGCAATAATATTGCTCTATCCCCATCTGTATGATCGACCGACAAGTCATCGGCTACGAGTCAACGGTCGCATAATGGAAAAGTGCTCCCATGCCCATATCTGTAATAACAAATAGCCAACAACAAAACTTTGGCCTCTACCGTATACAATATGATGTAACTCATCATACAAATGTGCAAGCATGCATGATCCCCACGCATACTATGTACCCTGGATCACCATCCTCTCCAGCACACGACCCCACCCGACTACGAAACCCTTCAACCTATGGTTGGGGCACAAAACACCTCTAATGAAACTTGCAAGTACAGACGGTAAGGGTGCATATGAATCTGCCATCTCGCCCCATGGGATGAAGTATCCAACAATCTGATCATCTCTGAAAATCCTCCTTAAAGCATCAGTGTCTCCAGCCTCTCGGCTATCAAAGACCACTATCTCACCCATCACTAGGATCCTCAAGATACGGTACATGTCCTTTGGTGTCACGGTAATCTCTCTAGTCAGTAAATGAAATGTGTTGGTATCACTATGCCACCACTCTGCAAGTGCTATCAATAAAGCTCTGTTGAGATGCACCTCAGGCATGTCAAGCAATGAAGTCAATCCACATGCCTCGATCACATCCCGATCTGACTGTAATAGCTGTGCAATCAAGCTCCATGTCCTCGGGAATGTCTCTCGTAATTGCAAAACACCCAATCTCTCCTGTTGACACATCATCATGATAAAACAAAATCAATATCACATCATCACGACTCATCAATCAAATCTGAATATCAATTATACTATTTGTTTTTCATCATCATGGAACGCAAATATATCGCAATCATGTTTATTTTTAACAACCTTAGAAGAAAACATATCAATCATACTATTTGTTTTTCATCATCATGGAACACAAATATATCGCAATCATGTTTGTTTTTAACAACCTTAGAAGCAAACATATCAATCATACTATTTGTTTTTCATCATCATGGAACGCAAATATATCACAATCATGTTTGTTTTTAACAACCTTAGAAGGAAACATATCAATCACACTATTTGTTTTTTTCATCATCATGGAATGCAAATATATCACAATCATGTTTGTTTTTAACAACCTTAGAAGCAAACATATCAATCAACTGTTTGTTTTTCATTTTCATGAAAGCAAATAATCAAAATCCTGTTTGTTTTTAACAACTTTAGAAGCAAACTTATCAATCCTATTTCTTTTTAACAACTTTAAGAGCAAATCTATTAGTTATTTATTTTCCAACAACTTTGGGAACAAATTTATCACTCACAACAAGAAGTAGTCATGGGCGCTATGAAAATCATCATTGGCGCTACAAAATCAATGGTGCTATGAAAATAGTTATGGGAACTACAGAAAGCCTCAAGGGCGCTACAAGATTAAACGTGCTACAGAAAGCTTCAAGGGCACTACAAAATCATATGCGTTATGAAAATTGTCATGGGCGCTATGCCAATAATCAAGGGTGCTAAAACATACTATTTCACACTCAAAACATTGATAAACGTGCTCCAAAAGGAAAATTTTCAAAAAGCAGAGGTTTAACAGGGTACATACCAGAGGTCCACAATGCGCCGGTCGCTGATGTCATCGGATGCACTCGAAACGGTGCTGGTGAATCGGAAGTGCCATCTTGAATCACCCAGAGCTCAAAATTTACAATTTTTACTAGGTTAAAATGAGCAAATGACATGGAAAATGACATTTTTAACCTATTTAAAAGCAAAATTGGGGCATTTTAGCACATTTTATCATAGCAGGGGCAATTTTAGTCATCAATTTTTCATTTCATATCTTTTCAAGTCATTTTTCTTCATATCATAATTTTCAAATGATGAATCGACATCTTCAAAATCATAAAAATTTGAAAAAAAAATTCAAAAAAAAAATCTAAAAATTCAAAAAAAAAAATCACAAAAATCAAAATCTTATCAATTTATCGCTCGAGGGGGCATATACCTATCAACATTGACCAACATCATGTGCAAATTTCAAAATTCTTTGAAGCAATGCATAAAACACATCACTTCAAAGAGGGGCAAAATGTATACACCTAAAATGGTCACATCACATAGCGCTAATTAATTAAATATTTTTAATATTTAATTAAATCTGAAGTTCAATCCACGTATAAATAAATCTAAATAATTTATTTATATTGTTCATTCTTTCATTTCGATTAAATAAATAAGTTTATTTAATCACTTTTCTTATTCATTTCTCAATTAATTAAATAAACATTACGATTTATTTATATTAAATATCATTTAATCTTGGCTTGAATATTTTATTCAAATAAAGATTAAGTATTCTAAATTCTTCTAATGTCCATTCACCATTAAATATTCTAAATATTTAATTAAATTCTTCTAATATCCATTCACAATTAAATATTCTAAAATATTTAATTAATTCTTCTAAAGTCACATCACAATTAAATATTTCAAAATATTTAATTAAACCTTCTATAGTCCTAAAATCAAAAATCAAACTCACATAAATGAAATTAAATAAATTTATTTATTTAATCAATTTGGGGATTATCTTCAACAACCGTGAAACAAACTTCCAAAACAGAAAAATTAATTTCTCTGTTCCTGTGCAAGCTTGTTCCCATGGGTTGAAGAAAAGGCTCCATTCTTCTCTCCAACCTCCCAATATCCTCCATTTTCTTCTCAACCTCTCCATCTATCACCATTCAAATCTACCAGGCAATCTCACAGCCATTGATCTTCGCCAGCCAGGATTTTGCCTGCAAAAAGCTATAAAAGGACTGTCGGGTCTTTGAAATCAAAAAGAAGCTTTCATACAGGAAAACTATAGTTACATAGCATTCAAGCATCAATAGCATAGCCTTCAACACTCATAGATTTTTAGAATCATAGCATATCATGGCCAATCATCTTCATATCATAGTTTTAGAAGCATTCATAATTCACAGCCCCTGTGCATAATTTACAGCCCCTATGCATATTCACATAAAATTTTCACTCCACTAGCATATAGGATAGAGAAGCACTTTCCTTTGCACACTTGTTCTGCAGGTTGCCATTCAGAGAAGCCTTGCTTACACAATCTGAGAGAAGCAGCTTCAAGCAAATCCCTGGAGATAGAGGAAGATGGAATGGCTCTAAAGAAGCTCTGTTTGTTCCATTTGAATTTAAATTATTTTCTTTTATTCAGTTTAATGTTTCATTTGTGTTTTTTTATTGTTTTACTTTGATACTAACATATTTACCACACAAGGATGATGGAAGGGTTTGGGAACATTCTTGACAAATCCATCTTCCACATCATACCCACTAGGATTGTAAGGCATGGTCAGACCCAACAATGCAGATGGAGTCAATGCATGGTGCCTACAACCTACATCCAAACAAGATGTTGAGCATATATACCTCAAATAACAAGCACACCTTGAGAGGAAGTCACAACATAGCAGGGAACTCACGAATAGGTGATACTACATCGTCCCTCTCACCAAGACCCCAAACAGTAACCACATCATAGTCACCTCATTAAGTAATCACTGATCAGCAACATAATAACATTGTATGAGTCTATCTTAACCATTTTAATCCAATCACATTATACTCAAATCAATACTTCTAATGTCATGTAATACATTTTGCTATGACAAATTTTCACATTTTCACCAAAGACTGCATAATTATGCATTCAAGGCAAACATCATTCATTAGATATTCATCATTTTAATGCAAGATATTCTACTTCATTCATTATTCAACACCCAATCTCATAGCATATACCACACAAAATCATAATCTTGTTCCCTTTCAAGACATAAAACACAATTTTAGCACATAAAAAAACAAATTTCAAGTTTAAACATACACTCACCACATACACACTCAAATTCACTGACAGGAAAAACATCACAAGATGACACAAGGTTCCCAAAATGCATTCTTGGTAGGAAGAATATCAGTGCATTGCACACTACACCACTAGTTTTCTACACCCTTGGACCAACATCACCTAGAGAAAAACTTGGGTTACTAAGGGAGGATGACACAAATAAAGAAAAAGAAAAAAATAACCACAAGAGTATGAGAAACTAGGTCATTGTAATGGGCTCATAGTGCCTAGTGTATGAACCTATGCTCTGATACCATTTGTAATGCCCCACCACGCAACCCCAAAGGAAACTAATGCATGTCACACACACACGCATATACATATATATATGAACCTAAGACTAAATATTCTTAGTAATTCATAAGAAAATTCAACATGATTCATAGTAATTGTCAAATCACCTTAACTAGGATATATTTCTAAAAGAGCTCTAGAAACATACATTGTCCAAGAAAAAGGAAAATGAAATTCCTAAGGACCAACTATGGTAGGAGGTTATTGAAAGGAAAATGCATTAGTATGAGGAGAGTATAAATCACATGGCGTAGATAATTCGATTGAGAATCTCACAGACTAGACTACTTCATCTAAACTTGGAATTACCTATTCTATCATACTTCTGATCATAAGAAATATAGAAATAGAGTCAAATTCTATTAACCCTCTCATCACCACATGAAGGAAAGTAGAAGGAAACATAATATATTTCAAGGAAAAAATCAAGCGGCATCAATGAAGGAGTACCAAACTAGGGATAGGGGCGGCGTCCTTTATTTTAAGAAGGTAAGTTTTGAAGGTGCACCAAGAATTCTGAAAGCTCAAACCTATTACAAGGGAGATGCTAAGAAAACAACACACAGCAAAAATATGCTCAATATTGCCAAAATGTAAAAGAGTAAATTTACATAGAAAATATTATAACCTTATAGGTAAAAAACCTAAAAAAATGGAACCCTAGGTTTGCACATAATAATTAATAAAATAATTAATTATTACGCACCTAAAGTTAGCTTAAGTGAAAAAGAGATAAAAGGTAACTTAATTAATTAACCAGATATTGTTTAATTAATCAAGTAAAACCAATTACTCTAACACCCCCCCTTAAGCTAGACTTAAGGAGAAGCTAAAACCTAGAAGAAGCTACTGAAAGTAAAGAACAATGGGTCCCGACAACAAGGCCAGATTAGGTACCCAAGTACAAGGAAATCTCTATGAAATGGAGAGAAAGGAGAAAACCCAATGGGAAAAACTCCTCTCCAAAAAGAGATAGAAGAACATGTTGAAAGAAACATGAAGGAAGGAAGGCCTCAATAAGACCCCCCATGGATAACTTCCTTCACCCCAAGCATAGAGCACAGCTAAAGATAGTGCGGCGAGGCAAAAGGCTTCGTGAAGATGTCAGCAACCTGCTCGGCAGTGGGAATATACTCCAAGATGAGAGAACCATCTTGAATCAACTATCTGATGAAATACATATGAAGCTCAATGTGCTTCATCCACTGATGCTCCACCGAGTTGCGAGAAATGTGTATAGCACTTTGATTGTCACACCAAAGAATAGTGGGACTATCAAGAGGAAAACCAAACTCAGTCATCAACTGGCGAAGCCATAAGATCTCCTAACTAATGATCACAACAGCTTGGTACTTAGCCTCTGTAGATGATAATGCATGAGCAATCTGCTTCTTGCAAGACCATGTGATAGGACCAGAGCCAAGATAGAAAACAAAGCCAAAAGTAGACTTCCAATCATGGACATCACCAGCCCAATCTGAGTTAGTGTAGCCAACAATGTGAGGATCCCCTGATGTGTAGTGAATGCCATAAGAAAGGGTGCCCTAAATGTACCTCAAAATATGTTTGGCAGCTTGCCAGTGACTCTCATGAGGATCATGGGAGAAATGAGAGACAAGGCCAACCGCAAAGGAACGATCAGGACGAGTGTGAGTTAGGTATAACAAACTGCCAACCGACTGCCTGTAAAGTGTAGAATCGACTGAAGGAGTGGGGCAAGTATTAGTCAAAACAACCCCTGACTGAAAAGGTGTGGGGGTAGGCTTGCAATCAAGCATGCCAAAGCGCTGAAGCATATCAAGAGCTTGCTCTAGTTGGTGAATGGATATCCCATTAGAAGACAGAATCACCTGAAGACCAAGAAAATAATGCAGAAGACCGAGATCTGTCATCTCAAACTGCTCCATCAAGGTTCACTGAGCATGCTGAATCATAGAGGATGAGCTACCTGTGATGAGGAGATCATCAACATATAGCACAAGAATCAAGATCTCACCCTCAAGATTCTGAATATAGACTATAGGATCAGAATGACAACGTGTGAAACCGGTGGAGAGAAAAAAAGAGTCCATCTTCTCATACCAAGCCCAAGGGGCCTGTTTGAGACCACATAATGAATGTTGAAGTCTGCAAACCAAAGAAGCATCCTGAACAAATCCATGAGGCTTCTCCATATAGATCTCCTCCTGTAGGTCACCATGCAAGAATGCACTCTTCACATCCATTTGATAAATGGACCAGACCCTAGAAGTTGCAAGGGATAGTACGAAGCGAATAGAATTCATCTTGGCAATAGGGGAAAATGTCTCAGAGTAATCAATACCCTCAATCTATGAGAAACCCTTCACAACAAGATGTGCTTTGTACTTATCAATAGAACCATCAGCAGCATACTTGGTGCGATACAACCATCGGCACTGAACCATCTTTCTGCCCTTAGGAAGAGGACAAAGATTCCAAGTACTATTCCTTATCAAAGAAGAATACTCCTCCATAGCAGTATCCCACTCAGGTTGACCTGTCACCTCTGAAAACTTCTAAGGATCCTCTGAAAGAGGATGACTCAAAAGATTAGAACCCACAAGATGAGAACGGGTGCGACGAGTGTCTGAAGGATCACCTACCATAGATCCTATGACCTCAATAGTAAAGCAAGCCCATTTGGGCATCTGAGGTAGAGCAAGTGGAGGTGGAGATGGGGGATCATCAGCATCCTCATCAGAATCATCCTCAACATAATCCTAAAGAGCTGCAGTGTGAGGAGTAGGTAGTGAAGTAGACACTAGAGATAGGGTATCCACTGTGGGAAGGCGCTCATCAAACTGGACATCCCGTCGAAATAGGACCTCTCTAGAATCAGGATCAAACAACATGTATGCCTTAACATCCTCACAGTAGCTGACAAAAATGAGGGTTTGACTCTTCCACTCCATGGATCTCCTCTGAGCATCAGGAATAAAGGCCCATGCCTCACTACCAAATACTCGAAATGATGAAACATCAGGCTTGTCATGAGACTAAGCCTCCTCAGGAGTCATATGTCAAATCGCCTTGTGAGGCATCCAATTCTAAATATAATTGGCATAATTAACTGCCTCAGCCCAAAAAGATGGATCCATGGACCTGGAATGAATCATACAATTTGCCATCTCTCGTAAAGTCCTGTTCTTTCTCTCAGCGACACCATTCTACTGAGGGGTGTAGGGAATAGTAAACTGATGCTGCAAACCATGCTTAGTACAAAAATCTCTGAAAGCTTGATTCACATACTCCCCCCCATTATCTGTATGTATCCGCTGAATAGAAAGGCCAAACTGCCTCTCTACAAATGTCTTGAAGATTCGAAAGGAATCAAAGACATCAGACTTGTACTTAAAAAGGTACACCCAAGTGCATCTAGAGAAGTCATCAATGAATGTGAGTACATACTTGGCCTCAAAAAAAGGAGTGGGAAATGACATGAGGTCACTATGAATCAAATCCAAGGGTGCCAAAGCACGAGTGGCACTTCCCTTTGGAAAGGGATCCATGTGATGCTTTCTAAGCACACAACCATGACAAACACCGTCGGTGCAGGAAATCAAGGGAAGACCAAGAACAAGTGCCTGTGTACTCATCTGCCGAAGATATCTATAATTGACATGGCCCAAACGCTCATGCCAAAGCTTACTCATGAAATTTGCATGTGCTATAAGAGAGGAACCTGTACTCGCAGAATGCTCAAATCCATCAAATCTATAAAGATGAGATGCAGTATCAACATACCCAGTAGCCACAATCAAATCAGAGTCATGGAGGTCCCAAATAACCACATAATGTGGTGAGAACTCAATTGTCTTACCAGAGCTAGAACGAAAAATCTGATAAATGGACAAGAGGTTTGTCGAGATGTCAAGAACAACCAGAACATCCTATAGAGTACCCCCATCCAAAGTGACAGAACCTAAACCCAAGACAGAAAGCTATGTAGAGTCACCCACTGCAATCTGTGAACTACCACAAGAGGCAAGAGAAGTGACCAACTGCTGAGTGTGAATCATATGGTGAGAAGCACTAGAATCTAGAATCCAAGTGGACCCATAGGTCGATGCGCGAGCAGTGAGAGCATGAACTTGCCCTGTGGAAGGAGAAGACGACTGAGGTGAGGAGATGTGCTGTTGTTGCAGGGCTTCCTCTAAAGCCTCTAATAGTTTCCAACACCTGGAAACTGGATGTCCTTCCTTGCCACAGAAGGTGCAAGTGTCTCCTGATTTCTTCTTAGTCTTGGAGGAAGACTCACCAGACTTCAAAGTTTTTCCCTGTTTTGGATTAAGTGGTGGTTTGGAATTAGAGTTAGGAGGTGGTTTGGAGGAATTCTCACTACCTGCAGAATCTTTCTTGGGCTTCAGTTTCTACTTCGGTTTCTCCTTAGATGACTGAGCAACCAATGCTTTGTTCTTTGATCTTGAGAGCATATCAATTTGAGAAAGGTGTGACTGCTCATGAGACAAATGCTCACAAAACACATCAAAGGTAGGCATGGTAAAATGAGTACCCAGACCATCCATGGTGGAATAGAATGAAGAAGAAAATATCTGAAATGGACCATGAAGCTTCGAAAGGATCAAGTAAATGCACTTTGTGTTTGACTTATTCTTGCCACAACCCTGTAAAATAGTGTAGATTGTTTTGAACTTGGTAAAAAAATCCTCAATAGTGGGAAATGATTCAGGTAATAGTGAAGTCGGCTCTGCCTCAATCTGTAATGTGAAGAACTCATTAATGGTCCCAAAAAGTGTCTAAAACCTCAACCAAATGGCGCAAGGAGTGAGCAAGCATCAAGGTGAAATAGAAGGCTTTCTGAAATGTGCAGAGAGAGAAAACCCATAACTTCATCCATCTTGTTCCTGTGCTGAATAATCTCAAAAAGACACTGCAACTGAGGTTGTACCTCATCTAGATAAGACCACAACCCTCGTGACCTAAGAATCCTCGTCATGTGAGACTTCTAGGTGTGATAGTTGTGTGATGTGAGTAACTCAATTGAGGAGTCTGCCATGAAACCCTGCACCTATACCTGTAACTATACCTATACCTGTACTTATACCTGTAACTGTACCTATACCTGTAACTATACCTGCTGGTGTTTTTTATTATTATGTGATCTTTCAAAATAGACAAAAGATGCAAAAGGGTTTGATTGTTTTGAGAGTTTTTGGTGTTCTGGATTTCTGATATAAATGACAGAAAGCAAGAAAAAACACCCCCCCACAAAAAAGAAACCCAAACCCTAGTACAAATGAAGAAAGAGGAAGCAATGCATAAGAAAAAAGTCTTCAAACAAATTCTCATGTACCTAAATAAAATTATGAGAACAAGGATCACATAGCTGAATAGAGCAGGCTAAGAGCTTTCCAACGCCTATTCGTTTTTGAAAAACAGAGTCCGTTTGCACCTTTTATGGCCCCGAAAGTGTAGAAAGAAGACCCCTCTTTGACTAGAAAAAATATAGTAAAACAGCAAAGCTGGAAAAAAATACCAATACCATGATGTCCGGCACAGAATTATCTTTCCAATGGTATCTTGTTTGAAAAAAATGGAGACCGTATGCCCATTTTGTACCCAATTTCATGAAGCCTCCTGAAAGAGCACAATTCTGCCTCCTTTAAGCCCTGGGGGCTAAAAAAATAAGCCCCTAGTCTACAGAGCGACCAGGGGGCTGGCGGCAGGTCTGGCGAGCCAGGCGAACTGGGAGCTTGGTGAGCTCAGCGATGGCTGGAGCTCAGCTCGAGCACCACCCGAAGAGCTCGATAGTGACAGTGGTGATGGCCGGAGAGCTCGACAGCAACAGTGGAGGCAGTGGTGAACACGGCATCGATAGTGGCGGTGGTGGTGAGTGTGGCAGTGGCAGCGACGGAGCACGGTGAGGACGGTGGCCAAAGAACAAGCAGTAGCCATGGGGTGGCCGAAAACAAGAGGCGGCAACGAGAGGAAAAAAAAAGGGCGTCGATAGTGATGACGGCCGAAGAACATGGGTGTGGCTGATGGAAAAAAACCAGGGCGTCGGCGATGGAAGAATAGGGGCACGGTGAATGGAAAAAACCAGGGCGCTGGCAGTGACAGTGGCCGAAGAACAGGGGTGTGACGGATGGAAAAAAACCAGGGCACCAACGGTGATAGCGGCCAAAGAACAGGGGCGAGATGAATGGAAAAAAACCAGGGCCCGGCGGTGACGGCAGCCGAAGAAACCTTGGAGGTCGACAGTGATGCCAGAAATGGATCCCAACAGGAGCTAAGGATGGTGTCGGTTGTACTACCACTTGCAATACCTACAATACTCGTAGGGCAGCGGTATAGCTCGTACTGTGGGTGCAAACCCACACAATTTTTTTTATTTTTTTGGAAAATTTTAAGAACTCTTGGAGATTTGTCTGGTTTTTTTTTAAAACCAATTTCTAATGCAAAACTCAAACACAAGAATAGGGAGCTTCAGACCAAAGCTTTGATACCATAAAGGTGCACCAAGAATTCTGAAAGCTCAAACCTGTTACAAGGGAGATGCCAAGAAAACAACACACAACAAAAATATGCTCAATATTGTCAAAATGTAAAAGAGTTAATTTACATAGAAAAGATTACAACCTTATAGGTAAAAAACCTAAGAAGAGGGAACCCTAGGTTTGCACATAGTAATTAATAAAATAATTAATTATTATGCACTTAAAGTTAGCTTAAGTGAAAAAGAGATAAAGGTAACTTAATTAATTAACCAGATATTGTTTAATTAATCAAGTAAAACCAATAGATAACAAGTTTAAGATGAACTTTTGGAAGATGAACCCGTGGCCCATAATAATCTATCAATCTCATTTGCATTCAACATAGGCAAAAAACCCACCACTATTGATAATGATAGAATATGATTACATCACTCAAATTACTACTGGGCTACAACTATTAACTGGACTAAACAACAATGAGAGATAGAAGGAGACAACACAAACTAAAAAATGTAATGTATCAACACACAATTAAATACTATTGAAGCCACAACTCACTCCAGTTCATAACAATTCATGACAATAACATACATCAAACACATACAAGGATATGGAAAGAATTAAGGAATGGAAAAAGTTATTTATTGTGACTTATATGTGCCTTCTACTGTGCAGATACATAGTCCATCATCCCAATTGATAAAACACTTAAAAGCAGCTCAAACCTTACTATTATATAAAAACAAGTTATAGACTATAATCAATGAATCCAAATCGGATCTCATGCATGCATACCATCAGTATAAGAGTGAGGAAAACCAAATGAGAAAATGGTGACAAACGTATGAGTATAGCTATCTTCGCTAGAGACATTAGCATATATACCAATGACGCTTATAAACTGCCAAAACGTAACTTCTATAGGCAGGAGACGATCACAAACAAACAATATGGATAACCATTGAATTCAGTTCAGATGGAGGGTATGTGCAAGATCATGATGGGCCAAAAAGTGGCAATATGATGGGTATGTGGCTGACAACTTTGTTTACCCAAAATTGATGAAACGAAAAGGGTTTTTAAAGGAGATTCTTAGCTTTCCACTGATATAAATTATACTTTATTTTGAATTAATAAATAATTATTATTCATTTTCTATTCAAATTACGACTAAAGTCATGATTGATAGGTTGATTGAAAAACATCTATAGCTTTCAAACGATATCACAGTTTTTAAATCCAAAACATGTGTCACATTCTATGCTTCACATACTATAGGATTAAAAAAAGAAAAAATTAATTTCATGAAGTTTTGACGAAGTTAAGGTGGTCAGACATACAAGCTTTTATATTTTTAAAATGTTGTAATAAAAAATTCATAATTAATTATTTACTTGGAAAAAAATTACAAAAAAATATGTATCACATCGGGGCAATAGTCCTATACTTATATCTAAAATATTATAAAAAAATATTATCATTTTATTGTGGTTAGGGTGGTAAGATAGACACCTACTTTTTATTTTTCCCTCAAATTTAAAGTACGATTGCATTGAAATTTCAAATTTTCACCAAATATATTTTTATTTTTTTAAAACAAACCTAGTATTTTAGAAACTATATTCAATTTTCTACAAATTCTAGTTTTACATATTTTTGAAATAATATAGATAACTTATTCAAATTTTTACGTCAAGTTGCCTAACTTTGATTTTTTTGAATTTTTTACCACTTAAGGGCCTGTTTTTCCCATGATGATCATGCACATACCCTAGAAATAATAATAACCTACAAGAACCTCTGTTTCCTTTAATTGACAGAAATAAGAGAATCCAAATAACTTGTCTCTGTTGTTAGGATTATACACATAGTTTAGAGGAATAGTAAGAAGGTAAAGTTTCACATGAAAATTTGCAACAGATATAGGAAGTCCTGATTTACACAGGACTGATACCAAAGACTAAGATAATCCCATATGTTGCATGGCGAGTAATAAAGGAACATATCTTACAAATGATACTTGCCAAGCTATTGATAGCAATAATTTACCTAACATTTCATATTACTAGTTAAGATTCATTACTAGAAGAGAGAGAGAGAGTGGTGGCCTAGCACAAAACCATTGAGACATATTTCAACTAAACAAAAATACTTCATGTAGAGTTGATATTTCTTGTTGGTTAAGAAAATTTGTTACTACAGCAAATCAGAAGAGATACACATAAGCTATAATGGGGAGACATAAACACTTCGGCCTGGCATACAATGTTGATTCCTTGTATTTTATAGAAGAAAAAAAAGATGAGAGTGTGCCCTTAAATGGAGCCAAGACAGAGGTTAAAATCTTGACCAATGTCGAAGACTACCACAATGAAGCCAACCCAAAAACATGGCACTAGGTAAGATTCTAATTAGAAGAGATGGAATACACGCACAAAAATAAAAGAAACATATATCTCAAATAGAAAAGCACAGATGTGTTACCAAGGAAATCAAATCAAATTAGTTTCGAATGCCATGTTTAAACAAGTGCGTGATCAATGGAAAAAAAAATTGATGCAACAAAAAAATTCAAATTCAAGAGATAAACTTTGCTATTCGACCCTGTCACCATCATTGCAGCATCACCGCAAGGGAAAGAGAAGGCTCGGGTATAGTTCACTACACAGTTTCAACATCTGCAAAAGATGGGGTGACCAAGGAGCTCAAATAATAGTATTCATTGTAAAAGATACATTGATTATCCCGTAAAAAGATTTGGCTTCAAGAACTACCAAGCACAGGGATTCAACTGGTGTTAGGTTATGTACATAATAATTTTGGCTACAGATAAAACCTCCAAGGCAGATAACTGGCCCAATACATAAATAAACAATCAAGAAATATGTTTTTCAAGACAAATATAATAAACATTCAAGGTTTCCCTTTAGTCAACACAACATTTGATACCTCTTCTGATCAAGATTAAAGTTGAGGGAAAAAGTATGGAACCTAATTTTTTTTATTTTTGTCTTATGTGTCATAGACGAGATCTTGAAGCTAGGCTCTTGGCTCCAATCTCCTCAACCCTTGAGAAATCTCCAAGTAACTACAGAAAGAGAACTCCAACCCCCAAAGTTTCCAAGCACAAATCTAGAGCTGTAAGAATGACTCGATGGCCCCATATTCTTACCATTAAAGGATTTTCACGACTCCTTCCCCCACATTCATTCTTCTTGCAAATAAAATGGTTGAAGCCAAACTAATGATGTCAATTATAGCATAGAAGGGTGAGTTCCAAGTATCCACCTCAATCTAGTTCTAAAACCAAATGTAGTTGCCTACCATATGAATGATTCATAATCCCATTTAATACATCTTAGCGTTAATCCTACAAGAGTTAAGGCATCTGAGCAAATTGATAGGTATTCAGAGCTATATTGAATGGAGTAACCGTCCTCCCATCTCTTGTGATGGTCTTTGAGAGTAGGCTCGGCCATTTTAGTAACTATTACTCTGTTAATTTGACCCCAATTCTGACAAAAGGGCTGTCAACCATTATTGGAGCCCTTGATGGAAACTACCTGTCTAATTTTAGAATTACAGACTAAAGAATCCCATTCAACTATTTATTGCCTATATCCTCCCCCTCGCAAGTTAATAATTAACTCTATGGCTCCAAACAAAAATATTTTATTTATATTAACCACATACATCTAAATACATCAATTTTAATTATCAAGTTGCTTTTGATTTTATTAATATTATTTTAAATTAATTTGAGCACTTATCAACCAATTTAAGTCATATCAACCACATTCCAACAATACCTCACCACATAGTGAGTGAGGAAACAACACAAAAACAACATGGATGGAGGGGCACCACATCCTCCCCCCCGAGGATTTGACTTACTCCTAGAAGTCTCAAGGTAACATAAAATGTACGCAAATGTAAACAACATCAACTCATTAATAACATCATGACATAATCAAACAATTAAAGACACCCAACAAAACAATTGTCCAAACATGAATACCATACTGATGGGATTGCAAGGTGGGGGTACTCCTTGTCAAGGATGATGGAAGGGTTTAAGAAACTTCTTGTCAACTCCATATTCCACATCATACCCATTGGGATTGTAAGGCACGATCAGACCTAACAGTGTAGGTGGAATTAATTCCTGGTACCTATAGCTTGCATCCAAACAAGATGTCAAACATATATACCTCAAATAACAAGCACACCATGAGAGGAAGTTGTAGCATAGCAGGGCACTCGTGAACGAGTGATACTATACCGTCCCTCTCACCAAGACTCCAAATAGTAACCACATCATAATCACCTCATTAAGTAATCATTGATCAACAACATAATAACATTGTACAAGTCTATCTTCACCATTTTTTATCCATTCACATTATACTCAAATCAATACTTCTAATGTCATGTAATACATTTTGCTACTTCAGATTGTCACATTTTCACCAAATATTGCATAATTATGCATTCAAGGCACACATCATTCATTAGATATTCATCATTTTAACACAAGATATTCTACTTCATTCATTTGATATTCATCATTTTAACGCAAGATATTCTACTTCATTCATTATTCAACACCCAATCTCACAACATATGCTACACAAAATCATAATCTTATGCCCTTTCAAGACATAAACATAATTTTAACACATCAAAAACACCAAATCTCAGGTTTAAACACACAATCACCACATACACACTCAAATTCTCTCACAAGATACACACCACAGGACGACACAAGGGTCCCAAAATGCATCTCGGTAGGAAGAATATTGGTGCATTGCACACTACACCGAGGGTCCTATCCTTTACACTGATTTTCTACACCCTTGGACAAAAATCACCAAGAGAAAAACTCAGGTTACTAAGGGAGGATGACACAAAAGAAGAGAAAAAAAAAACATAACAAGAGTATGAGCAACTAGGTCATCGTAATGGGTTCGTAATGCCCAGTGTATGAACTTATGCTCTGTTACCATGTGTAATGCCCCACCTTGCAACCCCAAAGGAGACTAATACATGTCACTCACACACACACACATATATATGAACCTAAAAATAAATCTTCATAGTAATTCATAAGAAAATTCAACATGATTCACAATAATTGTCAAATCACCTTAACTAGGATATATTTCTAAAAGAGCTCTAGAAACATACATTTTCCAAGAAAAAGGAAAATGAAATTCCTAAGGAACAACTATGGTAGAAGGTTATTGAAAGGAAAACACATTAGCATGAGGAGAGTAGAAATAACATGGCATAGATAATTTGATTGAGAATCTCAAAGACTAGACTATTACATCTAAAATTGGAATAACCTATTCTATCATATTTTCAATCATAAGAAATACAAAAATAGAGTCAAATTCTATTAACACTATCATCACCACACAAAGCACAGGAGAAGGAAACATAATATATTTCAAGGAGAAAGCCAGGTGGCATCAATGAAGGAGTACCAAACTAGGGACAGGGGCAATGTCCTTTATTTTGAGAAGGTAAGTTTAAGATGAACTTTTGGGAGATGAACCTATGGCCCATAATAATCTATCAATCTCATTTGCATTCAACATAGGCACAAAACCCACCACTATTGATAGCGATAGAATATGATTACATCACTCAGATTACTACTGGCCTACATCTATTAACTAGACTAAACAACAATGAGAGATAGAAGGAGACGACACGAACTAAAGAATTTAATGTATCAACACACAATTAACTACTATTGAAGCCACAACGCACTCCAGTTCATAGCGGTTCATGACACCAACATACGGCCAACACATATAAGGATATGGAAAGAATTAAGGAATGACAAAAGTTATTTACTATGTCTTATACACACCTTTTATTGTGCAGATACACAGTCCATCATCCCAATCGATAAAATGCTTAAAAGTAGCTCAAACCTTACTATTATATATAAAAACATGTTACAGACTATAATCAATGAATCCAAATAGGATCTCATGCATGCATACCATCGATATAAGAGTGAGGAACACCAAATGAGAAAACGGTGACAGACGTATGAGTATAGCTATCTTCGCTAGCGACATTAGCATATATACCAATGATGCTTATAAACTGGCATAACACAACCTCTATAGGTAGGAAACGATCACAAACAAACAATATGGATAACCATTGAATTCAGTTCAGATGGGAATAATAATAACCTACAGGAACCTTTGTTTCCTTTAATTGACAGAAATAAGAGAATCCAAATAACTGGTCTCCATTGTCTGGATTATACACATAGTTTATAGGAATAGTCGGATGGTAAAGTTTCGCATGAAAACTCGCAATAGATACAGGAAGGCCCAATTTACACAGGATTGATACCAAAGACTAAGATAATCCCATATGTTGCATGGCGAATAATAAAGGAAGATATCTTACAAATGATACTTGTCTAACTGGTGATAACAGTAATTTACCTAACATTTCATATTACTAGTTAAGATTCATTGCCAGAAGAGTGTGAGAGAGCAGCAGCCTAGCACAGAACCATTGAGATAGATTTCAACTAAACAAAATGACTTCATGCAGAGTTGATATTTCTTGTTGGTTAAGAAAATTTGTTATTGCAACGAATTAGAAGAGATACACATAAGCTATAACGGGGAGACGTAAACACTTCGACTTGACATACAATGTCGATTCCTTGTATTTTATACAATCACTAATAGAACTTAAATTACCATACATTTAATACACATCAAGGATTTTTGTTCAAAAGTATTAATTACTTGTTTATGCTTTATGTAATACAATAAATGATTACCATGATACTTGATGAGTCTTATCAACTCTATGAACAATATACCATCTTTTAATCAAATCAATTGCATTCCTTTAACTTTTCCACTTCATCTGGGGCAATTATCATTTATCACACTTAGTAAACTATTCCAATGACTTGCATTGTTAACTTTATTTATATGAGAAATCCTTTTGGAGAACTCAATGATTAGCTAGATATTTCATCAAGTTTTTTTGTTCTCTTTAGCAATATTTTAAAGCTATCCATTCAAATTATTTGTCTGCCTTCAAGGATAATGCATATTTGTTTATATGATTAGTTATTTATTTATAGGTAGTTTTGGATTTTAGTTATATTCCTAAATCTATATATACAACAATGTAACAAAGAATGAAAGAATAGAATAATTTTATCTTCCATTTTGGATTTTGTAGTTTTATTGATGTTTTATATATTCCTTCAATTGGTATAAGAGAACAAACTAGTCCCATGCTTGTGATAATGGGAGAATAGAATCAGGTTAAATTCCTCTTGCTAGGCATGAAGATGCATTGACAGATGATGCAGAGTATAATGATGATCATGAGATGAATTATTGTGTCTAGCCGATATGAATATACTACTATGCATAAAGGTTCTTAAAAATTATTCCATAGAGAAAATATGGTCTTTTGTTGAAGTGAAATGAATAATGGACTATATGTTGTTGAAGTGTTGGGTAAATGAAGAAAGGAATCTATATGATCTACTGCCTTGACATTGAATTAACAAGAGGCAGTGTAATTTATGTGTGGTATAACATTCTATTGCCTACTAGGTGGTGGTTTCATGAAGGATCCTCTGATATGAGGCCTCTGAAAGGTGTGCAAAGCTATTTAAGTGATTTGTATTTATATTTTGATTGTAAGCCTTAATAGGTATAGTTATTGTTAAAGTTGACTACATTTTGGAGGTATAAGGCTAACATCCTTAACATCCACTATGAGAATCCATTTCTAGGCATGTAAAGGGGTTATGTTCTATTTTTTACTTATGCATCATTCTCTTTCCATACCATAATTAATTTGTAACTTCAGTTTTTAAATGCTATCATGGTATCATTGTTGTCTGTTTTTGTTATGCAACATGGGAAGTTTTTCTAAAGGTATATGGTTCTTGTAGTGTGAGTATATAGAGGAGAATGTGGAAGATCTTTTTAGGAAGAATACTACAATTTATTGATAGATGTTGAAGGAAAGGTTGGTCAAAAGGAGTAAAATGGTATACATAATGTACAATTTATTGGTTTTTGTGTGTGAATATGAGGAAGAGAGTTATGCTGTTGAAGTATGGAAAGAAAATTTTACTAGAAGTTTTTTTGGAATTTGTAAGAGGGGGGATTTATTATTTGTTTGTAAAAGTATTATTTGGTAATGTTGGCATATGTAGGTTTTATTTTATTTGCAATCATTTTCATATTATTATAGAGTTTGTTTGGTTGGTTGGTAATTAAAATTTGTATCTATAAATGAATTTTTAAGAGAATGTGTGGAAATCTGGAAGGGTTTGTAGGGGAAATAAGTTGAGCACTTTCCTTAATATTTTTGTAGTGTAATATTCCAAGTTATTGGTGAGATATAAGATGTTGATTGATCTTATAATGTTTTTCCTTGTGTGTGACAAGGAGAAATACATATTTGTAAGAACTTTTTGTATTATTGATTAAGCCTACATAATGGTATCTACTTTCTTTGAAGATGGAAATTTATTTCTACACATTAAAATTGAAAACTTGAAAGAAGCAAATAAAATAGTCGAATGTTGGAGATTTTTTTAGCCTACTTTTATGTAGTTTTGTGCTTAGTATATTTTTATACAACAAGAAATAGATAGATTACAAAACTAGACATCCAATGTCTTAGCACGAAAGAAAGATATTGAAAATTTTGTTCCTTCTAGCACTTCCATACAACAAGTGAATGAAAAGAAAATTGTGAGTTTGGGAATCTCAAAAAGTAAACAAAGGAAAATGTGGTCTTGGTTATAAGGATGTTGTTGGGTCTTATGTTTTAAAGTATTTTAAAACCATCAAATTTGTATCTAGAGGGATTATGAATGCATGCCAATTTGAATCTTCCTCTACAAGTGTTAAATTGGTGCAATCAAAATTATGTTCCTATTGTAGTCGTCGTGGCCATACTTCAACTTCTTGTTTTGATCCACACCCTTGTTCATTATGTACTCATGATTTTTCTTATTAGTTTTAGAAGAAAGTGCAAAAACCTATGTCATGTTACTAATCATTTGTTTGAATCAGTTTGAAAGGAGATATTAGATGGATATTTAGATACTACAGTTGTGATATCTTTGACAAAGGCTAAGTTTTATGCCCCAAATAAGGTTGTGTTGAATGATACTGATAATGTTGTTGGTGATGGAAATGATGTTGATAATGTTGTTGGTGATGACAAGGATGGTGGTAATATTGTTGGTGATAAAAATAATGTTGGAACTACTATTCGTGATGATAAAATTGATTTTAATCACCTTCAAAGTGTTATGGATTCCCTTTATGTTTGAGATCCCTTTTATTTTAATTTTTGTGACTTATTCTGATGATGTTGATTTGGTTGTTATTGTTTTTTGTTTTCCTTGTAAAGGGAACCTTTGTTGGTATTTGGGTGGAGACTTAAAGAAATGAGTGATATTTTCTTTACATGTTTTGCCAAAGATGAGTGATATGTTGTTTAGATGTTTTCTTTATTTGTTGATTATGTGGCATTGTTGGTTTATCTCTAATTTTGTATGTTGTTGGTGATACCTTTGGACATTTTTTGGTCCTAAAAATTATTGATTTATAGTTGGACTTTATTTTGAGATTGCAAGTTACTGGTTTTTGAACACTGCATATAGAGAGGAGATGGTCATGTATGGTCATGATTTGGAGTGAGAACAAAAAGAGTGACTCATGATGGTCAACTATAGTTTGATCATCTTTGATTGGAGTGAGCACTAGAAGAGTGACTCATGATGGTCACTTGTAGGTTGATCATCTTTGATTATAGAGTGAGTTTCATTGATGATAGAAGATTATAGATTCATCAGTTTTGGGAGATGGCTAGGGAGAGGTCCTAAGTCAAATAGTGTTGCAACACGTATTTTAGAGATTTTCTTCCAAATGTCCATTATGGGGGAGAAAATATGGAGTAATTACCATTTTTTCCCAATGTTCATTACAAGGGAGAATGAAGGATAATAAACATCTTTTTAGATGATTAGCTATTTGTTTAAAGGTAGTTTTAGATTTTAGTTATATTCCTAAATCTATATATACAACAATGTAATAGAGAATGAAAGCAATATAATAATTTTATCTTCCATTGTGCATTTTGTAGTTTTATTGATGTTTTTTGTATTCCTTCACACCTTAATCTCTCTTCTAGATTCCCTCTTAGAATTTAGTTAGGAACATATTTCTCTTGTATTGCATTATGTCATTTTGGTCAAAATTTATGATTTTGTAGGAAATTATGGCTTATAGGCTTGTTAGCAAGTTCTATAGGAAAATATTTTTCCAATTGTAGTTCCTAAGGGTTATAATATTTTATAGGTTGAGGGTTTCTTCCATGTAGCATTTGTACAACAAAGGCTACTTCCTTGTTTGCGACAAAAATATGTTATTTTGTAGACATAAGGCATCACCAAGTTTGGTTTCTACTAGTTTGGTTGTCTCAATACCAAAAATTTATACTTGAAACTATTCATATCCAAGGCTTATACCATACTTGGAAGTTTACTATCGTTAAAGAAATAAGGTTTTTTAGAGAGAAGACAATACCTTTGAAGCTATGTAGGAATTTCCCACTAACTATACTTACATCAACAACTCCTTGTTCAATCACAACCAAACCATCTCTTCCAATGGTTTATGCCACGTAGGCATACCAACTACACACTCCACAAAATACCTCCATGTTTTATCAAGAATCTACAAGCTTGATCCCTTCCAACAATTCTATCAAAGATTTTGTGGCATCAATTACAAGTGTTTGTGATATATTTCTATTTTTTAAAAGTCATTTATCAACCTCTCTTTCCATGAGAATAGGAAAAATATTAATCTCTAACAACTCTCTCCATTCTCTTTGACTTGATCTTGTGAAGAGTCTCTAACAACTGCTCATGAGGCCTCTACAACCAAACCATCCACACATGACCTCCTTTGGATGCCCCCAATGCCTTTGACTTGTGTTTTATTTCAAATATTTTACACATTTGTTGTTATAATTTTTTTTTTAGCATTTTCAATTTGACACTTTGTCAGCAATCAAGTATATGTTCATTGACCAATCAAACCATCACATTTTATGCTAAAAATTAATTGAGTGTTTGACCCAATCATAGTGTTTCCAAAGGGGCTTTTTGTTTTTCCATAACTAGCAAAT
The DNA here is from genome assembly GCA_007258455.2 of Sequoia sempervirens. Classification (NCBI taxonomy): domain Eukaryota; kingdom Viridiplantae; phylum Streptophyta; class Pinopsida; order Cupressales; family Cupressaceae; genus Sequoia; species Sequoia sempervirens. The sequence goes on from VDFB02058242.1 coordinate 323,060,192, forward strand.
GAGGAGTCAATATTTCAAGTGTAAATAGTTGAAGGGATGTTGGTTTTGTTGTTGATATTTTAGTGTCAAGTTAATTTCAAAATTGTGTTTTTCAATCTAGTTTTAACCTCCAAAATTAGTGTAATTTATACGATTTTTGATAGCACATAATTTTCACTCCATTCATAAAAAAATAACAATTATTATTTTTATTTCATCAAAATTTTGTAAGGATTTTAGATTTTTAATCAAAATTAAGTTTTGGAAAGCCTATTTTTCCATATTTGTAAAAATCTTAGTGAGTTATAAATAGACGTTTTGGCTTCTAAACTTGACAACAACTTCTAATTCTTGTTTTGCATCTTTTTAGGTGGGCTAGTTCATTCAGATATAATACAATTTTGGGGGGTTCTATAAGGAAAAATTCAAGTTCCTTGTTGTGTGTGCATCATGGATCCTAAAATCAACTTGTTAAGTCCACATAATTTCCACACATGGAAAGTGAAAGTACAACTTCAATCTAAGGGATTATGGAAAATGGTCAATGGACAACAAATGTAGTTTAATAGGTATTTTGAACAATTTAATTATCAAAACAAGTTAGATGAAGCAATGGGAATAATAGGTCTTCTTGTTTATGATAATTTGAGATTTCACATTGCTAGTTGTACAACTCTTAAGAAAAAGTGGGAAAAATTTGATGATCTCTTTGGTAAAGCTAATGAGTTCAAGATTTTACAATTGGGTATGTGTAGGGATATAGGGGACCAAAAAGGGGTCATAAATGGTAATTTTTTTCTTCTAAAATTGGGAAAGACTTACATTGGATGAGAAATTGAAGATAGTTATGTTCAAAATTTGAAGATACAATGAGAACAAGAGTCATGGTGCTTTGAATATACTTTTTTTTTTTTTGAAAATGACAAAGATTAAGGGGTTCAAAAAGGAGGAGAACACAAAATGCTTCTATTTCTCTCAAAAAAATATAACATATAGCATTTGGTGTGCTCCCCCTAAGATGTTAATTTTTTTTACTTTTTAAAAATCACTTTACTGAGAAATTAGCTAACACGATGTAGTTTATTCTTACTTTTTTTGTTATTTTTTTAATGAATATATAATTTTTACTAGTTTTCAAAGTGGAAACATCTTGAATAACATAAAATTGAGCATGCTCCTCCCTAATTTTTTTGGAAATTAATCATTTTTTTTTAATGTGTAAAGAATAGAATCTAGTTTGTAAAAATGTATTGTCTTTCAAATTTAAATGAATGGGTAAAAAATGAGACTAAAAATACCATACTTAAGTTTTTGACAAAAAAATGGAGACACTAGAAATCTAGGAAGTAAAGATCAAAACCCTAAAATATTTCAAATGTGAAAAAAATTGCATGCTTAGAAGGCTAAGCTCAATAGTACTACGTCTATTTTTTACTTAACATTGAAACACATGCAAACCTAAGGGAGAGCACACTAAAGATTTTAATTTTTTTTACATTTTTCAAAAACATGTCTTGGGCATTGAAATGTGTTCCCAACCCTTTGGGTTGGAAGATCAAGTAAAATCCAACCCTAAGGGTTAGAAATTATCAAATATGGAAATAACACAAGCGCACTATAATACACTAACATTGTAATAAAGTCACATTATTTTATGCACTATATTTAAATAACGTGCTTACATTATATTAAAGAAAACCTTCACCTTCAATTTGGCTCTCCTTTGTAGTTTCCTCCCCTCTCCATCTCTGACCCTCTCTCTCTCTCACCTTTCTACTTCCCTCCCACTCTACCTCCATCCCTTCTCTACCTCCTACCCCCTCTCTCTCTCTTCTCTACTTCCCTCCCCTTTCTCTTTCTCTCTCTCACTCCCTCCTCTCTACCTCCCTTCCCTCTCTACCCCATACCCTCTCTCCCCCTCTCTATCTCCTACCTCTCTCTCTCTCTCTCTCTCTCTCCCCTTGAGCTACCTCCCTCCCCTATCAACCTCCTATCTATTGGTTCTTTTTTCTTGAAACCCTCAATTCTAAGATAAAATACAATTCCTATACTAGGGGATTAAAAATTTAAGACAAATATATTCCCTATAATCAAATAGAGAATAATGAAAATCTAATGAACAAGATTGGACTCAACCTTTTTCACATTGAGCCCCATAGGACTAGGGATGCTAATCCCATTATATGTCTCAAAGAATGATAAACCCTTTTTATAGGTAATGCTACAGACCCTTAAAATATAGATGAATGCTAAAATCACCATTATATAAATAAAGGATGTTTAAAACTACATCAAATTCAAGCATGATACCTTATACTTTGAATGGTGTTTAGAAATAATATCTCACATGGATACATGTCTTCATCTCAAATACATAAAGGAGTGATAAATGGACAAATATTAGGAATATCCCCTATATTCCTTAAACTCCATGAAGATAAAGAAACCCTAGTAAATTAAACTTAAAAGAAATGTTTATTGAAATTTATAAATTATCTAAATCATTCTGGTTGGTTCTTGAGTATGGGAATGCAATTTAGAAATATTGGTACCTATATTTTGCTATAGAGTCACATTAGCTTAAGTTTTTATGTCAAAGTGCTAAAACATATCCTAATGACCTTTTTTTATATTACCACTTGATGATAATAAGATCTCTAGAGCCTACAACATGATTCTACTTAATGATCCATTTGATATAATACTCCTATTAACCTTGGGAAATAATTTACACTCTTCCTTAAATAAATAGCAAACCAAAAGAAAGCTCATCACAATATTTTTTTATTGAAGTTAATAACCCTTGATTATTTCCTTCAAATATAATTATACATCAAGTTAGAGATAATTACATTGCAGTTTTTTTTTCACATCTAGTACAAATTAGGCTACAAAAAAATCATGAAATGACTAATAGCCATGCACTACACCCACAAACAAATTAAAACCAATTTTCCATTTACAATACTTCCCTTTGAAAGAGTTTTCACTTGGGCTTTCCTACATCCAAAACCTTAGAACCAACCCAGGTCTAAATGATAAATACATTACATTTAAGGAATGGAGAGCTAGATTACACCCCCAATTCACACTTAGCATACTAAGCTTCCATTGATATGCAAAAAAATGGCATCTATAATATGCCTTTGCACCTTTATTTTCATTTTCCCCCTCATTTGCAACTAAAAATTTTTATCATCTTTTTCATTTCAATATCATGCAAAAAATTTACCTATATGTAAAAACCCATTAACCGTTTCATTTTCACTTGTATGTGATTTTTTATATCTGGATAAATACCCACCTCACTAGTAGTTAAAAATGTCATTTCCTGTGTATTTTAGCTAAAAATCCTCTTTGAAGTTGGTTTGACATTTTTTCAAATACTTTTCTAGTAACCCCTCCACCTATGCATTTTGTTTCCAATAAAGTCCCTTTCCTTTGGATATTACACATTATTTAATGTAATTGGGAAAGATAATTTTGTATAATATTTTTAATACTTGCAAAAAGCATTTGAAACCACCATTAGATACAAGAATCTTCTATAAAAAAAAGGTTTGAGACCAGGCAAGGTATTTTTGCACTTTTTCATGTCATTTTTAGCTGCAAACACCCTAAAAAATTATCGTTAAGTCACCTCTTATTTGTTGAAAACAAGGTGGAACTAAGATACAATATTAAATTCTATATGTGTATTCAAATCTGAAAATAGGATTACCAAATATGATTATAAAACTAGATTTACATGAAGAAACCATTTCAAAAAATAACTCCACACAAGAAAAGATGGAAATTATATTACTTATCTTCACAATAGACTTACTTGTTGATCTCTTACAAATTAGATGCTTCCATACACCTGAAAATGAAACAAGATGATACTACCATCTCAAGGCTCCAATTAACAGAACTTGTGGGAGGCAAAAACACAATGGTAAACCAAAACAAGAGGTGCCAAAACTACTTGCAAAAAAACCACGTCCCTTACTTGGAAAACAAAGTGTCATGATAATAAATTTATTAACATGCACAATGTTTCAACATGGGTTCCTAACCCATATCCCCTTCAACTTTTGTCATTCAAGATGCTCTAGTGACTCTTCAACTTCTAGATGGAGAACTAATGGATGCCTATTCACCTCTGAACTTGGTGACCCACTCAAGACTCTTCACATTTCCAATGTGAACTCCTAGGAGAGATAATTTTTTCCTCTAGTGATGTGTAACCACTACTAACATTAAAGATCCTCTCAAAAATATAATTACAATTTCCTAAATTAAAGAAATTTCTCTCATGTCCCCTGGGAAACTTTCCGAGAAACATGAAAAAATAAAAATGGCATAGGTTAGCAAGGTAAGTGTCACCTAACCTAACATTATCCCACTTGGAATTATACACTTCAATAATATCCAAGATATACAAATTATAATAAATCAAGTATATTGATCAAGGCCCATGACCTTCCTGCACCAAGAGTACTTATCCATGGTCACAGGCTTCATAAGAGAATCTACAACATTATCCAAAGTGTCAAACTTATCAATTAAGACCTTACCATTCTCAATGATATTAAACATCAACATTCTTAGTATGATAAATAGCACTCTAACTGTCACATCCAATCCTCACTATCATGCAATCAAAACCAATTCCATTACCAAGTCTTTATAACCATACTACCTCCTTAGAGGCATATGTAGCAACCATATACTCTTCTTTAGTGGTGGGAAAATCAACTGTAGGTTTCCTCTTACTCATCCCACTCATCGCACCTCCAAACAAAGTAAATATATAACCGCTAATTGACCCTTGACTATCTAGGTTACCTATCAAATTTACATCAGCAAACTCCTATGTGTCCAATGAATTAACCACATCATTAGTACCATGATAAACCAAACAGTTATCTAAAGTACCAAAAAAATATCTAAACTCCCTCTTAACAAAATTCTAATGCTCTTTACTAGGGTTAGACATAAACCTTCTTAGAACTCACACTTCTTGGGCTATATTTGGTTTAGTGCAAACCATTACATACATTAAACTACCAACAAAAATAGTATAAGGAACCTTAGACATATCTTCGAAATTATCATAAAAAATAGGATAGATATCTAAGCTCAACTTAGTACCAATTGGAAATGGAATACTAAATTAGTATATAGTCATGCATATGGGTATGTGTAGGATCATGATCGGCCAAAAAGTGGCGATATGATGGGTATTTGTAGGGTATATGGTTGGCAACTTATTTTTACCCAAAATTGATGAAATGAAAAGGGTTTTTAAAGGAGATTTTTAGGTTTCCACAAATATAAATTATTCCTTACTTTGAATTTAATAAATAATTATTATTCATTTTCTATTTGAATTATGACTAAAGTCTTGATTGATAGGCTGATTGAAAAACATCTATAGCTTTCAAACGGTATCATATTTTTGGAATCCAAAAAATGCATAACATTATATGCTTTGCATACTATAGGATTAAAAATGGAAAAATTTAATTTCATGAAGTTTTGACCAAGTTAAGGTGGTTAGACATACGAGTTTTTATAATTTTTAAAAGTTGTAATAAAAAAATCATAATTAATTATTTACTTGGAAAAAAATTACAAAAGAATATGTATCACATCTGGACATGTTTCCTCTACTTATTTCTAAAATCTTATAAAAAAAATATAATCATTTTATTGTCAATAGGGTCCGGTTAGACAGACAACTACTTATTTTTTCCTGAAATTTAAGTACTACTGCATTGAAATTTCAAATTTTCACCAAATAGATTTAAAAAAAATAAAAATAAACCTAGTATTTTAGAAACTACATTCAATTTGCTACAGATTCTATTCTTACATATTGTTGAAATAATATAGATAACTTATTCAAATTTTTACGTCAAGTTTCCTAACTCTGAATTTTCAAAATTCTTTGCCACTTAAGGGCCTGTTTTTTCCATGATGATCCTGCACATACCCATATTATACCTTCACAAAAATTGTATCCACATACTCTAACATAACCAAATATATTGTGAGCTTGATTTCTACTAATTTCCATCCCAAGAATATATATTTTTAGCCCCCAATTACTTCATATAAAATGTGTCAGAAATTTGTATCTTTAGCTCCCTAATCATCAAGTGCTTAGTTTTACTCATGAAAAATATATATCACCAACATACAAGACAATGATTAGAATCTGATCATAAATAACCTTAATATAAATATGAATAATTTTTTCCTTAATCATTTTTTTTTATTTTCAGCTTTTATATGTTTTTGGCTTCAGATGTGTCCATGCTAAAGGTAAAGTTGCTTGGAAAGGTGTACAACATGCCACGTGCTGGCTACACAACTTTCATTTATAACCTTCATTTCATGAGAGAGCCAAGACACATATCAGATTGACAAATATTTTCTTAAGGATGATTTTCAGAATGTCTAAGAATACCCACTTACTTGACACACATCTCTTTGCTACAAGCAATTTGTGCTTTTATGAAGCGATCTCTTTTGGAGTGTGTTAGAGCTTGTTGGGTTTCTTTTTGGTTTTCGAGATGGAAACTTTGAGTCGAAACTGTTGAGCTATGTGATTGATCAACTAAAATTTTCCAAGCTGTATTCTAGGATCTGATCATTTTTAGATAACGATCTTTTCTAAATATCTAAAAGGAATTAATGCGGCAGTTGAGAATTGATAACAAAAGATTTCCATGACCTAATTAAATATCTATAATCAGATCATGAGCTACCAAATGACAACATCTAGCAACAATTACTTCTAGAATGTCATGACGGTCTTCTTTTTTTCTAGCTATAAATGGGAGGTGGCAATAGAAAAGGAGTTTTTCCCCAAAAAGTTCCAAGTTTTACTTTCCTTTTCTAATGAAAAGTTTCTTTAGTTTTTTTAAGTTATAGAACTATTTTTAGAAGTAGAATTAGCAAAACTGCTTTTCTCTGGCATGTTATATTGTTTATGCTCAAACTATTATCAGATTGGCATTTGACCTCTGTTTTAAAGTTCATTAATATTCAAGCATGAACCATTTGGAAGAAATCTTTGAGACTATGCATGTTATAGCCTTTATCAAGTTCTTTCTTTATGTTTTCATTTAGAATGAAACACTGTGTTAAGATGAATTCAAGTAGTTTGAGTAGTTGATTTCTATGATGTGGGCTTATATGGTAGGATAATAACCTATGAAAATTGGACTATGTCTGTGAACTTCTCTATTTTTTTGAAAGCTTGTTGTTTTGTTATATTATGTTGTAAGAAGAGAGAGTTTATGAAATTTCTAATTTTTTTTTTGTTAGCCTTGGAAATCTTTATGTTTGATGAGACCTTAATGAACACTACTTGTGGGGAGATTTGAAAGACTACATTGTGTTTGTATTTAGCTTTTGTTATTCATTCTCTTCCCAACAATGAAGGGTTGTGGCATTTTTTGTCTAAAATATCATTCATAGAAAAGATTGGGTTTAAAATGTTGTGAAAACTTTGGCACATCCCATTTTCTTGTTTTATGTTTACATTTTCTTCTACCCTTTTCTCCAAAACTCAAAGAAGAGCGAACTTTCAATAAAAATCCTGGAGGTATTGAATGAGGCACAAATTAGTCCCCCACTCACTGAATTTATCATAAGGCTATCAAAGAGGTGCAAGATTTGATGATCAATAGTTCTTTTTCTATCATGCCTAGTGGGACATGAAGTTTCTTGAATGCCTGATTAGAAGTTAGAAAAATTTCTTAAATTAGGCCAAGGAAAGAAGCTGGAAGTTTCATGCCCAGAGTCCAAACAAGAGCATCCTCGAGAGGCCATTTCTAGTACTCCTAGTTAGCCACCTCAATACCTAGGAGAAGAAGACTTATAGGTTTTGTATCACCTGTAAGGAGTAATAGAGCAAGGAGTGAGAGCCCAGAATCTAGAGCCTTATCTACTCCACCTGGAGGCCAAACTTTCCAAATCAAAATATCTGCATACCCGATTCATAGGAATTTGTTCTCCATGGCTCATATAGCTATCCCTACTCCTAGAAATTTTGTAACTTGGGATAGTGGTAGTTTGCTTCAACCACCTACACCCCTAGACGTATGGCCTGCCATACCTGCTAACGCCCTTAAGACTAGTCCAAATTTTTTCTGAGAAGACTTCAAAACCCCCTTTCGAACACCTTCACGATATAGCAGAGGTATGTAGGGTACATAACATAGTAGAGGGAATTATTTCTCTTAGGCTATTAACCGCCTCTTTCAAAGGAAAGGCTCAAGATTGGTATCAATCTTTGGTCTTCAGTTTTATCCGCTCCTAGGATCAACTCGAAGAGAGGTTGTTCAGACAATTCTCAGAGAAGGGAGATCATTCTTTGTTGCTACATAAACTAATCACCATCAAAAGAGCCCTGCAAGAGGCCATGAATGAATTCAACACCAAGTTTGATAAAATCTTGGAAAGAATCTCTGTGATTTCCCAACCTCCAGTTGTGATGGTGTTTATGTTATACTTGATGGCTTTCAATTCAGATATTGCAGTGATGATAACCTCCATGGGAGGGGATATCTTACATGACAAATACAAGTTGGATGTGCATGCGGAAAATAGTTTGATCGATGTCGGGAAGCTTCCACCATGACCTTTGATGCCTATGTTTATAGAAATCTATGGTAGTCCTCGGGAAGAAGCTACTCCAAGCACTTCTACTAGACAATTGATTTTGGCTATGTTGTAATCCATGTATGTGTACCCTGCAACACAATGTAGCACGTCAAGCTCTTCTTCTGTAGTAGTGGACATTAGTGGCATGAAAAGTATCATTTAGAATTTCACTAAGGAGTTGGTTCTCATCAAATGACAATAAGCAACACCTCTAAAGTAGACCAATTAAACCTATGATTGAAGTAGGCCATCCTATCAACAAAACACGTACAAAGGACCCTCTAGAGTAGGAGGTCAACAAACAATGTATGCAAACTAGATAGTTCCAATCACCATGCCACTTCAAGAAGTGAAGGAAAATCAAAATAAAGAGTTAATCCCAAGCCAAAAATAACTAGCAGAATATGAGAATGTATGGTTCTTCCCATGTAGTGATAGTCATATGCCCCAAAATTGTCTGAGGGGAATATGCAACAAAAGATAACAAAACAAAGAAACAAGGGAATGCTCCCAAATGTTGATGAATATGAGTCTTCCAAAATGGAAAATGCTCACTTCAGAGTGCAAATTCAAGGAATGTCCTTTGAGAAAGAACTGGATATTGTGTCTGATCAAGTGTTATTTTCATGGATGGAGGAAGAAGATGTGGTATTCACGAATGAAGCTCCAATGACTAGTACTCCACAAGTATAGTCAAAATACAACACAAGATCCAAAAGAAGGCTCATGGGAGAATATGTGCAACAAGCTTTGCCATGTCCTCAGCCATGAAAACTACTACCACAAGAAAAGAAACTCCACAGGCCATAGGATGACCTACTCAACAACAATAGAGTTCACCGTTGCCAAAGAAGGAGATGAACAAGATACTGGTCCCATTCATGATGGATCACTTTCCTCCAAAGATGAGAGAGATACCACAATTTGAGCCCAAGGTCCAACTACTCAAAACACTCAATGTGGTAGAACAATTGAAGAAGGCCCCTGCCAAGATATCTCTATGGGATGTCATATCTATCCATGAACAAAAGACATTGCTTCGGGAAGCTTTAAAGAAGGAAGAACAAACACCGTAGATGTATGCAACTCTATTGTATGATCAAAGTAAAAATAAAGAACATATGTCAAACCATCAAGTTGCAAAATCCACAACTTTTGTGAATGACATGGACAATGCACAAAACAAAGAGGTTAGCAAGCCAAAGCCCACACCTTTAGTTTTAACACTTACTGTGGTTGATAAGCTTTTTCATAATAACGTGATTGATTTGAGGGCTAGTACAATGGTCATGCCAAAGCAAGTGGTTGATTCCTTGGAACATAAGTATGAGCCCCTTAAGAAGGGAATCATGCAATTATAAGGAAAGAAGATTTCAACCATCAATTGGATAAAAGATCTATCTCTAACCCTCTTCTCATGTCCAAGCAAAATGGTCACACAATAAATAGTGGTGATAGACATTCCCCTAGTCTTCAAAATGTGTCTTTCAAGAGATTTCATTATGAAGCTTGGTGGATATTTGGCACTTGATTGGTCCTACCTCATATTGAGTACTAAGCATTAGGAAAAGATGAAGATTATGTTTGAATCTTTGCATCTCAAACACATAGCAAAAAATGTAGTCATATGCTTTGAAGCAACACATACCTCTTTCTCGCAAAGGGAGAGATATTGTGTAGAGATGCTAGAAGATGCAGAAGACATGAGTGATCAGACTCACAAGGAAGAGGTGCTACTCAACCAATTCATTGACTTTAACCCATTTGGAAACTTTCATGTTCCAAGACTAGGCACTCATGTGATCTTCAATGATGATCAAGTCTTTTTGAAATTGATAAAGGATTGGGAGGAATATAATGATCTAAGTGACAATTGTCTATGGACCTTATATTGTGATGGCGCCAAATGCAAAGTCGGTTCTAGAAGAAGTATCCAACTAGTGTCCCCAACATGATCAAAAACCCTCAAATCTTTTCATTTTCAGTTCTCATGCTCAAATAATGATGCAAATTATGAGGCCTTGGTCCATGGTCTAACCCTTGCCGAATGAATGGGTGTAAAGAAAATGCAAGCATTCAAAGATTCAAAATTAGTTGTGAGCCAGGTCCGTCGAAAAGGAACTATAAAGAATACAAGAATGAAGTCATGTAGACATCAGATATGGGATCTAATTGAGATTTTTGAAGCTTTCGATATACAAGTTATTCCCTAATTTCAAAATAGGGTTGTTGCTTGGATGGCTTCTATCGGTTCACAATTTGATCCAGCTTCTAATTCAACAACAAAGTAGAATGCAATACAGGTCATTGTTTGACCAACAATCCCCAATAATGATCAAAGTTGGCAAGTATTCGAGGATGACATTTACATCGCTTCCTTTATACATAAATTTAGAGGACCTTCTGATTAGTCACAACCAAGAGAAGAATCTCCTAAAGAGTAGATTATCTAATTAAAAGGAAATAAGCTTCCTCGAGGTTTAATTTCCCTTGAAAATCTCTTTGACTATGAAGATGCAAGAAATGGAAAGTAGAGGTTCACTATGGACGTGAGGGACTATGAAGAGCTTGATGTCGAAAGTGGTAGAAAGTTAAAAGTCAGAAGGGAGGTTCTGGGAAAGGATAGGGAAAGACTAAAGGATCTATGTTTCAGATATAATGGGGTTATCGCTTGGACCTATGATGATCTCAGAGGGTATGATCCAAGCATAATTCAACATACCATTGACTTGGCAGAAGGATCAAAGCTCATCTAACAGAAGCAAAGGCCAATCAATTCGAAGGTCAAAGTGTTGATGGTGCAAGAGCTCACCAAATTGATCGAGTCAAAGATCATATATCTGATTAAGCATTTTACCTGGGTATCAAAACTGGTACCAATTCAGAAAAGATTAAAAGCACAAATTACATGTGTCATATTTTATAAAGGAATTGGCCAATAACAAACAAAGTTCTAAAATTCGATCACATAAAAGCAGTCTTTATATTTTGAATTTCAAAACGGTGTAAACTAATGAGATGTAGAACCTTTGATAAAGTTTATTCCTATAATTTTTTAAATTTAAAAAAAAAAAAATTCATTAAGTTTTTATCAATTTAAATATAGATTTTGGAATGCTAAAAATTTCAGAAAAGAGTGACTTCATGGGATGTCAAGAAACAAATTGAAAAGAACTTCATTTCCACCTAATTTTTTTTCTACAAATAGGTAATTTCAATAACTTGTGCATAGAAAAAAAATCAAATTTTGATGGATATTTTTCTCGTAATAATGTTTTTAAGTCAAACCTATCAGAATTTGATAGTTTTCAAAGGACGTCAACTATTGTCAATCTTTTTAATCATTTTTACAAAACAAATTATACCCTTTCAAAGAAGACTCTCCCCTCTTGTGCCCCATATAATTTTTTTAAAAATTTAATATGCTTTACTTTTTTTTAAAAACAATTCTAATTAGCCTCTTTTTTAATTTTAACAACCTACTTGCATTATTTTAAAAACAAAATATATTAAAACTAATCAAAATATTAAAAAATTGTATATTTGGATTCAACACTTCGAGCTCTACAAAAGGGTATTTTTCTTTTTTGCAAAAAAATTATTCTAACTAGAGAAATACTCCTCCAAAGTTGAATGTTTAAAAAAAAATTGAAAAAAGCTGAGTTGGCTGCCAAGTAGGGTGCCAACTAGACATGCTTGGCCAAGTATGTTTTGGTCAAGAATGTTTTCTCCAAAACATACTCGGTTGAAAATTGCATGATATTTCAAGCTATAAATACCAAATACGATCACTATTTTCATATTTTTGGCTGAACATATTTCGCCGAGTTGCATTTGGTTGAAAACTCTTGGGTCAAAAAGGTACCTTCCACATTAGTGTCACGTGGTTTTTGCCAAAATCCACTTGGCCAAAAATATTTTGGCTGAAAATAGTTCACTCTGAACTATTTATTTGGCCAAAAGCAGCACACTATTGTGCTTTTACCCAAAAAGAATGGCAATATTAGGCTTTATGTCAATTTTTGAGATTTAAATAAAGCTTCGCTAAAATACCATTACCCTTTGTCGTTAATGGAGAAAATCCTAAGACTGTGGCCTGATTGGAGATGTTTTCATTTTTTTATGGTTTCTCAGGCTATAACCATGTATATGTAAAGGAAGGTGACCAACATAAGACAATGTTTACCACTAAGTGGGGAACGTTTGCATACTCAAAAATGTCGTTCAAACTTTCAAATGTTGTAGTGACTTTTCAATGAGCAATGGATATTGCCTTTAGAGGATTAATTAATATGATTATTCTCATATATTTGGATGACTTAACAGTCTTTTCAAAGTCAAAGGATGATCACTTTGATCATCTAGATTTTTTTTCTAGAAGTGTCAACAGTTTGGGATTTCTTTAAATCCCAAAAAATATGTTTTCAAAGTACCGCAAGGTAAGCTACTTGGTTTTGTAGTGTCAAAAGAGGGAATATCAATAGACCTCGAAAGAGTGAGATCCATAATGGAATTACCCCTACTAGTAAATAAGAATGGATTGCATTCTATTCTAGAAAAGATCAACTTTGTTAGCAAGTTTATTTTAGATTTTGTAGGCATTGTGAGACCTATCACGTTGATGCTCAAGAAGAACCTAATTTTCAAATGGACCCCCAAAGGAAAAGAAACTTTTGAGTTGATAAATATAGCTATCACGGTCGCTTCGGTGTTGGCTAACCCATACTTTTCTAAAGATTTCCTATTCTATGTGTATAGCGACTAACATAGCATAGCTTCGGTACTCACTCAGAAGGATGAGGAAAATAAGAGTGAGAATCCTATTGCATTTCACTCAAGGACAATTAAATATTATAAGGCCAAGTATAATTTTGTTGAATAGCAAGCTTTCACCAATGTTAAAATCCTAAAGAAGTCCTAACATTTGGTGTTAGCCAATAAAATCACTATTCTCATTGCACATACCAGTGTGCGAAGTATATCATCAAAGGTGAGATAACCAAAAAGAGGGAAAATTAGATCACCAAGATCCTAGAGTACAATGTGGACATTAGACCAACCAAGGTGGTTTGAGGAATAAGTTTGTGTGAATGCAATACATAGGAATCAAGTTTTGTAGCTAAAAAGGAGACCAATTAGGTCTACTCTAACTAGTTTAGGTCCGATGAGTCTTGGGTGGTGGATCGAACATAGTATATGCAAAAGGGGCACTACTCAACTAGCCTCCATCCCACAAAAAGTGATATTACCAACTGCAAGGCACTAGGTATGTATTAATTGAAGGTATATTATTCAAGAGGAATTATGATGGTGTCCTACTCCAATGCTTAGACAATCCATAGGGAGAAAGAGTTTTTAATGAATCCCATAACAATCCTAAGTGTGGAAATTTCTCTCCCAAGAAAAATTCTTTGAAGATAATGTGAGTAGGATATTATTGGGCTTCTATTTTTTCCAAATCACACCACCTGGTGCAAAAGTGTACTCAGTGCCAATTCTTTGTTGGAAAAAGAAAGAATTCCATTTTCCCTTTGCTCAATGGGGTTTGGATTTGGTGGAAATGATAAATCATATTTCTAGTGTTGGCCACAAGTGGATCCTTATGATGACCGACTACTTCACAAGGTGGATGAAGGTTGTAGCCCTAAAAAATGCCACAAAGGGAAAGATTGTCAATTTCCTTAAAGAACTGGTAACCAGATTTGGTTTTTAGAAAACTATCTTATCCAATAATGCTTGAGCTTTTGTAGGTTCAGGGATGTCATATTTTTCTATCAAACATGAGGTTTACCTCAAAACTTCATCAAACTATTACCCACAAGGAAATGGGTTAGCAGAGTCAACCAACAAAAACCTAATTAGGTTAATCAAGTGCATCGAGTCAAAACGACAAAGGGATTGGCACAAGCACCTGTGAACTACTCTATGGGAAGACCAAAATACTCCCAAGTAGATCTTGAAGACCTCTCCTTATGAATTGGTGTATGGAAAATAGGTAGTTTTACCCATTTCCATTGAAATCCCTACTTTGCAACTACTAAAAGTCCTGGAGATTGAAGAAAGTGATGAAATGGAAGTACAGCTTGCAGAACTCCTCAAACTTGAAGAAGATAGAGAAAAATATCATGGAACCATGATCAGCTGCCAATAGACAATAAAGCAGTGGTTCAATAAAATGGCCTCCAACCCAGATTTTAGGGAAGGGATCCTAGTACTAAAGTATGATGAGAGCACTGCAAAACCAAGACAACATACCAAATTTGAAGCGTAATGGAAGGGACCCTTCTGAATTAGCACATGCAAAGAAAATAATGTGTACGAACTTGAAGATATAGAAGGTAATGCTTTGGATATACTGGTGAATGATATTTATCTAAAATTATTTCGTTAAAATACAAAATTCTTTGAAAAAAATTAGTAGTTGTGTACCATATGTAAAAATTTCTGTAAATACATTTTAATTTTGAGAATAAGCCATGAGAAAAACACAAAGGAAGTAGAAAGATTGTATTATATTATATTCATTGAAAATTACAATGTAATACAATAGCCCAAGACTTGGATTTAAATATGAAGCCCCATCGAGTGAACCCAAAAAGAGTCACAAAGAAAAAAGAAGCAAAAAGGAGGAAACATGCAAAAAACAGAGAAACTACACCTCCAGTTGTTGTCTAGAAAGTTGAAGCAACTCATCATTTGGTTTTCTTCTTCTTATTCTTCTTCTTCTTGGTTAGGATGCAAAAGGGGATTGAACACAAAACACACATGGGCTTGACACAACACAGACCATAAGCCTAGTCACTATGGTTATACACTAGAAACTCGAAGTGCTTCCTCTAGTCAAGCCCCGAAACACACTCCACATCGTACTCCCATAGTAGGTAGGTGGCCATTGGTAGAGATGTTGAATGATTCCATTCAAGGTCCATGGTGTTGAAGTTAGAAAGGAAGGGCAACTTGGTTACGTCTATCCCAAATTCCATGTGCATGTGGATATCCATGGCACTTGGAAGACCAATTCTAGGGATAACTACCTGCACAATTTTGCTAAGCCCTTCCATCAATGTAGAGTCAAACATTTGGTGGCATAAATCAATTATCATGGTCTTCGACATGTTTAGGTCAAGTAGGGAGCCGACAAAGCGGGAAAGTATGTTGCAGTTGCTCCTCAATTGGTTCTCATTGTCAATATTGTCTAGGCCAACTACCCACTTGAATGTAACCAAGCCAAGGCGGTCACACCTTTTCACCAGGTGCTTAATTCTATCATTGGTGATCTCTCTTATAAATTAGTATTGCAGCCTCCATGGGAGAATCCAAATAGGATTTCCCATGCTAGTAGACATTCTAATAAAGCAACAAATTATGGTAGAATGGGAGATAGCAAGAAAGCTTGCTAAACTTAAAGGTTTTTTTTTGAATGAATATTACAATAAGGTGGCATATCTATATATATAGAAAGGATGGGCTAACAAATCCAACTAACGAGAAGTCCATTTTTGGTCGGACGAAAACAAAAAACTACCAAAGCAAACAGAGGCCAACAAATAAATAATACAGTAGATTTGATAGGAAGTCTTGAGAAATAAATTTGGGCGTTGGGAGTAAATGATCTCATATGTTGATCATCAACATGTGTCATTTGTCATAATCAGTACCAACCAGCTTACTTATGTGAAAAGACATGGATTAAAGTGCTAAATTTTGACAAATTAAATAGGCATGTCTTTTCAAGAGTTCCTTGCATTACTTTAGCACATTTCTCATAGATAAAGGCACAATTTCCAATGCAATGAGCTTATTTGTAAAAGAGGCAGTGGAGAGAATGTAGTAATTCCATTATTGCAACATTTTTGGCATTCCCAAGGGATATGGATCTCAAATCCACATGTATCACCTTGGTTGTAGTATTTAATGGATTAGCGGTAACATCGTAACCTTAACTGCATGTATGTGGGAGGGAATCAACTGCACCCAAAAGTAGAATTTTTCTAAAAAGAAAAAGGCAAGTGGTTGTCTTCATTGAGGAAACTCTCTGCAACTTCTTGACACATCCATGGTGGAGCCATCAACATTTGGTAGAAAAGTTGAAGCCTCATCTAAAAGGCTTAGTTACATTGATATCTTTGGGCAACACTCATTTGCCGATGCCCTAGCACCTAAGGAGTAGTTGTTTGAATTTTTTTAAAAGGTGCAACCAAATAGGCGTATCGGGAGAGAGGTGGTGCATGATTCTGTCAACAATATTTTTGACCCCAAGTTAACATCTAACCATAAAAAACTTAAGGAAGGGGCATTACAAATAATGATAGATCATGGGTCATCTGAAGGTTTTTCATCTTGGCTCTAGAATTGTGGCCTACCATAGTTCATATTGCCTGTCATACACCCATGCTCAGATCTGGTGGACACATATGCCAAAAGATTTAACAAAAAGATAGGCACCATTGAGGGTAACATGATCAAAGTTACAATTTCTGCCGAAGCCATATGTGATATGTTTTGTATCCCTACCACTTGGGGCACCAAATATTTTGATGAGGAGATGATGGAAATCTCTTAGGAGGAAAGAACCTAGAAGGAAAGAACCGTGAGAGGCCACTGTCCTTTTCCCCTTGCATGCAAAAAAATAAAGAAAGACACACAGACTGTCTTCTTGATGATGGACTAGATTTATGGCCTTGATAATGATGAGGAATTCCATCCCTTCCAGATGGGCCTAGCTTTTATGCTCAAAAGGGAGAAGAGTCAACAATATTATGATTTCGTTGATGTAGTAGTTGGAGGAATGCTAGAAAAATTGAAGAACTATAATATTGAGTATAAAATCAGGTATTCCTCTTCCTTGGCCCACTTGATTTTGCATCAAAATTCTTAGTTGTTGGAGAGAAGTATGCCAGTTTCTAGGTTTGATGCTAAAGGCTTCCATCAACCAGTTTATGTATGGACTCATGTGCTTTCAAAAATGGGGGATTACTACTAGTTTGTAGATCATTTTCTAAGGCCAATGTTTCAATATTTGTTGCCATGCCCTACGGGCTATTTCTCTCCTAAGGTCATACAATGGAAGAACACTCCACTGATCCCAATGGATTATTTCCTAAGAGAGGATTTTATGTTTATCAAATTTCATGGTTTTTTCGAGTAGCCTTTCAGACTCCCCAAATTTGTAATGGATAAAGTTTTTGTGTTGGAGGCATGCCATCAGGCAACCCTTTCTGAAAATGCCTATGACACCAAAAGAAATGAAAACAAAGATATACCCACTACCCTTCACAATTTCCAATAGTCAGGTGACACTGGGGAAGCAGTAGGTTGATGGTAAGCTTACAAACCTACTAGAAGCCCTAGGCTTGGTCCTCATTTTGACACACGGGACTACAATCCAACAAAGCATTTCACTTTTAAACATGAGAGTTAGAATTATTTTGAGAGTAGGAGGAATCTAACTTGGTAAAGGCCAAAAGTATACATTGACTTGGCCTGCATTCCACTCAAACAACTAAAATGGCTGAATTTCTATGTGCTATAGGTGGAGTAATAGAGGAACCTTCCAATGGGTAAATCCCTCAACACATAGTTGAAGCAAAAAGGGTGGTTCAAAAGAAAGAAGGCAGACTTTTGGAGGTCCCAACAAGAGATAAAATTCCCCAATGCCCTATTTGGAGATTTTTAGCCATGTGAAAAAAGGTTCAAGGAGATTTATTATCAGGAGGCCGACACTAACAATAGCAATCCAAAGACAAGTCATGCGATTGAAGAAGAGAAGCTCCTATTTTGTACTTCTCATTCTCAAGAATTCAATGTGAGGAGAGGCTTGAGGCAAAGGGACACACAAGTCATTTCCTATGCCAGTGCTTGAAGCAAAGGAAAATGGACTCGATGGTCCCCAAGAGAGTTCGTTGTGGCTATCAAAGACCAAGTTGTAGAGGGATTGTCCACCAAAGGATCAAAATGTACCAGTTTTAGTCGTGCAAAGAGAAGATGAGTCCAAGATCTAGGTACACTTGATGCATCATCTTAAGGAGAAGAAGAAGTGGAGTCTATTCTACAAGGTGTTTTGACTGCCACGGCCTAGGTAGGTTTTACTCTCTCTCGTCTTCCTGCCTCTGCATCTCTAGTTACTCTTATGTCCCCATCCATGGAAAGGAGTCCTCAGTCCACATGTCTTGAGCTTTTGATCTTGAATACACCCCTTGCCATTTTTAATGAACCTTCTGAAGCAACCCCCACATACTGAATGAGCAACATCCGCCACAACCACTATTGATTCTTTAATTGCCTTATCAAGGGCCCCCATTGAAAGAGCTGAAACATCCACGTTTCTCATCATTCCTGGTCCATTTGCTTCTAGGAAAACATCTCTCCTTCTACCTGTCTCTCTTTTCACCTTGACTGGCTTTTCCCCTACCAAGAAGATTGTGATGGCACTCTCAAATTTCACAAATTTAAAGTGCTCATTTCAAAAATTTTGTCTCCACACTTTCAAAAGTCCAGCTGATGAATATGCCCAAGTGACCCACTTTGAGGGTCGTATTTTAGAGCCTATTGATTTTTGTGCAAAATCCATTTACAAGCTAACTCATGTGTCCTTTGTGAATGTGCATGTCAATTTTTAGCTTCCCATGATGAGTTTTGTCAGGTTTCAAAAAGTGAAGCTGGAGGGTTTTGGCACTTTTCTATTGTTTGCAAACTTTCAGTTTTGCAAAGTAGCCTCCCATTTGAGCTTGCATTTTGCAACTAGATGACTATCAAGTCAAAATTATTGTTTCTTTCAGTTACCCATACAAATATGAGCTAGCATGTCAGTTTTCAGAGCCTAACAACTTGATTTACTATTTTTAATAGATCAAAACCAAATGAAAATTTTCATGTTTTGCACTTGGACTTTTCTAAAACCTTTCTAAGAGGTCAACTTCAACCTTCAATATTTTTTGATTAATGATGATTCGAGAAAATCCCTCTTGCACATGTGTTCACTACACCAAAATGACCTAGCGTGTCCAGTGGCAGCTCCCCAAGAAATGATTTGGTATTTTTCAATAATCTGATTGGGTGAGGTTTAATTGGTTTAGAACAACTATTTGTTGCAGAAAGTTCAAGAGGGCAACTTTTTTAATTAATAAATTTCACCCTATGACTTGTTTTGTTGAGTCATCTATTGCATTCAATTCTTCGACCAAATGTTTGCATGCCTACAAGTTTTCAAAACTCCAAGAGGTCGTTTGACCAATTTTCAATGTTGATTCCAAAGTCGACTTAGCTAGTTTTTACCACTTTTCAAAAGGGTCATAAAATATATTCTATTTGCAACCCAATTAGTGTTTCAACTTTAGAAGCATTCAAAGGCCATATTTGATCAATTTGAGCATGAAAGTTGTTTGAAAACATTTTTTTTTAGCTAGACCCACATGGGGCCTAGTATGCTTTACATAATTATGAGCTTCTAAGAGCATTTTTACCATTGTTGTGGGATATCAAGAGCTGAGATGGTAAGATTCATGTTGAAATAAAGTCTCTTAGGGTCAGAAGTATGAACTCATGGATAACCATATTATAAAGGTGTTAGTCCAAAAGGAATGAAAGTTTTAAAAGGGGAAAGAGAGAAATGGATATGAGTTGCATAAAATGAAAGCTTTGAATTAACAAAATAATTTGGTGAGCAATCTAGTGGTCTAAAGGGGCTAAAATTGTCTTCCTTTTGATGAATTGATGCATAGGGAACACAAGCCCACACTAACTATCTATACAACCTTTTTGAATGCTCTATTTTATCATCACCTATAAGAAGGGAAAAGGGATGAAAACTATCATTGGTCGGTGGCACAAGTACAAATGAAAGCAACAATATAAGTTGCCATGGGATAATGTCACAACATTATTCAATCTTGTTAGGTGTTTTGAACAAATCTGATGTACTAAAAGAAGCAAATCTTGCTGCAACACGTTTGTGGAGAATTGAGATTCATCAAAGTGAGGAATTCACTAGTTCCTAAAGGTTTAGAATCAATTGGAACTAGTTATCATGCTACTTTGGTAAGTTAATAACATAGAGTAAAATCAAGATGGGTGGAGGAAGGTTTCTACAAAATTGTAGCCAATACAATTGGAAAACTCACTAGTTTGCTAAGCACTCCCTAAAGAGAAACTATTTAGAGTTGTTAAGATCCTTTGAATATGTGTTGATGGCCTCATTGCCACAATAGACAGTGCTCATGGCCTTGGATAAAAAAAAATGTCAAATAATATGTCATGTCATGGGTTACCACAACTATAACGCTAGCTGAAACTACATCAAAATTGTTTGGGACATTTCCATGTTTGTTACTACGCACATGATTCTCAAAAGAATACCTCAATGGGATGCCATCAAGAGAGTAGGCACAAACAGTGATTTGCTAAGTTTTAGAAACTTTTAAGCAAGTGAATATTGGTAGCCTGCACAACCCACTTGGCATAATCCTTTTGAAATGCAACCTCATGGAATACTTGGAAGGAAAAATAAATGCACAAAATACTACATTGAAAATGCATTAGAAACTTTGAAACAAATGCAAATACCAGCTATAGATGTTGCACCCAAAATTCTTCTTCTCTATTGCCTGTGCTATACAAAAATTTCTTTAGGAACCCTCAAGCAAATCCAAAGAACCCGCACAACCATCAAATCATGAAGGTAGAATGTTGAAAAGGTGTTAAAAAACTTTCAAGTAGATGTAATCTTATGGAATGCCATGTTTGCAGGATATGCATAACATACGGGATGAGTTCGTTGAAAAGTCAATTAGAAACAAAGGACGCCAACATTGTAGGGTATATACAAAATGGATTTGTTGAAAGGGCTTCAAGAAAATGTAGTTAGGAAGTAAAATAGGGTTTCACTTGTGCTGCCATGGGATAAAGTCACACCACTATTTAGTTTGGCTGGGTTGTTTAAAAAATAATGTGATACTTGACTATTCTTGCTAGCAAAGGACAACCACCATGCAAGGACAATATGTGCTTGCTGTTACATGCATCTAAATTTTGTGAGGAAAGGTAGAGCTGTGTGGAAAAAATTTCTAATTAAACATTTCAAAGGGAAGCGATTGGTTTATAAAACATAAAGGAGATTTGCAGAGCATGAGATGGGGTGCCATCGAGCGAGTCAAAGGATGGACTAATCAATAGAAATTTCAACTCTAACACTTGCAAGGGATGGGCACACACGTAAAATAAATGTGATTAAAGTCCAGAGGAAACTCTAAGGTTTGCATATAATGGGATGCATGTAATATGAATAAGATGCATCGAATGAGGATATGCTTGAATCAGATTAAGGGGTTTTAGCACCTACAGGTAAAATATATCAAAATTGTTGATGCTAGGAATAATGGTGCATTGATTGAAGGCAATATGTTGGTAGAGTGAACAAAATGTTGTTGAATGGACACCATAACCTGCGAAGGAGCTGCACGAGAAAGAGAGCGTGAAAGAAATAAATTAGGGCAAAGCAGACTAGCATGAGGATCAATGATCAACCAAGGGAATAGATGAAATCTTAGCCACTCCCCCCAAGTTTGCGAGAACAAGCTACTCACTAGTTAATTCTCATATGATCAATGAGAATGCTCCACATGGAGGTGGTGGGCCCGACAAAGTTTCTTTAAGAAGGTGAAATTAATATTGCCCAATAATTTTTAATTAAAACCTTTGCTCATAAAATTCAAATTTTGCATTGGTGGGTGTAAAGTGCAAGGTAAAAAATTTAAATTAAAATAGTGCAAGGTAAAAGCCACCATTTAAATGGTAAAGTAAGAACATTTAAAAGGGGAAATATAAATGTGGGCCTGAGATTTTGGGGGCATATTTTAAATAAATATTTGAAGTCCTGCAGTGTTTAAAAGGGTGAAAGTATTTTTAATAGGTGAAAATATTGCACGAGCAAACATTTTAAAAAGGGGGCCCATGTGAATTGAATATTGCTTTGTGCACTATTTAAGTGGTTTTATTTTAAAGCTAGATATTTCAAATGTGAAATGAAGGTAAGTTTCAAGAGTAATTCCTTTTTGCTTGAAGGCCTTTCATGGTAAAAGGTAAAAGTATTCACTAAGGGCAAGATGAAATTTTTTGTTGCTAGGCATTCAAAGTAAGCAAATAATACTTTTTTTTTGGAGAGCAGGTAAATAAAGATTTTAAATGGCACATGAGGTAATGTTCACGTGAAACTATTTGTGAAACATTCTGTTTGCTGGAGAATAAAATGTAAAGGATGATATATTGTGCCTGGTGCAAAATATGTTATTAAAGGGACTCTTTATTAAAATTAGAGCATTATTATTGGATGGGAAGTGAAAGTTTACTATGTAGCTCCAATTTACTAAAGAGGAAAAATGAAGAATTTTCACGGGGACGAAGATATTTTATCATAGCTGCTGGGTGGATGGAAATTCCTCACATGGGAAAATTTTATGTTGCTCAACAACTTGAGGAAAAATCTGTTGCAAAGGGGAGAGATGAGAGAGGCTTTGCGATTATGTTGATCAACGGTGAAATATATTTCTAGATGGCATCTACAAATCTTCTTATGGAATTTTCTAATTTTCTATATCTTCTTTTCTCTTCTCATTTTGTAGGGGTTACAAAAAGTTTTGAAAACTCTGCAAGTTAGGCAGAAGCTTTGGGTAGAATTGTAAAGTTAGGGAGAATTGTAGCTGAGTCACTAATCTAAGATATTTGTGTTTTGAGTTGAGCTTAATGCTTATATTTTATCTGATAATTGTCTCCATTTCTGAAATGTAGTGCTCTTTTGAATTCAAGAATGAAAATTATTTGGTTCTTTTCATGCACAGTTGTTGCATTCGAGTTATAATTGTTATTTCGTTTTGTTCATTGAATGATGTAATTTCTTTAATGAATGACAACTGCATTTATTATTGCCTATTGTTCAGGGAATAGTGTAATTGCTTCAACAAATATGACAAAAGTGTTGTGTTTAAGGTGGATTTGTAAGAATGATTACTACATAAAGCTACAATGGTCTTGTTTCCAAAATTTGATAATATTTGCAAAGATCTTCAGAACATGTTCAACATTGTAAGATGAAAGGCTTGTTATATGACTCCATAGCCCATTTCTTGGCACTGGTCAATTATTATGCTTCTGTTGTTTTTAACTTAGTCCCAAATTCTTAAATCATAAATCATTTCAATTATGTTTTGTTGAGTTATGTGTGTCATGTTCTCCATGCTAGTTTATGAAATTCACTCATTGTCTTGCCAATATTGAGTGACATTTTATGTTTCTCAGCATACTTCTATGAGAGCATTATCTGTTAAACAATATCCTGTTGGTTGTGTGTTTGAATCTTTATATGTTGCTAAAGGGTCACCCCCTAGGTCTTACAGAGCTTGAAGTGTAGGGTCAATGTTTGTTAATTTCATTTCCTATCAATTGGCCAAATCTATATGTGAATCTGAACATAAGAAATTGGCTAGTCTTTAGGATTCATTTGATCTATATATTTGGAGAACCAATAGAATGGCGACTCTGCTGGGGAGAAGTTTGAATCTCCAAATGCAAACTGCTTAGTTATAGAGTCATATTATTGTTTTCCATTCTAAATTTTGTTCAAATATTGAAGGATTTCAAACCTGGAGAAAGAATTTGTTACAAAACTTGAAAAATTTCATGATCTATGGTGTTCTATTGGTGAAAGGAACTTAGAAATAAATTTACATGTGAAAGAACTTCCTATTGTTTGAAGTTCAGTCCTCTATCAAGAGAGGTGGCGACTCTATTACAAGAACCTATTGAAGAGGTGAATACAGATCCAAATCTATAAATATTTCCAATCAAAAGAACAATTTGTAGCAGTTGTGACATTTTTAGGTATTCCTCACCTTTTGTTTTCAAGAAATTTGTGT
This sequence comes from Sequoia sempervirens, assembly GCA_007258455.2. NCBI lineage: Eukaryota > Viridiplantae > Streptophyta > Pinopsida > Cupressales > Cupressaceae > Sequoia > Sequoia sempervirens. Next base: position 323,084,737 of record VDFB02058242.1, read on the forward strand.
ATGGAAACCATATTTGAGTATCTTAGGAGAAAATTATGGTTCCCTATTAGATGAATTTGCATTAAGAAAGGGAACAATAGTAACTCTTTTCATACTTTTGATGTGTAATATTTGTAATGATGTGAGAAGTATGCTTATTTTGAATTATACCTTTGAGAAAGTTTCAAGTGAGAAAGTTTCAAGGAACATATATTCAATCTATGTTTTAGAATCATGGTTGATTTAGTAAATGATGTAATTGATGACCATGTATGAAGCTAAGAATGATTGAATTTGAATACAAGAGGGTTTCCCTATGAAACATCAAGTAAAAGTACGTAGGGAAAATGAGTTTTTCCAAGCCCTCAAAGGGATTTTTTTATTGAAAGGTATATGCCATTGGTTTTTAGTGGCATTAAAGGTTTCCCAAATCTGATTCCTAAAAATGTTAGGAAATATTTTCCAAAATTTACAAGGAAAAGTTCAGAATCAACCTCTAAACATTTGCAAACATTCATGGATGTGATGGGGGATTATGAGGTGAATCATGAGGATGTTGTTATGAAGCTTTTTGTTCAATCCTTGAAGGATGATGCCAGGGATTGGTTCTTATATTTACCAGCATGTTCGATTGCTTCATGGAATTAGTTTATGACAACCTGTGTTGAGCAACTTGGAGAAAGGGTAAATCCAAGTGTGGTGAGGAAAAACTTTATGGAGATCCATATAAGTGAAAATGAATTGGTCCCTATTTTTAATCTCTGATTTACAAAGGAAATAAGGGAAATGCCAGAAAGTATGTGACCAAATGATGTTGAGTGTTTGGTTGTGTATCTTGGTGCATTTGGCAAAAAGATGAGTTTCTTGTTAAGAGATAAGGAGCCTGCAACATTACATCAGGAATATCAGAATGCCATGGATATTGAGAACAATTTGAAGTACTCAATGATGAAATGGTATTTGGCTGCAAGTCTTAGCTATCCCAACCCACCTCATGCAAAGAGCATTCAGGGATTAGATAATGGAAATGATTGTCAAGATAACGATGATTCTAATGTTGTGATTTCTCCATCATCACAATGCACGGATTATAGTGAGCTCCAAGTTGAATGTCAACAAAATTTGAACACTGATGATCAAAATTATTTTGTACATGAATTGTATGAAATGAAGAGACAAGAGGGAGAATCACCATATAAGTTGTTTTGAGATTTTTGGATGCTTTGATAGAAGTCCCCAAAGATTTTAGACCTAAGGATCCTATGTGCATTGATCTATTTTATGAGATTTATGAATCTAGGCTGAGTACTTTGCTAGAGGCATTGAAGCCCCATAACTTTGATCAAGTACCTGATTGGATAAGGATTGTGGAATCAACCAAGTGTGGTTATGTACAAAATGTGAATTCTCAAAATGGAGACAACAACTATCCTCTTGAAGAAAATCATACAACAATGCAAACAAGTGAAGAGAATATGTTAGAAGAAGAACATCCATATTGTCATATGTCAGAGGATGAACATTGTAATTATCTCACAATCAGCACATGTGAAAATCCTTGTAGTAGTGAGGAGGATGAAGGCACATGGGATGATAACAAAACTTAGATATGCAAGAATGTTTCTCTTGTGATATCTAAGATGATGGAGAATTAAATGAGACGCTGGGTGTTACTTCATGTCACGATTTTATCAGTGATTACAATGCATGTGTTGTTGATATTTCATTAGAAAATAGTGATTATGATCCTAGAAGTGCAGCCTCAAGTATTCATTCTAAAGATTTTGAACATGGTTTATGTAGTGAGGATTTTTCTTGTGATGAAAATCATGATGAGCTTGGTAGTTCTAATTGCTTCTCCGAAGATTGTGATTTCTTTTCTGAGGATGATATGGAAGCATATTCCTCACTTGAAGAGTGTAATAATATAGATGCTCGTGAAGTTACTTGTCGACAAGTGAAGGAACAAATTGCATGTGATGAATACACTGAATGTAATTCGGATTCACAATCAATAGAGCATTCCCATTGTGAGAGTGATGTAGAGTTTGAAGACAAATATGTGTATGATCAGTATGTTGATTCAAAACATAATGTTGAATGTGATGAAGATGTTGATGAGTGTGCTTATGCCCCTGCTCTTCATGATTGTTTGTATGAAGCAAAGATGGAAATTTTCATGATACATGAAGAGCATGATGATGAAATAATGGATTCATTTTGGAGTAATCAAGTGGCACATTGTGACACATACATGGATCTTGAATCAATATCATTACCCATTGATGATATTGAAAAGATTATTGATTCATATGACAATAAAGTTGTAGATTGTGTTGATACTGCAAAATTTTTTGATCCATGTATAGAGTAGCTGAGAAGTGAAAATAGTGGTGAATCTCATGTTAGTGAGTGTGAAGTTGAATACAATTGCTTCTTGTTTGATTTTCTCGATCTTGAGAGTATGCACATGGACATGTTGTCACCATATGTGAAAAGCATTGATATAAAAGCAAGTGAAGATTCTATTTCTATTGCTAATGAGGAATTTTTAGTTAGCAATGCGTCTTTCACACCTGGATTAGTGCACATATCAACTGATATTGCACATGAACTTTCCAATGCACATGGGTGTCTTTCTACTATCCCTATCGATGTTGAATTGTTTGAGCCTACTCTGGGGGTATTATGCATTGAGTTGAACAATGATGTCAAGAATGAATCAAAATATGTTCTCAAACCTGAGATGAGTGCATTTACTAATCCCTTATATTTTAATGTTGCATATGATCCCTGTCTTTATGATCCCTATCTTTATGATACTAGTCTTCATGATACCACGGTGTGTTCTAATGTACCTGAACCAAAATGTCAAAAAGTGTGCTCATGTTGCAATGATCCATATAAGAATGCCCCAAAATATGCATCTTTTATCTTTGACATATGCAAAGATGATTTGCATGAAACACAACAAGTTGTTTATGAGAGCTTTCAGTTTGATGTGCAAACTAATTTTGATGTCAAAGATCAAATGGACTATGAATGCTTCTATTTCTCAATTCAAGTGAGTGAGCATTTAATGGAACATTATGATAAGCTAGCCAAGGTAAAATGTCACAATGGTTATGAATTTCAGTCAATGTTTGATTGCTGCTACAGTTTGACATAATTGTTGGTGACATAGGAAAGCACAGTGATGTAGCGGGACATGTCAATGACCAAACTAGTTTGTGGGTAGTCCATGAAAATGTCTTCAGATTTGGCCCATGGAAGACAACAAAGAATAGAGTGTTTGACAGGGGTAAATAATGAATTCACATTTTTCATTTGGTGTCTTGGGATCACCAAGTGAAGTTGAAAAAGAAGAATGAATAAAGAAGTAGTTTGAGGACACCTAATGGACTCAGTTTTTGGTCTACTCCCCATAGATCTAGAATCTTTCCATGCCCATTAAGGGCATACATCCCCAATTGGAGCCACTAATGGCACTCTCGAATTTCATAAATTTGAAGTGCTCATTTCAAAAAAATTGTCTCTACACTTTCAAAAGTGCACCTGATGAACATGCCCAAGTGACCCACTTTGGAGGGTCATATTTTGGAGCCTATCGGTTTTCATGAAAAATCCATTTTCAAGCTCACTGATGTGTCCTCTGTGAATGTGCATGTCAATTTTTAGCTTCCCACAATGAGTTTTGTCAAGGTTTCAAAAAGTGAAGCTGGAGGGTTTTGGCACTTTTCTACTGTTTGCAAACTTTCAGTTTTGCAAAGTAGCCTCTTGTTTGAGCTTTCATTTTGCAATCGGATAATTTTCAAGTAAAATTTATTGTTTCTTTCAGTTCTCCATACCAAGATGAGCTTGCATGTCAATTTTCAAAGCCTCATGACTTGATTTGCTATTTTTAACAGATCAAAACCAAATTAAATTTTTCCTATTTTGCACTTGCACTTTTATGAAACCTTTCTGAGAGGTCAACTTCGACCTTCAATATCTTTTGATAAACATGTTAGAAACCAAGATCTAAAATTCAAACCAGACAAAATCCTTCCACAGAAGAGAAAAACAATAAACAAAAATCTTTGCAAAAAGATGTGCAAATAATATTATTCAAGAATTCATAATTACATGATAATGATTTGCTTTATAAAAGAAAAGACGCATAACCCTAATCTTATCTTGAGCAACAAGATAGCTCAACAAGATTAGGATGGCAATAATTAACCTAGGAATTAAAATATTACCTAAGTAAATTTATGCAAGTGTAATTAAATATTAATTACACTAACAACCCCCCATAAGTGCAACTTAGGGAGACTAAAAAAACATGCGCCTAAAACTAGGATGAATGCAAGAAAGCATGAATGGGTCTCAGAAACAAGCCCTAATTAGGTACCCATGTACAAATGCAATAATGAGGTAGAGAAGGAAAACACAGTGGGACAAAACCCCCCTACAATGAGATGAATGATGCAAAGAAGCACTGGAAGAACACTATGGAGTAACACTAGAACCGCAATCCGAAAAGCAAGGAAAGGTACGTCTATCTATAAGAAACCAAAGCATAATCATAATAATGTGATAGTAGACCCAATTCCACAGAACACTGGAAATCTCACAAACTGGAACAACCCTGGAATTTATGAAGCAATAGTAGATGAAATGATGACAGAATCTAGAAACCATGTATCTCGATGTCGATGCCAAACAGAGACTAAAACTCTTCCATGGGAACAAGTACGATAAAGGCTCTAGAACATTAACCATAAAAGCATGGCCCTCAAATTGAGAAGGATCTAAAGCAATGCAGATCAATAACCATAAACTCTCAATCTAAAGTGTGAACCGATGTGAATATGATATGTGTCAACCAAGAGCAAGAAATGGCCAAAAGAAACTAGGAAACCAGATATAACCCATGCTAGCTATCATCAAAACAAGATGAAGATCAAAGTGCATGCACACTCTAATTAGATTATTATGCAAGAAACCCCCCTAATGGATTTTTATCTCAGTTCATTTCCTACAATAACCCAATGATTGTAAAAGGAGAGAATGCAAATATGCATAAACAAAAAATAAAATGATGTGGTACTGAAATGAAGTACAAATATTCAAGTTTCACCTTTCCAACTACCAAAACATCCAAGTAATCTCCAAAACACCCATTGGGAAAACTTTGGAATAATGATCAACTTGGGATAGATACAGAAAAATGTGCATGGACATCAAAATAGAGCTCCTCAATACCTTTCCAATGCTGCAAAGATGGCGAAAATCGGAGATCATGGAAAAAAGTTATGAGCTCGAAAGCCAAAAATGAATATCTGACTTTAAATAAAAATAAATGTAGCTAAACATAAAAATACCAAAAAATAAACTACACCACAGGAAATTACTCATAACTAGATTTCTGGCAATATCTCGTTTGCCCGATTTCGATACCGTATACCCAAGTTATGCCAAAAAGAAAAAAACTACTCCTTGAAGGAAAACTGGGGTTAGGAGGGGGCAAAGAGGGCTGGCCGTACATTGATGTCATGCTGATGTCATCCATTCATGAGCTTAAATTTGACGGCCTGGAAGCTGTCGGGGAAAAAAGCACCCCCTGCAAAAAAATTTGATAGGTGTCGGTATATTCTCTACATGTCGGAATATTTCATAATCATACGGTGTTGGGCGCGGGCCCTTGGTCCATCATAGGATTGCGGCTGCAGATAGGAAAGCCCTCAAGGGTTGTCGAAGGGCCCCCGGTCCTCCATGTGACTGGGGCAGAGCCGGAAGGAGCCCGTAAGGGTGGACTGGCCGGTGGCCTATGGGTGGCACCGCTAGTCTGAGCGGCTGGCGGGTGGCCACCTGGTGGCTGCCCGGTAGTGAGATGCTTTTATATTAGGAGCATTGGTGTGGGAAACAATAAACACACTTTTTTAAATTTTGTTTCAATTTTTGTGCCTCGGGAAGTGAGCTAGGGAGGTTGTATGGCCTGCCTGGCAAATTTTTTTTGCCTCATAATCAACTTTATCCAAAATCAATGAAACAAAAGGAATTCTTAGGGTTTTTGGCCACTGCGAATTGATGGTGACCTCTGTTTGTGCCTAAAGTGCTCCAAAAATTCAGCTACCCCCAGAGCTTGCAAAAAATCTCCAAGCTTGAAACCCTCACAGATCTAGCAAATGATGACCAAAATCTACAAAATAAAAGCCAATTTCCTGACTTTTTCTGGCGCTCTGAATCTAATGGTGAAGCCTAATCTGATCCAAGATGCTGCATAAATGAACTCAAGGAATGAAACCCTCAAGGAATCCAGAACAAACTCTGCAATGATTTTCTTAAAAATTTGAGAAGGGGTTGCAAATCAAGGCTCTGATACCTTGTTAGAAACCAAGATCTGAAATGCAAACCAGAAAAGCCTTCCACAGAAGAGAAAAACAGAAAAAGCAAAGCTTTGCAAAAAGGTGTGCAAATAATATTATTCAAGAATTCATAATTACATGATAATGATTTTCTTTATAAAAGAAAAGATGCATAACCCTAATCTTATCTTGAGCAACAAGATATCTCAACAAGATAAGGATGGCAATAATTAACCTAGGAATTGAAAATATTACCTAAGTAAAGCTATGCAAGTGAAATTAAATATTAATTACACTAACACAATGATGATTTGAGAAAATCCCTCTTCCACATGTGTTCACTGCACCAAAATGAGCTAGTGTGTCCAGTGTTAGCTCACTAGGAGTTGATTTGGTATTTTTCAATAAGGTGATTGGGTAAGGTTTAATTGGTTTAGAACAATTGTTTGTTGTAGAAAGTTCAAGAAGAAAATTTTTCCAATTAATAACTTTCACCTCATGACTCGTTTTGTTTAGTCATCTATTGCACTCAATTCTTGGACTAAATTTCTGCATGCCTGCAAGTTTTCATAACTCTAGGAGGTCATTTGACAAATTTTCAACGTCGATTCCAAAGCCGACTTAGCCAGTTTTTACCACTTTTCAAAAGGGTTAGAAAAGAAATTCTAACTGCAACCTAGTTCATGTTTCAACTTCAGAAGCATTCAAAGGCCATGTCTGATCAGTTTCAGCATGAAATTTGTTTGAAAATGATTTATTTTTTTTAGCCAGACCCACATGGGGCCCAGTGTGCTTTACAAAATTATGAGCTTGTAAGAGCATTTTTACCATTGTTGTGGGAATATCAAGAGTCAAGATGGTAAGAGTTCATGTTGAAATATAGTCTCTTAGGGTCAAAAGTATGGACTCATGGGTAACCGTATTATAAAGGTGTCAGTCCAAATGGAATGAATGTTTTAAAAGGGGAAAGAGCGAAATGAATATAAGTTGCATAAAATGAAAGCTTTGAATTAACGACAAAATTTGGTGAGCAATCTAGTGGTCTAAAGAGGCTAAAATTGTCTTCCTTTTGATGACTTGATGGATAGGGGACACAATCCTACACTAACTATCTATACAACCTTTGTGAATGCTTTGTTTTGTCATCACCAGTAAGAAGGGAAAAGGGTTGAAAACTATCATTTGTTAGTGGCACAAGTGCAAATGAAAGCAATAATATAAGTTACCATGGGATAATGTCACAACATTATTCAATTTTGTTAGGTGATTCAAACAACTCTGAGGTACTAAAAGAAGAAAATCTTGTTGCAACACATTTGTGGAGAATTGGGATTCATGAAAGTGAGGAATTCAATGGTTCCTAAAGGTTTAGAATCAGTTGGAACTAGTTATCATGCTAGTTTAGTAAGCTAATAACATAGAGTAAAATAAAGATGGGTGGAGGAAGGTTTCTACAAAATTGCAAATAATACAATTGGCAATCTCACCAGTTTGCTAAGTAGTTCCTAAAGAGAAACTATTTAGAGTTGTTAAGAGCCTTCAAATATGTGTTGATGGCCTCATTGCCACAATGCTAATTCTCAACATTGTTCTTGGAGACTTCTTGTGCAAGAAGTGGGTAAAACATGACTGTAGCTACACACCAACATATAGAGGAAGATGTCTGATATTACAGTCAAATTAATGAAGCAAAAACTTTTGAGTGGCTTGAAAAGTGTTGGTGGTGCTAACATAGAGATGGCTCTTAGCCTTGGATAAAATGAATGTCAAATAATATGTGGTGTCATGGGATGCCACAGCTCTAACACTAACTGAAACTACATCAAAATTGTTTGGGAAATTTCCATGTTTGTTACTGCACTCATGATTCTCAGAAGAATACCTCAATGGGACACCATCAAAAGAGCACGCACAAACATTGATTTTCTATGTTTTGGAAAATTTTAAGCAAGTGAATATTGGCAGCCCACGCCACCCACTTGGAATAATCCTTTTGAAATGCAACCTCATGGAATGCTTGGAAGGAAAAATAAATGCACAAAATTCTTCGTTGAAAATTCCTTAGAAACTTTGAAACAAATGCAAATAGTAGCTATAGAAACTGCGCCCAAAACTCTTCTTCTCTATTGTCTGCACTATATAGAAATGTCTTTAGGAACTCTCAAGAAAATCCAAAGAAGCCACACAACCATTAAAGCATGAATGTAGAATGTTGAAAAGGAGTTAAAAAAATTTCAAGCAGATGTAATATTATGGAATCCCATGTTTGCAAGATATGCATAGCATACAAGATGAGTTCATTGAAATTTCATTAGAAATAGAGGACGCGAACATTGCAAAGTATGTGGGTATGTGCAAGATCATGATGGGCCAAAAAGTGGCAATATGATGGGTATGTGGCTAATGAATTTTTTTTTACGCAAAATTGATGAAATGAAGAGGGTTTTTAAAGGAAATTCTCATCTTTCTAAAAAATATAAATTATGATTTACTTTGAATTTAATAAGTAATTATTATTCATTTTCTATTCAAATTATGACTGAAGTCTTGATTGATAGACTGATGGAAAAACATCTATAGCTTTCAAATGATATCACATTTTTTGAATCCAAAACATGTGTCACATTCTATTCTTTGCATACTATAATATTAAAAAAAAAAAATTGAATTTCATGAATTTTTGACCAAGTTAAGGTGGTAAGACATACGAGCTTTTTTATAGTTTTTAAAAGTTGTAATAAAAAATTCATAATTAATTATTTACATGGAAAAAAATTAGAAAAAAATATGCATCACATGGGGACATGAGTCCTCCACTTATCTCTAAAATCTTATAAAAAAATATTATCATTTTATTGTGGTTAGGGTGGTTAGACAGACACCTACTTCTTATTTTTTCCATGAAAATTAAGTACTACTGCATTGAAATTTCAAAATTTCACCAAATAGATTTCCTTTTTTTTAAACAAACCTAGTAGTTTAGAAACTACATTCAATTTTCTACAAATTCTATTCTGACATATTTTTGAAATAATATAGATAAATTATTTAAATTTTTACGTCAAGTTTCCTAACTTTGATTTTTCTAATTTATTTGCCACTGAAGGGCCTATTTTTCCCATGATGATCTTGCATATACCCATGTAAAAAATGGATTTATTGAAAGGGCTTCAAGCAAATGTAGTTAGGAAGTAAAATAGTGTCTCACTTGTGCTACCACGGGATAAAGTCACACCACTATTTAGTCTGGTTGGGTTGTTTAAACAACAATGTGATACTTGGCTATTCTTGCTAACAAAGGATGACCATCATGCAAGGACAATATGTGATTGTTGTTACATGCATCTAAATTGTGTGAGGAAAGGTAGAGTTGCATGGAAAAATTTTCTAATTAAACATTTCAAAGGGCAGCAATTGGTTTATAAAAAATAAAGGAGATTTGCAGAGCATGAGATGGGGCACCATCAAGCGAGTCAAAGGAGGGACCAATGAACACAAATTTCAATTCTAACACTTGCAAGGGACAAGAACGTGCCTGAAATAAATGTGATTAAAGTCTAGAGGAAACTCTAAGGTCTACATATAACGGGATGCATGTAATATGAATAAGATGCATCGAATGAGGATATGCTCAAATTAGATTAAAGGTTTTTAGTGCCTATAGGTAAAATATATCAAAATTATTGATCCTGGGAATAATGGCAGATGGATTGAAGGTAATATGTTTGTAGATTGAACAAAATGTTGTTGAATGGTTGCCATGACCGATGAAGGATTTGCATGAGAAACAAAGTGTGAAAGGAAGGAATCAGAGCAAAGTAGAATGGCACGAGGACCAATGATCAACTGGGGGAGCAAATGAAATCTCATCCACTCCCTGCTAGTTTGCGAGAACAAGCTACTCACTAGTTAATTCTCCCGAGATCAGCGAGAATGCTCCATGTGGAGGTGGTGGGCCTCAAAAATTTTCTTTGAGAAGATGACGTTAATGTTGCCTGATAATTTTTAATGAAAACCTCTGCTCATAAAAGTTAGAATTTGCATTGTTGGGAATAAAGTGCAAGGTAAGACATTTAAACTAAAACAAGGCTAATGAAGTATTCAAAGCCACCATTTTAAATGGTAAAGGAAAAACATTTAAAAGGGGAAATATAAAGGTGGGCCTGAGATTTTGGGGGAAAATTTTAAATAAATATCTGAAGTCCTCTAGTGTTTAAAAGGGTGAAAGAATTTTAAAAAAGTGAAAATATTGCACGAGCAAACATTTACAAAAGGGGGCCCGTGTGAATTGAATATTGCTTTGTGCAATATTTAAGTGGTTTTATTTTAAAGCCACACATTTCAAATGTGAAATGAAGGTAAGTTTCACGGGTAATTCCTTTTTGCTTGAAGGCCTTTCATGGTAAAAGGTAAAAGTATTCACTAAGGGCAAGATGAAATGTTTTTTTGTTGGGCATTCAAAGTAAGAAAATAATACTTTATTTGCTAAAGAATAGGTATATACAGATTTTAAATTGCACGTGAGGTAATGTGCACGGGAAACTATTTGTGAAACATTCTCTTTGCTGGAGAATAAAATGTAAAGGATGATATATTGTGCCTGGTGCAAAATATGTTATTAAAGGGCCCCTTTATTAAAATCAAAGCATTATTATTGGCTGGGAAGTGAAAGTTTAATATGCAGCTCCAATTTAATAGAGAGGAAAAATGAAGAGTTTTCACGGGGACAGAGATATTTTCTCATAACTATTGGGTGGATGGAAATTCCTCATATGGGAAATTTTTTGTTGCTCGACAACTTGAGGAAAAATATGTTGCAAAGAGGAGAGATGAGAGAGGCTTTGCAATTGTGTCGATGAATGGTGAAAGATGTTTCCAAATGGCATCTATAGTTCTTCTTCTAGAATTTTCTGTTCTTCTATATCTTCTTTTCTCTTCTCATTTTGTAGGGGTTCCAAAAATTTATGAAAACTCTACAAGTCAGGAAGAAGCTCTGGGTAGAATTGTAAAGTTAGAGAGAATTGTAGCTGAGTCACTAATCTGAGATGTTTGTGTTTTGAATTGAGCTTAATGCTTATATTTTATCTAATAGTTTTCTCCATTTCTAAAATGTAGTGCTCTTTTGAATTCAATAATGAAAATTATCTTGGTCTTTTCATGCACAATTGTTGCATTGGAGTTATAATTGTTATTGCATTTTGTTCATTGTATGATGTAATTTCTTTAATGAATGATAGTTGCATTTATTATTGCCTATTGTTCAAAGAATAGTGTAATTGCTTCAACAAATGTGGCAGGAGTGTTGTGTTTTAGGTGGATTTGTAAGAATGATTACCAGATAAAGATGCAGTGGTCTTGTCAAAATTTGATAATATTTGCAAAGATCTTCAAAACATGTTCAACTTTGTAAGATGAAAAGATGGTTATATGACTTCATAGCCCATTTCATGGCACTGGTTAGTTCTTATGCTTATATTGTTTTCAGCTTGGTCCCAAATTCTTAAATCATAAATCATTTCAATTTTGTTTTGCTAAGTTATGTGTGCCATGTTCTCCATGCTAGTTTTTGAAATTCACTCAGTGTCTTGCTAATATTGAGTGACATTTTATGTTTCTCAGAATACTTCTATGAGAGCATTATTTGTTAAGCAATATCCTATTGGTTGTGTGTTTGAATCTTTAGATGTTGCTAAAGGGTCACCCCCCTAGGTCTTACAAAGCCTGAGGTGTAGGGGAATTGTGTGTTAATTCCATTTCATGTTAGTTGGAAAAATCTATCTATGAATCTGAACATAATAAATTGGCTAGTCTTTAGGATTCATTTGATCTGTTGATTTGGAGAACCAACAGATTGAAGCTTGCTTCAACAAAGAGTAGAATTCTTTGTTGATCACTACCATGAAGCTACTCGTATCCAAGCCCAAGGGACAAATGCAGATGGAGGATTATGACATTAGAGCCATGGGATTGGATTTGAATGAAACTTTCCTGCACAACAAATTGGTCCTAGCTAAAGCCACCTAGAAGGTGGTATATGCAGATTATGAGAGACTGAACAAAAAGTTGAAGCGAGAGCCAGAGCTCATAAATGTAAATGAAATAGTGAATAGGATGTAGATACAAAGCAAGGCTAGAGATGTCGAGATGGCATGCATAAGGAAAATACAAAATCAACAAGGAGAAACATCTAAGTTGCTTGCAGAGGCCCAAGGTGAGCAGATTCAGCTATATGTCAAAATTGAAAAGTTGAAAGTTGAGCTTACTACTGAGTGCCAAAAAAATGCAAAGTACCAACATGCTTAGGAAAACATAAAAAAGAGATTTAGATGACATCCGATCTCAAGCTTTGGATGATCTATAGAAGGCCCAGGCAGAAGCAGAAAAGTCAAAACAAGAAATTGGAAGGTTGAACTATAAACTAACAAATGCTCTCAGAGAGAAGAACCAAATGGAGGAGAATACAAGAGCGAGAGAGCCTTAATTAAATTAGGAGCTAGCTATTTCACAAGGGGTTGGGACCCTCTCGATATTGAAGAAGTTGATATCCATGCACTAGGAGTGAATCACAGCTATGGTTTCCATTCTCAAGCCCACTTTACAACTTTTAAGGGATGTTTGGGAATTAAATGAGAAGGTTGATCTAATGGCTGATCAAATTCTATAGTTATGTGCTCCCCAAATGGTAGAATCACAAAGCTTGATTCTAGGTTGTGTGTGGCCATTGATGAGGCCCTAAAAGGTGTAGGGATTCTTGATCAAAGAATCACCTCCATCAAAATAAATAAGATCATCAACTACCACAAGATCACAACAAGGTGCAAGGAATGTCAAATGGTGTTGAACAAGAGGGTCGATGAAATCAAGAAGGATTTCAGTGTCCTAGTTAGCTTCGGGTTACCTCCTCTTTTCTCACCAGATGGAGATGTGCTATTAGTTGAATAGGCCATAGATGCAATCATACATAAGGTCCAAAATTCTATAGAACTCTCAAGTTGAGCATGACACCCACCATTGATAAAATCAAGTGCGAGATCTTACCTCTTTCTCGTCTCTATTATCATCTTGGGGGAGTTTTTGCAAGATGGGGAGTTGTTTCTTTCAAGGAAGTCTTTGAGCTAGATCAAACATATAGGCTCATTTGTACTCTCATCTAACCGATTGATGTGGATGGGAGGCACAAAATTCCACTTTCCTCAAACTCCAAGAAGTTTCAGAGGTTTAGGTTCATGCCTCTACAAAGCAAAGGCTCCTTGTGAGTTGCTAGAACTGTGAAGCATTTTTTCCTTCATCATTTTTTATTTTCAACTTTTATATGTTTTTGTCTTCAGATATGTTTGTGCTCAAATTAAAGTTGTTTAGAAAGGTGTGCATCACACCATGTGGTGGCTGTGCGACTTTCATTTATCGCCTTCCTTTCAGGAGAGAGCCAAGCCATATGTCATCTCAACAAAGATTTTCTCAAGGATGATTTTCATAAAGTCTGAGAATACCCACCTGCTTGACATGTCATCTCTTCGCTACAGGCAGTTTTCACTTTTATGAAGTGATATCTTTTGTAGTGTGTCTGATCTTATTGGGTTTCTTTTTGGCTTTCAAGATGGAAACTTTGAGTCAATGCCATTGGGCTACGTGATTGATCAACTAGACTTTTTCTAGGATATTTTCTAGGATTTGATCATTTTCAGATAACAATCTTTGCTAAATATCTAAAGGACATTAATGCGGTAGTTGATAGTTGATGAGAAAAGATTGCCATGACTTAATTAAAGATCTATGATCAGATTGTGAGCTATCAAATTCCAACATCTAGTAGCTGCAATTACTTTTGGAATGTGGTGGGTCTTTTTTTTTTTTAGCTATAGATGGGAGGGAGCAACAAAAAAGGAGTTTATTCCTAAAAAGTTCCAAGTTCCAGTTTCCTTTTTTGAGGAAAAGTTTCTTTATTTTTCTGAAGTTATAGAACTATTTTCAGAAGTAGAATTAGTAAAACTACTTTTCTCTAGCATGTTTTATTTTTTATGCTCAAACTATTACCAGATTAGCATTCAACCTCTGTTTTAAAGCTCATTTAATATTCAAGCACAAACCATTTGGAAGAAATATTTGAGACTATGCATTTTATGGCCTTTATGAAGTTCTTTCTTTATGTTTTCGTTGAGAATGAAACACTACGTTAAGTTGAATTAAAGTAGTTTGAGTAGTTGATTTCCATGACGTGGACTTATATGGTAGGATAATAACCTGTGAAAATTGGACTATGCCTGTGAACTTCTCTATTTTTTTGAAAGGTTGTTTCTTATTTATATTATGTTGTAAGAAGAGAGAGAGTTTATGGATTTTTTGAATTTTTTTTGTTAGCCTTGGAAATATTTATGTTTGATCGGACCTTAATGAACAATACCTACAGGGAGATTCGAAAGACTGGATTGTGCTTGTATTTATCCTTTGTTGTTCATTCATTTCCCAACAATGAAGGGTTGTGATGTTCTGTGTCTAAAATATTATTCATATGAAAGACTGGGTTTAAAATGTTGTAAAACCTTTGCCACATCACCATTTTATTGTTTTATGTTTACATTTTCTTCTACCCTTTTCTCCAAAACTGAAAGAAGAGCTAGCTTTCTATAAAAATCTCAAAGGTATTTAGTGAGGTGTAAATCAGTCCCCCACTCATTGAATTTCCGATAAGGTTGTTAGAGAGGTGCAAGATTTAATGATCAACAATAAACATAATGATCCTCCTCACTCCTAAGAAAACCCAAATTCAATATAAAAGTATCAAACTTATGGTACCACATCCTAGGTGAATGTTTCAAACCATACAAAGATCTCTTCAACCTACAAGCTAATTGTTCTTTTCCTTTCATAATAAAATAATTAGGCTGTTGCATATAAATTTCCTCCTCAATATCCCCATGCAAGAAAGAACTTTGAACATCCATTTACTGGTAAATACACAAAATTAGGTCCTTTTAGCATGGAAGTTTCAAACTTAGGCAAAAACACCTAATTTGGTCAGGAAAAAGGGGATCCTACTTTTTATGAAACAAGATCTCATTTTTCTTTGGGACCTCAAGCCAAAACTTGAAATGGGATCCCATTTCGTGGAAAAATCTTGAACCAAAGACAATGAAATGTGATCCCATTTAGTATGAAACTGGACCCCATTTTCTAATAAACAAGATCTTGTTTTGAAAAACTATTAATTTTTTTGAAAATGACTACGTGAGGTCATTTTCTTCTAATAGTGAATGAGAAATAGGATCCTATTTTTTAAAAATGAGATCCCATTTTATTTTGTACTATTAAATTAGAAAAAAACTAAACAAGAGCTCGTTTAGGATATGAGATCCCATTTCTAAAACGAGATCTCATTTCTTAAGATTTGAAATTTTGGACCATTTTTTGCCACATATTTCAGGTCAAAAAAAGGTTTGGGGATACAACCCTTGGCTTTGGTCTTGCTTTGACCTACAACTTGAACATCAAGTCAGTGCCACTAGAAAAGAGTGACTTTAGACATATATCTTAAGATAACGAGATTTAAACCCATTATAGATAAGACTATTTTGATTTCAAATATGTAATTTTTTTACAATTAGATTTTTTTTGTATTTTTTAAAATATTTTTTGATTAAACTAGTCCATAAGCTTGAAATAATAGGTCTAATTATGCTTGTCATACATGAGGGGTTTTCAAAACAACAATTACAACCAATAAGAAATTAATTAAAAACATATTTTAAAAATTACAAAAAAAAAATCCTCAACAATCTTTAGTGTCTTATAGATCTTTTCCAAAGAGGATTCAAAAAATACTTTTAAGGTCAAAATATGGTTGTCATACACATGCATGGTATGCTCCTGAAAAAGTGACTTTTAAATGTTGGTTTTCTAACATGCCTATTGAAAATCACTTTTTATCATCTAGCTATTAAAATAAATTACATATTTAGAAACTAGACTCTAAGTAATGCATTTCATATTACTGACTTTTTAAAGATTCAATCTTTAAGTGCTTCAAAATTTTAAGTCAAATCTAACAAATTCTAAAAATTAGGAAAAACACTTCTACTTTTTGGACAAAAAGTAGACTCAACTCTTGAAAGGAAATATGCATCCACCCAAGATAATTTACACATAACCCAAATAGAGAAATCTATGCAAATAAGTATTCATAATACATATACACAAGAATAGACAACATACCATCAAAGATGACATAAGATATACCTTGGGAAAAACCCAGCCTCCAAAAGAATCCATCATTCATGTATTATTTAGAAATGAAACCATTACAATACATCTTCAGAGTCCTCCATGAATACTTTTGAAACATCAAGCCCTCTACGAGCACTCCATGTGAACAAGAATGTAACCGCACATCCCATCCCATTCTTCAACCCTCACAAATGCAAATAAGAGATGCTCTCAATGTTGGTATGTGGTGACTGATCATGCAAATATTGTACACTCATAATGTATCATTGGCAAGGTTTGGATGTCCGATGAAGAATAGGAGATTCTAGATAAAAAGGCATTGGGAACCATTATGTTGTGCCTGGAACCATCTATGGTGTTCAATATAACAAAAGCAAAGGCAACCAAGGATCTGATGGAAGCTTTGACTAAGTTGTATGGAAAACCCTTAGCCTCAAAGAAGGTATTTATCATGAAGCGTTTGTTTAATTTGATAATGATTAAAGGTGGATCTGTGACAAATCATTTAAATGATTTTAATACGATTACTACTTAGTTTACTTTTGTAAAAGTGAATTTTGATGAAGAGGCGAGGGATCTCTTGGTTTTATGTTCTTTGCCAAAAAGCGAGAATAGCTTGGTAATGGTTGTAAGTAACTCTATCTTTGGTTCAAATACATTGAAATTTGATGATGTTGTTGGTGTTATACTTAGTGAGGAAATGTGACGGAAAAGAATGGGTGAGACTTCAACATTAGGTAATGCTTTGACTATAGAGAATAGTAGAAGAAAAAAGGAGAGAGGAAAAATCCCAACAAATCATGGGAAGTCACAAGAGAAGTCAAAGAAAGGTAGATTTCAATCTAGAGGAAGAATGGATTGTTGGCACTGTGGAAAGCCAGGACACTTGAAGAAAGATTATTGGTCTCACAAGGGAAAACAAGGAGACATAAAACATGATGATAGTAAGGAAGCTAATGTTGCAAGTAATAATTTACAGGATGCTTTAATTTTGTGTTTAGAGAATATTAATGATTCATGGGTAATAGATTCAGGGGCTTCATTTCATGCCACATCCCATAGGAAATATTTTGTAGAATATGTTCAAGGTGATTGTGGATAGGTATATTTGTGTGATGATGAACCCTATCAGATTGTTGGAAAGAAAGATTAAAATACAGTTGTAGAATGGAAATGAATGGTTGCTATAGGAGGTAAGGCATGTTCTAAATTTGAGAAGGAATTTAATTTTTGCAAGACAACTGGATAGTGAAGGCTACATAGTTACCTTTTCAGACAAAGTCTGGAAGATCACTAAAGGTGCATTAGTAGTAGTTAAAGGTGAAAAGGTAGGAACATTGTATTTGTGTACTGGTAATACTTATTCTACCTTAGCTACTATAGAAATAGTTGCTCTTGAGATAGTTATAGCACTACCTACAAGGAAAAAAAAAATTGTGGCACCATACACTTGGACACATGAGTGAGAAAGGGATGAAGATCTTGCTATGCCTTGCATAACCACCCCATTTTATTTTGGAACAAAATGGGTCCCCCTTTTTTCTTTTCCCTTTGGCCTTTGGTTTTCTGCGTTAGGTGTTTTTCTTTTAAGTTCTGTCAGAAGCAGAATTGGGACCAATACCGAACTTGGAATTCCTTCCAAGTTTTGGTCTTATTTCGTCCTCGGTTCTAGTTCTGACAGTTCTTTGTCTTCGTCTTTCATTCTTTATTGGAGTCGGGTCCAGGTCCGAATCAAAATGTTAAATTTTTTAAAAGTTTCTCATTAAGGTTCCATCCCAGCCCCGAATCCACCTTTCCCTTTCTCCCTCTTCGTCATCGAGTTTTCCCTTCACGTTTTGGTTTGTTTTGGTAGGCCTGGAACTAGAACCGAAACCAAACTTGGAATTCCTTCCAAGCTCTATTTTCTTTTCCTTCCCCGGTCCTGATTCTGCATCTTTTGTTTCTTTTTACCTTGCGAATCTTTTTGTACGTTATTGGAGGCGGATCCAGAATAGAATCCGAACCTAAAACTTTGAAAAGTTTCTGGTTCGAGTTTGGTCCCGATCTCGTTTCCACTTTGTTATTTTGTTTTTCCCTGGTTCCGATCATTTGGATGTGAGGTGTTTTTCTTCATGTTTTGGTTTCCTTTATGGACACGGAGCTGGAACGAGACCTAAACTTGGAAATGTTGATTATTTCCATACCTCGTTCCCATCCCAACTCCAGTCTCGCTTCATATTTTCTTTTTGGCCCCGCCCCCGCTAGTTTTAAAGGCGAGGGATGTCATTTTTGGGTCCTTTTTGTCTCAATCCCGGTTCCACTGGGATTCTTCCATTTTTCCTCTCATCTCGGTCCCGATTTGGTTCTGCCTCTACCAGTTTTGAAGGTAGGTGTTATTTCCAGTTCTGTCTTGGTCCCGCTTTTGCCTCCATCGGATATGTGTTTCTTTTTGATAAAATTAAAGACATGATAAATAATGATATATTTTATTTTCCTTGGAGAACTAATGGAGGCATTTGTTTTGCAGGATTGAGTTATTTATCTAAAGATGTCTCTCGAGGAAGTTTCACCGAAGGATCTAAGTTTGGCATGATGTCTTGCCGAAGGAATAAAGTTTTGCCGACTAGGAGAATCCCAACGAAGGAAGGTGACTTCGGCCAAAGGTCTTGTCAACCTGATAGGGTCCTATCGACATATTTTGTTCCCTTGGTGTAACATGTTGAGCATGGTGTAATGTCTCACCGACCAAGCAAAGTCTCCCCGAAGTGAAATAGCTTCTCAACGAAAGGGCACGACTTCGGTGTAGTATCTCAACGAAGGAGGTTGGTCTCATCAAAAACTTGTAGAAGGATGGATCTGGAGTGGGAAGAGAGCCAAGGAAGAAGAAGGAAGCCATGAGTCATAATGCCAACTAGTGTCTACTCATAGGGGTAGCTCAACATTAATGGTGATATTTTAGGGCATTCAAAGTGCCTTCGCTGGAGTTTGAAGATGGACACGGAGGCATAGGAGTTAATGTGGTAGTTGCAAAAGATCTGAGATCATCCTCGGGACAATCCTTTACCGACATGGACAATAGGGATTTGCATTTAAAGAAAAACCAACTTTATTCAAAAGATCTGGACACCGACCCTCTTGCAACCAACGGATATTTTGTAAACCTTAAAAATGGGGGCCAACATTCTTTTTGGAGGGGGTGTATATATGGAATTCTTTCATCTTTGTAAAAGAAAAGGGTTACAGGTTGGAAGTTAGAGGTAAAAATGTTAGGAGTTAGAGAGAAGAAATAAAAAAGGAATAGAGTAGATAGTTCTAGTCAATTTTTTTGAAGGATAGAGGAGATAGAACTGCATCATGTTTCTTAGTAAAGGGAGCTTCTTTCATCTTCTTAGTTAAGATTTAGATTCAGCATACACAGAAATGTATCTTTCCATTTTCTTTAGTGTAGATGGAAGCAGTTTGAAGACACGAGTTTTCTGTATACTAGTGATTGTGCCATATTTGTAAATGTTGATTATCTGTCTCACTAATAGTAGAAGCAACTAGATTCAAATCTACTTCATATTGTGTTCCAAAATGGTATTTATCTTAAGTTAATCATCTAATTTTGAAAGCTTTCAAGGAATGAAATCTTATTTTGTGTTTTGTTTAAATGGTAACTTATAATCAGTTGTTGAAATCAACACTGTGAATGAATGCAACTGGTGTTAATCACAAGTTAATTTTGTTCTTCAGTTTTAGTTTGCAATTCCTTGAGAGGTAACAAGTCTAGTTAATTTAGGTGAATTATCATTCTTTTCAGTACCAAAACCTTGATCTATGTTTTTATGTTTCTTTAAAAACCCCAGTTAAAGTAGGTCTAAATTCATACTTGATCTTAGAACAATCCAAAAGCTCAACACCAACAGGCCCCTTGAACATTACTATTACATTGACCACTGAGCAACATCAGCTCAGTTGAGAACCAACTATAAAGACCTTGGGAGCTAAAATATCCATGTGATTATCTTTCTCTTTCAGGAAAAATAGAGTAGCAATATTTTGTTTGCATGTTGTTGTGCCATCGAATAGGTCAATAAGAACTGGCACTAGAAGGAGGGCCTAGAAGGGAAAACTAGATAAAACTGGGATTTTCTCCCTAGGAAGGCCTCACAGAGTTCTTCGATCAGCTGAAAATCCATCACCTTTTATAGAACTCAAGACCCCAATAAGACATATGAGTCATAAGACTGGCTCAACCATCATACCATCCTTATCAACTCCACTCACTCCACCAGGATTTTTACCAATACCCCCGTGGATACCCATCAATCCACCACCGAATCCATCTCAACTGTCATTACAGCTAGTTCAAGCCATACAATAGTTGGCTCAGCCACCACCACCCCCACCAATGGAATTTTTTCAGAATAATCCCTCTCCATTGGGGACTATTCTTGGAGGTTTTCACAACATGCCTAAGAACCTTGAAAGATTCTACCCCAAGTACATTCATGGTGAATCAAGGAGTGTTGAAGAGAACATACAAGCTTTCAAGGATGCTTGTACCAGAGCTTAGATAGCTCACCATGATGTAGTCTATAGGTTGTTCCCTCACTCTTTATGGGATATGGCATACAATTGGTACCTCAATCTTCCTCAAGGTTCCATTCTGACCTGGACACACTTGGAAAACACTTTCATCAATCAGTTCAGGGTTAATGTGAATCTAGCTCTTTTATACCACCAATTTGCTACCATCAAGAAAGAGCCATGTGAATCCTTACCTTTGTTCAACACCAGGTTCCAATGAATGTATAGGAGATTTCAAGATCCCTAGCTAGTCACTGAGAATAGTGCCATTCAAGCTTACTTTAGGGCTATAGACCCCTTGCTTGGCTTATTCTTGCAAAGGACTTATCAACTAGCTAATATTGATTCTTTATCCAAAGTCTATCATTTAGCTATCAAGCTATAGCAACAAATCAGTTATCAACAAGGAAGTATGGGAGGAGGTTTCCTTTCAATAGGATATCAGATGCATAGCCCAACTCCTCTATTCAACACTATCCCAGGGATGTCTTCTTCACATAATGGGCCTATGTCTGAATTGCAAACTCAACCACCTATTCCATTCTTTGCTACTGGAACTCCTAATCTCTTTCAACAATCACAGCTTCCTCAAAGTTCCCATGGTCATCATAACCAAATTGGAACACCAAATCATGGTGGTCAGCCACCTATTGCTAAAAGTGTTGAAAGTGAGAGGACGGTTCAACTTACAAATGAGGTAGAGACCTTGAAAAAAATGTTGTCTCAAGTTACAAATGACATGGCTCAACTTTGATTAAGCCCCTCCCAAAATCAGGGTAATTATCAGAATCATAACAATTACAACCAAAGGGGTTATTAGGGCCAAAATTCCTCTAACTAGGGCTATCAGAATTAGAATAGAGGATATAACCAAAGGCCAAATAATAATAGAAAATGGAATACAGGGCCCAATAATAATGGAGTTTCTCATAACTATCAAGAAAATGAGGAGAGAACACATACTACAAACATGGTTGACCTCAACTTCATGACTAATTGGTGTAGGTTGCATGATACTGCAACCCATTTTGAGGTGAATTGCCCTGAAATGGAGAAAGTTGTCAAGATGGCACATGAAGATGCCCAAATGTTCCAAGGGAATCCTCACAAAGAAGGCAGCTCAGTAGATACAACAATGACATATGACCTCTTTGAGGAGGAACCTTCATTCCCAAGGCAAGAGGAGAATGAACCAGAAAAAGATTCATATGATGCCCAAGCCTTTCAGATGAAAGGAGGACACTTCTTGAGAAATCAGAATAATGGTCCATTCACCTCATCAATGCCACCTAATCACATGGTGCCTCCAAATCAAAATGCTGATAACAATCCTCCACCAAAAGGCCCACCTGACTTCCAAAACAAAGGTAATCCCTCTGGTGTCTTCAAAGGTAGTACAAGTTGTAACACATAATTTGATATTGTTTCTGAGATGCAGAAACAAAAAACTTCTTTGTCCTATTTTGACATCCTAAAGTGGTGTCCTTCCCAATGGGAGATAGTGTTGAAAGCTTTGGAGAAAGCTGACAAATCAAAAGGAAATAACAAGGTGGCACCTGCTAGGGACGTGAACGCAGCCTTTTACAGAAACAAGGTAGGTACTCCACCATTTCTTTTGAGTTTAATAATTTGTGGGAAGAACCTACACAATTGTCTATTAGATTCAGGGGCTTCAGGCAATGTTATGCCATTTTCCATATGTAAGAAGTTGGGATTAAACCCCATTCAAACAAACAAGAAGGTCATCCAACATGACAAAATGGAGGTTAATGTGGTGGGGGAATTAAGAAATATACATGTGCAAGTAGGGTTAGACCCTAGGATCCTAGCCAATATAGATATTCAAGTAGCAGACATTCCCGAGACCTATGGTATGTTGTTGAGAATAGATTTGATGAAAAGTCTAGGGGGATATCTTTCCCTTGACTTTTCACATATATGGCTACCATGGAGAGGGATTCCTACTTAGATTAGGATTGAAAATGAACCCCACCTCAAGCATATCATCACTGAGTATGATTTCCCATTGAGGTAGCCTATTTCAAATCAGGGATAGGGGTTTATAAAAGAGATGAAATTTTAACCTTTTTTTTTCTTGATCCTAAAGGGCTACCAATACCAAAGTTCCCCAATTCTATAATTAATGAAAATCAATAGGCATTGATCAGGAAGCTGCGACAAGATCAACTGGTTGTGGGGAAATATACCAACTTGCAAAGTCTTCTGCTCCCTAATTGGTGCAGGGTACATTACTAAAATCATTTTGAATTGACTTGCCAACCCTACATTGATAGTTTAAATCATGTTTCCCAAGCCGAGGAAGCTAGCACAAGTCACCCTAAGACCATTGCAGACCGCTTTCCATTTGAAGCCAAGGAGGAAATAATGTTAACCAAAGATAGGATACCTTCAAAGGAAGTTCCTTCTCAAATTGAACCTACCACAGACACATTTCTGAATTTGCATATTGATAGGAAGCAACTCCAAGATTTTCCTGACACCCCTGCACTCACCAGTATGCCAAAAACCATGGGGTTAACCAAAGATGCAAGTGAATGTCAAGAAGATAACCTTGTGTCACCTAATACATCTATGCAGGGGTTGGGAATTACTCTTGAGGAACCTATTGAACACCTGTTCCCTATATCTTATCCAAAATATCAAGTAACCCCACCCATGGCCCATTCTATCCAAGTGGTCACAATGACTTCAAAAGAATCAATCCTAGCTCATGATCATTTGTGGACCCTTAAGTTTGATGGATCCAAATCTAAGGCAGGTTGTGGTGTTGGGATTGAACAAACCAGCCCAAAAGGAAAAACTTTCTTTGCTTCTTATAGGTTGTAGTTTCGGTGCACGAACAACGTAGCAAAATATGAAGCTCTAGCATGGGGATTGATGTTTGCACATAAGAAGAAATTCACAACCTTAATGGTCAAAGGAGACTCAGAAATAGTTATCAGGAAAGTGCGTAGCCAATATACATGTCACAATAAAAGGTTAGCAACATATAGAAATAGGGTATGGAACTTGATTGAGGACTTTGATGCCTTTGGGATTAGCTTAATCCCAAGAGAGGAAAATTAGATAGCTGATTCATTGGCTATTACTGCAAGCATCTTGGAACCTATGCAAGGCTCCAAACTAAAAAATTTCTCAGTGGAATTGATTTCTAGCCCTGCTATTCCTGATAATGTCAGAAATTTTCATGTTTTTTATGGTGATCGACATATTCTTGCCTTTCTAGCAAGCTCAGATGTTTTCCAAGGGAAAATAATTGATGAGACTGACAAGGATCAAAGAAATTGGAGCCATGAAGATTATGATATAGAAGGGGTCCTCAATTTGAAAAGTAATAGCATTCCCAAGGGAATGGTGGCCTTGGAAAGAATTTTTGATTCAAACCCAAGGGCCCGAGATAAGATATCAGCTGAAGATAAAGGAGGTGAATACAAAATTGTTAACTTAGCTGATTTTGGCCCTGAAAGGAATGTCTACATAGGGAAAGCCTACCCTAAAGCAATCAGAAAAGATATATTGATGGCACTTAAGAAAGATATTGCTGCAATAGCTTGGGGGTATGAAGACCTAAAGATATTTGATGGTACTGTAATGACTCATACTATTCCCCTCAAACCTGAAGTTAAACCATTTTGACAAAAACAATGCCCTATCAACACCTTGATTTAACCATTGATCCTTAAAGAAGTTCAAAAATTGCTTTCTGCAAGGATAATCTTCCCCGTACACCACTCAACATGGGTGGCTAACTTAGTTCTAGTCTGTAAGAAAAACAAAGAGATCAAGCTATGTGTGGACTTCAGAAATCTAAATAGAGCTTCAGAAAAAGATAACTACCCACTTCCTTCTCTGGATGAAGTCTTGCAGACTGTCAATGGATCTCAGATGATATCATTCTTGGATGGTTACTTTGGATACAATCGGGTAATGGTCAACTGTGAAGACGGAATGAAGACAACCTTCACTACAAAGTGGGGAACATTTTCATACAAAATGATGCCATTTGGTGTGATAAATGTTGGAGCAACTTTTCAGCGTGCCATGGACATAGCATTCAAGGACTTAATCGGTAAATGCATTATTGTTTACATGGATGACTTGACAGTGTTCTCCAAAGATAGACTATACCATGCTACGGACTTAGACAAAGTTCTTCAAAGATGTATCTAGTATGGAGTCTCCTTGAATCCCAAAAAGTGTGTTCAAAGTTTCTGAAGGGAATATTTTGGGACACATAATCTCAAAAGGGGAATTTCAATTGACCTAGATCGAGTTGAGTCCATCCTCAAGATAGGCATGCCAGGAAGCAAGAAAGAAATGAGGTCTTTCTTTGGAAAGATCAACTTCATGAGAAATTTTATCATGGGATTTGCAAAGATTATAAAACCATTGAATCAAATGATGAAGAAAGATGCCAAAATAGAGCGGGGTGATGAGGCAAAGGCTGCATTTTCTCAAGTCAAGCGATCCATCTCAGAAGCTCCAATCCTCACTAGCCCTGACTACTTGAGGCCGTTCTATATTTATTCTTTTGCCTTCGAACATTCTTTTGCAGCTGTCCTAACTCAATGAAGAGAAGAGGGGGAAGAGAAGAAAATCACTTTCATGAGTTCTCCATTCAAGAATGTTGAGGTGAAGTACCCACCTCTTGAAAAACAAGCTTTTATGCTAGTCTAATCTATCAAAAAGTTTAGGCACTACATTCTCTGAAGCCAAATCATTATTGTAGTTCTTGACGCTGATGTGAAGTCTCTACTTATCCAGAGCGAGCTCAGAGAAAGAAGAGGGAAATGGATGGCCATCTTGCAAGAATTTAATTTGGAGATACACCCTATGAAACTAGTTAGGGGTATAGGCTTGTCTTAGTCCATGGCAAATGTTGGCAACAACATCATCTATCAGCAATACACGACCCAGTCTTTCTCTAACGACCCTTGGTATGCTGATATCATTTGCTTTATGCTCAATAATCGATGTCCAGAGGGAATGAATAAAACCCAAAGGAGAGCGCTAAGAATGAAGAGTTCTCATTACATTCTCAAAGGAGGGTTGCTACACAGGAAGAATTTCAAAGGAGTGTACCTACGATGACTTGATCGGAAAGAGGCAAAGCATGTCATCACTGAATTCCATGGGAAACGTGGCACAGGTAATGGTTCTATAGACTCACTGGCACATCAAATCCTTAGATCTGGTTATTACTGATCGTGTGTGTTCAGAGATGCCCATCAGCATGTGAGAACATGTCACTAATGTCAAATTTCTGCATCAAAGGAATGTCATCCAGCCATGCCATTGCAACCTATTTATGAGGTAAGACCATTTGCCCAATGGGCACTAGACTTTATTGGGGTAATTAACCCAAATTCTTCTACATGACACAAGTTTATTTTGATTGCTATTGATTATTTCACAAGATGGACAAAAGATATACCCCGCAGGAACAACACAACAGAGGTAGTGATCAAGTTCCTCACCGAATGCATTACTACAAGGATTGAGGTACCCTTCGCATTGGTATGTGACAATGGTTCTTCCTTTTCTTTTGCTAAATTCATTTCATGGGAATATGATAACAAAATTGTCTTAAAATATTCTTCAAACTATTACCCACAAGGCAATGGAGTTGCAAAATCAACCAACAAGAATCTTTTAGGGATAATCAGAAAATTGTTAGAAAACAACCCTAGAGACTGGCATACCCAGCTGAGGTTTGCATTATGGGCAGATAGGACTAGGATTAAGGCTACTTTAAAGACTTCACCATTCAAACTAGTGTATGGATAAGAGCTTGTATTCCCTATCCATCTGCAAATACCTATCCTTGATTTCATGTAGAAATTCTACTCTAGTGATGATAGGATAGAAGTAAGATTAGCTACCTTGTTAAAATTAGAAGAGTAGAGGGATGTCACCTTGCAACAATTCTTTAAACGTCAGACTGTTGTCAACCATTGGTTTGACAAAAGATCCAAAATCAAGGTGTTCAGAATATTAGACCTTTTGTTGTTATGGGATAAAGCTAGTGAAAAGAAGGGTAGTCACCAAAAATTTGATAAACTCTAGTTAGGTCCCTATTAGATTGCTGAGATCCTAGCAGAAAATTCTTTCAGACTGAGTAGTTTAACTAGAGAACTTGTTCCCTTGCCTATCAATGGGCAGTTCTTAAGCATTATTTTGATTCATAAAGCATGCTAATTCTTTGTTCTGTATGTAATTATTTTTTTGTTCTTTATGTAAATAATTTGTTTGTTTCCTGCTTGTAAATAGTTTGCTTTTCTACTTGTAAATAGCTTTGGGTCTCTGTTCGCTTGTTCCTTTTTCTGTCCTCTTGTTTTCTTTATTCTTTGGTGTCAATCTTGTTTTTTTCTTGTGGGTTGGTTTGTTTCTTTCCATCTTGAAATGGTGGGTTTTTATTTGGAGCATACTTTGGTTGTTAGGAGCAAAGTGGTTTAGATATATTCAGGTTTACTGATTGGGTGCTCCTATCCTAAATTTTTTGTTTTGTGCCCATTGTCAACATGAGTTGTGGAAGGTCTTAAAAAAAAGGTGCAAAGTAAATGGCCCTCATTAGCTCCCACTAAATATTTCACAAATCATCAAGATCATCTCCTCTTATAATGATATATTTGTCCTAGGGTAATAATGTTGTAAGATTTGAGTGAAAAATCTGATTCCTGGGTGCTATTATGAGGTCCATGGTAGTTTTCAACCCAAATCATATATTAAACATCTGACATATTGAGAAAAATTGAATGAAATATCTAAAAAACCTCAAGAGAAAAGACAAAAAGAAAAAGAGAACTATTTAAGAAGAAAAGAAAACTCAATATGAATGGGTGATTCTAGTATCTCTACCAGGGCTATGGATGCCTGACTGGCAGTAGAGCAATGTTGTGAGGAAACTAGAGGTATCTCTGTTGGGGCTATGGATGCCTGACTAGTAGCGGAGCAATGACCAGGATATCATTTCACAATAGCTAAAGGGGATCAGCTCATGTAGCTTGAATCTTGCACATTGTTGTCTGAAAGATGAAGAAACTTTATAAAAGGTGACACAAAATCAAGCACACACATAGATTTAGGGTAGCTAGTGTTGATTTACATTTGAGATTCTAGCTCAACCTTGCTTGTTAAAATTGACCCAACTAGAGTTATGATGTTCATAAACCAGAGATTCTGGGTAGCTGAATCCTTCGGTTTCTTGAAAATGGTTTAACCATTTACCTAGCTGAGTCACCATTTGTTATGCCTTGCATAACCACCCTATTTTATTCTGGAACAAAATGGATCCCCCTTTTTTCTTTTCCCTTTGGCCTTTGGCTTTTAGCCTTAGGCATTTTTCTTTTAAGTTATGTCGGAAGCGGAACTGGAACCAATACCAAACTTGGAATTCCTTCCAAGTTCTGGTCTTGTTTCGTCCCTGGTCTGATTTCGATGGTTCTTTGTCTTTGTCTTTTTTTTCTTTATTGGAGTCAGGTCTAGGTCTGAATTAGAATGTTAAACTTTGTTAAAGTTTCTCATTAAGGTTCCATCCAAGCCCCGACTTTGCCTTTCCCTTTCTCCCTCTTTGTCGTCGGGTTTTCCCTTAGTGTTTTGGTTTGTTTTGGTGGGCCTAGAACTGAAACCGAAACAAAACTTGGAATTCCTTCCAAGATTTGTTTTATTTTCCTTCCTTGGTGTCGGTTCCACGTCTTTTGTTTCTTTTTACCTTGCACATCTTTCTATATGTTATCGGAGGCGGATCCCAAATGGAATCTGAACCCAAAACTTTGAAAAGTTTTTGGTTCAGGTTTGGTCTCAATCCCATTTTTGCTTTGTTATTTTGTTCTGCCTCGGTTCCGATCATTTGGACATGGGGTGTTTTTCTTCCTTTCCCCCTTTTCTTTTTTTTCTTTGTATGTTTGTAGAGGCAAGATCAAGATGGAATCCAAAACTATAACTTTGAAGAAATTTCAATTTCAGATTTGGTTCTGCCCCCACCCCTATTGTGCTTCACCCTTGATCGGTTCTCGCTTCAACCCCGTCGATGTTTGTTTCCTTGTCCTTCATGTTTTGGTTTCCTTTGCGGACGTGGAGCTAGAACGAGAGCTAAACTTGGAAATGTTGATTATTTCCATAGCTCGTTCCCATCCCGACTCTGGTCTGAGTTCAGATTTTCTTTTTGGCCTTGCCCTGCCAGTTTTAAAGGCAAGGGATGTCGTTTTTGGGTCCCTTTTTGTCTCAATCCTAGTTCTATCGAGATTTGTCCATTTTTCCTCTCATCCTAGTCCTGATTTGGTTCTACCTTTGCCAGTTTTGAAGGTAGGTGTTGTTTTCAATTCTATCTTGGTCCCGCTTCTGCCTCCACTAGAGTTGTGTTTCTTTTTGATAAAATTAAAGACATGATAAATAATGATATATTTTATTTTCCTTTGAGAACTAATGGAGGCATCTGTTTTGTAGAATTGAGTTATTTATCTAAAGATGTCTCTCAAGGAAGTTTTTCCAAAGGATCTAAGTTCAACATGATGCATGGCCAAAGGAATAAAGTCTTGTCGACTCGGAGAATCCTGATGAAGGAAGGCGACTTCAGCGAAAGGTCTTTCCGACCTAATAGGGTCCCGCTGACATATTTTGTGCCCTCGGTCTAACATGTTGAGCATGGTGTAATGTCTCACTGACCAATCAAAGTATCCCCAAAGTGAAATGGGTTCTCAGTGAAAGGGCATGACTTCTATGTAGTATCTCAGCGAAGGAGGTTGGTCTCACCGACAACTTGCATCAGGACAGATCTAGAGCGGGAAGAGAGCCGAGGAAGAAGAAGGAAGTCGTGAGTCATAATGCCAGCTGGTGTCTACTGATAGGGGTAGCTTGACATTAATGGTGATATTTTAGGGCATTCAAAGTAGCTCCGCTGGAGTTCGAAGATGGACATGGAGGCATAGGATTTAATGTGGTAGCTGCAAAAGATCTGAGATCATCCCCAGGACAATCTTTTACCAACATGGACAACATGGATTTGTATGTATTGCAGAACCAACTTTATTCAAAAGATCTAGACATCGACCCTCTTGCAACCAATGGATATTTTGTAAACCCTAAAAATGGGGGCCGACATTCTTCTCGGAGGGGGTGTATATATGGCATTCTTTCCTCTTTGTAAGAAAAGGGTTAGAGGTTGGAAGTTAGAGATAAAAAAATTAGGAGTTAGAGAGAAGAAATAGAAAAGGAATACAGTACATAGTTTTAGTCAAATTTTCTAAAGGATAGAGGAGATAGAACTGCATCATGTTTCTTAGTAAAGGGAGCGTCTTTTGTCTTCTTAGTTAAGAGTTAGATTCAGCATACACATGAATGTATCTTTCTAGTTTCTTTAGTGTAGATGGAAGCAGTCTGAAGACACGGTTTTTCTGTACACTGGTGATTGTGCCAGATTTGTAAATGTTGCTTATCTATCTCACTAATAGTAGAAGCAACCAGATTTGAATCTACTTCATATTGTGTTCTAGAATGGTATTTATCTTAAGTTAATCATCTAATTTTGAAATCTTTCAAGGAATGAAATCTTATTTTGTGTTTTGTTTGAATGGTAACTTATAATCAGTTGTTGAAATCAGCACTGTGAATGAATGCAACTGGTGTTAATCACAAGTTAATTTTGTTCTTTAGTTTTAGTTAGAAATTCCTTGAGAGGTGACAATTATGTTTAAGTTAGATGAATTATCATTCTTTTCAATACTGAAACCTTGATCTATCTTTTTAAGTTTCTTTAAAAACCCCAGTTAAAGTAGGTTTAAATTCATACTTGATCTTAGAACAATCCAAAAGCTCAACACCAGCAAGCCCCTTGAACATTATTGTTACATTGACCACTGAGCAACATCAACACAGTTGAGAACCAACTATAAAGACCTTGGGAGCTAAGATATCCATGTGATTATCTTTCTCTTTCAAGATAAACTGAGTAGCAATATTTTTTTTGCATGTTGTTGTGCCATCGGACACGTGAACAGATCCTTCACTCTGGAAATTTTCTACTAGGTCTAAAATAAATTGACTTGGAGTTCTGCAAAAATTGTGTTTATGGAAAACAAAAAAGAGTGTGATTTCTTAGAGTTGGGAAAGAGAAGAAGAGTGAAAAATTAGAGCTTGTTCATTCAGATGTATGAGGATCATCTTACGTATCTTCTCTTGGTGGCTCTTGCTATTATGTTACTTTTATCGATGATGCAACTAGGAAAACATGGGTGTATTTTCTAAAACAAAAATCAGAAGTGTTTGAAAATTTAAAAAAGTGGAAATATTTGGTTGAGAATAAGATAGGAAAAATGTTGAAGTACATCTTACATTTAATAATGGAGGTGAGTATTGCAGTAAAGAATTTGAAAATTATTGTTCATACATTGAATCCATAGGCAAAAAGCAGTTCTTGGAACCCCACAATAAAATGGTATGTCTAAGACGATGAATAGGACTATTATGGAGTGTGGAAGAAGCATGAGATTACATGTTGGACTACCCTTAAAATTTTGGGTAGGTGTTGTACATACCACTATTTATTTAATAAACAAGGGACCTTCAAATCCTTTGGGTGGTGGAATTCCAGAAGAGGCATGGATAGGTAAAAAGGTAAAGTATTCATTTCTAAAAACCTTTGGTTGTGAAGCCTTTGTCCATGTTGATATTGAATATAGAACCAAGCTTGAGGCTAATTCTAAAAAATGTACCTTCATGGGATATAGAATAGATGAATTTGGTTATTGATTATGTGATTATGGAAATCATAAAAATATTAGGAGCAGAGAAGTTATATTCAATGAGAAGGTCATGTATAAGGATCAGCTGCAAGAAAAGAAGCATGAACATGGAAAATAGGAATATGTGGTTTTGCATGAGATTCTAGAAAATAAAATGCCAATAGTACCTAATGCTTAACAACAACAAGTTATCTCATAGACTCTTGGAAGTGTTAGATGTTTTACAAGGATAAGTAGACCTCTAGAAATATTTTCTCCATTGGAATATTCTATATTATTAACTAATTCTAGTGAATCTAAAAGTTATAAAGAAACAATGTAGGTTGACACCAAAAAGCAGTGGGAGCTAGGCGTGAAAGAGGAAATGGATTCCTTGCTGCAAAATCAAACTTGGGACTTAGTCCTAGCTATAGGTAAAAGAGCATTGCCAAATAAATAGGTTTATAGGTTGAAGGAAGAATATGCAGGCAAGAAAAGATATAATGCCAAACTTGTGGTAAAAGGTTTTGCACAAGAAAAAGGTATAGATTTTGATGAAATATTTTCTCTGGTTGTAGAGATGACTTCTATTAGAACTATTCTAAGTTTTTTGGCTATGGAAGACTTGCACTTGAATAACTATATTTGAAAACAATATTTCTCTATGGGGATTTAGAAGAGGAAATATGCATGCAACAACCATAGGGATATGAGTTCAAGGGTAAGGAAGAATTTGAGTGCAAGTTAAAAAATATTTTGTATGGCATAAAGCAAGCACCTCAGCAATGATATTTGAAATTTGATAGTTTTATGGTTGAAAATAGTTACAAAATATTTCATTCTAATTATTGTGTTTATTTTAAGAAATTGGATAATGACAACTATATTATCGTATTGCTTTATGTTGATGACATGTTTGTTTCTGAGTCTAACATGCAACATATTAATGAACTTAAGAAAAAAATAGCAAATTCATTTGCTATGAAGGATTTGGGTTCAGAAAAACAAATCCTTGGTTTGAGGATCACACAGGATAGGACAAAAAAAAAAAATTGTCTCAAAGTGAGTATGTAGAGAAGGTGTTGAAAAGGTTTAACATGCATAACACAAATGCAATTAGCGCACCTTTTCCTAGTCATTTTAAGTTGAATAAGGAGATGTTTCCAAAGACACAAGAAGAGGAAGAAAAAATTTCTAAGATACCATATGCATCAATAGTTGGTAGCTTGATGTATGCAATGGTATGCACAAGGCTAGATACTGCACATGTAGTGGGAGTTGTGAGCAGGTATATGAATGATCTAGGAATGGAACATTGGAATGCGATAAAATAGATTCTATGATATTTGAGAGGTATTACTTTAAAGAAACTATGTTTTAGAGGAAAAAATTCTACTCTAAAACGATATGTTGACTCCAATATTGTGAGCGATATTGATAGTAGGAGGAGTACTACAGGGTATGTTTTACTGTAGGAGGTACTAAAATTAGTTGGATTTCACAGCTATAAAAGGTTGTTGCACTTTCAACCACTGAAGTTGAGTATGTTGCTACTACGGAAGCTGGCAAGGAGATGATTTGGTTAGAACATTTTCTAGAGGAATTGGGATAATAGAAAGAAGATATCCCTTTGTAAACTAATAGCTAGAGTTCCATTCACATTGCTAAGAATTCAGCTCTGCATTAAGAAGCTAAGCATATACAGCTCAGATACCACTTCATCTAGTCAATTTTGGAGGATGGACAGTTGAATCTAGAGAAATTTCACACAAGTGAGAATCTTGCAGATATGTTCACAAAGGAAGTTACATGGGAGAAACTTATTTCCTCATTAGTTTTTGTTAGCCTTCACAAATGATAATGGTGGATATAAGATGCCAGCCATAGCTGTAATCCAGTGGGAGTTGTAAGTGCAATAGCATCATCTAGGACCAGTCTCCAAGTGGGAGATTGTTTGGTGTGGAGCCTAATTAGTCTCCAACTGGGAGATTTATGGTATGTGGCAAATGACCATGCAAATATTGTACACTCGTAATGTATCCTCACTAGGGTTTTCCCATTAACACACAAAGTTTTTCCCATTAACACGTCAAATGAAAAAACAACTTTGTAAAACCCTAATTCTACAAGCTTCCAAAAATATTGTTAGAAGTGGTTGGGATGTAAGTTGCGGCATGTGTGATTCACGAGATTGTAATCTATTTTACACTGGATAATAAAATCTTGGGTGGCTAAGTTTTTGTTGATGTATCCCATATTGGGTGAACCACATTAAAATTATATGTTGATATATTTTGTGTTATTTTTCATTGTTATTTCTGGGTTATCTAATCTTCATATAATTGTTAATGTTTATTGCTTTGACCTTCCTAAACCCTAACACTCAATCCCTTAGCCAAATAGCCAACAATCCAAACTTACAAAACTACCCATATGTTTTCTTTTATAGAAACAAGCTCACACAAAACCACCAAGTGGTGTTACATAAAACCATGTGACTAATACCATGAGCATACAAAACCATTAACCCCTCATATAATATTTTCTTTTTCTACATAAGAGAGTATTTTTATTAATATTCAAAAGAGATTACATATTTTGTGTAGAGACAAGAGCTTGACCATTGTTCTCATTCCCAAGAATCCAAAAGGAGCCAATTATCAAAATGGGAACAAGCTAGACTATCCTACAAAAAAAACTTACAAATTTTCTTCACCAATGCAAAAGAAAACACAAAATAATTATGCCAAAATTGAAAAACTTGAACTTAATCAACACCATTATCTTGTAGATATATAATAAAATCACCAATCTAGGTGAAATCCTGAACTACTTCCATATGCAACCACTTCTTCAAAAACCTCACCCCCTCCAATTCCCTTCTTTGCTAAGGTAGTAGGTCGTTACCTTTGACATCCAACAAGAAAGGGTAAAGCTTGACCACCACACCTACTACACTGAGCAGGCCCAGATCTTGTGGCCTTCAAATTCAAGCTCCTAGTTGACCAACACCCACAACCTCCTTGAGGCCTCCTAGTAACTTTGGATTCATCATCTTCCTTGCCACTTTTAGAACTTTTTTCTTTCATAGTTGGAGATTCAATAGCCCAACAACAAACTGGGAGGATATGCCCATGTCCATATAGTATCTTTCATCCATTTTTAAGAAGAAGGTCCATGTCCAAGAGCATTATTTTTTGTAAGCTTTGAGGAGGAAGTCATACAAGATGATGCACGTAGCTACATACACATGGAAGCATTCATGGAAATGACATGACAAGAAGGTGGAAAATTAGCATTAGGGGTTGAAGCTCCAATCTTGTACCTAAAGTAGGCCTTTTTTAACAAGTCCCCTTGAGGTGGTAAAGGTCCAACTAGAGCATTCCAAAAATGATCTAGAGAAAATCCCCCACATGACACAAGTGGTTTGTATCCAGTATCCTGAATAGTATGCACAGTTCCATCATGAGGAAATTTTATTTACATTTGTGGACAACTAAATTGAATGCATTCATGGAGACTAGGCATGGAATGCCTAGTCTAACCCTAAACATGCCATACTTAGGAATCATGTCAAATGGAACATCAAAATATTTAGGACCAAAAAGGACCAATAAATAAATGGAACTAATAGGTGAGACAAAGAGACCATCATGGGTACAAAGTGTGGCCTTCAAGTCCTCATACTTATCCTTATGTAAATTGTTGATAAAGAGAGTCTCCTCTATAATGACATTGACTCGACTAGTAGGGTAACCATAAGAATGGTCATGATATTACCATTGGTTTGACCCAGGATGTTGCATATTGCTGATATGTGGTTGTCATTGATGTCAAAACTATTGGAATTAATGTCTTTCAGGTTGTATATGTCGAGGATATTGATAAAATTGTAATAAAATAAGTTGCAGGTTATTGCTGATGCAGTGATGTTCAAGATGTTGGCTAGCTTAGTATATTGATGATAAGACATTGTGGATTAAAAGGTTTGTTGACAAGTATATCTAGTTTATCCAAATGAATTTTTCGAGGGTCACATGAAGATTTTATTGAGCTATGAGTATTTGTGTTCTGACAGTTGTTTTGTTACTTTAGTTGGTGTTCCTAAAAGAAGATGATGTGATTCTAGTAATTTGAGTTGTTGTGGATGCTTTTGTAGTGATTCATGATTCTTTTGGATGTTTCTAGATCATGCTCTATTTGTGTTGTTGGTCTACATTGATTGTTATGTTCGTGATTGGTGATTTTCTTTTGCGAGTTCATGTTTTCCATGATCATGTAGGGTGATTGTAGCATATTGTGGATCTTCGAGGCATAATTGTTTAAGGTGTTTTGTGTTTGAGACATACTCTTTTGGGTCCTTACTATGTTGTGGCCGACATTGTTTGGTTCACATTGATGAATTGTTTATTGATTTGGGTTGACAATTTGTACACATTTTGTATTTGGTTGAGCCGACATGTAGTTGATGTTATCCTTAGGTGTGGATATATATGATTGATTATTTATACCATTTGAGGGCATGGTGTGTGATGTATGTTGAGTGTTGTGTGTGAATAATTTTATTATTTTTTGAAGGAAGAAGTAAAGTGTGAAGAAGAGTGAGCAAAAGAAAGTGTTTATGTGCTTAACTAGAACTGTAATAAGGCATTAGTAGATTTTATTTTCATAGTTCAAAATCTTCTGGATGTAATCCAAATGTTTCTCTAACATAGTGGGTCTTCTTTTGGGCAGTAAGCCTTCTGTGTTTGAGTAGTGAGCTCTAGGTAGTGTTCCTGAATGCATGTGCATTCCCCATTTTTATTATACTTTTAATAGGGTATAATCTTGTGGATTAACCTCCATTGCGGTTTTTCCCCTAACAAAGTTTTCATGTAAAAAATCTTGGTGTTATGTGTGTTTTTTATGTGGTGATTGTTTATGCTTTCATGTTTATATATCAAATCTGAAAAGAAGTTTAATATACATAATTTTTGTGACAACTAATTCACCCCCCCTCTCAGTTGTCTGGCCTTGTGTTACCAACAATTGGTATCATAGCATGTTCCTCCAAAGAAGTTTAATAGCTTGAGGTGATCTGGGATGGTGACATATAAGAAGGATAGTCTGAGATTTGATGGAACTAATTATTCTCTATGGAAGACTCGAATGGAGTGTCATCTAAGATGCATTGGTGAACCTTACTAGACAATTATAGAGAATAGGTATATCATCCCACAGAACGGTCCTTCTACTACAAGTGAGATTAAGGAAGTCAAGTACAATATCAGGGCTAAGGAAGCATTGTTGAGTGCTCTAACTAATTCCGAGATGACAAATGTAATGGAGTTGAAGACTACTTATGAGATCTAGAAAAATTTGGAAACTTTGTATGAAGGTGATACCCATGTGAAGATTGCTAAGCTACAAATCCTGAAATGGAAATATGAAATGTTGAGAATGGGTAAAGATGAGAACATCAATTCTTTTATGCAAAGAGTGAAAGAACTTGTGTGTAGTATCAGATGTGTTGGTGGAACATTGGAAGAATTAGAGATTGTTGTTAAAGTGCTCAGACCCTTTCTTGTTGCATACAAACACAAAGCTACTACTATTGAGGAGATCTAGACTATGAAAAATGTAACCAGAGACATGTTGATTGGTAAGCTTACTATTTTTGAGTTAAGTGAGTTTGGTGAATCTCTTCCTATGATAAAATCTGCATTGAAATCTACTATCTCTGGAAAAGATAAGCAGAGATATGATCTAGGAGAAAGTTCTTCTAGAAAAATGTCCAAGGATGAGCATGAAATGAGAGATATTGAAGAAGAAGAGAGAAAACTAGATGAACTTGAAGCACTTATTGTCAAGAGGGAAGCCAGAGGAGAAGGTAATTATAAAAGGAAATTTCCTTTTAAATATTTTTTCTTGCAATAAGATAGGTCATTTTTCCTCAAGGTGTCCAGAAAGAGTTCCTAAGCTAAGACCTAACAAGCCTAGATTACAAAGAATGTTTTATTATGTTGTTGATGAAGGTGTGACAAATGATGAATTTGATAAAGTGAATTTAAGTGAGGATGAATGGGTATTTATTGTTATCAAGGAAAATGATCCAATACCTACTGAATCTGGTAGTTGCACAAACGTGTAGAAAGCTTTAGCTTCCAGAGTTGAAGAAAAAGATGAATGGGTGATTGATAATGGATGCTACCATCACATGACAGGTGATAAAATTAAATTTGTGAGCTTGGAAAAGTATGATGGTGGTGTTGTAAGATTTGGTGATGAAAAAGATAGTGTAATTCATGGCAGAGGATCCATTTCTCTTGATGGTAATGATAATACTAATGATGTTCTATATGTGGAAGGTTTGAAGCATAATCTCTTAAGTGTTGGACAGATGGTTGACAAGGGGTACAATCTTCAATTCAAGAATGGATAGTGTAGAATATTGGGGAGTTCTAGAAATGTGATTGCATCTAGTACAAAAAAAAGGTAATATCTTTCACCTAAATGCTACTGGTAAAAGTTGTCTGATTGCTCAAGTTGATAAAAGTTGGTTGTGGCATAGGAGAATGCGTCATGTAAACTTTGACAATATTATCAAAATAAGTTCTACTTAGGTAGTGAGAGATCTTCCTAAGTTGATAAAACCTACTAATACTATATGCAAGGAATGTTAGTTAGGGAAGCAAACTAGAGTTTCATTTTGGAGCAAACAATATTGTTTGAATGAAGTGTTGGAGCCTGTGCATATTGACTTGTTTGGTCCTTCTAGAGTTAGAAGTTTACAAGGAGATAGGTATATCATATTACTTATTTATGATTATTCTAGATTGATGTGGGTTACCTTCTTAAGGGAAAAATATGAAGCTCTAGAGAAATTCAAGATTTTTAAGGCTATGGTTGAGATAGAGATAGGTCTAAATATTAAATGTCTAAGATTAGATAGAGGTGGTGAATTCACTTCCGATGAGTTTAATTATTTTTGTGAATAACATGGGATAAAGAGACAATTATCTACCCCGTAGACCCCTCACCAAAATGGAGTTGTGGAAAGGAAGAACATGATAATTCAAGAAGTTGCTAGAACCATGATGTTGGAAGAATTTTTTTCACATATCTACTGGAGAGAAGTTGTGAGTATTGTTGTTTACACTCTCAACCAGGTATATGCTAAAGGTGATACTAGTAAGACTCCTTATGAGCTATGGAATGGTCATAAGCCTACTGTTAGATACTTCAAAATCTTTGGGAGTAAATACTATATCAAAAGAGATGAAGATATAGGAAAGTTTGATGCTAGAAGTGATGAAGGAATATTTCTTGGTTACTCTACTAAAAGTAAAGCCTACCGGTGCTGCAATAAGAGATTGAGGAAAGTAATTAAGAGTGATAATGTAAAATTTGATGAAGATACAATTAGACCATCCAAAACCCTTGAATATGATTCAAACAATTAGAATGACACTTCAGATAAAGCAAAGAAATTTTAGACTCCATATCAAGTTCAGATCATTCCGGTGAATTAGGAAAATCAAGATGAAGGAACTAGTTAAAGTGCAGAAGTAAGATCACAAGAGACTAAAGTTCAAGAACACCCTAAGACTCCAAGGTATGTAAGACTAAATCATTCAAAAGATTAGATTAATGGTAATAATAACAAAGGTGTTCAAACTAGGAGAAGAATTATAGAAGAATACTATTTGATCTCAAAGACTGAGCCTAATAGTGTCAATGAAGCATTCAAAGATGAACATTGGGTGGAAGTAATGAAAGAAGAACTACTGCAAGTTGAGAAGAATGATACATGGATTCTTGTTCCTAGACCTAAGGACAAAAATGTAATAGGAACTAAATGGGTCTTTCAGAACAAACTGAATGAGCAAGGTGAAGTTGTTAGAAACAAAGAAAGACTTGTGTGTAAAAGATATTCTCAGATGGAAGGAATTGAATTTGAATAAACTTTTTCTCCTGTTGCTAGGATTGAAGTTGTGAGACTATTTCTTACTTATACTACTTACAAAAAATTCAAGGTTTATTAGATGGATGTCAAGTCAACATTTGTAAATGGTGAACTAGAAGAAGAAGTGTATATTGAGCAACCTGATGGATTTCAATTGATTGATTAGGGAGATATGGTTTTCCAATTGAAGAAGGAATTGTATGGACTCAAGCAAGCCCCACGAGCATAGTATGCTAGATTGGACAAGTATTTTTTGAAGCTTGGATTTAATAAAGGTACTACTGATAGTAATTTGTATTTCAAGATTGATCATGATTTGATTGTTGAAGTCTTTGTTGATGATATCATTTTTGAAGGAGATGATAGTTTGTGCATGAAGTTTGCTAATGAGATGTAGAGTGAGTTTGAGATGTCTATGATTGGAGAACTGAAATTATTTTTAGGATTGCAAATTACTCAGCTAGATAGAGGGATTTGTATATCTCAATCCAAGTATGTGAAAGAATTTCTAAAGAAGTTTGGTATGGAAGATTCAAATCTAGTTGGTACACCTATGGTGATCGGATGTA
The DNA here is from genome assembly GCA_007258455.2 of Sequoia sempervirens. NCBI lineage: Eukaryota > Viridiplantae > Streptophyta > Pinopsida > Cupressales > Cupressaceae > Sequoia > Sequoia sempervirens. Next base: position 323,125,091 of record VDFB02058242.1, read on the forward strand.
AGTTGAAACAAGATGATGATTCTACTAAAATAAATCAAACTAGATATAGATCCATGATTCGTGGATTGCTCTATTTGACTCAAAGTAGACCTAATATCATGAATGTCGTATGCATTGTTGAGGGATTTCAAGTTGATCCTAAGGAATCTCATGTGAAAGTTGTGAAGAGGATTTCCAGGTACTTGAAGGGGATAGTTGATTTTGGCCTGTGGTATCCTGAAGAAGATGACCTTACTTTGAATGATTTTATTGATACTGATTGGGAAAGAGATGTGAATGACAAAAAGAGTACTAGTGGTGGTGCATTTTTCTTGGGAAATAAGTTGATTTCATGGTTAAGTAAGAAGTATAATGCCATTTCTTTATCTACTACAGAGGAAAAATACATTGCTACTGCTAACAATTGTACTCAAGTATTATGGATGAAGTAGATGTTGAAAGATATTAGAGTTGTGTATGATGAACGTATTGCTATATTCTGTGATAATTCAAGTGCAATTAACATTTCTAAGAATCTGATGTGGCATTCAAAAACCAAGCATATATCTATCATATTTTAGTTTTTGAGAGAGAAGGTGAGTGAAAAGGAAGTCAGATTGGAGTATCTGCCCACTAAGGAACATATTATATATATCTTTACCAAGCCCTTACCTAAGAATAATTTTTATTATCTCAGAGGGAAGCTAGGGGTGGTTACCCCTCCTAATCACAATTAAGATGCATTAACCTACATTATTTTGTGCATTTCATAGTCATATCTTGTGATCCAGATTGATGTTGTGGTGGCCACTACTCAAGGGGAATAGTTAGATGTTTAGAAATGTAGTTCAGATAGTGTGTGGAGAAAGATAATGTGTACCTTTTTCATTGATGTCAAAGGGGGAGAAGAGTCACGTGAAAAATTGTGAAAGAGTTAAGGAGAAAAGAGTTAAAATCTAAGGGGGCGAAAGTGCTAAGAGAAAGTTGCATTGATGGTTTTTTTTCACATCATATGTTGCCATCAATTCCAAAGGGGGAGATTGTTGGATATTTCTAGTATGTGGTTTTCATTGATGTCAACACTATTGGCATTCATGTCTTTAAGGTTGTATATGTCGAGGATATTGAGAAAATTGTAATAAAATAAGTTGCAGGTTGTCAATGGTGCAATGAAGTTCAATATAGTGGCTATCTCAGTATATTGATGATAAGAGGTTGTGGAATAAAGGGTTTGTTGAAAATTATATCTAGTTTATCCACATGAATTTTTAGAGGTTTGCATGAAGATTTGATTAAGCTATGAGTATCTATTTTTTGATAATTGTTATGTTGCTTTAGTTAGTGTTCCTGAAAGAAGATGATGTGATTCTAGTAATTTGAGTTGTTTTGGAAGCTTTTGTAGTGATTCATGATAATTTTGGATGTTTCTAGATCATGCTCTATCTGTGTTGTTGGTCCACATTGATCATTGTGTTCATGATTGGTGATTTTATTTTGTGAGTTCATGTTTTTCATGATCATGGCCGACAGGGTGATTGTAGCGTGTTGTGGATCTTCAAGGAATAATGGTTTAAGGTTTTTCATATTTGAGACATATTGTTTTGGGTCCTTACTATGTTGTGGCTAACATTGTTTGGTTTGCATTGATAAACTATTTATTGCTTTGGGTCGACAGTTTGTACACATTTTATATTTTGTTGAGCTGACATGTAGTTGATGTTATCCTTAGTTGTGGATATATATGATCAATTTTTTATACCATATGAGGGCATGGTATGTGATGTATGCCGAGTGTTGTGTGTGAATAGTGTTCTAATCTTTTGAAGGAAAAAGTATAGTGTGAAAAGAGTGAGTAGAAGAAAGTATTTATGTGATTAATCGAAACTATAATTAGGCATTAGTAGATGCTATTTTCTTAGTTCAAAATATTTTGGATGTAATCCAATTGTTTTTGTAAGATAGCGGGTCTTCTTTTAGGTAGTAAGCTTTTTGTATTTGAGTAGTGAGCTCTAGGCAATGTGCTTGAATGCATGTGCATTCCCCATTTTTATATATACTTCTAATAGGGTATAATCTTATGGATTAACCTCCACCATGGTTTTTCCCCTAACAAGCTTTCCACATAAAAAATATTGGTGTTATGTGTGTTTTTGATGTGATGTTTTTTTATGCTTTCATATTTATATATCAGATCTAAAAATAAGTTTAATACATATAATTTATATGACAATTGATTCACCCCCACTCTTAGTTGTTTGCCCTTATGTTCCAACAGATGTATGGTGGAGAAATTTCAATGTTAAGAGGGTGGTCATGTGGTGTAAATGTTTTTAGATGTACAAGACAACTAAGATTGGGTGTGAATCATTTGTAAATTAAAACATCAAAAACCTCATTAACATTCATATCTTTTCTAGCCCTTAAACCCTTAATCAAATTTAGCATGAAAGTAAAGAAGTTAAACAACAACACATCAAAACACCATGCACACTAGAACACTAGATTTACATGGAAAACCCAAGAAGAGAAAAATCACGGTAAGGATTAGTTCACATTATACATTACTAGCAACACCAAATATAATAGGCTCACTATCAGAGGGCTTACTACCCAAAATAAAGAAGAGCTCATTGCCAAGGGACTCACTATCTAGAAGAAGATAGAAGGAGGGGTGGATCACTTCCAATTTGAACTACTAACAATGCATCTATCTTATTTTCAAGGTACAGTTCCACTAAAGCACAAACAACTCATCCAATAGACTAAAATGTAGACACCTTCTGCTCACTACATCTAGGATTCATGGGAATTAAAGCTTGCACCCAGATCGCCACACTTGATTACTTTTGTATCTTTCACATTTCACTCTTTGTAATTTTTCCACACAATTCTCCTTACATTTATACCATTTGCAACCTAAAATATCTCAATTAGGTTAGCCTTAAGGAAACGCATGAACCTCAATCTTGCAACATAAAATAGGTTTACACCAAACAATTTCATGGTGTAAATAAGTGAAGGAAGACCATGCCACAACTTAATTGGGACCCAAATCTACACTGACATACTACTCAACACTTCCAAAAACAGCAATCATCCTCCACAATTAGTGCTAGCATGCTAGGTCAGAAAAAAATATGCTAACACTAAAAAGTGACCACAAACATGCCTCTCCAAGTCCAAAAACATCTCATGGACCACACAAAAAAATTCCAAAACATCTCAAAATATTCCACATCATCAAAACTTTTGCTACTACTACTACAACCACTTGAAACTTAAGAACACCTTTGTTCTGTGCAACTAGACACATTGGCACAAGCATATAACACACCAAAAAAACTTGTGGAACACTAAAATATCTAAAAATTCAAGGAAAGGTAGATACACATGATATAAGCATGTTCCTATATCCACAAGACAAGAACCTTCACTATGGAGAAATGTTGAGCAATATCATTTCTCCTAGACACCCTATTTCACTAGATAGACATACCATCAAACACATCTTTTACTGTAGAATGATCCAAAAATTGAAAATCTAGATATAAAACCTATAAAAACCTATGATTATCATGTCCAAACATCATGGGAATAACTTCAACTATGAATAAATTTGGAGAAAAATACTGGACACCACTTGTTCACACTGAACTCTCTTTTATTCAAATATTCTCAAAAGCACTTGGAAACCAAGTGAACCAACTGCATCAACAACACTACTAACATCTTTGTAACACATCTATGAAATTTGAAACACCTCTCATCAACTATAACACATAAAAATATATCTCTAGACAAAATTTTTGCAACTATACCAGAAGTAAGACATCAATGACAACACCAACAACATTGTGTTGACATCAATACCAACTCTAGGCTTCCAACAACTCCAATATTGGGGGTTGACATTATCAACACCAATATCATTCAACACTCTATTCATACAAGGGGTTGAAATCAATGACGACACCCAAACAACTCACAAATAACGAGAAAAATTCCAATAATCTCCCCTTTGTCATTGATGGCAACATCGACTTTCTAGAAAACCATCCATAGCAAAAACAACCAACAAAAACTCTGCAAAAAGCAGTGCTCCCCCTAATTGGGAAATTTCTCACTCTTCATATTATTATTCTCTTGCACTTGAACACTCTCTCCTCCTGTGGTTTTTATAACATTTTATCTTCTACTCTAACTCTCTCCATATTTTTTTAGATTCTCTCTCAACCTTTGAGATCAATGGAAAAGGGCCATAGACTCATCCAACTCTCTTTCCTATATTGAACTCTTTTACTCTCCCCCTTTGAAAAAATTCAAAGGGTAATACCTACACCTTTCACACATCATTTGCATAGGGATTTTCCTTTATGTTTTCCCTTTTACATCTACAAATACCACTTGCAACACCAACAAGCAACTGCATTATACTCACTTTTTTGCACTCTCCCCCTTAGGGGCACAAAATATGCTCCATCTGACTTCACATACCAACAATGATACTACCTACTCCCCCTAAGAGGTAGTCCTCATCAGTCTATAACAAAAAATAAGAATTGATCCACCAAACTGATGCACACTCTTATGAATGTAATTGAAAGGAGGGGAAATAACCCTAACTTCTGCCAAAGATACTCAAAAGTATCTTTAGGAAGAGACTTTGTAAAAATATATTCAACTTGATCCTTTTTAGGCACATACTCTAGCTTCACCTTACTTTCTACAACCCTCTCTCTTAGAAAGTGATACCAGATTGTGATATGTTTTTTCCTTGAATGCATCATCAAATTATTTGATATATTGATAGCACTTGTATTATCACACAAGATATAAATAGGTTCATTATATGATATTTTGATATCCTTCAAGGTTTGCTTCATCGACAAAACTTGTGTACAACAAGATGCTACAACAATACACTCTACCTTTGTAGTAGACAAAAATACTAAATCCTACTTTTTTCTTAGCCAAAAAACCAACCTGCTTCTAAGAAAGAAAACACCTTCACTTGTACTTCTATCATCCACACAACCTACACAATCTGCATCTATATAGGAGCTTAAAGAAAAATTAGCATCCTTTGGATACCATAGACCATATTCTGGAGTACCCTATAAATATTTCAATATCCTCTTTACTATTGCCACATGTGATTCTATAGGATCTTCTTGAAATCTAGATAGTCTATAGCAGCTAGATATAGTAGTCCACCAATAATTGATTTGTACTTTCTCTTATCAGTATTAGGATATTCATCATTCCTACTCAACTTGAAACCAATAACCATAGGAGTACATACCTATTTATAGCTTTCCATTTGAAACTTCTTCAACATTTCCTTGACATATTTTGATTATGAAATGAATATTCCATTTTCAATCTGAATAATTTTTAGCCCAAGGAAGAAATTCATCTCCCCAAACATTGACATCTCAAATTCATTTTGCATCTCTTTTGCAAAATTCTTGCACATGACCTCATTTCCTCCAAAATCATATCATCAACATATGCAACCATAATCAAGATTTGATCCTTTTCAACTTTAAAGTAAATATTGCTATCTATGGTACCTTTATTGAATCCCTAATGCAACAAGTACCTATCCAATCTTACATACTAAGCTCTAGGAGCTTGCTTGATTCCATATAATGCCTTCTTCAATCTGTAAACCATATTAGGATTATCTGACGAATGAAAGCCTTTCTTTTGTTCAATGTATACCTCTTCTTCCAAATCACCATTCAAGAATGCAAACTTCACATCCATCTGATAAACCTTGAAGTTATTATACGTTGCAAATGCCAATAAAATCCTAATGGCATCCATTATTTCCACTGGAGAAAATATCTTCTCAAAATATACTCTTCCCACTTGTGAGTAGCCCTTATACACAAGTCTAGCCTTATTTCTAACAACTCCATTCTCATTCACCTTGTTCTAAAACAACCATTATTTCTTATTAAATTCTTGTTTGTTGGTCTTGGGACTAATTCCAAAGCCTAATTCTTCTCAATTTGCATCAATTCTTCTTCCATAGCTTTGGTCCAATTCTAATCCTTACATTCCTCAATCACTATCTTATATTCTACTTTGGAAAGTAGACACAAATTTACTTGTTCTATTGTTATAGCAGCTTTTCTTCTTGTCAACACACATTTTCTTTTATCACCAATGATTTGATCTTCAAAATAATTCTTCTGCACAATTAGGAGTCTTAGGAATCCTTCTTCTCTATAAGAAGACTCATAAGATTCATATCTTTGTATTTGTCTTAATATTTTTTGTGGTTCTTCATGTACTTTGACACTTGCACCTTAAACTATCTTCTTTAGCCTCTTGTTATAGCATCGATAAGCCTTGATTCTTGTAGAATATCCAAGGAATATTCCTTCATTTGATCTTGCATCAAACTTTCCCAAGTTTTCTTCATCTCTTCTAATATAACATTTGCTTCCAAACACTTTGAAATATTTGACAGTAAGAGTTCTACCATACCATATTTCATAAGGATTTTTTGAATTTTTTACTCTTGCTTGTACTCTGTTGAGTATGTATACGACAGTATGAATATCTTCTCTAATAGACATCTGGTAGATTTTCTTCATCATTTTTCTTGCTTCTTCTTGAGCTATCTTATTCTTTCTTTCAACAACTTCATTCTACTAAGGAGTTGTAAGGGCTAACAAATGCTTCTTTACTCCATGATCTTCACAAAAATTGTTAAATTGATTGGAGGTGAACTCTCCACCTCTATCATACCTTAAGCACCTAACTTTCATATCTATTTCTTTCTCAACCATGGATTTAAATACTTTAAACTTGTCTAGAGCTTTTGATTTTTCTTTAAGAAAAGTTACCCAAGTCATTCTAGAGTAATCATCAATTAACAACATGAAATACTTTTCACCTTGAAATATTCTTGTTCTTATAGGTCCACATAGGTCTATATGCACTAACTCCAAAGGTATTACAATAGAATATTGTTTTATTTTGAACCTTATTCTCATTTTCTTCCCTACCTTGCATTCCTTGCAAACTACATTGATAGTTTTTGTGATTCTTGGTGGATCTCTCAAATCTTGAGTAGATTTGACCTCACTAAACTATATAAATTGATGTGACACATTCTTCTATGCCATAGTTAACTTTCATTGACTTGAGTGATAAAGAACTTACCATTAGCACCTTTGAGATGATAAACATTTTTATTTATCCTTGTTCTTGTAGCAACTATAGTTCCAGAGCTTCCCTTTCTGATCTCACAACCACCATCCTAAAATACAATATTATATCGTTTTCTACACATATGTCCTACACTCAAAAGATTATGTCAGAGATCCTCTACATAAAGAACATCATTTCTAAATTATGCTTGCCGTTGAAACTAATTGAACCTTTTCCACATATATGAGCAAATGTATCATCACCAATCTTATCAAGAAAAAATTATTATGTTTAACAAACTTATTCTTATCAACTATCATATGATTTGAGCATCCACTATCAATTATCCAGTTATTTTTCTCCTCTCTAACATGAAAAGTAGCCACTATAGTCCCTTTGATGTTGTGGCCTAATTTCAAAGAAATTTCCTTCATACATATTATAGAGTTAGTAGAATTATTTCCAAAATTTAGAGTCATGATCAAGCATTCATCATTTTCATCATCTGGGTAGTTAGATTCATCATCAGCTATGCTAGCACCTTCTTTAACATAATAACTTCTCTTTAGAGATTTACCTTTATTATCCTTATATTTTTCATTTGAAATATGGGATAGACATCTTGAAGCATAATTTCCTATCTTTCCATAGTTAAAAAATTTGAAAGGTAACTTACCTTTGTATTCTCTAATGCCCTTTTTTACAAAATTTACTTCAATTTAATAAAGATCATCCAAATCCAATCCATCATCTTTCTCTATTTTTATAGCTTTAAATGTAGTCTCTTTTCTTGAATCATTTTAACCAAACTCTCTCATTTCAAAAGTAGTTAAAGCACCAAAAAAATGATCTCTAGAATAATGATCTAAATCCTAAACTTCTTCAATAGTAGAAACTTTAGGACTAATATTTAGGAAGAGTTCTTAATACCTTCTTTACCACCTCATATTCTTCCAATTTTCCACCAAGGAAATTGATGGAATTGACAACTTCAACCACTCTATGCATGTAGCTTGCAATATCTTCATCTTCTGGCATCCTTAGGGTTTCAAACTTAGTCTTCAATTTTTGCATCTTTGCTCGCTTAACCTTATCATCTCCTTCATAGATACTTTCTAGCTTCTTCCAAATTTCTTTACCAAATTTGTAGCCCATAACCTTCACAAGTTTTGAATTAGAAAGACCACTCAAAATAGCATTCTTTTCTTTGCCATTGTTCTCATATTCTTTTATCTCATCATTAGTTTTTGGACCATTAGTAGGCATGGTATATCCATCCTCAATTAACTTTTCAACTCCAAACCCCAAGGAAACAAGGAAACCTTCCATCATGGATTTTCAAAATGCATAATTTGTCCCATAAAACAAGGGATCCTCCTTCTAGTGTTCCATTTGGATCCACCTCAAGTGGTCAAGCTTCTTCCAACAAACCTTTCTCTAATACCAATTTTTAGATGCACAAGATAACTGACAGGGGGTAGTAAATCAGTTGTACATTAAAACATCAAAACCCTCATTAAAATTTAGATATTTATTAGCCCTTAAACCCTTAATCAGATTGAGTATGAAAGTAAACAAGTGAAACAACAACACATCAAAACACCATGCACAATAGAACATCAGATTTATGTGGAAAACCCAAGAAGGAAAAAACCACAGTGAGGATTAGCTCACAATATAAAGTAATAGCAACACTGAATACAATAGACTCACTACTGGAGGGATCACTGCCCAAAATAAAGAAGGATTCCACATCAACTTTGATTGATTTCACACCTTGACATGACCGTACATGACCGTATAAGGCACTGGAACAACAAAATAGCATTTAGAATTGTAGCAATAGAGATAGTTTTATTGATTTTTCTTCAAAGTACAACTTGCCAACCTTGGCTTCGACCTTCCCAAGCTTATTTTTAACATTTCCCTAATGGTTCCCAGCTACCATTTGAATTCCAACTATCTAACTTCCTCATTTACAACCGATGACTCTTCATATTCCCTATTTTTTACACTTTTACAACATTAACAACATTTTTACAAAATTAACAACTTATGCAACTTGACTCTCCAACCCACCTAGTAACCCAATATTGACTCAAACACACATGGAATTGGTCTTAAATGACCTTATTACAGAAAAAAATGGCTTAACAACTCAAAATCCAACACTTGACCCCATTTTTGCATCATGAAAGCCTAGGTGCCTTGCACCATACTCCTCGAGCAAAATGAACTCAAGTCCCATTAAGGAAATTGTTGCAACAGTAGCTTTATGCTTGATCATGTCATTCTCTAACCCCCAAGTGACATCCTCATGTGGAAACCCCTTCCAATGGACTAAATACTGGAAATAAGCATTATCCCTTATCTTTTTGAATTCTTTGGCACCTAGGATATGTTCCAACTTTAGAGGCCTACTTCATGGATGGTCTTAGACTTGTTCTTCACTTGAGAATGTTGCTAAATCTACATCATTACTTGATGAAATTCAATGAAAGTAGGTTTGACAAAAAATAGATTCAATTCCACATTAACTCCAATTGATTTCACACCTTGACATGACCATACAAGACTATACAAAGCATTGGAACAACAAAATAACATTCAGAATTTTGTAGCAATAGAGATAGTCTTATTGATTTTTCTTCAAAGTGAAACTTTCCAACCTTGACTTCAACCTTCCCAAGATTATTTTTAACATTTCCCCAATGGTTCCCAACTGCCATTTGAATTCCAACTATCTAACTTCCTCATTTAGAAGGTCAATGACTCTTCATATTCCTTGTTTTTGCACTTTTACAACATTAACAACATTTTGGAAAACTTAAAAACTTATGTAACTTGACTCTCTAACCCACCTAGTAACCCAATATTGACTCAAAAACACATGGAAATGGTCTTAAATGACATTATTACAAACAAAAATGGCTTAACAACTCAAAAACCAACACTTGACCCCTTTTTTGCATCATGAAAGCCCAGGTGCCCTACACCAATCTCACTACCAAGGGACTCACTATCCAAAAGAAGATAGAAGAAGGGGTGACTCTCTACCAATTTTAATTGCTAACAACACATCTCTCTTATGCCAAAGGCATAGTTCCATTGAAGCACTAACAACTCATCCAACAAAATAAAATGTAGACACCTTCTGCTCACTGCATCTAGGAGTCATAGGCATTAAAGCTCGCACTCAGATCACCACACTTGATCACTTTCATATTTCACATTTCACTCTTCACACTTGATCTACAAAATAACTATCCTTGCATTTATACTATCCATGACCTAAAACAATCTCAATTATGTCGACCTTAAGGAAATGTATGCACCTCAACCGTGCAACATCAAATAGGTTGGCACCAAACACTTCCACAATGTAAATAAGTGAAGCAAATCCATGCCACAACTTAATTGGGACCAAAATCTACAATGCAACATCTATCAACACTTCCACAAACATCTATCATCCTTTGCAATTAGTGCTAGCATGCTAGGCCAACAAAACTTGCACTAACACTAACAAGCAACCAAAAACACATCTCTCCAGGTATGGAAACATCTCATAGACCAAACAAAAAAATTAAAAAAACATCTCAAAATATTCCACATCATCAGAATATTCACTATTACTACTAAAACAAGCTAAAAATTTAAGAACACCTTTGTTCTGTGCAACTAGACATGCTAGCACAAACATCCAACACACCAAACAACCTCACTAAATACCATAGCACCTGAAACTTCAAGGAAAGGTATATACAAATGATATAAGAATGTTACCATCTCTATAAGAGAAGAACCTTCACTGTGGAGAAATGCAAAGAAATATCATTTCTCCCAAGCACCTTCTTTCACCAAACAAACATACTGTCAAACAAATCTTTTAGTGCAAAACAATCTAAAACCTGAAACTCTAGATATAACACCTCTAAACACCTTTTCTCATCATGTACAAACTTCATGGTAATAACTTTAACAATGAAGAAATGTGAAGAACACTATACACCACTCTATTAGACTAAAATTTTGTATTTAAATTTTCTCAAAATCACTTAGAAACCAAGTGAACCAACTACATTAGCAACACTACTAACATATTTGTAACACATCTAAAGTATCTACAACACCTCTCATCAACTATAGAACATCCAACTATCTCTCCAAATATAACTTCTACAACTATACTAAAGTAAGACATGTGGGAACACAATAATCTACTGAGGGGGGTGAATCAGTAGTTCTCAAAAATTCCTCTAAAACACTTTGAGTAGCTAGATTATTTCAAACCCTTAATGTGCAAATTGATACTTAACATGTAAATAGAAAATTATACACACACAAGAACCACATAACATAGGATGTATGTGGAAAACCCAAGATGGAAAAAACCACAGTGAGAAATGTTGCTAGGAGCTATTGTCCTAATCTAGCCTCACAAGCTTTAAATTCAATTACAATGCTTTAAGGTTACCAACCCTAAGGAGACACAGATCCCTTGGTTTTAGGAGCGCCCACTCCAAGGAAGCACGCACTCCCTAATCTAAGCACCTACCCAATTATCTGATGGCACCCACTGACCAAATTTACAATGTAGGATATTATAATTTGGATGAAAATTCTATGTTGCAACTTATTTGCAATTGCACATACATGTATGTTGTACACTCTGCAACTCATTATCTACTTTGCATTCATGTCTTTTTCTGCACCCCTATTCTCTACATCTACTCCTTACTTAACAACACCTCCCTTTTTCTATAATACACCATTGAATGAGAGAAACCCAAAAAAAAGAATCAATAAAATCAAGGGTTTTACCCTAGACATAAATCCAAATTTGAATCCCTAATTTTTGTTTGGTTCACCTTATTCAGGCATAGTTCCTTCTTTTTCTACAACAACATTCTCTACACTCTACACTCAAACCCTTCTTTCTCCAAACTTCTCCTACAGCCTCATCGCCCACTATCTCCAATACATGTAAATCACTGCCCCATGCCTTGACAACTAACTAATTATCTTTCTCTTCTTTGTTAACCAATAGACACTTCCTCAAGTTGTGTTCCACTGACCAATGTAACTTGATGCTTCTATTAGGGTTTTCATTCTTTCTTCTTTAGGGAGCATTAATTTTTGTTGCAGAAAATCTTCTAAGATTGTAGATTTGTAAACCCTAAATTAGATATGCATTTAATGTATTCCTTTATTCATAAGATTTGAACTTGATCTCCATTAACTTAGCAATTTTTTCTGCCATTCAACTCAAATCACCAATTAAATCTATTGTTGGAGTAGGTAGACTAGTTATATTCATTCTTTTAGTCGGTTGCTAGTCAAAAATCACTCACACAGACTTAACCATTTGAAACCACCACCTTCAAATTATTACCTTTGATTTTGTCTCTACACACCATGATCCATGGTTCTCCATTCATATTGACAACTTTAAGACATTGACGTTGGATTTTTCTTCTTCAAATCTCTATCATTGATCTTTAAGTTCCTATGATCATTGTGCCTTGTTACATTGAAGAGACTTATAAATTACACACTCTTAAGTCTTTCTTTCTATTCGGTAAGCTAAATTTCACCTGTATGTCCACATCATCGCCATGTAATTCACAACAAGGATGTGAATTTATCATTCAAGCAATCATTCTTTACCATTTATCATCACATGTCACCAACTACTATCGCCTTCTACCACATGTCATAAGCTTACTTGATTGTCATTTCCATGTGTCTACCATATCATCACCAATCATCATCTATCTTATCATTTTATTGTAAGGACTCATTATAGATTCACTTTGATGTACATTCTTCTCATTGATGAAGACCCATCAGAATATCTACATGACACCAAAATGTCTCTCTTCGAATTGGCATTGTCTCATCAATAACTCCATCATTCTTCATATGATGCAATCATAGTTTCGAAGAGACACTAAAAGGACTCCTATTGACATGTTGAGGCTTCTCTAATCAGATGCCTTTGCATCTGCACTTTCTTCAGCAATATCACCCTAGTCAATGCAATCAACGACTACCACCTTTCAACTGTCATTTTTGTACTACACATCACACTTTTGTCCAGGTCATACCTCATTGTTGGTCCCACCAATGGAGTATTGAGGAGACACAAGATACAATCTCTTCTAATTGTCACTAATACTTTGATATAGCATTGACACTCTCCATTGCTTTATTGACAAGAAAACAAACTCAGTCTCTTCAAAGTAGTGTTGTCTACATGAGTTTTTGGATGTTATTTTAGTTGATTTCTCTATGGTTTTATAATTAAATGAATGTGCAAAAATTTAGATTTTGAGAAGTTGGATTGATTAGGCTCCAAGATTGGGTGGCTTGATAAGGTTCCCTGGTCTTGATTACATCAAATGGTATCAGAGCAGGAAGATTGGCTGAGAAGTATTGTAGTAGAGAGTAAGTTATTTTTCTTGGATATGTGTTGAGATAAAATTGAAGGATTTGGGCTTGTTGGAATGTGTGCGTGTGAATTTTTTTGTAGGTATGGAAGAGGAATTGTGACTTTATCCTCCAGCAGAGGTTAAGGCTGGGTAGAAGGTGCACGAGAGAGAGGTGGGTCTTCTAGAAACCATCTGTTGGGTAGAGGATAAGCAAGAGTGATTTTGTTGCAAGGAGGACCTGTGACTATAGAGGGTTGATACCCTAAATAGAAATATTTTTGCAAGGATTACTTGTCACTACAGAGGTACTTGGGAGTCTCTAAAATGAATTTGAAAAAGAAGACAAGATGGGTCATGAGAAGGCCTGTGAGGATTTTACCTATAGAAGAGTGGAAAGAAAAGAAGTTTACAAAGTGAGCTTTTGAAGAACCAAAGAAGATTGAAGCTAGAGTGGAAGCCTTGGAAAGATATTACTTTCCTGATAAATTTGTGATTGTAGAAAAGAAGAATGAAATTACAGTAGTAAAAGTTGCAACAAATAAGAAGGTTGAAGAGGAATATGTGGCATGAAGGAGTCCCATTATTTTTATAACATAAATGTATGTGCAAGTCAATTTGTGTATGTAGGTGAAGAGAAGAAAGAGAAAAAGAAAAGATTTGACAAAGAAGACAGCGAAAAAAAGAAAGAGAAAATGAAGAGTTGCAACCCTATGATGGAAAGTGCATGGAGAAAAAGTCATGTGGGAGCAACCCACACAAATGTAGATGGATGAAAGCTAGGAAAGAATAAAGTCATAAGGAAAGAATGGAGAAAGAAAGAGCTAGCAACATATGTGCATCTTGTTGATGACATAAAATAAAATAAATAAAAAATTGCATGCACAGGAAAAGAGGTTGTAGGAGAAAAAATGGAAGTAGTATCTCCTTTCAAGTTTTACAAAGTAAATATTGATTTGCATGAAGAAAAGATAAAGGAATAAGGTGATTGTAAAGTTGGGGCAGTAATAGAGAAGCAAGAAAACATCCAGGTAAATAGTCATCCATATGATATTTGTGAAATAAACATTGACTTGAAAGAGAAATGAATTTTCGCATGAAAAGGATATTATTGTTGTAGAAGATAACCATGAAGTTGTAGTGAAGATTGGTCCATTGAAGAACTTGGAAAAATTAGATTTTTTGGGAAAACATAATGAAGAATGGTTTATGGAGAAGATAGTGAATAAAGAAATTGAAGGAGCAACAACAAATGAAGAAAGAAGGTGACTTATTAATTCAAGTTGCAGCAGTAGAGAAGGAGTAGCTTTTGTTAACAAAAAGTGAAATAAAAGTTGCAACAAACATTGAGGTAAAGTTTGAATTTTCAAAATTATTTATTGATAAACAAGAGGTTGATTTATATGAAAATGACATGGTTTACAATAATGGATATGAGATTGATACACTAGTAGGGAAAGAGAAGATTAAAATATTTGATGATTTTTCAAAATTTGTTGAAGTTGATGTTCATGTTGATTTAAATTTTCATGAATTGGTGAAAGAAAGTGAAATGGAAAAGATGGTTAGGGGCAGCAATAATAGGTTACAAACCAAAAAATAGCAAGGTATGATAGGTTTTATTGACATGGAAGAATGGGAGAATGAAGGAATACAAGGAAAGAAAGAAGTGCAAATAGAATTCTTTGATTTCTATGAATTTGTTAATGCTAATTTGTATGTAGATGTTGATAATGAAAAAATAGGGTGGAAAGAAGAATCTTGGTATTTTGAAATGAATTTCATGAGTGGAAGAAAGAGAGGAAGGATGAAGAAGGAAGTGATAAGAAGATTCAAAGAAACATGAAGAAAAAGAAACAAATAGATAAGGAGGAAAGATGGTTGAAGAACAAGCAATGAATCTTCAAATGTTCATGAGATCCAACTCATGGAACATTTCTTCTTACCCTGGGTGTTTGATGCAAGATTGTCAGGTGCACAGGAAATAATGGACACCAAAATTATTTGTGTTATTTTAATTTATTTCTTTTGGTTGTGGACTTGCAAACACGATTTATTTTTAAATTATTTTCTCCTCATGCTCCATCAATATTAAATTATTTTGTAAGTGTGGGAATCTTCTTGGTGAAAGTGCTTGAGGTAGTGGAGGAAATGGAAAAATATAATGGATGTTAATTTAGGAAAGTATTTGAAAATTGTCATAAAAGAACAATTAAGATTCCAACTACTTGAATTATCATGCCATAATGGAGAAGGTAGAGGTTGGATTGCCATTTTGGGGAAGGAGGAGATTGTCTAGGTCATGACTGTGAGACCCAGTTTCAATAAATCAAGCATAACTTTCTCATATGGTAACAAAATCAATATTTTCAAAATGATCAGAAAAGCTAAGAATGAGGTGTACCAAACCCAGAAGGCATTTTAAAAGATTCATAATAATCAGGGAGCAATGAGGGATAAAAAGTGATGGGTTTGTGGTGAAATTTTGCATATTTGTTATTAATCTTGCCTGTAGATGATTTTTGTAGAATATGGAGCTTATATGGAGGATTAAATGTGTGTATTTTCATTATTTTTTTTGGTAATAAAGAAATTTGTAGCAGATTTGAAATATTCATTCATGGATTTACATTAATGAAGAGTTGGGGTTTCTTGTCTATAGCTTGCTAATAGCTTTGAAGACTAAATATGAGAGATGACTTGCATAAATATTGTTGTTGTCTACATATTTTTTGGATGTTATTTTAGTGGATTTCTCTATGGTTTTATAATTAAATAAATGTGCAAAAATTTAGAGTTTGAGAAGTTGGATTGATTAGGTTGTAAGATTGGATGCCCTGATAAGGTTCCCTAGTCTTGATTGCATCACAACAATATCCCCCTTTGTCATTGATGGAAAAACTCTAAATGCTCATACAAATTGTAACATTTAATATCTATACCAATTAAATCATTTACATAATAGTTCACTCCCCCTTCGACATACATCTTCTCCATGCTCCTATTTTCCTATTTTGAGCATTTGCTTGCATTTCTCCCCCTTTGACATCAATGGAAAAGGGTAGACTCCCCCTAACAAGATACTCCTCCTATCTTGATCACAACGACATTTCCAGGGATAAATGAAGTACAATTTAGGCTTCCCCTAGGTGCATACCCTATCACTAGAGTCTAGTGATTGGATGTGGGAGAAATTACTCCTAGCTTCTGGCTCAGATATTCAAATTGGTTTGTGGGAAGAGGCTTAGTAAAAATGTCAACTACCTATTATTTTGTTGGGACATATTCCATGCTAACCTCTTTATCTACAACCTTCTCTCTAATCAAGTGATACATAATAGATATATGCTTTGTTATAGAATGCATCATTGGATTCTTTGAAATGTTTATGGTGCTTGAATTAGCACAAAGAATTGAAATTGTTTCTTAGTACTCTACCTTGGTATCCTTAAGTGTTTGCTTCATCCATAGGACTTGAGTACAACAAGCCACTGCTGCAACATACTCCACCTCAACTGTGGAGAGTGTAACCAATTCTTGCTTCTTGCTCATCCATGAAACCAATCTATTACCTAGAAAGAAAGCTCCTCTATTAGTGCTTTTTCTATCATCTATACTTCCTACCCAATCCACATCTGTGTAAGCAACTACAGAAAAATCCTTCCTCTTGGGGTACCATATCCTATAGTCAATAGTACTTTTGATGTATCTACATATCCTTTTTACAGCATTGACATGATATTCTTTTGGTGCAACCTGAAATCTTGCAACCATGCATATTGCTTGCATAATGTCTAGTATTGATGCATTTAGGTATAGAATGCTTCCTATCATTGACCTATACATAGTCTAATTTTCCTTAGGTGACTCATCTGATTTATTCAATTTACAAATAGTTATCATGGGGGTACTAATTGGTCACCCATCTTCCATGCCAAACTTCTTATGAATTTTCTTAGCATATTTAGTCTAAGATATGAATATCCCATTTTTCATTTGTGCTATTTGTAAACCAAGGAAAAATGATAACTTTCCTAGCATAGACATCTCAAATTGATCTTGCATGTGTGTGTAAAATATTTTACACATTCTATCATTGTTGCCTCAAAAAATGATGTTATCTACATAAAAAACAACTATCATGTTCTCACCTTTTGATTTGAAGTATGAATTATTGTTTGTGCACCCCTTTTTGAAACCTTGGTGCTGAAGATATTGATCTAATATGGAATACCAAGCTCTTGGTGCTTTTTTTAGACCATACAATGCCTTCCTCAATAGATGCAAACATAATCTTCTTCTTTTGAGATCTAAAAACCTTCAGGTTGTTCAATGCATACTTCCTCTTGAAGGTTTCCATTTAGAAATGTAGATTTAACATCCATCTAATATACCTTGAATTCCTTGTAAACTAAAAAGCAAAGAAAGATTCTTATTACTTCTAATCTTGCTATAGGTGCAAATGCTTCTTCAAAATCAATTCCTTCAACTTGTGCATACCCCTTGTACACTATTCTGGCCTTGTTCCTAACCAAAACTCCATCTTCATTCAACTTATTTCTAAATAACCATTTAGTACCAATTACATTTTTGCTTGATGGCCTAGGAATCAATTCCTGTGTCTTGTTCTTCTCAATCTAATTTAGTTCTTCCTCCATGGATATTATTCATCTCTCATCCTTGTTGGCTTCATTAAATATTTTTGGTTTGATTTGAGACATGAGAGAAAAACTTAATTGTTCCTTATTCCTTGCAAGTGTTCTCCTTGTTTGAAATCTTTCATTTTTGTCACCAATTATTTTTTCTATAGGATGATCCTTTTGCACATATTTTGTAGGGGCTTTTTTAACCTCCTCCTCATCCTCTTCTTTGACATTTGGTCCTACATCATCATCTTTTGATTCAACCTCAAAATTATTTCTGCTAGGCTTACTCCAACTTGCATTTTCATCAATCGTGACATTAATGCTTTCCACAATCTTGTGCAACCTTTTTTGTAACAATTGTAGGCTTTTCTTTGAGTGGAGTATCCTAAAAATATTCCTTCATCACATCTTGAATCAAAGCTTCCCAATTCTTCATCTTCTCTTTTATTGTAGTATTTGCTACCAAACACCTTAAAGTACTTGACTGATGTAGGCTTGCCATACCATAGTTCATATGGTGTTAACCCACTATTTTCTCTTAGAAGGGCTCTATTTTGAACATATACAATAGTATGAACTTCTTCCTTGTAAAAATAATATGCCAAATTTTCCTCATTTAACATGGCTCTAGCAATTTCCTTCACAATCACATTTCTTCTTTCAACCACACCATTTTTCTATGGTGTTCTTGGTGTTGAATATTGTCATTTAATCCCATGATTTTCATAATATACTTTGAATTCACTTGATGTAAATTCTCCACCTCTATTAGATCTAAGACACTTAATTTTTCTCCTGGTCTCCTCTACCTGCTTTTTGAAAATTTTAAACTTCTCAAATGCTTCAACTTTCTCTTTTAGAAATGTGACCCAATTCATTCTAGTATAATAATCAATTAACAACATAAAATATATCCCACCTTGCAGCCCTCTTGTCCTCATTGGAGCACACAAATCAGTATGAACTATTTCCAAAGGTTTTCTGGTTGAATAATCCTTTTTTAAAAACTTAAAACTTGTTTTCTTTACTTGTTGACATCCTTTGTAGATTGGATTTTTAGACTTTGCAATCTTAGGCATGTTCCTTGTTAAACAAGAGCAAGACAATTGAGAGGGGGGTGAATCAGTTGTCACAAAATTCAAACTTAAAAACTTCAACACTTATCAATTCCACAAGCACACTATTATGTTATTAAGTGAAAGCATGAAACACAAATAACAGAAAGTAAATCAACACAATGAGCACCATACTTTTACGTGGAAAACCCAATGAGGGAAAAAACATGGTGAGGGTTAACTCACAATATAAAGATTATAAAACTAAATATAGAGGCTCACTGCCCAAAAGAGGACTCACCATCCAAATAAAAAGGCTCACTACCTATAGAAAGGACTCATTGTCCAATAGGGAGGCTCACTGTCTACAGATACAAAAGAGAACAAAAGATCCTCCACATCAATTAACACAAATTTGTAGCCTTGATCAGAAGATTGCAGAAACCATCAGCTCACTTCCTTCAAGAATCTAACACAATAAAGAACTACTGCCTCAACGAACTTTCACACACTTTTTCTCTTATGATTTGTGGCTCACTTCATCACTTTGTATCACTCTGTCATGCAAATCTTCACAATTCGACATGAATTTATACCATCTTCAACCTTAGAAGCTTTCTCTAAGGTTGGCCACATAAAATTTATTTCATAAATTCAAATTAGGTCAACAACTCAACATTCTTGTGGTGGAAAGGAATGAGAGTGGACCAAAAAATACTTAACCAAAACAAAAAATAAAAAGTCTTGGATCAACCACCCTTAATTAAATTTTATTCTTCGAATGAAGTGTAAATACTAGGTCAACCAAACCTAATGAAAACACAAATGAACATTGATGTGCATGATTACCAACAAGAAGATGACATGCAGACACCACAAAATGCTTCATTATGCACTAGAACACATCTCAAATTACTTCAGATACATCCGCAGCAAGTAAAACAATCTTCGAACACTAAACACCTTCCACCAATCCATCTAGACTATGCAAACACACACAACAACACTGAAACATGACTTCTGGACTACCAAACTTCAAAATTCTTTGCTAGAACCCATAAAACACCTTCACAAGACATATCCCAGATCTGCATGATCTGAAACAAAACAACATAGGACTACAGAGCATAAACATTTCTCCCATTCCATAGAAGACCAACTCTACCAAAATAGTTCACATACCGGTGAACATAACTTTCACATACCATCTCACCAGAAGCTAGAACTCAAGATATATCACCAAAAAATCACCATTAGCAAACATTCAGATCTACAAAAGTATAGGATCAACACAAGAGAAATCTAGAGCACATACTAGAGCACATTCTGAACACATTCATCACTTTGACTTCTCTTCTTTATTAATTTTATCAAAAGCACTTGGAAACTCATCAAACCATCACATCTGCAACATCATAAAGATAGTTGCATGTACTCACAATATTTCAGAAGTATCTCAACTATACATATACAATCTACAACATACAAAACTGTGTTGACATCAATGACAACATTAATTACAACACCACCAAACTTGCTCATACTTGCAACAATCTCCCCCTTTTTCATTGATGGCAACACATGATGTGAAAAACCATTAAAGGAAAAATCCTTCACAGTATCCGAAGAGAAAACCTTCTCTTCCTCTGCAACTATTTTTCACATGACTTTCTCTCCCCCTTTGACATCAATGGAAAAGATCAAAAACTCTGATCACTCCCCCTTAGGACTACACTCATACTACAACAATGAAAAATTTATCTACTCCCCCTGTAGAGTAGACCCATTTATCAATCCATATAAATGAAGAATCTATTGGATTGATGCACCTCCATGTGCACCTAGTTCAGAGGGCCAATGACCCCCAACATCTCCCTAAGATGCTCAAAAGTATCCTTCAGAAGAAGCTTAGTAAATATATCTGCAATTTGTTCCTTTGTTTTCACATACTCCAGTCTGACTTCATTCTCTAGCACCTTTACTCTCAAGAAGTGATATTTGATAGATATGTGTTTTCTTCTTGAATGCATAACCAGATTCTTTGAAATATTTATAGCACTCGTGTTGTCACAAAAAATAGGAATAGGCTCATCACATATTACTCCAATGTCTTTCAGAGTTTTCTTCATCCACAAAACCTATGTACAATAGGATGTTACAACAATATATTCTACTTCTGTAGTGGATAAAGAAACCAAGTATTGTTTCTTACTCAACCAAGAAACCAATCTTTTACCAAGAAAGAAAGCACCTCCACTGGTACTCTTCCATTCATCCACACAACCAACCCAATTGGCATCGATATAACCACTCAAGGTGAAATTAGCACCCTTAGGATACCATAAGCCATAATTCAATTTACATTTAAGATATCTAAATATCCTCTTTATAGTTGTAACATGTGCCTCTTTAGGATCTAATTTAAATTTGGAAACTAGGAATGCTACATGCATAATATCTAGTCTGGTAGTAGTAAGATACAACAGTCCACCAATCATAAATCTATATTTTCTCTTATTAGTTTTAGCAAATTCATCATCTTTGCTCAGTTTACATCTGATTACCATAGGAGTACTAACCGGTTTGGAATCATCCATCCCAAACTTATTCAACATCTCTCTTACATACTTAGACCGTGAAATGAATATCCCTTTATCAATTTGATTCACTTGAAGACCAAGAAAGAAAGAAATTCACCAATCATAGACATCTCAAATTCTTTTTGCATCTCTTTAGAAAAAAAATTACACATGCCTTCATTTCCACCAAAAATGATATCATCAACATATACAACTACTATCAAAATTTTGTTACCTTTCATTTTAAAGTAAACATTACTGTTAGCAGAGCCTTTGCTAAATCCTTGCTTTGTCAAGTATCTGTCCAATCTTGCATACCAATCTCTAGGAGCTTGCTTCAGTCCATACAATGCCTTCATCAACTTACAAACCATGTCTGATTTGTAAGATAACCGAAACCCTTCAAGTTGTTCCATGTACACTTCTTCCAATTCACCATTTAGAAATGTTGACTTGACATCCATCTAATACACTTTGAAATCGTTGTGGGTAGAAAATGCCAAAAATATTCTAATAGTTTCCATTCTAGCTACAGGGGAAAATGTTTCTTCAAATTCTATGCCTTCAACTTGTGAGTATCCCTTGCATATAAATCTTTCCTTATTCCTTACAACTTCTCCATTTTCATTCAGCTCATTTTGGAACACCCATTTTGAACCAATTATATTCTTATTCGTGGGTCTAGGGACTAATTCCCATGTCTAATTATTTTCTATCTACTACAACTCTTCTTTCATAGCTTTCATCCAACTCTCATCTTCACATGCTTCACTCAATCACTTGGGTTCAATTTTATAAAGTAAACACATATTTACCTCAACTGCAACTTTAATTTTTGTCTTCATGCCTTCACTCTTATCTCCAATTATATGTTCCTCTAGATGATTCTTTTGTACATACTTAGGAGTCTTAACAACAGGTTACATCTCATTATCTTCTTCTTCTTCAATTTGTTTTTCTCTTCTTCTTCTTCTTCCTAAGTTATTCTCCTCAAGTACATTCCCATGGATAGGATCATTAGGTTCAACTTCACTTATCTCAATAGGTTTGCGTATGTCTTCATCAACTTTCACATTAGCACTTTCAACAGTCTTTCTCAATCTTTTATTGAAGCATCTATATTCTTTGCTTGTAGTAGAGTACCCAAGAAAAATTCCTTCATCACATCTAGCATCAAACTTTCCAAGATTTTCATCATCTCTTTGAATATAACATATATTTCCAAATACCTTGAAGTATTTCACAGTAGGAGTCTTACCAGTTCATAACTCAAAAGAATTCTTTGGGTTGTTGCTTCTAATTTGAACTGTATTAAGAACATAAACAATGGTGTGTATTGCTTCTCTCCAGTACACATCCATTATATTTGATTCTTTCATCATGGTTCTTGTAACTTCTTGTATTTTCCTATTCTTCCTTTCAACTACCCAATTCTATTGAGGGGTTCTCGAAGTAGAAAAATTTCTCTTTATGCCATTCTTCTCACGTAATGCATTAAACTCACTAGAAGTGAATTCTCCACCTCTATCAAGTCTCGAACACTTGATTTTCAAATTTACTTAATTTTTCACTCTTGATTTGAACACTTTAAACCTATCAACAACCTATTTCTTTTCCCTAATAAAATCAACCCACAACATTCAAGTATTACAATCAATAAGAAGCATGAAATACTTGTCACCATTCAAGCCTCTTGTTCTAGTCAAACCATAGAGATTGGTGTGAATTAACTCCAGCATTCTGGTAGTAGAGTGATCTTTTCCCTTAAAGCTACATCTTGTTTATTTCCCCAATTGGAAACTTTTGCAAATAGTATTAGCAGGTCTTGAGATTCTAGGCAGACCTCAGACAATTTCTTTTGAACTGATTTTGACTAGATTATCAAGATTTACATGTCCCATTCTTTAGTGCCATAACCAACTTTCACTGACTTGAGATACAAGGCACTAAGCATCAACTCCCTTAAGCTGATAGATGTTTCCATGAGTTCTCCTTCCAGCAGCTACCATATCTCCATTTCTAGATATTTTTCTGATTTTAGAGGTATTATTCTGAAACAAAAGTTTAAAACCATTGCTACACATCTGACCAACACTCAAAAGGTTATGCCTCAAACCCTTCACATAATATACATCATCAGTGTTGTGCACTCCATCAAAACTAATTGAACCTTTCCCAAAAATCTTAGCTCCTGAATCATCATCAAACATAACTAAACCACTATCATACTTTTCAAGTTTGGTAAACTTACTTTTATCTTTGGTCATGTGATTAGAACATCCACTATCAATTTCCCAATAGTCTTCATCCTTTCTTGCATGAAAAGTGATAACTAAAGTACCTTGCATCTGATTCCCCATATTGTCTAGAGCCTTCTTTCTTGCACATTTTCTAGGGTTAGAAGAAAGAGATTTACTTTCCAAACCTAAAAACAAGCATTCACTATCATCAACCTCATGTTTGGATTCATCATCAAAGATCCTGACTTCTTCTTTAGCATAATACAACTTCTTGTATTTCCTATCCTTTCTATCCTTATCTTTATAATCCTTGTTCTTATTATGTACATCTCTATTCGTACATCTTAAAGAATAATGATGAATATTACCATAACTAAAAAATTTAAAGGGAAACACACCTTTATACTTTTTGGTACCTTTCTTCAACTTCCCAGTGAAGTTCGCTTCCAACTCATCTGAACCATCACTCTTCGGATCATCTTCAATCTTCATTGCCTTAAATGATGTCTTTGTCTTTTCTTATTTCCTATCTTCTTTCCTGAACTTTCTCATCTCAATTGTTTGCAAGGTGTCGAACAACTGTTCTTTAGTATACTTCAAAGGATCATACATCTCTTCAATAACTGAGATCTTATCACTATAACAATCTGGTAGGGTGATTGGGATATTCTCAATAATATCTTCATCAATCATCTTTCCCCCTTGATTCTTAAATTCATTTTTTGTCATTTCAACCCTCTAGATATAGCTTGTAAACTGTTCACCTTCTTCCATTTTCAAATTTTCAAATTATCACCAACTTCTTTGTCAATTTTCATTTTTCATTTCCTTCATACAGTTCTTCTAACTTCTTCCAGACTTCATGACTAGTATCTAAAGAAAGAACCTTAGTTCACTCAATTTTAGATAAAGCATTGAAAATAGCATACCTCTCTCTCTCATTCTCCTCATTAGCAGAAACCTCATCATTAGAAGTAGGACCATTTTCCAGAGGAGTGTAGCTCATCTCAATAACCTTCCAGGTCTTGTAACCAAGAGAAACAATATATCCTCTCATTTGTACTTTCCAATCACTGTAATGAGATCGATCAAATATAGGGATTTCCAACTTATGTGCCATTAGATCTTCCTTAAGCAGTTAAGCTCTACACCAAGGAATCAAAGCTCTGATACTGATTGCTAAATAGGCGTAGGTCAACTGAGATGGGGGATGAATTAGTTGTCACAAAATTCAAATTTAAAAACTTTAACACTTATCAATTCGACAACCACACTATTCTATTATGAAGTAAAAGTATGAAACACAAATAACAGAAATTAAATCAACACAATGAACACCATATTTTTATGTGGAAAACCCAATGAGGGAAAAACCATAGTGAGGGTTAACTCACAATATAAACATTATAAAATTGAATACAAAGGCTCACTACCTACAGAAAGGACTCACTATCCAATAGGGAGGCTCACTACCTACAAATACAAAAGAGAACAAAAGATCCACCATAGCAATTAACACACATTTGTAGCCTTGATCAAAAGATTGCAGAAACTTTCAGCTCACTACCTTCAAGAATATAACACAATAAAGAACTACTACCTCAACACACTTTCACACACTTCTACTCTTATGATTTGTGGCTCACTTCATCACTTTGCATGACTCTTTCATTTAACTCTTCATAATTCAACTTGCATTTATACTATCTTCACCCTTAGAAACTTTCTCCAAGGTTGTCCACATAAAATTTATTTCATAAATTCAAATTAGGTCAGCAACTCAACATTCCCATGGTGGAAAGGAATGAGAGTGGACCAAAAAATACTTAACCAAGACCAAAAAAATAAAGTATTGGATCAACCAAACACTTAATTAAATTTTATTCTTCGAATGAAGTGTAAACACCAGGTCAGCCAAACCTAATGAAAACACAAATGAACATTGATGTACATGCTTCCCAACAAGAAGATGACATGTGGATGCCACAACATGCTTCATTATGCATGATAACACATCTTAGATTACTTTAGATACATCTACAACAAGTAGAACAATCTTCAAACATTGAACACCTTCCACTAGTCCATACTATGCAAACACACACAACACTGAAACATGACTTCTAGGCTACCAAACTTCAAACTTCTTTGCCATAACCCGGAAAACACCTTCACAAGACATATCCTAGATCTACAAAATTTGAAACAAAATATCAGAGGAGTGCAGAGCAAAAATATTTCTCCTAGTCCATAGAAGACCAACTCTTCCATAACAGTTCACATACCGATGAATGTAACTTTCACATACCATCTCACCAGAAGCTAGAGCTCAAGACATATCACCATAAAATCACCATTAGAAAACCTTCAAATCAAGACAAGCATAGGATCAACACAAGAGAAATGCAGAGATCATACCAAAGCACATTTTGAACACATTGATAACTTTGACTTCTCTTCTTTATTAATTTTCTCAAAATCACTTGGAAACACATGAAACCATCACATCTACAACATCATAAAGATAGCTCCATGTACTCACAACATTTTTGAAGTATCTCAACTATACATGTACAATCTGCAACATACAAAATTGTGTTGACATAAATGACAACATTAATGACAACACCACCAAACTTGTTCATACTTGCAACATTCCTAACCAATCCTTTTGAACTTATTTTTACTAAATTGTCAAAGTTTACATGCCCTAATCTTTTATGCCACAACCAATTTTCATTTTCTTAGATGATTAGATAGTTGTGGTCTTTTACTTCACAAAGGTTGTAGAGATTACTACCATTCCTTACTCATTGTGCAATTTTCTTACCATTCTTTCTTATCTTGCAACCTTTAGAGTTAAATACAATTTTGTAGCTATTGTCACATATCTAGCTGACACTAAGAAGGTTATGTTTCAAACCCTCAACATAGAGGACATCTTTTGTCGTATTCTTTCCATCTAAGCTCAAAATCTCTTTACCATGAATTTTGACAACACTATTATCACCTAAACTTACTAACCCTTCCTTACACTTCTTAAGTTCAATAAGCTTTCTTTTATCACTAGTCATATGCTTGTAGCATCCATTATCAATCACCCACAAATTTTGTTTCTTTGCATGTAGTGTTGTTTGGGAAATCATAGATTTAGTGGAACTTTTCCCTTTCTCCTTCCACACCTTCTTAGGTTTCTTTTCAACATTCACTTCCTTTTTCTCATAAACCTTAGTTTCCTTTTTCCATTTTGGGAGGTGACTTTTTCTTCTTTTCATATTGAATATTTGGTCTTGTAAACTTTGTTCTACACTCTCTAGCTACGTGAACAAATTTGTTGCAATTGTAACAAACTATATTCATGTCAACCAAGGGAGAAAATGGATTTTTTCTTACAAAGTTTGTATTCCTCCTTGGAATTATTCTACATTCTCTATCCCTATGACCAAAATGATTACAAGTATAGCAATACCCATACAAGTATGATGATTACCTATTCATGGTGTTTCCTTGAGCTAAAAGATGAGATCTTCTTGGTCTTGGCTTCCTTAGAATATGTGCTCTTGTGAATCCATTATCATCTATTCTTTCTTTGTTATAATTCTTCTCTTGTTGATCAAGGATTGACTAGTTGTCCTCCTTGTCTTCACCTTGCTTTTTATCTTCATCAATTTTATCTACTTCAACAGACTTCTTTTCATCCTTAGCGACTTCCTTTTTACCATATTTTTCATCATTAATGACTTCTTTTTCTTCTACCCTAAATCTTTCATAGATTTTTATAGAGGCGTCAACAAATGAGCTCTTTCCTTTCTCCAATCCTAAGCCATTATTTTCTTTATTCTTTGGTTTTTGCGTACTTATCAATTCATCCAAAATGTCTAAACCACCTTTTAATTTTAGACCCTTATTGATCTACTCATTGGATTTCTCCAATTCCCTTCTTATGGAAACTATTTTTTCCTCAAGCTTCAAACATTTATCCACTTCAAATTATAGTTTGGACTTCATTACTTCTTCCATTCTTTTGGCTTCCTCCACTTTAAGTTTTAAGATTACTACCAACTGATTAGATTCCTCAAGATCCTAGGTTAGCTTGTCATTCTCCTTTTGAGCATGTTTTTTAATTTCTTGTTTTCTTGTTTAAGATCATCAAACTTATCCCTTAGATCATCAAGATATTCAAGAACACTAATCAATTATCCCTCAAGATCAACAACTACTTCCTCTTCTTCCTCATTAGAATCCTTAGCTTGTTCATCCTT
Source organism: Sequoia sempervirens (assembly GCA_007258455.2). Classification (NCBI taxonomy): domain Eukaryota; kingdom Viridiplantae; phylum Streptophyta; class Pinopsida; order Cupressales; family Cupressaceae; genus Sequoia; species Sequoia sempervirens. The sequence continues at coordinate 323,153,450 of VDFB02058242.1, forward strand.
TAGATCCTTAGAGTCCTTGGCCATAAAGAGGAATTCTTCCTCTTCTTCCTACATTACAAGAGCATGATCTTTTGCATCATCTAAACTATCACTTGCATCATATGAATTTCTTTCTTGCTAAATTTACATGCTCTTCATCTTTCCAAAACTCCTCCATTTAGGATAATAAGCTTTCTTCTTTTTTCTATCTCCTTCTTGCTCAGTGTTATCTTCTTTATCATAAGGGTACTTAGAAGCAAAATGACCTATTCTACCATACTTAAAAAACTTTAAGGGAAACTTACCTTTATACTTGGAAGATCCTCTCATCAATATTCTTATGAAGTTTACTTCTTCCTCGTCAATCTCTCCATGGTCTGATGTAGTGGCTACAAATTTGTATTTCTTATCTGCTTCATTCTTTTGCCTATTTTCAATCTTGAATGTAGCTTCTCTCCTAGATAGATCGACATCTCCCATTCTCTTCTCATATGCAATAAATATGTCATGCAACTCATCAAGAGTGAGCTTATCCACTTCTCTTCCTTCTTCAATTACAAAGATCTTGGGATCATAACTATTTGTCATAGATCTTAGAACTTTCAACACAATGACATCTTATTTTACTTCTCCAAATCCTCTAATAGAGTTTACTACATCATCAACTCTTAGAACATAGTTTGCAATCTTCTCCTCTTCAGTCATTTTTAAGCCTTCAAATTTTACTCTCAACACTTGAAGTTTTTCCAACTTCACCTTGCTATCTCCTTCATAGATGTTTTTTAGTTTTTCCCAAACATCATACACTGGTTGACATGCATAACCTTGCCATGCACAAAATAATACAAGTTGTTCATAATGGTAAACCATGCTATTTCATTGTTCTCATAGTCCTTCTTTCCTATAGCATTAGTGGGAAGAGTAATAAGGAGAATATAATTGGTTTTGACTAACATCTAGACATCAATCCCTAGAGATCTCAAATATCCCTTCATCAGTGAGATCCACTTAGCATAATTTGTTCCACCGAACTAAGATGGCTTGCTTGAACCTGCTTCCTGATTGTTCATTGTGTTCACACTACCAAAATCTACCTGGGCTAATTAAGCTTCACCTAGGGAACCTAGGGTTTTGATACCAATTGTTGGAACACAACAATCTATTGAGAGGGGGTGAATCAGTAGCTCTCAAATATTCCTCTAAAATAATTTGAGAAGATAGATTATTTTAAACCCTTAATGTGTAGATTGATACTTAACATGTAAATACAAAAGTATACACACACACAAAAATCACATAAAATAGGATGTATGTGGAAAAACCAAGATGGGAAAAACCATGGCGAGAAATGCTACTAGGAGCTACTATCCTAATCTAGTTTCACAAGCTTGAAATTCAATTACAATTATTTAAGGGTACCGACCCTAAGGAGAAACTAATCCCCTGGTTTTAGGAGCACCCACTCCAAGGAAGTACCCACTCCCTAATTTGAGCACCTACCTAGTTATCTGATGGCACCCATCGATCAGATTTACAATGTAGGATATTACAATTTTGATGAAAATTCTATGTTACAACTTATTTGCAACTCCACATACATGTATGTTGCACCTTCTTTAACTATTCCTCTTCTTTGCAACTCTTTATCTGCTCTACATTCACTTCTTTTTTTGTAACCCTGAACTTTGCATTTACTCCTTACTCAACAACACCTTCCCTTTTCTATAATACACCAGATTGAACGAGCAAAACCCAAAAAAAAAGCATCAATACAATCAAGGGTATTACCTTGAACATAAATCCATATTTGAATCCCTAATTTTTCTTTGGTTCAACTTATTTAGGCATAGTGCATTTTTTTTTGCAACAACATTCTCTGTACTCTACTACTCCAAACCCTTCTTTTACCACACTTCTCTTATAGCCTCGTCTCCCACTATCTTCAATACTTGTAGATCACTGCCCCATGCTTCAGTAACTATCTAATTATCTTTCTCTTCTTTGTTAACTAGTAGACATTTCCTTGATTCATGCACCACCGAACAATGTAACTTGATACTTCTATTAGGGTTTCATTCTTTCTTCTTTAGGAAGCATACTCTACATCGATCCATACCCACATTAATTTTTGTTACAAAAAAACTTCTAAGATTGGAGATCTATAAACCCTAAATTAGATACGCATTTAATGTATTCCTCTATTCATAAGATTTGAACTTGGTCTCTATTAACTTAGCACTTTGTGCCACCATTCTACAACTCAAATCACCAATTAAATTGATTGTTGGAGCAAGTATACCAATTAATTTCGTTCTCTTGGTCGGTTGGCAATCAGGAACCGCTCACACACACTTAACTGTTTGAAACCGCCACCTTCAAATTTTGACCATTGATTTTGTCTCTACATGCCATGACCCATGGTTCTCCATTCATCTTGATGACTTTAAGACACCGCCATCAGTTTGTTCTTCTTTAAATCTCTATCATCGATCTTTAAGGTCGTATGATCATAGTGCCTCATTACATTGAAGAGACATAAATTACACACTTTGAAGTATTTCTTTCTCTTTGATAAGATGCCTCCAACTTGTATGTCCACATCATCACGATACAATTCACAACAAGGATGTGAATTACTCAGTCAAGTGATTGCTCTTTACCATTTATCATCACACATCACCAAATACTATCACCTTCTACCACGTGTCATAAGCTTACTTGATCCTCATCTCCATGTGTCTTACACATCATCACCAACTGTCATCCACCTTATCATTTTTTTTAAAGGACTCATTATAGAGTCACTTCGATATACATTCTTCTTATCGATGAAGATTCATTAGAATATCAAGGGGACACCAAAATGTCTCTCTCTGAATTAGCATTTTCTCATTGATAACTCCATTGTTCTTCATTTTCTGCTAATGTAGTGTCGAAGAGACACTAAAAGGACTCCTACCAACATGTAGAGGTTTGTCTAATTAGATGCCTTTGCATCCATACTTTCTTTAGCAGCATCACCTTAGTCAATGCAATCAACTACTATCACCTTTCAGTCACATCATCTTCATACTACACATCACACTTTCATCCAAGTCATACCTCATTATTGAGCCCATCACTAGAGTATCGAGGAGACATAAGATACTATCTCTTGGAACTATTGCAAACACTTCAATATAGCATTGACACTCTCCATCCCTTCATCGATAGGACAATAAATTCAATCTCTTCAAAGTAGTGTTATCTCCCTAATCAACCACACAAACCCCACAAACTTGGAAGGCTAGGTACAAGGGTCAAGTTTCCACACAATTGTAATGACATAAGTAATGAATTAATTGATTTGTAACCTACAATAACAAGTCACCAACCAAATAGAACTCTGCTCGAACGTTGTGACTATAAACTCCTCATTTCACCCTTGTGATCAATTTGGGCAACACTTTGCAAGATATGCTTTCTATACCATGAACTATTGGATGTTGTGGACCTTGTATTGTTGATATGTGGTTTTCATTGATGTCAACAGTATTAACATTAATGCATTGAAGGTTGTATATGTCGAGGATATTGAGAAAATTGTTAAAGAAAGAGTTGCAGGTTGCTAGTGGAATAGTGAAGGCCATGAAGGTGTCTTGCTCAGTACGTTGACGGTCAATAGTTGTGGATTAAAAGGTTTATTGTTGAGAGTATTTAGTTTATCCACCAGAAGTTTCATAGGTCTATGAGAAGATTTTATTGTGTTATGAACAATTGTGTTCTGATAATTTTTTTGTGGTTTCAGTTAGTATTCCTGAGTGAATTTTATGTGATTCTAGTAATTTCAATTGATGTAGATGTTTCTCTATTGGTTCTTGTTTCTTGTGGATGCTTCTAGATCATTCTCTATCTTTGTTACATGTCTGCGTTGATTGGTGTGCTTGTGGTTGAATATTTCCCTCTTGTGTGTTTGAGTTTTTATGTTCTTGGCTGACATAGTGGTTGTAATGTGTTGTGGATACTTGGAGATTTAAATTTGAATGCTTGGCATGATCGAGGATGTTGTTTTGGGCTGCAATATAATATTTTATGATGGTGTTTGATTCACATTGAAAATTTATTTGTATATTTGGGCCGACATTGTAAATATGTTTCATATTTTGGTCGACGAAGTTGTTGATGTAAATCCATGTTGCGGATAAATAAAAGTGGTTGTTTGTGTGAAATTGGTGTTTGTGTGAAGTGAGGAAGAGCCAGTGAAAGTGGAAGTGTTTCAATAGTGATCTAATCATTCGATTGCAGAGTAGAGTGTCAAGAAGTTTGAGTGAAGTGTGAAGAAGTGTTACTATGCTTAACCGTAACTGTAATTAGGCTTTTGTAGAAGCTATTTTCTCAGTTCATACCCTGTGGATCTAATCCATATTTCTATAAGATAGTGTGTCTTCTTTAGGTAGTGAGCCCTCTTGTATTTGAGCAGTGAGCTCTAGGCAGTGTGCCTGAATGCGTGTGCATTCCCATTATTCTTCTCTATAATTTTAACAAGGTATAATATTGTGGACTGAAATCCACCATGGCTTTTCCCCTAACAGGGTTTCCATGTAAAAATATTGGTCTTCTCTGTACGTTTTGATGCGTTGATTTTTTATGCTTCATTATTCATTCATCAAATCTGAGATTAAGTTAAATTATGTTTGAAAAGTTTAATAATTTGTGACAATTGATTCACCCCCCTCTCAGTTGTTTGTCCTTGTTTTTCCAACTATTAGTATTAGAGTAGGTTCTTCTAAAGAAGTTTAAAATCTTGAGGTGATCCAAGATGGCATCAAACAAGAAGGACAGTCCTAGATTCGATGGAACCAACTACTCTCTGTGGAAAGCCAAAATGGAGTGTCATTTGAGGTGTATTGGTGAACCCTTCTGGAAGATTACAAAGAATAGATATGCTATTCCTCATAATGGTCCTTCCACTCCTAATGAGATTAAAGAGGTTGAGATTAACATTAGCACTATTGAAGCTTTGTTGAGTGCTCTGACAGATTCAAAAATGACAAATGTGATTGGTTTGAAGACAACTTATGAGATTTGGATGAAACTGAAGACTTTGTATGAAGGAGATGTACATGTGAAGGTCGCTAAGCTATAGAGTTTGAAAGGAAAGTATGAAAATTTGAAGATGGGTGAAGATGAAAATATTTCTTCTTTTATACAAAGAGTAAATGAACTTGTGATGGGGATTAGATGTACCGATGGTACCCTGGAAGAATAAGAAATTGTAGCTAAAGTGCTAAAATAATTTCCTCCCTCTGAAAAATGAAAGGCTCATGCTATTGAAGACTTCAAATCAGTAACAATTGTGACAAGAGATAAGTTGATTGGTAAACTTGATGCTTTTGAGTTGAGTGAATTTGGTGATTCTTCCCTAAGAATGAATTTTCATTTAAGGCTTCTATATCTAGAAGAAACAAGAAAAGATATGATTCGAGAGAGAGTTCTAGAAAGACATTCAAATATGAGGAAGAGATGAAACAACTAGAAGATGAAGAAAGAGAGGTAGAAAAGCTAGAAGCATTGATTGTGAAGAAAGAAGGTAGAGGACAAGGTAAGTATAAAGGAAAGTTTCCTATTAAATGTTTCTCTTACAGTAAAATAGGCCATTTTTCTTCAAGGTGTCCTAAAAGAGTTCCAAGGTCTAATCCTAACAAACCTATATTTCAAAAGAAGTGTTATTTTGTTGAAGAAGGTGTGACTAATGAAGAATATGATAAAGAAAATGGAAATAAAGATGAATGGGTTTTCATTGCTATCAAGGAAAATGGTCTGGTGGCTACTGAATCTGCAAAAGTTGAGAAAAATCGTGCATCTCGAATTGAAGAAAAGGATGAGTGGGTTATTGATAATAGATGCTCACGTCATATGACTGGTGACAAAAGAAAATCTGCAAGTCTATAGAAATATGATGATGGGGTTGTAAGATTCAGAGATAATAATGCTAGTGTGATTTGTGGCAGAGGATCTATTTGTCTTGGTGGTAAACATAACACTAATGATGTCCTTATGTTGAAGGCTTAAAGCATAACCTATTGAGTGTTGGAAAAATGGTGGACAAGGGTTATGATCTTTAGTTCAAAGATGGAAGATGTAGGATACTTGGAAGTTCTAGAAATATGATTGCTTTAGGTACAAAGACAAGAGGTAACATTTTTCACCTGAGTGTTGCTAATGTAAGTTGTTTAATTACTCAAGTAGATGAAAGATGGTTATGGCATAGGAGGTTGTGTCATGTGAATTTTGATAACATTATCATGGTAAGCTCCACCCAAGCAGTAAGAGATCTACCTAAGCTAGTGAAACCTGCTAATACAATATGCAAGGAATGTTAGATGGGTAAATAGATTAGAGTTTCTTTATAGAGAAAACATCATTCTAATGGAATATTGGAGTTGGTGCATACTAATCTATGTGGTCCCTCTAGAATTAGAATTTTACAAGGAGAAACGTATTTTATGCTACTTATTAATGATTACTCTAGGATGATATGGGTTGCTTTCTTAAGAGAAAAATATGAAGCATTAAAGAAGTTCAAAAGTTTCAAAGCTATTGCCAAGAATGAGATAGGTCTGAAGATAAAATGCTTAAGGTTAGATAGAGGTGGTGAGTTCACCTCCATGGAGTTCAATTCTTTCTATGAAGAGCATGGAATCAAAAGACAATTATCTGCTTCCTGAACCCATCAACAAAATGGAGTTGTAGAGAGAAGGAACATAACAATTTTGAATGCTACTATAACAATGATGATAGAAGGAAATGTGCCTCACATCTATTGGAGAGAAGTTGTAAACACTGTTGTGTATACTCTAAACCCGGTAATGTCAATGGTAATTCTAGTAAGACTCCTTTTGAACTATGGTTTGGTTATAAGCCTACTATTAAATATTTCAAGATCTTTAGAAGCAAGTGTTATATTAAGAGAGATGATGACATAGGCAAGTTTGATGCAAGAAGCAATGAAGGAATTTTCTAGGTTACTTTACTAAAGGTAAGGCTTACCGTTGCTATAATAGAAGATTGAGAAAAATGGTTGAAAGTGAAAATGTTAGAGTTGATGAGGACTCTGCTAGATCATCAAGATACTATGGATATGATTCAAAATGAACAGTAAGATAGTATAGACAAAGGGAAGAATGCTCAGACACATAATCAAGTTCAAATTGTTTTGGTAAATCAAGAAAGTTAGGAAGGAGAGACAAGTGGAAGTGCAGAAGAATGAACATAAGAACCATAAGTGCGAGAGAATCCTAGAATTCTGAGGTATGTGAAGCTAAATCATTCTAGAAGTCAAATTATAGGAGACAAGAATAAAGGTGTGTAGACTAGAAGAAGGATTGCAGAAGAGCATTGTTTGATTTCCAAGACTGATCCTAACAATGTCAATGAAGCTTGTGATGATGAACATTGGATGGAAGCTATGAAGGAAGAACTGATGCAGATTGGAAAGAATGATACTTGGATTCTTATTCCTAGACCTAAAGATAAAAATGTGATTGGTACTAAATGGGTCTTCAGAATAAGCTAAATGAACAAGGTGAAGTGGTCCAGAATAAAGCAAGAATCGTATGTAAAGGGTATTCACAAATGGAAGGTATTGATTTTGAAGAAACCTTTGCCCCTATTGACAGAATTGAAGCTATAGGATTATTTCTTGCTTATGTTGCATATAAGAACTAAAAAGTTTATCAAATGGATGTGAAGTTAGCCTTTCTAAATGGTGAGTTAGAAGAAGAGGTATATGTTGAATAGCCAGATGGATTTCAACTGACTAGCAAGGAAGACATGGTTTGTTGATTGAAGAAATCTCTCTATGGACTCAAGCAAGCCCCCAAATCTTGGTATGCTAGACTAGATAAATGCTTACTAAAGCTTGGATTCAATAAAGGTACTACTGACAAAAACTTGTATCTTAATTTGGATCATGATAAAGAGTTGATTATTGAAGTATTTGTTGATGACATTATTTTTGGAGGAGATGATTTATGTATGAAGTTTGCTAATGAAATGAAAAGTGAATTTGAAATGAGTATGATTGGAGAGATGAAGTTCTTTCTGGGATTGCAAGCCACTCAGTTAGACAATGGGATTTTCATTCCCAGTCCAAATATGTGAGAGTTGCTGAAGAAGTTTGGCATGGAAGACTCAAAACCTATTGGTACACCCATGGTAACTAGATGCAAGTTAACACAAAATGATAATTCTCCTAAGGAAAATCAAACAAGATACATGTCAATGATTGATGGATTGCTCTACTTAACTCAAACCAAACCAAACATCATGAATGTTGTATGTATGGTTGCTAGATTTCAGGCTAATCCAAAAGAATCTCATGTGACTGTTGTAAAGAGAATTTTCATATATCTAAAAGGAACAGTTGATTTTGGGCTTTGGTATCCTAAAATTGATGATCTTACTTTGAGTGCCTATACTGATGTGGATTGGACAAGAGATGTAGATGATATGAAAAACACAAGTGGTGGTGCCTTCTTCCTAGGGGAGAAGCTAGTATCTTGGTTGAGTAAAAAGTAGAATTCCATGTCCCTATCTACTACTGAGGTAGAGTATATTGCTGCTGCAAATAATTGTACTCAAGTGATGTGGATGAAACATATGTAGAAAGATATTAGAGTAGTATGTGATGAGCCAATTGCTATATACTGTGACAACTCAAGTGCAATAAACATATCAAAGAATCTGGTGCTACACTCTAAGACCAAGCATATATCAATCAAGTTTCACTTCTTGAGGGAGAAAGTGAGTGAGAAAGAAGTCAGACTAGAGTATGTGCCTACCAAAGAGCATATTGCAGAAATTTTCACCAAGCCATTGCCAAAGGATGCTTTTGAGTATGTCAAAGGGATGCTAAGGGTGATTACCCCTCCTAATATGAACTAGAGATGCATTTACTTGCACCAATTTGTATGCTTCAAAGCTATATTTTGATCCAGATTGATGTTTATGTGGCTGCTACTCAGAGGGAGTAGTTAGATGTGTAGATATGTGGTTCAAAGCTTGTATGTGGGAAGATAATGCTTATCTTTGCCATTGATGTCAAAGGGAGAGAAGAGAAATATGAAAAATCTTTTTGGGGAGAAGATCAATTGAGGAGAAGAGTCAGAACCTAAGGGAGAGTAAGTGTAGTTGAGAGTAAGTGATTGAGAGTTGTGTTGATGGTGTTTTTAACATCATGTGTTGCCATCAATTCCAAAGGGGGAGATTGTTGGATGTTGTAGCTGTATTGCCGATATATGGTTGACATTGATGTCAAAACTATTAGCATTAATATATTGAAGGTTGTATATGTCGAGGATATTGAAAAAATTGTTAAAGAAAGAGTTGTAGGTTGCTAGTGGAACAGTGAAGGTCATGAAGGTGTCTTGCTCAATATGTTGATGGTCAATCATTGTGGATTAAAGGGTTTATTGCTAAGAGTATCTAGTTTATCCATGGGTTATCCCACAATAGTGGTTTACAATTTTTAGCCAAACTGGACACTGAAATTATTATTTTTAACTAAATCTTCACATTCAGGCACCTATAGCAGCTAAATCGTGAAGAATTTGTAGATGATGCAAACTAGAGTCTCGTCACATTTTTTCTATAGATTCTAAAAAAAAAAAAAAAAATTGGAATTAGATTGCACTTCTTTTTCCATCTCACGAAAACTAGTTTTTTAAGAAAATAATATTTTTAAAAGTGATGCACACCATATAACATAACTTTTTTTCCATGAAGGATAAAATTCTAATTCTTTTGAATTTAGATTTTAACTCTGATATCTAGTGCTTCCACTTGGTTAGATAGTTTTTATTGAATATTTTTTCTTTAATCAAGTTTTGAAGTCAAACCAATTACAATTCAGACATAGTGCGACCGTATAATGCATAAATTTTTTTATATATATAAAAATTCAAAAAAAATTGTTGGATGAAGAACTTCAATATCTAGTGCACTCATATTTTTCAATTTTTTTTGATAATCTACTATTTTTCCACATGTGCAGAACATAGACCTTCGTATTTGATGAAAAACCAATGTTTAATAAAACTAAAAAACAAATACATAATAAAACCAAAACATATTAAAATTATATTCATTGGATAGCTCGTTTCAAAAAATAATTGATTCCAATTGGTTTTGTGAAGATTCCTCCATTTTCATCCTCAACTTGAGCTCCAAAGTGCCAAATTTTAGGTTTTTTGTGTGTCTCAGGGAGGAGATGAGGATTTAGGGGGGTTCACTTGAACCTAGGTTTGAGCAAACCTCTTCAAGGGGGTTCACTCAAACCCCTTTCATATGCATTTTTTCTTTATTTTTTGGTGGAAAAAAGTTTAAGGGGTTTGCTCGAACCCAGGTTTGATTGAACCCCTTTTTGGTTCGGTCAAACTTCTAAGTTCGTACGAACCCCCAAAATCACTTTTTTTGCCATGGGGTCATTTTTTCTCAGTTTTCCTTCCTCCATCAAATTGTAAACCACTATTGTGGCTTCACCCCCATCACAAGTTTTAGAGGTCCACGAGAAGATTTGATTGTGTTATGAAAAATTGTGATTTGATAGTTTTTCTTTAGTTTCAGTTAGTATTCCTGAGTGAAGTTTATGTGATTCAAGTAATTTTAGTTGTTGCAGATGTTTCTCTGGTGGTTCTTGTTTCTTGTGGATGCTTCTAGATCATTTTCTATCTTTGTTCCATGTCCTCATTGATCGGTGTGCTCGTGGTCGAATATTTTCCTCTTATATGTACGGGTTTTTATGTTCTTGGCTGATATGGTGGTTGTAATGTGTTTTGGATCCTTGGAGATTTAAATTTGAATTTTTGGCACAATTGAGGATGTGTTTTTGGCCAAAATATAATATTGGCCAATGGTGTTTGATTCGCATTGAAAATTTATTTGTACATTTGGGCCGACATTGTAAATATGTTTCATATTTTGGTCGACGAAGTTGTTGATGTAAATCCATGTTGTAGATATATAAAAGTGGTTGTTTGTGCAAAATTGGTGTGTGTGTGAAGTGAGGAAGAGCCAGTGAAAGTGCAAGTGTGTGAATAGTGATCTAATCATTCAATTGCAGAGCAAAGTGTGAAGAAGTTTGAGTGAAGTGTGAAGAAGTGTTATTGTCCTTAACCAGAACTGTAATCAAGCTTTTTTAGAATTTATTTTCTTAGTTCATACCCTTCAGATCTAATCTATATTTCTATAAGATAGTGTGTCTTCTTTGGGTAGTGATCCCTCTTGTATTTGAGTAGTGAGCTCTAGGCAGTGTGCTTGAATGCATGTACATTCCCATTATTTTTCTCTATACTTTTAACAAGGTATAATATTGTGGACTAACATCCACTGTGGTTTTTCCCCTAACAGGGTTTCCACATAAAAATCTTGGTGTTCTTTGTGTTTCTGATGTGTTGATTGTTTATGGTTCATTGTTCATTCATTAGATATGTGATTAAGTTAAATTAAGTTTGAAAATTTTAATAATTTGTGACAACTAATTCACCCCCCCTCTCAGTTTTCTATTCTTGTTTCTCCAACATGAGCAACTTGCACATTTCCAAAGATTGAACCACACCTTTTGATATCAATGAAAATAATATGCCAGAAAGACATCAATGACAACACCAAAAACATTGTGTTGAAATCAATACCAACAACTCTTGGCTTCATAAAATTCCAATGTTGGGGGTTGACATCATCAATACCAGTAGCATTTCAACACTCTCTTCATATAAGGGGTTGACAACAATGACAACACCCAAAAAACTCACAAACAAATCAATCTTTCAAAAAAATAAAATAAAAGATTTTATCCAAATGACTCATAAGATGAATAGGAAGGAATGAGACCACGTTCACATACTCATAAGATCTAGGATCAAAAGATTGAGAAGAAAATTTTAGTAAGTTGGTAGAGTGAGAAGGAAAGTGATCTATGTAAATTTGCAGCTAGTTGTTAGGGTTGGCTACAAATGAGTTTTATTTCTTACCATTGAGCTAGATGGTACCACTATTTATGTGGTCTTGGACTATATTTCTAAGATGTACACAATGCTTAGTATCATGACTAGAAACTTGGTAGTATTTATAAAACTTTTATGGATCATACTAGCTAGGATAAGGTTTATTGTCAGGAAACAATCTAATTTATGTGAGAGTAATTAAACCATATTTTAATAACATTTTAAGAATATTAGCATAGGATTAAGATAGTTTTGTGAACACTCTATTGCATCCTATGGTGTTTTTCTTTTTAGGAGCAAAAAACTATGTTCACTACTACTTTATTTATTTTAGGCTCCCTCGAAGTAGATGGGGCTAACCAATTATTAGGATGGGAGGATGAGAAAGGACCCTTGTATTGTATCATTGTCTAAGTTAGTATTCTCTCAATCTAACAAACGAATGGGAAAAAGAAGGGAATTTCATCAAGAGGAATTTTTATCTCAACACCAACAACAAATTTTTGACAAACACACACTAAACATCAGAATTTGGTAGGGTGTAGGAGATCTAGGAGAACAAGGATTGGTATCAAGCAATGAAATTAGTTACCTTTTTAATTAGTTCCTTGTTTCCAATAGATGAGATCAGTGAAAGTGATCTTTGATCCAATGTTCGCTTGAAATTTTTGTAAGAACTAATTAACCAAGTTATCAAACCTAAGAAGATAGAGTTGTTAGGAAGTGAGAATAACCATTCCAATGTATCATCCTTAAGGGGATGCGAGATTATATTTTCTAACAATTCATCATGATAGAAGAAATTAGTACACATGGCAGTCAATTACGAGACATGGGTTTGTGAGTCACTCCTACCACTGTACTTATCAAACTTTGGGATTTATATCCCTTGGGGTATGGGAATATTTAGAATGGTGAGAGCTAAAGGACTATAGTGATATTAGTGATCCCACAATAGTGGCTTACAATTTTTGGCCAAATTGGACAATGAATTTATTATTTTTAACTAAATCTTCACATTCAGGAACCTGTAGCGGCTAAACCGTGAGGAATTTGAAGATGATGCAAACTAGAGTCTCATCACATTTTGTCTGTAGATTCTAAAAATATTTTTTTCAAAATTTTTGGAATTATATTGCACTTCTTTTTCCATCTCCCATGAAAACTAGTTTTTTTTAAAAACAACATTTTTAAAAAGTGACACACATCATATAATGCATAACTTTTTTTCCATGAAGGATAAAATTATAATTCTTTCAAATTTAGATTTGTAACTTTTATATCTAGTGCTTCCACTTGGTTAGATAGTTTTTTATTGAATATTTTTTCTTTAATCAAGTTTCGAAGTCAAACCAATTACAATTCAGACATAGCACGACCGTATAATGTGTAACTTTTTTTGTATATATCGAAATTCAAATTTTTTTTTTTGGATCAAGGACTTCAATATCTGGTGCACTCATATTTTCCAAAAAAATAATTTGATAATTTGCTATTTTTCCACATATGCAGAACAAAGACCTTCATTTTCGGTGAAGAACCTATGTTTAATAAAACTAAAAAAACAAATACATAATAAAACCAAAACATATTAAAATTATACTCATTGGATAGCTCATTCTGAGGAATATCTAATTCCAAAAGGGTTTCTGAAGACTTCTCCATTTTCATCCTCAACCCGAGCTCCAAAGCTTAAAAAAATAGACCTTTTTTGTGTCTCGGGAGGGGGATGAGGGGCAAGGGGGTTCGAACAAAACCCCTTTGCTATGCATTTGTTTTGTTTTTTAGCGGCCAAAATTTAAAGGTGTTCACTCGAACCCTGGTTCAAGCAAACCCCTAATGTGTTCGCTCGAATCAGTAGGTTCGTACAAACCCCCAAAATCACTTTTTTTGCTTTGGGGTCATTTTTGTGAGTTTTCCTTCCTCACTTGAATTGTAAACCACTATTGTGGCTTCACCCAATAGTATGGTTGCAATGCTAATTGAGAGGTAGAGCTGGTCAAGTTAGCTTTAATTAGGATTGCATCTATCCCATGTTTTGTAACAATGCATTTATGATGAAATCGAATGATGGGGTTTGACAGGTTGAGGTGTCAGAGGTTTAGGTTCTAGATGTAGTGAATTCATATGTCAAAGCAATAAGATTCACTCTAACTCTAGGAGCATCCAAAGGGATGATGTTTGTACAATCAAAAATGGTGAAAGAGGGCATAGAAATACCAATATCTACCATATGCATGGATACTCCCAGTATCGAGAGATGCAACTAGGTATCAATGATCTCTGACTAGACATCTTGAGGATTACCCAAGGCTAAAGTGTACAATGGGAAATTGGTTTCTACTATGTTATTTGTTACTCAGAGCAACTCAAGGCCTTTGTGGTATGAGATAAGTAGATACCTTAGACCATAGATAAGAGGAGAAAATTGAGTGTATGTATCATGTTTGTTTAACAAATATTCAAGAGCTTTAAGTTTCTTGTCTAAATATTGGACTTGCTCAAAGGGGACCCTTAGAGTAGTGTTATGATCTATGAGAGAAGATGCCTCAAAAGGAGTGTTTGGTTGAGGATTTTCTTGAACTTCTATAAAGTCCTATGGTAAACTACTCAAAATTAGAACCCTAGTAGGGAGGACTAAACTATCTCCTTGAACCCGTATCTAGATGTTAGATGCCCAAACAAAAGAGAAGAAATTTTCTACAAAAGATTAAGGTAAGGATGGTTCATGTTAGGCTCACCAAAATGTAGAGGATGAAATTTGACACCCCAAAATGGTGTGATCTCGAAGGGAAAAGTTTCCTTGACTACCTCAAAGATCAATGCTCAAGTAAACAAGGTGGGAAGACAAAAGCAAGTTTGTTTTATATTTTATGTTTTACGTGGAATTAGAGCATAAGAATTTCAGAGACCAGAGATTTCACAAGAAAACTAATAGACTCTCAGATAGGGATGATAATGCAATGTACAGACATCCTTGTGATGTGTTGTAGTCTCGTATGAACAAAACAAAAAGTTTACTATCAAAGATAGCAATGAAATTACTAACTATTCAAAAACCAAAATCTTGTAAATGCACTTAAAATAATAGTATAGAAAAATAATGATAATGATAAGTATGAACTAAATAAAATGAAATGGAAATCACAATATAAAAAGATAAGGAAGGAGAATAAAAAGAGGTCCCTGAATGAATCCTCCTACAAAGCTACAACCTCAAAAAACTGCACACACAAAGATGAGAAAATGGTTGGAGCTATTTTAGGGGCTTTCCTTAGTCAAACCCCCATGTAGTTGTTCCCACCTCCATGGACATCCAAATAGATAGAGATAAAAGATAATATACAAGCTAGAATGAAAATATGCTACTCAAACAATAATGTAATATAAAAAGAATGTAGTTACCATCTCTTTAGCAAGCTAGTGTTGCCAAAAGGAAGAGCATGCAACATTTGAGATGTGATAAGAGTGTCAATATGTTGGTGTAGAGAGAAAGAGTGCAAGAAAGCTTGATAGAATGAGATAATGAGAGTGAAAAGAGTGAAAGAATGAGCTAGAATGAATGAAAGATCCAATAGAATGAGTGAATGAGTGAAATAGTGAATAGTTCAATGTGAGAATGAGATGTTTGAAAGGAGAAAAGGAATGCAAAGGGAGATTTTTAGTGTGTCTGCAAGCTACAAAGGTGTTACACTTCATGGTTAGGCAAGAAGTGTAACGTCCCAACAACTATGCAGTCAATAATCTTTTTCTAGGACCACCGCACAATGTGCAGAGATGCAAAGGTGTTACAATTCATGGGAAGGTGATAAGTGTAACATCCAAATAGCTATGTAGTCAAGAATATTTTTAGTATGTTTGTGCAATACATAGGCATTTGTGCATTGCACGGTTTTTTGCCATAAAATTTTAATTTAACAGTAAAAAATAAAGGGGCTAGGGACAAACTTAAGGTAAGGAAAAAGAGGAATTGCATTATTGAATCTAATTATTCTAAAAGGGGAGGTTATGGAATGCAAAATTGCATATGATGCAATTTTTGGAATTACAAATAGTAATCTATAACCCATTACTATTTTGTAGAGAATTTAATTATCATCACTAAGAGAGAGATGGCTAGAAATAGGTCTGGACCATTCATTTAAGTTAGACTAAATCTTGTAACCTAAAACACATAGAAGTAGATAATATAGAGTGAAATTAAAGTCATGATAGTAGAAAATAGAAAAGATAAAAAACCACATATAAACTCTCTTAAATAGATGAAACATATCAAATGCTTACTAGGTTGGGCTCTCCAAAATAATTTGGTAATCAAGGAAAGGACATTATTTTAAAATTTTCAAACATGAGGGAACACAAATGGACAATTTAAACACAACATGAGTTTAAATAGGAGGTATTTACTATTTTTTAGATTTTACATCTATCAATTTTAATAAAATAGAAATGGTAAAATGAATGAGAAATAAGAGGAGAGCATCATTTAAAAAAAGACCTAAAAAATTCTTACAACAATGTCCCATTTGAGGTTAAATGCTCTTAAATTTTACTAGTATGTACCCTCTCCTTGAAATATTTGTAGTAGGGGTAGGACAAAAAATAAATCTTTCCTATTAAAGGTAAAGTTTGTATGTTTTACAAAAAGAAAATTTAAGGCTTAATAATCTATTAGACAATGCAAAGAAAGTGGATAAGAGCTTGCAACGCCTACTAGAAAATTATACGTCATTTAAACATCTTTCCTAGGTCTTCTTTTGAAGATGTTACCAAAATTTTAAGAAGAATTAGAGGACCATGTAGAAAACTAGAAATTTTCATATCTCATGGGCCTATATTACTTGCAAACATTTCCTCAATTTTCTCAAAAGCACTAGGTAAATGCATTTTAAAATTTCTTTTCCTCAAGATTAGTACATTATAATCTTATGAAGAATATGTTTTGAATGTGTCTCATTAAGTGATACCTTGTGGGTATGTAGGATGATGTATTCACATGATGTCATCCATAAACTAGGCCTATATGGTTTTGTACAAATCAATGATATTTTCAAGGCTTTCAAAAGATAATTGAAAGGATTTACATTGATGCATATAACAATTATTTTTGGATAGCCTTGAAAACCCATTAAAAGTGTGGCAATGTGGGGAGAGAAATTAAGGTTACTTGTTGACAGTATTAGAAGCTTGTAGCAATGATGAGAACTAACATAACAATTATATCATAAGTTTGAAAATGTTTATTTCTATTGGTTAGTGAAAAGGTGGGAAAAGGGAGAAATCTCAAAATAGGGTGTCCTTTGTCCTTCATACAAAGAACTAAGGAATTCAGGGTGTCTCTCTCCTCAAAATTTCATTGAAATTAATAGCTTGCAAGGTGTAGAGACTGACTTACAACCCTAAGGTGAGCCAATCAAACCTGAATCTCTAGGTTCCTTAGGACAGTAGGATTTGGAACTAAATGGGAATGATTTGATGCAACTAAACCTAATGAGCAATATGACCTAAATGATGAAATGTAATTTTTCATTTGCTACAAAAATCAAATTGATAGTTTGTAGGAAAGTCTGAGAAGGATCTGGACACATGTACCTAGCATAAAAAAAAAATTATGAGCACTGTTGGAGGACAAGTTCACCTAAGGGAAAATGGTTCTTAGATAGGGTGTCCAGAAAAAGCTTTGTTAGTCCTTGATTCTAGACCTTAACTTCATATTGAAATAGGTCCCACTGTCAAAAAGTAAAAATTTAGATTCGTAATTGAGTTTTTGTGGCTTGATAACAATGGTGACAACTTATGCAATGTTGCAAAATCACTCTTTGAGATCTTTTCAGTCCTTCTTCAACCTATAATTTGCACATACAAAGAGAGGAAAAGTTGTTTGTTTTTAATGTGTGTTTTCCTTAGTCAACCCCCATGTTTGGTAGTTAAACATTGATAGAATAATAATGACAATTGAAAAATGGAAGGAATGATGAATGAACACTTTCTTGTCAAAACTCACCAAACCTTTAATGGCTTCTCTTGGAGGACTGAAGTCAAAAACATCACTCCAAGGAATCAGATCTTGCTTTTCTTGATTTATTGGATACTTGAATGCTTGGATGCTTTAGGATCAACAATGTATATTATCCTTCACAAGATGACATGAATGCACATAAGCTTGAACATGATGATAGAATCTTGAATGTTCCAACAAATGGTTGATAAATATGCTCTTAAATGCTCTTGACAATAATATTTGCTCAATAGGATCTCTTAATTATGCAACATAGATTTCAAATGATAAAGAGACTATGCATTTATAGGTGTTTATCTAATTTCCCAAAAATTAGATTCCAAAAGCCGACCATTGCATATATGAAATTTGAATTATTAAAATACCACCAAAAACATATTAAAATTTAGAACCTAGGACCGAAGGAGGACCCATTCACCCTTGGGCAAATGGGTCTTGGCCCAAAATTCTAGGACACATTCATTTTAGGGTGATTAAAATATCAATTGCATTAATTAATTATAGGTTTCCCTTTCAAAAAAGGGATGAATAAGGATTTGGAATGCATAATTTGGAAAATTAGGAGCTTAATTAAGTCCAATTAATTAAGGGACCCAAACATAGTGTGAAATTGTAAAGGTATACAATTTCCTACACTACACTTAATAATGGTTTTTTATGATTTTTGTTGGAATTTGTAATTTATCTATTTACAAACAATAGGTCTAAGCTTGGTATCATTTCACTTAGTCAATTAATCTCTTGTAAAGTTGAGAAATATAAGTTTCACTAATTTTTAGTCTATGTTTTACACTCTTTCTTGTGTTTGCTACACATAGGCATAATTAGGATCCATTTCATCAATTTTAAAGTCATTAACCATTCATACATGCAATAATTGTTCAACCCAAAACTACTTTATAGTAATAGACTTAGCCCTTACACTCTATAACTCCATATCCTTTGGGCCACTAACATCCACATTTATTCAAGAAAATAATAACCCTAATCCATCTTACTATATTTTCTCAATAGCTACATTCTCTAAGGAACTCTATAAAACATTCATTTTTAATTATAAAAATATCTTCTTGCATTCTCACTTTGTTAGGGTTTTCTCCAACATTCGAATTTTATTTTTTGAATCTCCATTCCCAATCCTCCATTATTGCAAATCAACCATTCCAAGAGACTTTGTTGTCAAAACTCTTGGCAGACCTTGTGATCCTTCATCACTCTTTTTCCTCCTCTATGAAGCCCCCTAGATACACACATTACATTCACCATTGCACTATAAGCACACAACCAAACATGTCAATCTTCTCTTTAAGGCTAAAAAATACTTACTAGTGATTTGACTAAGATAAGCTCCCAATTGTACCAACCAATTTTTTCCTTAATTTTGAATAGGTTAATCTAGATTCTACAAGCACCATAGAAGAATAGGAATTTAAGTGAACAACTCTTGAAAGTTGCAAAGTCATACAAGCAAAGGATTTGAGTGTCTACAAAAGATCATTAACAATCTTATTGAAGAGCACCTAAAAAAATCACTAACCCCCTTATTGAACACTTATTGAACACTAATGACTAGGCAAGGTTACTAGCACCAAGAGTTGGTCACTCTTTCCCCTAATGACTAGGCAAGGTTACTAGCACCAAGAGGTGGTCACTCTTTCCCCTATTAAAAACAAGCATACCTATCAGGTTGTCTTCATTTAATACTATTTCTAGACTTGATTTCACCTCTAGAGCTTCTCTAGATCCCTTTGCTACCTTCAAAACAACATCAAGCACCTAAACAAAAATACTCCTTTATCTATAATTTCCTCCTTTTATAATTTTTAATCGATTCCCATCTCGTGTTTCATTGTACTCAGTATAGATCTGAAATTGTTTGATTCTCTACTATTAAAGAAAATCGGACTTAATTAAATAGAATAACACATAGTAATTAAAACAACACATCTAAACACTAGAGTTGTGATTAATTTTATTATAGCTCTCTGGAATATAGTGCCTTTTGTGTGTATCACCATATACTGTACAGGGTATATAGAACTTTGTGTTTGCATAAAAATCAGTAAAGATAGATAATGGAAAAATCTGCACAACTATTTGGTTGCAGCCTTAGACTAACTTAAAGATTTATATACATTAAAAAATGGAAATCAAATGCAATGAACAAATGCTCATATTACTAAACAGAAATTTAGCTTATATGGAAACATTTCATATGCATGGTAAGAAAGAAAACTTGTGTGAAAGTTCATTAAAATACTTCACAGCGCAACCGAAACGGAGCCTTCCTGGATAGATGCTCCTACAGCATTCAGCACTATCTGTGTTTTCCTTGAGATGGAGGGCCATAGAGAATCAGGCTTTCCTCCAGAATCTTGGATTCTCTTAACCAGCCTCGCAAATTCTTGAACCATCAAAGTTTCCTGTGGAAATTCTGCTGTAACTATGTGCTCGCTGGGCCTCGGACCCCAACCATTTTCTATTTTCTCGTACTTTCCAGTGTTTGTAGAAGAGAAAAACGATGCAGTTTTCTCCTCATAGGGAATCACAAAATCATGAAGTCGCATATTTCCTTTAGACCCAACGAAACTTAGATCCATTGTCATAGGAGAATGAAATGAGGATTGAAAAGTTGCCACCCTCCCATCTTGCCACGAGAAAGTAGCCCCACAAGATGTAATCACTCCACCTTCATTCAAAACAGGCGAGGGATGTGCAATCACAGTCTGAGGCATTTCGTAATCATTAGCCCATAAAATTGCCCTAATACAATACCATCCAACATCACCCAACGCACCAAGTGCATCCAAATCTGGCTTAACCCGGATGTCCTCCTCAAAGAACTTACCTGAACCAGCATACGAGAAAGTACTCTGCACCTGCAAATAACCATGGAAATGCACTGTTCACTAGTTGCAATATTTCTAGACGGCAAAAGTAAGAGTAATCCATACCCACATAGTTATTTTATTTTCTGTAGAAAAATTAATTACCACAAGACAGGAAGATGGAGAGTTGACTGCATGACACTAGTGTGTATACTGTAATCCAAAAGAAATGAGCAAAAAATACAGGAGTGGATTCTTTGGATACAGGTTATGTGAGAGTTTTTGTTTAATGTTTCAAATCAAATTTTATGATTCATTATCAAGATTATAGAGGTTGTGTGATGAAATATTGATGCAAAATTCTCACAAAATCTAATTCTCCATTATTTTGATGATGAATCATGAGATTGATCCCAAACATTGATGTAAAAACTCTAATACAATCCAATCCAAAAACAACAGCAATAATCAATATAGATTGAAAAAATTTAATATCATTAATTACCCAGATTTTTAAAAAGTGTGATAATACTAAAACCCAATAAAATTCAGCATAAAAATAAATCTATGAATGGATTACCCAGATTTTACAAAAGGGCGACATAAGAAAACCCAGGGAAAAAAGAGAAAAAACGAATTACATCATTGTCTTAAAGTGACGAAAAGGATTTAAGTACTTACCAACTTGAGATCTCCAATTAGGTCTGGATTTTGAAGAAAGGCTTTCATTTGGGGCGTTCTTGGATGGTGCATCCACATGGTGCCATCCATGAACTGGACTCCATTGTTATTACAGGCCTCTATGATGGTGTCAAGGTCTTCAACACAAAGTGCAGGGGGCTTCTCCAGAAGAATATGTTTCTTCTTGTGGGCAGCCTTGAGAGCCCATTCGAGGTGCAAGGATGTAGGCAGAGGAATATACAATGCATCCACACAGCGATCGTCTAAAAGCTGCTCATAGCTTCCATACGTCTTTACTTCTGGAGGTAAGTTGTTAGCAGAGGCAAAGGCCTTGGCCTTGTCAAGTGATCTACTGGCAACAGCATACACTGAGGAACTGGGTGTTAGTCCAATTGCTCTCACAAGTTTTCTGGCTATGCCTGCACATCCCAGAATTCCAAACCGAACTTCTTTCTCTTCTGCCATTTTTCCTGGACCACAAAACCTTTGCTTATCTGTATGTTAGGCTACGCAACTTCAATACATATTCCAAGGTGGAAGAGTTTAAGGAGTGGGTCCCATACGTAGGCAATCCATATGCGTTGACAACACTACATCATTTGTTTACGGGAGGAGCTCACGGGACCTCTCTAGTAAAGAGAATGGATTTTATGATTAGAAGATTAAATTAATTCTTGATTGTCTGGAGCTTTTGTGCTGTTCTGCTCTAGAAAGCTCCGTAGTCGCGCATGCAATCATAGACCCCACCGTTTGATGTCACTGAAATGTGACACTATTTTTTATTTTTTATTTTTGAATAGCAGTCATTAGATTATAGACAATTATGAAAGAAACATAAGCCGAGAAATCTGAGAAAATCAACCACCGCAAACCTGATCCACTAGCTCGACGTTCCTTATTGTTGGTCTACTACTGTTGCCCTCCCGAGATTGGGAAAAATAGTGCGGGAAAGCTGGTTCCATGGAGGATCTATTTTGAACGAGCAGGGTCTTATGAAGTAAAATCTTTTCCTCAATATTCCTCAATAATAGCAGTTTCTATTTTTTAGTTCTAAAATTTAAGGTGGGGCTGTCAGCTTAGGTTTTTCCTACCACTTTTCTATTTTTTAATAGCAGTTTCTATTTTTTAGTTCTAAAATTTAAGGTGGGGCTGTCAGCTTAGGTTTTTTCTGCCACTTTTCAATCATATGGAGTTTTTAAATTCCCATCAATTAATTTTTATTTTTTATTCTTTTGAATTGAATATACAAAATTCTAAAATTCAAGAGACCAACTTCCATAAATTTAGGAGCTTACACTTTTAAGCTTAAACTATACTACAAAATGCATGGGACTGCCCACATTAAAATAATCGTAAAAAATCTCAGTAGCACCCACTGGATTTTTTTAGAAAGCCCCCTCCATAGGACCGCACTCTAAGTTAGGAATCAACTTCTTGTATACATTTTGAAGGAAGGTTTGAGGTTCACTATCGCACTAAGCTTATTTGCAGAAGATTTCATGGCTGAGTGAGATATCATAGTCAAGCTCTTGCATAATGACTCTATGAAGGAGATTAAAAAATATTGACCCCATAGTCATTAGGTATGCTAGATTGTTTAAATAGAACATTCTTAAAAAGGAGTAGACTGTTACGAGAGATTAAATCTAAGCAAGGACATTATCATCAAAAAAGTGAATGAAGGTAGTATTATTTGTACCTACATGAACAAAATTAATCATTATATGAAGATTGTTGAT
This sequence comes from Sequoia sempervirens, assembly GCA_007258455.2. NCBI lineage: Eukaryota > Viridiplantae > Streptophyta > Pinopsida > Cupressales > Cupressaceae > Sequoia > Sequoia sempervirens. The sequence goes on from VDFB02058242.1 coordinate 323,176,680, forward strand.
CTTCTAGTAATTATAAAGTTTTAATTTTAATCTTACATTTATGATTTTGAGTAGAGTGAAAATGGCTATTATCCATTCATTTTAGACTGAAAAATCATTTGTTTCTAACAAATAAACTACTTCAAAGATTTATAGGGCTCCTAAAACTAATAAATATAATGTCTCATTAAGATGAATATCGAACATCAACAACTTGCCCACATACAAATTAACTTCTTTCCTTACTAAGAAAACCAAACCTCTTGTGGGTAGGATAAATTTCTTCATCAAATACTTGATCCATTTCACTAATTTCATTAAGGTCAAGAAAGTGAATGAAAATGAACTATTAGTAAGCTCCGTATTAATAATATGATTGAAGTTACAAATAATCTTGCGGGCAAGTAGACTACTTCTCTAGTTGATCTATGTCTAAAATACACCTTCTCTTTCAAGGGTGTTTTCTATCAATAGTTAGATGGGTTGCTATAGAGCACCTACTTTCCCTAGTGTTTGTTAATTTCCTCATGTAACACTAAATAAATAGTCAACATGCAACTTGCAAACCATCCAAAGTGCGCCTCATGTTCCTGAAGAGGTGATTTTGCATTAAAAATCCACCAAATCTTTGCCAAAATGTTGCCAAAACATCGAGAAGGTCAAAGGAGTAAGCTTTTTTTTTTAGAGTCAAATTTGTATTAAATGAATTGATTGGATTTATTTTTTAATTAAAATTTATTTAATTTTTAGGAGTTGACAATTCACCCCAAATCTTGAAAATCCTAATTCACATCATCATGAAATCCCTTTTGAAGAACAACTTCAACAAACACCTCCTACAATTCCTCATCATCCTTCAAGAACACAAGAAAACACATTAGGGAAAATTAAAAATAATAGAGAAGAATTTGAGGAGTTAATTAGGTGATCCCACAATATTGGTTTACAATTCCAGTGAGGATGGAAAATTGCAAAAACGCTCTTATGGAAAAAGAAAATTCTTTTTTAGGGGTTCGCACGAACTAGGGTGTTTGAATGGATCCAAAACAGGTTTGAATGGACCCTAGTTCGATCAAACCCCATTAAATGATGGGACCCACCTTTTTTGCATTGTTAATAACAAAAAAAATGGAAAAGTGAATAGAAGGGGGGGTTCGCTCGAACCTAGTTTCATTTGAACCCCCCTTTTTCCCCTTCTCCCCCTCTTGCACCAAATTTCTACAAAATTTTCCCATTCAAAGCTCAGGTTGAGGATGAAAATGGAGGAGAATTCACAAACCCAATTGGATGATGGTAGTCCTCAGAATGAGCTATCTATCAAATATAATTTTAATATGTTTTAGTTTTATTATGTATTTTATTTTTTAGTTTGATTAAACATAGGTTTTTCACCGAAAATCAAGTTTTTTGTTCTGCACATGAGGAAAAATAGCAAATTATTAAAAAAATTGAAAAATATTAGTGCATTAAATATTGATTCCTTGATCCAAAAAAAAAAAAAAAGAATTTCGATACATACAAAAAAAATTATGCTTTAGCTAGTTAATCACATCTAAATTTTAAAAGGTTCAACTTTGAAACTTAATTAAGAAAAAATAATTCAACAAAATTCTACAAAACTAATTCCATGCACTAGATCTCATAGTTACAAATCTAAATTCGAAAAAACTAAAATTTTATCCTTCATAGAAAAAAAATTATCTGTTAGCCAGTAACACCACTCTTTTAAAATGGTGTTTATTGTTAAAAACTTGTTTTTGAAGGAGATGGAAAAAGAAGTGCAATCTGATTTGAAATTTTTTGAAAAAAATATATTTAGAATCTGTAGAAAAAAATTCACAAATCACTAGTTTCTATTATCTTCAAATTCCTTATAGTTTAACCGCTATAGGTGCCTGAAAGTGAAGATTTAGTTTAAAAATTAGTTTAGTGTCCAATTTGGCCAAAAATTATAAACCAATATTGTGGGATCACCCAATTGCAAGGTTGAGAGATCCTATAGGAATGAAATCTCATAAAGCCACCCTCTCTCAATCATTATACTCCATAATGGGTATGTGCAAGATCATGATGCGCCAAAAAGTGGCAATATGATGGGTATGTGGCTGACGACTTTTTTTTAATCCAAAATTGATGAAACAAAAAGGGTTTTTAAAGGAGATTCTCAGCTTTCCACCAATATAAATTATGCTTTACTTTGTATTTAATAAGTAATTATTATTCATTTTCTATTCAAATTGTGATTAAAGTCCTAATCGATAGACTGATTAAAAAACATTTATAGCTTTCAAACGTATCACATTTTTTGAATCCAAAATATGCATCACATACTATAGGATTAAAAAAAAAAAAAAGGAATTTCATGAAGTTTTGACCAAGTTAAGGTGGTCGACATACGTGTTTTTTATATTTTTTAAAATTTGTAATAAAAATTCATAATTAATTATTTCCTTGGAAAAAAATTAAAAATATGCATCACATTGGGACATGAGTCCTCTACTTATATCTAAAATATTATAGAAAAATATTATCATTTTATTGTGGTTAGGTGGTCAAACAGACACCTACTTCTTATTTTTTCCTTGAATTTAAGTACTACTATTGGGAAAATTTTGTCATCTTAGAGAAACCTCTAAAAAGAGTAGTGCCTTTGGTAACTTTAATTTCAAATAGATTGCCTCAAAAACATGTACAACTATGTCACAAAGTGGAATCAGACACAATTCAATTCCCACATTAATCCTTCTAAGAGAGGCACATGTAAATTAAGTTTCAACAACTTGCATAAATAGATTCAACAAACATAACCATTAAACATGAAAGATAGTACAGAAGAATAGAACACATAGATTTACGTGGGGAAAACCCTTTCGGGTAAAAAACCCCACACTCCAAAAGATCTAAGCCATTGTATTATTCAACAACAAATAGGGTTAAAATACAATCTCATGCTCATAGCCTTTTTCACAGAGATTACTTCTTGTTTCATTCTGGAGACAAACTAGCAACAACCCTGTTCTATTTCCCTCTCTTCTTTTTTCATTTCACTAATCAACCTCTCAATCTATACAATCTTCGCACTGTTACAATACTCTCACATAGTATACAGTGCAGATTAACACAAGAGATCAACCAAAACACTTAACCTGGAGAGATTACGGTAGCATAATCCTGCCTCAATCTTCCTCTCATAGCGAGAGACATCTCACTCAGCTACATAGCTGCACGACTCGACCATCGGCCTCTCAGCCTCTTTGTCGTACAGCCACCCAGCTTTCACCTCCTATGAGATTCATCTCCCTCTTCTCGTACTATAAAACATCCAATGTATATACATTCATCTTCAACAGACAGGAAATGATTCATCTTTTATAGATCAGTTTGTATTCTAACAGTCAGAACAACTGTTAACCGCTCTAACTTCTCCAACTACCACACCACTTTAGGGTTACTAGTTCACCTCAAGCCACACACTATCATCCAGCATTCAAACTTGGCCATTAGATAGGTGGTCGAACAAAACTCCTTCATTAGAATTTAGGGTTCTCCAAGAGTCACCAAGTCATCCATCGAGCACATGGGCCCACATGTCATCTGTCCTCCACAACATTGCCACCTGTTGTCCTTTGACATGATTCACCATCCTATTAGGTCCCACATTCGTTGGCAGTTGGAAACCAACCATCACTTTCCAACTATCAACACTCCTTCAAATTTCGCTTGCCATGGTGAGGGGTCCACCAAGACACGCGTCCACTGCTTGTGCAATTCCATAGCATAAAAAGGGAATCTAAAATATTCTCAACAAGTCTCTCAGAAAAGACTTAAATATTAACTCCAAGTGGTCCCCACATCCGTTGGCATCCAAGTCGCTATATCGCTGGAGAACCGAACTCTAGAACCTCATGTTAGAGGTTACGAAGTTCCCATAACCCACGACTTGCCGACAAATGGATCACTTCGTCGCTCAAAACCTGAACTTCCAAACTCCAAGTTGGAGGTTACGAAGTTCCCAAAACCCACGATGAGTCGAAAACAAAGGAAGGAGCCTTCCCTCCATAGTTGCTAAGTCGGGAGGTTATGAAACTTTGGAACCCCATGACTTCAATTAGATAAACTTGAAAACTAGTGACTTAACTCAGGTTGATGAAGGAGGAAAATAAAATTGCTCCAAGAAGCAATCAAGCCAGTAAATTTGAGTCATAATTCTCAACAACTACTACATTGAAATTTTAAATTTTCACCAACTAGATTTTTTTTTTTTTAAACAAACCTAGTAGTTTAGAAACTACATTCAATTTTCTACAGATACTATTGTTACATATTTTTGAAATAATATAGATAAATTATTCAAATTTTTATGTCAAGTTTCCTAACTTTGATTTTTCTAATTTTTTTGCCACTTAAGGGCCTATTTTTTCCATCATGATCCTGCACATACGCTAATATATCACTTAGATTTAGTTATCAAGCAAATAAATAAATGGTTTGACAAGAGACAAGAACAAAGTTAATTTTATATAAATAAACTATCATATAAACAAGCTAAAGATGAAAAAATTGAAATTTGACTTGTGTGTGATCTTCATCAATCCATGAATGATTGAAACCTTATACGATGCATGCAAGAGTTTCCCTATCTATTGTTGTCACCACCAAGGGATAAAGAACAATTATTGGGATGGCTAGTGGATGGTGTTTGACCATCCTCCATGCAATAATAATGAGGTACCACAATACTTTTGGAGGAAACTTTATTGTGATTTTTCTTATAATGAAATCCAAAATTATTTTTCCATTGAAGAGTTATGGAAAAGAGGTGGGAGCTCAAACTCTATGCAAGATAAAGTGGGGACACATGTTGACCCACAATAGGTAATGAGACCAGTCACTAGACTAGAATATGATCATGTGACTATACCTTCCATTGTGAAGGAGGGTGTTGAGGTGGAGACACTACAATTGATTAGCTCATTCACTTAGAGTTGTATACAAACTAGGCCTCCAGTGTAGGGTGAGGTGGGAAAGTTTTCCAGGAACCCAATTCCATCTCATTTATGTCATCCTTGTAGGTCACTATATTCTTATGACCCTAAAGTTAGTTAGGATGCATGTGCCTAAGATAAATCTATTTAAGGGATCAAATGGTGATAACATAATCTCTCTTCAATGATACATTTGGCTTGGATATTCACGTAAATGTCAAAAAGTTCATGTAATTTAATTTATTAAATTTCATTTGAAATGTAAGATTAACTAAATTATTTGAATGATTATAATGGAATTTCAAGGTCACAATGTTCACCCTACTTCTAGTAGTCCTTGACGTCCCTATTATAAAATGATGTCAAGTGTAGAGGTATGCAACTAGTAAAGAATTATAAATAAATTACATGTGCATAATTGAACCTTAAATATGAATGGTAGTCTTATAACTCACTTTGAATGTTGAATAGATTAATGTTTGGCCTTCAACATCAATGCTTGGTAGTGGAGATGTTCATCAAACTTTCACTAAGGTAATACAAATAATTTTTAATTTTAAATAGAAAATTATAAAAATAATGTTAGGTAGTTTTGGAAATTGAATAATGTTTTTCCATTTTCAAATGATGCAAGTAGATACTTCTCCTAATATTTATACAACATTGGAGAATGATTTTGTTGTAGTACTAGTGAGTTTGATGCCTTTGATAGAGGTATGAGGCAAATTAGTAAATTTCACACTATATTTGGTGTTTATTTTGCGTATTATTGAAAAATAAAATGATATTTATTTGTAACATTTAATTTTTATTTTGATTGTTGCCATAAGGATTCACAACTCTAGATCATGACTGTGTCCCTGTTGTGGATGAACATAGTGATTATTTGTATGTGGTAAGCGATTATTTTGTTATATGTAATTTTACAATTTAATTTATATATATTAGTGTCTATAGTTTTTATTGTACTAGAGGTGGGGGTGTTGCAAGTACACTATTGGTACTATCATTGATGTCAATAGTTGGTCACTAATGTCAACAGTATATATATGGTTGGTGTTGTCATGTGTTGGTGCTAGTATGGATGTGTTGTGGTCTGATAAGAAGGTGTTATGGTGCTATCATCATTGTTGTGATTGATGTCTTGTATGGTTTTAATGTAGTTGTAGTAAGTTCACTTGGTATCCAAGTGCTTTTGAGAAAATTTGAATAAAAGAGTGTGCAATGTGATAGAGGTGTGTTCAGTGTTGTGCTCCACATTTATTCATGGTTGCAAATATTCTTGTGTGGTTTGGATATGATGATCAGAGGTGTTCAAAGGTTCTATATCAAGAGTTTTAGGTTATGGATGGTTATGCAATAAAAGTAGCGTTTGATAGTTTGTATGTCTATGTAGAAGGTTGTCTGGGAAAAATGAGATTGTTTTGCATTTCTTGGAAATATGGTTTCTTGTCTTGTGGATTTGGAAACATGACTATATATTGTGTGAAAATTCTTTCCCTTAAGGTTTCAAGTGTTGTGTTGCTTTTCAAGGTTGGTTAGTAAGTTGTGTTTTGTGCCAGTATGTCTAGTTGCACATAGTGAAAGTATTCTTTGTTTTAGGAGTTTGTAGTAGAGTTGTAGAAGATTGTGATGATGCTAGAACATTTTGAGACATTTTTTAGATTCTTTGAAGTGTTGTTGTGCAGTCCAAATGTTGTGAAGAAGTGTGCATGTTGTCACTTGTAATGTTAGTTCAGGTTTCGTTGACCTAGCATGCTAACACTATTTATGGAGGCACCCCATGGATTGTGGATGTGTTGAGTAGCATGGTGATGTATATTTGTGTCTTAGTTAACCCTTGGTGTGGTTTTCCTTCACTTATTTCCACCGTGAAGGTTTTTGATGTCAACCTATATTAGTGTTTCACATTTGAGGTGCATATGTTTCATTAAGGTCATCCTAATTAAGATTTTCTACGTTGTGGATGGTATAAATGTAACATGAATTATTGGAGATGGGAGTGGATCTAGAGAAAGTGTGTGAAAGATGAAAATTTGATTAAGTGTGGTGATCTAAGTCAAATCTTAATGTATATGAATCTACTGTAGTGAGAAGAAGGGTCTACATTTTTAGTGTTCTTTAAGTTGTTGGAGGAAATGAGTCGAAGGTTGCATATGGCATAAAGATTTAGTGGTGTATTTCTCCTATTTTCTTGAGATTGTGAATCTATTTATAATAGTTTTCTTCTATCTTCTTTCTTCTTAGTAGTGAGCCACCTGATAGTGAGCCTAATTATATTTGGTGTTGCAATTCATATATATTTATGAGATAATCCTCACTATGGGTTTTCCCTTCTTGGGTTTTCCATGTAAATATGGTGTTCTTATGTGTTCTTATGTGTTTGGAACTTTTTTTTATTACTGTTTCATATGTTTACATTCTATTAATGCATGTACGGGTCTAAGGGATAACAAGGGTTTGAATGATATTGAGGGATTGAATTTTTTTAAGCATACAACTAATTCACCCCCCTCTTAGTTGTCCTCTGCATCTAAAAATTGGTACCAAAGCTATTGCTCATTGTAAAAACCTTAACCACTTGAGGTACATCCAGATGGTGCATAGGAAGGGTGTCAAAGCTCCTATGTTCAATGGAATGAATTATACTTATTGGAAGGCCATGATGGATTCATTTTTGCTCTCTCTTAGATTTGGTATTTGGTAGTTAGCTCAAAAAGGATACGCTATGCCTATTGTTGGTTCAATAAGTGATGATGAGATTGAGGAATGCGATATAAATAATAAAGAAATGAATGTTATTTGAAGTGGTCTCTCTGATTCTAAACTTTGAAAGGTGATAAGTTTGAAATCTATAGAAGATGTCTAGAAAAAGTTGGAAATAATTTATAAAGTAGATGATAAAGTCAAGCAAGAATAAATGCAAAACTACAAAGCCAAATTTGAAACCTGAAGGATGTCTGAAGCTAAAGATATTATTTCCTACATCCTCATATTTGATGAAATTATCAATGCAATCAATGGTCTTGGTGGTAAGTTGGAAGAAATAAAAGTGGTGAAAATTTTATTAAGAACTCTTCCTAAAACTTATAGTTCCAAAGTCTTTTCTATTGAGGAAGCCCAAAATTTGGATAATTATTTTATAGAATAGATGTTTAGTGCTTTAATTTCATATGAATTGAGAGAGTTTGGTCAACATGCTACAAAGAAAGAAACTACCGGGTTTAAAGTCTCAAAAGTAGAGAAGAATGATAAATAAGATTTATATGATCTTGATGAGGTGGAAGAAAATTTTGTAAGGAGATTGAAAAAGGGCATTGGAAAATACAAAGGTAGGTTTCCCTTTAAGTGTTTCAATTATGGAAAGGTAGGTCATTATTCTTCTAAATGTCCAATCAAAGTTGAAAATGAAAAACCTAAGGATCATAAAGGAAAATTTGTTAAGAAGAGTTATTATGTTGAAAGAGACAATGGTGTATCTGATGATGCACAAACTGACTATCCTAATGATAATAGTGATGAATGATTTTTCATGGATCTAAAATTTGGAACTAACTCTACTAATCCTGAAATATGTGTGAAGGAAAGTGCTCCAGAAATAGGTGATAATGTTCATTGAAGGAACTATGGTGACTAATTTTCATGCAAGCAATGAAAGAAATTATTGGATAATTGATAGTGGATGCTCAAATTATATGACAGGTGATAAGAGTAAGGTTTTTAAAATTCAAAAGGTATGATGGTGGTCCTGTTAAGTTTTGTGATGATACATCTGCTAATATTTGTGGAAAAAGGCTCAATTAGTTATGATGGAAAACATAAAATAGATGTCCTTTATGTTAAGCGCCTCCAACATAATCTTCTAAGTGTAGGATAGATGTGTAGTAAAGTATATGTAAGAGAGGGGGACCAACCATGTCAAGGCTCTAAGTCGCAGAGAGCCGAGAGCAAAGGGTTTCCATAACTTGCCTCACTCTAAAAGATGCTTTGGGATAAGGATTGAGAATGATGAGCACTATAATGTACTTTTATCACTCTACAGGTCCTAAACTTAGGTTTGGGCTAAGAAAGTTGGTTTTTGGAGTCAATATTGTTTCTTAGACTACTCTCTCTTCAAGGATGGCAGCGGAGTTTTGGGATGACAATGTGGCGTGCTAGCATCTCTCAAGTATGCTGACATTCATATGGTTAGAAAATAGTAAACATAAATCAAACTACCTAAAAACTAACTAACAACCTAGATAGTTAGTTTTGATGGGAAAAACAAAATGATAAAGTATGAGAAATAAAGACAAAGATGATAAAGCAAGTAAATGAAAGCTAAGGTGATGAAGATAATCTCACAAAGCGTATGTTTTCCAGCTAGCTCCACACATACGTTCACCTACACAAAAGAAAGAAGGTGAAAATTGTTGGGGATGTATAGCCCAACCTGCCTTAGTCAGACCCCCATTTTGATGTTTATACCTCCATAGACAACAAAAATGTAACAAAGTAGAATATGCAATAAAGGAAAGAAAAGAGAGAAATACACACTAAAAAAAAAAATACAATGCTACTCAACCAAATCACAAAGGAGAGGAGTGAAACGTTACCACCTCCACCCAAAAGATCACTAGCCAATGGAGGAGATATGGACTTGGAAAAGTGACCACAACCGCCACTATGATGAAGGGAGGTCTTGCAAGACTCCAAGCCCACACTTATATGGCTTGCTTCACACTTGCAATGTGGAGTTGATGGAGTGTTGTTGCTACAATGGAGTGTTGAAATGTTGCTTGGGAGTGAATTGAATGCTAGAGAATGAGATTGGAGTGTTAGGAGATGTGAAAAAAGGGATGGATTGAGTGAAGAATGAATGAATTTGAAGGAGAATGAAGAAGAATCTACCATTTCTGGGGTTGGTTGGTTGAAGAGGAACATTACAAATTGACCCCAATCGAGTGTGTAATGCCTTTACCAACTTTAGATGTGAGAATCTGTTAGGCACGACAATGCACCACGCAAATGTCTACGCACCATGCGTGTGTCCCCAAAAAATATTCTCTCATCGACACAAGGGACATATGCCAAATGGATGGAAGGAAGTTGGGTGATGTGGAATTTCTCCTTCAGATTTGATTTTCTAAGGTGAGGGTGCATGAAAGGGGAACTTGTGTAAAGGGTGCAAATTTGCTCCTATACATTTTTTCCCACACTTTAGTGGGCATGAGTACTGATGAGTGCTTCAAGAAAGTAGATTGAGGAGTTAGTAAGGTTAGAAATTTATACTTGAACCGTTGAGGAAGTAGACCACAATCTAGAAAGCTCAAAAGCACAAGACAGGTAGAGGACTCCACAAGTACTCTCCTTGAGGAGCTTTGAACAAAAGAATCCATAGCCTCATAGAACTATGAAGCTACACAAAGTACACTAAAGGCCCTTAGACCAATGATGGACACATCCCACAAGATGAAAGTGTCTCATAGGTCCACAAACCTTCCAAGAGGCAATCTCCAAGATCTCTCGCATGGAGGAAGCCCTAAGATATAAGCGCCTTACAGGCCTACAAACCTGCAAGGAGGCAACCCCCAAGATCTCTCACATGAAGGAAGCCCCGTGAAGTAAGTGCCTTGAAGGCCTGCAGACCTGCAAGGAGGAACCCCCCAAGATCTCTCACATGTAGGAAACCCAAAGAAGTAAGCACCTTATAGGCCCATAGACCTACAAGGAGGCAGCCCCAAAGATCTCTCACATGGAGGAGACCTAGAGAAGTAAGTGCCTTAGAGGCCCACAGACCCACTAGGAGGAATCCCCCAAGATCTCTCACATGGAGGAAAGCTAGAGAAGTAAGAGCTTCAAAGGCCCGCAAACCCACAAGGAAGCATCCCCTAAGATCTCTCACATAGAGGAAACCAAAAGATGGAGACTCTACAAAGTCAGATTGGAAAGTAGCTTTATAGATGCACTTTCAAAGAAACATTTTTTACTCTTAGATAAAGCATGTTCAAAAATAAAGAAGCCACATAGGAAAATAAGTGGAGAATCACGTAAACTATCAATAAATTGGAAGACTTTCAAAGGGGTCCCTCAGGAACTCAGTGTGAAGAGGGGCCCACTCAAGGGATGTGTTGTTTGGAAGTGCAAAAGATACATTTTTCTCAAATTGATTCATCACCAAGGAATATTTTTGAAATATGTTCACTTCATCAAGGAATTCAAAAGGAAAAAAATTCCCCCTCATGAGGGGAAGGTCAAGATTGCTCCCATGTCAGAGGAAAGTTCTCAAGTTCTTTCTTTGTGAACCCAAGATGAAGGAAACATGTTCTGTTAGGGGTCCAAGTTGAGAATGTGATTTTTGAAAATTTTTACAAAGATTCTTGAGAAAAGATTCATTGGAAACGAATGCATTTTCTGAAAATTGAAGTTTCATAGGAATGGCATTGTCACACATGTGAGGGAAAACTTAAGAAAAGAAGAGAGAAAGATAAGAAAAGAGTGAAAGAGAAATAATCACAAATAGAGGGCACAGGGGGATCCAATTTTGCGAGGTCATATCTTCCAATTCTTATATAAATAAAAGGTAACCACACTACAAGGTGAAAGATCATCAATTCTCACTAGATCAAGAAGAATGCACTAAAGACAAAGTAAACATAAAAAATTGGGTCAACATGGAAGGGAATCCTAAATTTCCTCAACACTTTGCATTGTCCCTAATTTACTAAAAATCAAACACAAGCATGGAAGAATGATGATATAGATAGAAGAAGGTTTATGACACAAAATCAATCCTATATCCAAGCACCAACAAGGGTGACAAGGGTCACCCAGGAACACATAACACAATCATGGGGGAACACATCACAACACACACACACACACACACACACACATCTAATATAAAGATAAAGAAGAGGCCTCCCCCTAACACTCATCGACCAAGAGGTTGTCCACTTCCCAATCTAGATCATTGTAAGGGGAAGGAGGATGAGCCTACAATGGAGGAATATTAACAGGAAGAGCTTCCAACCCTCTTGTAACAAGGGCTAATGAAGAAGTCCCCACAAGGCTCTTGTGGAGCTATGTTTAGTGATTTTAGGAAGATCGTTGACAAGGCCGAGACCTTGTCCAAAGAGTTGAACATGTACTTTACTAGAGTGCCATGTCATACCTCAATGGACCAAGAGGACTATGCTCAAGATTCACCGCTTGGCTCATCAAGTGAGTTGGGAGCGATGAAAAAATCAAGGGAAGCTAGGACTTGCTTTGTTACTAGGAAAAAATATGATAGCACAGGACCACCCTTCAAAGAATGTGGGATCCTCTTACACCCTCCATTTTTGGAAGGGCCATCCTCCACCTTCTGCTTCATTGAGGAATGTGAACTCCCCATAGGTGAGGTGAGAGGCACGAAGGAAGAGGAGAAGGAGAAAATCATGGAATTTACCATCAAAGTATTTGGCATATTCACGAGTTTAGGGAATGGTGGGATGTTTAGAAGGGACATCAATAGGAGTGGCTCAAACAAAGGAGTGATAAACACCTACACCTTTTTGGGTTTAGGCACATTCATACTCACAGTGGGAGCCAGAAGTGAGATTGAACTAGACTAAACATAAGTAGAGGGGAGGAGATAGGAGGACACAATAGGAGGCCTTGAAGCAAGGGTTGTCATCTCCTCTTCCTTCTTCTACAAAGTGGCCTGCTTAGCCACTAGAATTTTTCACCGATGCTTGCGCTCACGTGCAAAGCGATTTTTATGACTCTTTGAGCTAGAGGCCATGAGTTGTGAAGGGATGAAAGGCTCCTACTCAACTATATGGGTGTCCACTACAACTAGTTTTGGTGAAGGGGTAGGCTCCTAAATGGGAACAGGAGGAGAAAGTTAAGAAACAATAAGGGGATTCAACTCTAATTCCTCAATTGTGGGCCTCTTCCTATTTACTACTTTGCGAGCAAAAGTGGTGTGAGTCTGTGGAGGTCGAGACATAGAGGATTCCCCATAGGGACACTTTCTCTTGCCATACAAGTAGAACCAAGATCCAAGTGGTTTGGTAGGGAGATCCAGAATCCTAATCTTAGGTCAATTTGCCAAGCAGGCACCATTGGACTCCTTAAGTAGAATCCAGGAGTAGACATCCAAAACTCTTTCTTAGAAAGAGGAGTGGGAGTGGCATCTTGAGAATGGGCTATCTTCTCTTTTCCTTTTTGGGAAGAGGGGGCAACTTGCTATTGCACTACTAGAAGGGTCAGCTTCGGCTCTCCCTTAACCCCAATCTTATACTTCACATAGTTTCTGTAAAGTAGGGTCATTTTTGAGGGGAACGAACTGACCAAGGTAGGCCAAAAAAGGTCCAACAAGTAGCCCCCATGGGACATTAACACCTAGTATCTAGTGGCATGCACCACATGCACAACACCTTCCTAGGATAATTTTAAACACTTATGAATGATAGATGTGATTCCATTCATCGAAGCTAGCCAAGGTATGTCTAGCTTTAGCCTAAAAAAATGACTCTGGAATAACATTGAAGACCATGTTTATAGCCCTAGGTCCAAGTAGGATAGACAAAGTTATTGAGCCACATGGCTTGAGACAAAGACCATCATGCGTATAGATGGTAGATTTTATTTCTTCATACTCCCTCTACAAATAATTTAGCAACATCATTTCCTCTATAATGACATTCACTCAACTCAAGGGGTCAACTAAGACCCCTATCACAATGTTTCCATTAAGGTGAGCGAAAATGTAAAGGGAGGAAGGCATTTTGTTCAAGGGAATATCCTACAAGATGAAGGTCATGTCCAACATGCTAGCCACAAGTTGTGTGGTAGGAGTAACCATGACCATATAGACATATGCATCGAGCTGAATGGTAGAATAAGAGGGATTGATAATCAAGTTGGAAAAATATGGCAAAAACAGGTGTGTATATTTACAACTCACTATTTTCCTTCACCACCGATTTTTTTGTATTTTTTTTATTTCCATTGAGACAAATAGTACCATCCTTAGTGTGGTCCTTTATCTCATGCCACAAGTGCATACAACATTTGGTATCATGTTCATCAACTCGATGGTACTGACACAAGGCATTTGAATCATACCAACTAGGGTAAGGTTCCTTGAGAGGTTTAGGGTTCTCCAAGGTTATGATCTTATCCTTTAGCTAGTTCTACAAGATGGAAGAATAAGATTCTACTAAATTTGTGAACTTTTTGTTGCATCTAAGGCCATTATCATTCATTGTGGCTACTACATTCACAATAGCCTTACCATTTGCAAAGATCGATCACAATAGATTTTCCTTTTGAATGAGAGTGTGATGAGGATCCTCTGAACTAAACTACCATCTATTGATATTCTTTAACATAGCACACAAATGCGCCAAAGTAAGGGTACTTCATAAGGGAAAAATTCTCTTGCTAAGGTCTCTACAAGTTCCCTATGAACACCTTTTGCACGTCAGAATTGGGTAGTGGGTATGATATTTGTGAGAAGAGTGCTTGTTACCACACTATGAAATCAGTAATATTCTCATTATTCCCATGTTTTCATCAAAAGAGATCCTAAAAGGTCATTTCTAGTCCAATGTTGGCTTGGAACTATCAGAGAAATTAATTTACAAGTTGATCATATGAGAAAATAGAGTTGTCAGGTAAGGAACAGTACCATCCAAGCATTATTTCTTTAAGAGATCAAAGGAATAATTTTTGCATCACTACATCATGATGGAAGAAGTATGTACACAAAGCATTAAAGGTTGAAACATGTGCTTGTGGGTCCCCTTTTCCACCATATTTTTTGAATTTGGGAGTTTCCATTCCTTGTGGGAAGAGAGCACTTAAGATTGCTACTGAAAATGGGCTATGTTAGAAGAAGGGCTGAAAGATAGGCTAGGGAGAGGCTTGGAAGAGACTCACCAATTGGCTTTGCATCTTTCCTATATTTGAAGAAAAGTGTTCAAAATAGGGTCTTGGGATGACAAAGGTCTAGTGGGACCTCCTCTAGAGCCACCACCGGAGCCACCTCTGAAACCACCAATGTGACCACTACTGGAGCCACCACCTCCAACAAGGCCTCCACCAGAGCCACTACCACGGCCTCCACTAGAACCACCTCCACCAATGCTACACCCTTTTCAAAAGACACCACTACTACCAAAGCCCCCACCACTCAACCCGTTAAAACCTCCACCACTAGAGGTGACAAGAGGGGTGAAACTGATCAACCTAAGGGTATTTTTTTTATTTGATAGTTTTGAATCTCTCCGAGGTAGAGGGGATTTTGATCGATGGGATTATGTCAGCCATATACATAGACATGGGAGGCATCAAAATTCCTAACTGTCTCTCATGTTCTTTGAGAGCTACCCCTTGTATAATGTTAGCATTGTTTGGAAGGGCACATGCTTCAATCAAACTAGAGAGACTAGCAAGAAGTTCTATGCCTATTTGGTCTTTTCCCACCATATAATTTATCTCGCTAATAACCCTAGCAGCTCTAGCCAACTTTAGGTCCTTTTCCAAGTGATTCTCCAGGTCACCTAGCCCTTTACTAAGGATAGAGATATATTCTAAAGGAATGTGAATGACTCCATGCTCATCTACTAATGATGGTGTAGAAGATGCAAGAGGGGTGGAGATGCAGTTGATCTCATCGAAGGATCCTACCTGGCCCCTCAACAACTACTCTTGGGTAGAAAGACCAACATAAGATCTGGTGAAAATGATAGTAGAGAAACTAGAAGCGACCCTTGTCTTCTCCATCAAAAGGTGTTGCACACTTCTAATAATGTACAGGAATTCATGGACTAGGTTGTGATGCTCATAAACCTTCACAATACTTAGGGGTACAATAATCACACTTGGTACAAGAGAAAAGTCTCAATACTGACAAATCAGAAGATGTCTCTTCACATCGAGTTCAACAAAAAATGTAAGAGAGGGGGACCAACCATGTCAAGACTCTAGGTCATGGAGAGCCAATAGCAGAGGGTTTCCCTAACTTACATCACTCTAAATGATGCTTTGGTATAAAAATCAAGAATGATGAGCACTATAATGTAGTTTTATCACTCTATAGGTCCTGAACATAGGTTTGGGCTAGGCAAGCTAGTTTTTGGAGTCGATATTGTGTTTCAGACAACTCTCTATCTGAGGATGGCAATGCAGTCCTAGGACAACAATGTGGCGTGTTGGCGTCTAGGTGATCTCACAATACTGGTTTACAATTTTTGGCAAAACTAGAAACACAAATGATTTTTTTAACTAAATATTCACTTTTAGACACCTATAGTGGTTAAACTGTGAGGAATTTGAAGATGGTGCAAACTAGTGATTTGTGGCATATTGTCTATAGATTCTAAATATTTTTTTTTCAAAAAAAATTGAATTAGATTGCACTTCTTTTTCAATATCATTCAAAAAATATTTTTTAACAATAAACACCATTTTTAAAGAGTGATGTCACTAGCTAACACAACTTTTTTCTATGAAAGATAAAACTCTATTTTTTTCAAATTTATATTTGTAACTATGATATCTACTGCATAGAATTGGTTTTGTAGTATTTCTTTGAATATTTCTTTCTTAATTAAGTTTCAAAGTCGAACCTTATAAAATTTAGACATGATTCACTAGCTAAAGCATAAATTTTTTTGTATCTATCAAAATTCAATTTTATTTTTGTTGGATCAAGGACTTCAATATCTAGTGCACTGATATTTTTCAATTTTTTTTGATAATCTGCTATTTTTCCACATGTAGAACAAAGAGCTTGATTTTTGGTGAAAAACCTATGTTTAATCAAAATAAAAAATAAAATACATAATAAAACCAAAACATATTAAAATTATATTTGATGGATAGCTCGTTCTGAGGACTACCATCATCTAGTTGGGTCTATGAAGTTTCCTCCAATTTCATCCTCAACCTAAGCTTCGAGGGGAAATTTTCTATAGAAATTTGGTGCAAAAGGGGGAGAAGGGGGAAAGGGGGGTTCGAATGAACCTAGGTTTGAGCGAACCCACCTTGGATGTTTGCTCGAACTAGGGTTCGAATGAACCCTAGTTCAAGAAAAACCCCCTTCTATTCAATTTTCCATTATTTTCGTTATTAAAAAATGAAAAAAAGGTGGGTCCCATCATTTAATAGGGTTCACTCGAATCAAGGTCCATTTGAATACTCTAGTTTGTGTGAAACCCTAAAAAGCAATTTTTTTTCATATGAGCCCTTTTGCAATTTTCCTTCCTCACTAGAATTGTAAACTAGTATTGTGGGATCACCTATCTCTCAAGCATGTCGGTGTCCTTATAGTCAAAAAATAGTAAACAAAACACAAACTTCCTAAAAACTAACTAATATCCTAGCTAGTTAGTTTTGATAGGAAAAGAAAAATGATAAAGTATCACAAATAGAGATAAAGATGATAAAGCAAGTAAATGAAAGCTAAGGTGATGAAATTAATATTACAAAAGTGCCTATTTGCTAGCTAGCTCCACACGTACATTCACCTACACACAAGCAAGAAGGGGGAATTTATGGGGCTATATAGGGGCTTGCCTTAGTCAAACCCCCATTTTGGTGTTTCCACCCCCATAGACAGCTACAATGAAATGGAGTAAAATATGTGATAAAGGAAATAAAAGAGAGCAATACACACTACAAGACAATACAATTGATGCTACTCAACCAAATCACAAAGGAGATGAGTGAAACGTTACCACCTCCACCCAAAAGCTCACTTTTCAATGAAGGAGCTATGGACTTGGAAAAGTCATTGCAACCACAACTATGATGAAGGGAGGTCTTGCAAGACTCCAAGCCCATGCTTCTATGGATTGCTTCACACTTGCAATGTGAATTTGATGGAGTGTTTAAATGCTACTTGAGAGTGAAGTGAATGCTAGAGAATGAGATTGAAGTGTTAGGAGATGTGAAAAAAGGGATGGATTCAGTGAAGAATGAATGAATTTGAAGGAGAATGACGAGTCAAGGATGATAGCTCGTCATGTGGACATCCATGCATCGTGCATGTGTCCCCAACAAATATTATCTCACTAACATAAGGGATAGATGCTAAATGGATGGAAGGTAGTTTGGTGACATGGAATTTTTCCTTTGAATTTGATTTTCTAAGGTGAAGGTGTGTGAAAGGGGAATTTGTGGAAAGGGTGAAAATTCACTCCTATATAGGATACAATCTTTTGTTTCAAGATGATGGTTGTGAAATCAGAAAAGGAAGATCTAGAACTCTAGTTGCTATAGTCCAACAAGAATAGAAGGTAATTTGTATATGCTCAAAGGTAGTGGTGCTAAATGCTTTATGTCTCAAATCAATGAAATTTGGCTATGAGATAGAATGATGGGTCACATCAATTTTGATAGCCTAGTGAAGATTATTTCTACTAATGTTGTGAGTGATTTACCAAATATTACAAATCCCATCAATCCAACATGCAAGGAGTGTCAGTTTGGAAAGCATACTAAGAAGAGGTTCAAGAAAAGAATATTCTACCACAAGTCCTTTGCACTTGGTACATATACACCTGTGTGGACTTACTAGAATAGGAAGTCCATATGGTGAAAGATATTTCATGTTATTGATTGATGATTATTCTAGAATGATGGGTGACATTTCTTAAAGAAAAATTAGAAGCCCTAGATAAGTTCAAAGAATTTAAGTCTATGTTTGAGAATAAAATGGATGTAAAAATCAAATGTGTAAGGTCTAATAGAGGTGGTAAGTTCAATTCCAATTATTTTAACATATTTTGTGAAGATCATGGAATAAAGAGGCATTTGTTAGCTCCTAGGGATCCTCAATAGAATGGAGTTGCGGAGAGGAAGAATAGAAAGTTCAAGAAGTAGCTAGGGAAATGATGAAGGAATAAAATCTACTGGATGTCTATTGGACAGAAGCAATTTATACTATAGTATACATTCTTAATATGGGTCAAGCAAGGGTGAATAGTTTAAACAATCCCTATGAGTTATGGAATACTAAACCTCCTACTATTTAAAGTATTTTAGAGTTTTTGGAAAATAATACTATATTGGTAGAGATGAAGAAAGCTTATGAAAGTTTGATGCAAGATTTGATGAAGGAATCTTCCTTGGATACTCTACAAGAAGCAATGCTTACTAGTGATGTAATAAAAGGTTGAAAAATATTGTTGAAAGTGCAAATGTTAAGGTGGATGAAGAACCACTACAGAGTTCAATAATGATAGAAGGATCATGGGAATCTGCTGAATATGATGAATCTCCTTGCAGTGAAGAAAAAAATGATGAAGAGAAGGAAAAGGAGATGATATTTGAAGAGGAAGAAGCTCCAGGAAAGATCCCTAAGACTCCTAGGTAACTATTTGAAGAATTCATTCCAATGATCAAATCATTGGAGATACAAGAAAAGGTATGTTGATAAGGATAAAAGAAGGTATAACAAAGGAATGTAGGTAATTTTTTTTTTACTTTTAGAGGTGGAACCTAAAACAATGACTAGGGAATGCAACGATTATAATTGGATCAAAGATATGAAATAATAGTTGGAATAGATTGAGAAGATTGGACTTGGGAATTGGTCCCAAGACCACAAAATAATAATGTGAAAGGAACTAAATAGGATTTTAGGAAAAAATTGACTAAGGATGAAAAATTTGTCAAAAACAAGGCTAGACTTGTGCGTAAGGGATACTCACAAGTGGAAGGAATATATTTTGAGGATACATTTTCTCTGGTGGCTTGAATGGAAGCGATTAGAATGTTTCTAGCTTTTGTACCACATAAATCAAAGTTTATCAGGTGGATGTGAAATCTACATTATTGAATGGTGAATTGGAAGAAGAGGTATACAATGAACAACTGAAAGTTTTTTAGTTCTTAGATGATGTTGATATGGTTTGTAAGTTGAAGAAGGTGTTATATGGACTCAAATAGGCTCCTAGAGCCTAGTATGCAACGATAAATAATTACTTGTTGTGCAACAAGTATTTAGAAAAGGTACTGCAAATAGAAATTTCTATTTCAAATTTGAAGGAGAAAAAATTTTGATTGTGGTAGTGTATGTGGATGACATAATATTTGGAGGAAATGAAGGTATGTGCAAGAATATTTTTAGAGGAAATGAAAAAAGAGTTTGAGATGTCAATGTGTAGGGAGATGAGTTTTTTCCTTGGATTACAAATTAGTCAATCAAAAAAAGGTATTTTCATTTCATAGTCAAAATATGCCAAGGAAATGTTGAAGAAGTCTGGAATGGAGGATTCTAAACCAATGTGTACTCCTATGGTTATTAGTTGTAAGTTGAGAAAAAATGATGAATCTCATAAGGTTGATCAAAGAAAATATAGATCAATGATTGGTGGATTGCTATATCTAACTACTACTAGACTCGATATCATGCACACATTTTGTCTTATAGAAAGGTTTTAAGAAGATCCCAAAGAATCTCATGTTACAAAAGTGAAGAGGATATTTAGATACATGGAGGGCACTAGGAACTATGGTCTATGGTATTCTAGTGATAATGACTTCTCCTTGAGTGCATATATATATGTAGATTAGGTAGATTGCATAGATGAAAAAAAGTACAAGTGGAGGTGCTTTCTTTCTTGGAAGAAAATTGGTTTCTTGGTTGACTAAGAAGTAGGATTTAGTTTCCGTATCTACTACAAAGGCATAGTATATTGTAGTAGCATCATGTTTCACATAGGTGTTGTGGATGAAGAAAATTGTAGTGTCAAAAAGTCTCGTTGTGTACATTTTCACACTTAAAGTGGGAATAACTAATGATAAATTGGACTTGATATTGCCTTGATCTAGTGTTGTGAGGTGTTTTATACATCCACATTACGTCTTGGGCCCTTTTGAACTAATGGATTTAAATTGTACCTTACTAAAGCGTTGTGAATTTTTGTAAAACACTTTCACACTTTTCTAGGCTTTTCATTAATAATTGGTCTTTATTATGCTTTAATTCACCCCATTTTGCATACAAAAGCCTCATTTATTACATATTTTTGAGGATAATCCCAACACCAATCAGTACACAATCATAATTTAGGTTTTTTTGGTTTGTGTGGCCCTGATTTAGTGATTTGGGACTCATTCACAACCTTGGGCGAATGGGTCCCACCTAGATTTTTGGGTCCTACACTTTTTTTTACACCTTTCTAAGCACTTTTTATTTTTAGTCCAATATACTATGCCAGATGGGACTCATTTTCCATCTTGGCTGAATGAGTCTCGTGTGGACCAAAATTAAAGTAAATTCAAATTTCTGGTGAGATTTTATTCTCCTAGATTTGATGTCAGCTTGTAGTGTTGTAATTTCAGGAATTCTTGCATAATTGAGTATAAATACAAGGTTCTTTCACTCATATTTTCACCTAGCAATCTAATAAGCAATAAAATGTTCACAAGAGTATTCAAGAGCATTCAAGTTTCTTCAAGAGCAGATTTTTAAGCATTTTAGAGCAACATTCAAGCATCAATCATCGTGTCAAGGATTTCATGCATCATGTTTTTTTATATTAGCTAACAATTATGGTGTAGGATTTTGTGATTCAAGCAAGTGTTTCATTCAATATCAACATCATTCATGCAAGAGTGAAGGTCTACATCTATTGCAATCATTACTACCATATTTGCAGCAACTTAAATTGCTAGGGTTTGGCAAGTTACAACATTGTCATTTGTTCATTCATCATTCTCCATTCTTATTTGATTTCATTTCAAGTGTTTATTTCCAACAAGGAGTTTGACCAAGTAAAACCCCTATCTACTAACCCCACAACATTAAATTCCCTCTCCTTTGTGTGTGATTTACAAGTCCAGGTTGCAGATTTCCCAAGGAGCAAGATTGCAAAAAAGTTGCAAATCATTCAAAGTTGTCAAAGTTGTCATTGATCCTTGGAGAAACTTGGAGAAGACCTACATGCTGCAATTCAAGGATTCAGATATGAAAATCAGTCAAGAAGGGAAAAGTAGACAAAGAAGAACAAGGTCAACTTTTGAAGTTGCAAGAAAGCCCAACTAGACTGATTTTCCACTTCTAGTGAATGAGTCCTAGTTCTAATCAAAATTTCAGGACTTTGTAGACTTGAATACCCTTTTGGAAGAAACCTATTCATGCACAGTTTTCTAGAAACATGACTAATTTGTGGTTATGTGCATAATCATCATGGAAAAAACAAGCCCTTAAGTGGCAAAAAAATTAGAAAAATTAGAGTTAGACAACTTGATGTAAAAATTTGAATAAGTTATCTATATTATTTCAAAAAGATGTAACAATAGAATTTGTAGCAAATTGAATGTAGTTTCTAAACTACTAGGTTTTTTTAAAAATAAAAGAAATCTATTTGGTGAAAATTTAAAATTTCAATGTAGTCATACTTCAATTTCAGGGAAAAAATAAGTAGGTGTCTGTCGACCACCCTAACCACTATAAAATGATAATATTTTTTTATAATATTTTAGATATAAGTAGAGGAATCATGTCCAGATGTGATGCATGTTTTTTTGTAATTTTTTTCCAAGTAAATAATTAATTATGAATTTTTTACTAGAAATTTTAAAAAACATAAAAAAATTGTATGTTTGACCACCTTAACTTGGTCAAAACTTCATGAAATTTATTTTTTTCCTTAATACTATAGTATGCAAAACATATAATGTGATGCATGTTTCAGATTCAAAAAATGTGATATCGTTTGAAAGCTATAGATGTTTTTTAATCAGCCTATCAATCAGGACTTTTGTCGTAATTCAAATAGAAAATGAATAATAATTATTTATTAAATTCAAAGTAAAACATAATTTATATTGGTGGAAATCTCAAAATCTCCTTTAAAAACCCTTTTCATTTCATCAATTTTGGGTAAAAAAAAGTCATCAGCCACATACCCTACACATACCCATCATATCGCAACTTTTTGGCCCATCATGATCCTACACATACCCTTGCACAACTTGGAAAATGAGTCCCAATCAGTAGTAAAAGTAGAATTTCCAATGATTTAGACCACCATTCATCCATCTCCAATTTCCTAGGTGCACACCTTCCTGTTTTCAATTTTTTGTTTCATTTCATTCACTTTTCTAGGTCATTTAGTGTTAGTTTGCATTCAATTAGGGTTTGGCATTACATCTTACATTTCATTATCTTTTCCAAGTTCAAACTTGGTTGTGAACCCCTCATTAGATCATATTCAACCCCTAGAATATCCCTCTTGCAAGACATCTTTCACTTTTGCATTGAGATCTCAAGGGTTTATTCTTGAGTGAAAGTTAGTGAAAGTTTCCCCTTTTAGGTCCTAAACCCTAAAGGTGGGAGAGAAAAAAATTTCCACCTTTCACAAAAATTGAAGGATATTAGAACTTATCATATGATGAACCTATTTCTATCTTATGTGATATTAAAAGTGTTATCAATATCTTAGAGGAATTGGTAATGCATTCAAGAGAAAACCATATCTCTATCTAATATCACTTTCTAAGAGAGAAAGTTGTAGAGAATGAGATGATCCTAGAGTATGTGCCTACTAAGGATCAATTTGTAGATATTTTTACAAAAGCTCTTCCCAAAGATACATTTGAGTATCTTTGGAAAAAGTTAGAGGTTATTGCCCCTCCTTTCAACTAGATGGATATAAGTTGGTGTATCTATCTAGGTGAGAATTCAAGATACATTCTTGGTCCTAGACTAATGTTGAAGGAAAACTCTCAACGGGAGTAGGTAGTAGTGTTGTTGGTTGGTGCAGTCAAATGGAGGGTAGTTTCTACCCTTAAGGGGGAGAGTACAAAAAAGTGAAAGTAGTGCAGAGAGAGTAGTTGATTGTTGGTGTTGCAATTGGTGTCTAAAGTGGTGTATGAATATGTCAAAATGGAAAAACAAAAACAAGAATTTTATGCAGATGATGTGTGAAAAGTACAATTTTTTTCCCTTCAACTATTGTTGAAGGGGGAGAGAAAAAGAGTTCAATGCAGGAAAGAGATTTGGATGAATTTGTAGCACTTTTCTATTGATGTCAAAGAGGGAGAGAGTTAGAGTGGTTGAAAAACCATAGGGCAAAGGAGCATTGAAGGAAAAACCATAGTGTATAGGAGCATTGTAGGAAAGAATATGGTCTAAAAACATAGGCAGAGAGAGTGTTCATAAGACAATAAGAGAATGAAGGACTCCTTGAGTAGGGGAAGAAGAATTATGTGAAGAAAAAGTAAAAGAGAGAGTGTGAAGAGTGAAGAGATTCCCTAGTTAGGGGTAGTACTTCTTGTTGTATAGCTTCTTTCTTTGTTGATGTTTTTTTTGATGGTTGGTGTTTCCATCAATGATGAAGAGGGAGATTGTTGCAAGTATGTTGTTGGTGTTATCATGGATGCCAATAGTTATTCATTGATGTCAATAGTATAGAGATAGTTTGTGTTGTCACGTATCGATGCTAGTATGGATGTGTAGGGGTTTTATAAGAATTTTTTGTGGTGCTATCATGAGTGTTTTCATTGATGTCTTGTATGGTTGTGATGCAGTTGCAGTAAGTTCACTTGGTCTCCAAGTGATTTTGAGAAAATTTGAATAAAAGAGTACTATCCAGTGTGATAGAGGTGTGTTCAGTTTTATTTATATTTATTCATGGTTTAATATATTCTTGTGTGGTTTGGATATGATGATCAAAGGTTTTCAAAGGTTTGATATCTAGAGTTTTAGATTCTAGATCATTTTGCAAAAAAAATTATGTTTGAAAGTTTGTTTGTTTGTGTAGAAGGCTGTATGGGAAAAATGAGATTTCTCTACATTTCTCTATAGTAAGGTTTCTTTTCTTGTACATTTGGAAACATTCTTATATTTCATGTAACTTCCTTCCTGTGAGGTTTAAGGTGTTATGGTGGTTTGTAAGGTTGGTTAGTATTTGTATTCTATTGTAGTATATATGGTTGCAAAAAATGAAAGTATTCTTTGTTTCATGAGGTTTTGGTACAGTTGTAGTTGATGATGATAAAATAATATGAGATTCTATGTGGATTCTTTGAATTGTTATTGTGCGGTACACATGTTGTGAAGAAGCATGTATTTGGATGCTTGTAGTGTTATTTCATGTTTGGCAGACTTGGCATGCTAAAATTATTTACAAAGGTACCTCGTGGATTGTGGATGTATTGAGTAGTGTGGTGATATATATTTGTGTCTTAGTTAACCCTTGGTGTGGCCATCCTTCACTTATTTCCACCACAAAGGTGATTTATTTTGACCTCTATTAGTGTTGCATGTTTGAAGTGCATGTTGGTTTCTTTTTACATTATAACCAGGTTTGTCTCCTAATCTACATATGGGACTACCAATCCCAATCAAGGGCAGCTCGAAGGACCTGGACCAACTAACGAGGACTTTAAGAAACCTCCTACAGTTTGGGCTCTACAAGACCCGGGAGGGTGATCCCTTAATGTGTTTACAACCTCTGCACCTTTATCATAAACAACATTAACAATAACAGATGATCTCACTTAATAGCTCAATAGAATAGGATAATACTACAATAAATTGGCTATTTATCAGTAATATCAACCACTTGGAGCATGAGATAACTACAACACAAGGTAGTATAAGATGGAAATTGATTTTTAATTTGCAGCAAGCTCTAGGAAAAGGCAAGAAAACACTGAATCATATGGGTGATTACAACTCAGGCCAGTGCCATATATCTATTGGAGAAGAGTCAAACTCATCAACATCTAAAGGGATATAACATATTTAACACATAACACATGAGATCTTTGACAACATTACCTTGCAATCTCATCAATCTGTATTCTAGCTCAATACTTTTTACCAAATCCTTATACAGTACATATCCTCCTATAGTCTCATTCAAGCATTTTAATTAATTCTTTGAATTAAAGCCAAAACAAGGATCATGCACACCACAATAGTGAGATGGATAAAACAACCCTTGGAAATTTTATTCAATGTTTAGATATGCAAGTACAATGGAGAGACAAGAGCTTGAAATTTTCATTTAAAATCAAATGCTAGTACTGGTATACAACATTAAACGTCCCTGAACTCAAAACCTATTACAGACTGACTCAAAACCTAAGTTGCACTTCTTGAAGAACATTAGACTTTACAAATTGCTCTGCAACTTCACCTAGACTCGACAAAATTTGTCTAACTTGCTACTCCTGTACCTATGGCCTTGAAATCCTTCTTATAGAGAATGAATAGTAGACAAGCATCGGGCCAGAGAGTACACATGTCATCAGCCAATTGGCACACCTAGAAAAGAGTTGATGCAGCCATAAAGATCACCAGAAATCCACGCTAAGATTGCTATTAAAATAGAACTAGAAACCACTGCAACAACAATATCTGACCCATTTATTGAATCATGCTAGTAAGTGTCCTTCCCACCATTAAAACTCACCTGCTCACCTGCACAAACAACAACAACCATACTTTGACCCAGACTTTAAATTCTAACCGTTGATCCTTCAGTTGAATCAAACCATCGAACAACCACCTTCAAAAACTATCTAACACAATTGCTAGTATGGAAAAAAAGGGCCCATCACAGCCTATGCAGAGAAAGAATTCCATGTGGTGGTTGCCCATGATATTGCAATCCTTTAATTTTTAATCATGCAATGGCGGGCAACCATCAATCTTGAGCATCAACGGTCTCGTCCTTCCAACATAGTTGGCAACCTTATCGTTAATCATCAAGCACCATTTCCATCAAGATTAAAACATCTCCATCAATCTTTAGCACGTGCATCCTGCAAGCGCTTTAGTAACCCGCCCTTTTACTCCTTCGGCTTCATCGGCTGGGACACGTGGCAGTCACCTGCGATATCGCAATTGGTATAGAACTTGAAACTATCGATCACGCAATAGTAGGTGACTGTAGATCTCTGACAATACTTGATCGGTGGTTACAAACTTCATTCCCCTTGGCCGCTCTAGATTGGACACGTGGAGCCAACCTGTGATATCACGATCGACCAAATCACTATCACGGGATGGCGGGGAACCATTGATATGTGGCCAGATATAGCTTTTAATCACCACCATTGATCTTCTTTGACTTGATTGGATACCCTAACTTCTCCATCCTTGCACATTTAATGAATTTCCTCGACCATAACAAATATTTCATTTTAAATGTTTTTCTTTAGAACCAATGAAATATTTAAAATATATCGCTCAAAACTTCCTCGGGCACCACCTTGTACACATGGCATCATCTCGCTACTTCGTGATAGATAAAAGGTGAGCACCTTTTGATTGTGAAATAGAAGGAAAGCCACTCGATCAAAAGGCAGTTGATCAATGGTCAGGAAAACTTCATCCCCAAGAGGGGACACATGGTGCCCACCCACGATTTCACAATCCTTCAATTTCTGATCATGGGATGGCGGGCAACCGTCGATATCAGAAGGTAAATGATCAAAACTTCCTCGGGCCCCATCTTGTACACGTGGCATCATCTCGCTACTTCGTAATAGATAAAAGGTGAGCACCTTTCGATTGTGAAATAGCAAGAAAGCCGCTCGATCAAAAGGAAGTTGATCAATGTTCAGGAAAACTTCATCCCTGAGAGGGGACACTGGCGTCTGCCTGTGATTTCACAATCCTTCAATTCCTGATCATGGAATGGTGGGCAACCGTCGATATCAGAAGGTAAATGATCGATGGCAACATGAGCTCCAAACTTCTACAAAATATAACCATTATCAAGAAAAAAGAGGAACCACTAGGCTGATGAGACAACAATGACATAAGTTGTTTTTTAAACAATGAAGCACGTGGTCATCCTAGACTTAGGGAAAATAAAATATGTGGAGGCCGCAAAAATTAAAACAAGGGGACTCGGCCTAGACAAACCAATGGGGCATAATATGTTTTAAAAACCTTCAAAAAGTAACATCAAAATATAACTCAACCAAGGCTTAAAACAGATACAAGGGTTTTATATGCAAATAAGGCTAAAACCCCAACCCTAGGATTTTGACACCATGAAAGACCATCTGACACCAGGTAGGGCGGAAATGAAACATAAGGAGCAAAATTTTGGAACTCCAACAGTGGCTCTAGTTGGGGACATTCATTCCAATGGAATGAAGCGAGGATTCATAAAATTGGGTGGAGCAGAACAAGAGGTAGAGATGACCAAAAAGGATTGTTTGGACAAAACAACCCAAACTATGTATATAAAATACAAACCTAAACTATTTTTCATGGAAAAGAATGCTTCAAGTGAAGTATAACTTCAAGAATTGTCCATGAACTGGCAGTTCAAGAACATCTCATGTCATATCTCAGAGGAAGTAAGAATCTTGACCCCACTTACTATTAATCAAAAATGGACCTAGCCAGATTGCATCAAATTTCCCATGTTTCCCTTTATCTTCTAATCTGGCATTCCACATTAAAACCAAATCTCCATTTTTGAAAACCCTTGCAGTTGTCCTCCTGTCATACAAATTATTTATTTGCATCTACAACTTTGCACTTCTCTTCTGAGCTTCCCTCTGGGATTCATCCAATTCTATAAGAGCTTCCACCCTCAATTGCATCTCATCATCAATTTCATTGTCATACACCTAGACAAACTAATACATTTCCGTTAAGTTATTCTAGGGTAACCTAGCATTGATACCATAAACCAAGTCAAATGGGGCACAACCTATGGCCTTCTTCACAGTTACCCTATCTGCCCAGACAACTAATCTTAGCTTAGAATCCCAAGCCTTTTTATTTTGATCCATGATTCTTTTTATGATCTTCATCAAGCTTTTATTGCTTGATGTTGTCTGTCCATTTCCCTATGGGTGATATGGTGATGAATAAGAGATTTGGAGGCCATGCTTCTCACAAAATTCAATGCATTCATCATATCTAAAACACATTGCATTATCTAATACAATTCTTTCTAGACACCCAAATCTAGTCAATATATTGCTCATCAGGAAGTCAGTTACTACTTTACTAGTAGCTTTCTATGTTGGAATTTATTCCACCCACTTGGTAAAATAATCAGTGGCCACCAATATCCATGAATGGCCTCCACTATATTTACATGCTATCTCTCCTATAAAATCAATACCCCATTGCTGGAAAGGAGCTTGTACTACAACTGGTTTTAAAGGCAAGTTACTAGAAAACTTTAACTTACTAGAGAAACGTTGATAGCCATCACATGTCTTCACTAGTTGGTGTGCATGCTTAAAAACTGTAGGCCACCAAAATCCAGCCCTCATTATCTTATGTGCAGTAACTCCACCATGCATCTCCCTCAAAAGTTCTTTGGCTTCATCTTGGTCAACACACTTCAGCATGACACCTTCTCCATTCCTCCACCAGAGCTTTCCATCTATAATAACATATTTGATAGTGTAGACACGCAAAATGTACAAGTTGACATTGCGCATCTAACTCTGATCTATTAACATCATTTCATCCTAAATCATTCCCCGACCTAACCATTTAATTAAATATCTTTATTTGATTAAATTCATTTTTTTTTCTCTTAATTAAACAAGTGAGATCTTGGTCAGGAAACATTAGAGGGGGACCTATCTCATCTCCTCTATCGAGATGATATACCAGCAGTTGAATTGCCTATGGATGAACGAAACAAAGGTATGAAGATGATGCTCTTGATGGGCTATAACCGGAACCAAGGGTTAGGCCAAGATAATAACGGGCGTGTAATACCCATTATACCTGAGAAGCAAATAAAAAATCTTGGCATTGGTCATCCTACTCCTAAGGTAACTGTACTTGGTCGAGGTGCCCATGGTAGACGGAACCGAACGCCTCCTCAGGAATCCGTAGCTACTCCACAATCCTCCATGACTTTAGGAATGCCCACTGATTTAACTGAGTCACCAGAAATAGGATTACCTTTGCTGTTTGAGGATACTAATGTCCTTATGATTAGCACCTTATCTTATGAGTCTGAAAACCAAAGCAATGAAATCCGATTAGTCTATCCCCAACTGATTGATTACGACCAACGAGGACCACCAATTCTTGACATGTTTGAAAACGATAAGGCGCTCTCAGAATTCATGGGACTTAGGGATGACATTCCATGTGGGGATCATAAGGCAGGTTTTATCATAGAGCTGGATACACATGCATACTATGGAGAAACAATTGAATCCCTCAGTCGCAAAAATAAAAAATTGAGAATAATCTCCAAGTCCTTGAGTGAAAACCACCTTGTGGCACTCTCCGACTCTAAAAAAGTAAAAAGAAAGGACGCATCCAATGGTGAAAACCTCTCTGAGGCGCCTGAGGATGGGGGATTCAATCTTCCTCTTACAGCTATACACCAAGAAAAGTCAGCTATGCTAGCAGAAAAGTGCAACCCCATCAATCTGGGAACACAAGAAACTCCTCATATTACATTCTACGCTGAGTCATTATTATGCAAAGAACAGGAGGAGTTGGCTACCTTCTTAAAGGAGAGGAAGATAAATTTTGCGTGGACCTATGCTGATATGCCAGGATTGGATCCAGAGGTAGTGGTTCATCACTTGGCAGTCTATCCTGAAGCTAAACCTGTAAAACAGAAGTTGAGAAAGATGCACCCACAGATTGCTCTATTAGTCAAGATGGAACTCCAGAAACTACTAGAGGCGGGATTCATACGAACGATCGCCTACCCTGAGTGGGTCTCCAATCTAGTACCGGTTTCAAAACCAACTGGGGGCATAAGAATCTGTACGGACTTTAGGGACTTGAACAAGGCTTGCCCAAAAGATGATTTTCCGTTGCCTAACATTGATATGATTGTAGACATGACCGCGGGGCATGAGATGCTTTCCTTGATGGATGGATTTTCAGGCTATAATCAGATAAGAATTGCAGAGGAAGACCAACATAAAACATCTTTCACTTGTCCTTGGGGCACATACTGCTGGAACGTAATGCCATTCGGCTTAAAGAATGCCGGGGCCACATACCAAAGGGCCATGACACTAATATTCCATGACATGATCCACAAAATAGTTGAGGACTATGTCGATGACATCCTGGGAAAATCCAAAAAGAGGAAGGATCATATATCGGTCTTGAGTGCTATCTTTGACAGACTAGAAGAATACAAGGTTCGTTTGAATCCCAAGAAGTGTGTCTTTGGCGTACAATCAGGAAAGTTGTTGGGCTACATAGTGTCAATGAGAGGCATTGAGATTGATCCGGCAAAGGTGAAAGCAATACTTGAAATGGAAGCTCCTAGGACATTGAAACAACTGAGAGGTCTCCAAGGCAGGCTTCAGTCAATTCGCAGGTTCATAGCACAATTAGCAGACAAACAAATCCCTTACTCTCACTTACTCCACAAGGGGGTAACGTACAAATGGGATGACAAATGTGAACAAGCCTTCAACAAAATCAAGGAATATCTATTAACACCTCCAGTACTAAGGCCTCCAATTCAGAACAAACCATTGATCCTTTATATCTCAGCAACTGCAGCAGCCCTTGGTGCTCTCCTAGCACAACATGATGAAAATGGAATAGAAAGAGCCATCTACTACATCAGCCGTACAATGGTGGGCCATGAGTTAAACTATACATTCATTGAAAAAGCTTGCCTAGTAGTGGTGTTTGCATCCCAAAAATTCAGACACTACATGTTGGCACACAAGATCAAACTCATAGCTAAAATTGATCCCTTAAAGTATCTTCTTTCAAAGGCAATGCTTACAGGAAGAATGGCTAAGTGGGTAATGATATTATCAGAATATGACATTGAGTATGTGGAGCGCAAGGCAATCAAGGGACAGGTCATTGCAGACCAACTGGCAGATGCACCTATCTATGCGGAGAACCCACTTGTTTCAGAATTTCCAGATGAATCCATTTTCAACATTGACATAGCTACTCATTGGAAACTATACTTTGATGGCTCCTACACACAACATGGGTCAGGAGCTGGTATCTTCTTCATCACTCCACAAGGGGATTGTATACCAAGATCATACAAACTAGCATTCCCTTGTACCAACAACATTGCAGAATACGAGGCTTTAACTATAGGTCTCAGGATAGCAGTACAGTGGAACATTATGACATTGAAGGTATATGGAGATTCACAGCTTATCATAAATCAAGTGAACAATGAGTACCAAACAAAGGATGATAAGCTAACTCCATACAAAAGGTTGGTGGAAAATCTCAAGGAATCTTTTGTTGACATCACATTCGAGCAAGTACCAAGAACCAACAACAGAGCAGCAGACGCAATGGCAACTATTGGATCACTCTTAGAGATCCCTCAAAATGTTCCGAAATACGACTTCTTGGTAGAGCAGCTTCTCGTACCAGCATTCAAGGTACCAGAGTCAGAATTTGTGGGTGAAATCGTTGGTCCAAATGATCAGTGGTACCAAGACATTTACACATACCTTAGGATAGGTATCATTCCCGCCGATTTGCGTTCAAGCCTTAGACGAACCTTTATCAAGAAAGCATCTCGTTTTGTCATTTTAGGAGAAACCCTTTATCGTAGAAGCATAGAAGGAACCTTACTAAGATGTCTTAACCCTGAGGAGGCTTCGACTGCCCTAACTGAGGTGCACAATGACATCTGTGGTTCTCATTCGAGTGGCATGACCTTGTCTAAGAAATTGCTGAGGAGTGGGTATTACTGGCCTACCATGGACAGAGAGGCACATGAATACGTCAAGAAGTGTCTACAATGTCAGCAACACGGGGACCTCATCCATGCTCCAGCTCAAGAGCTTCATCCAATCATCACACCATGGCCCTTTTCACAGTGGGGACTCGATCTCATTGGGAAAATCACACCCACCTCATCCAACGGCCACAAATTCATTATAACTGCAACTGAGTACTTCACCAAGTGGGTTGAAGCCATACCTATGACCTACATAACAGGAAAGCAGATCTCAAAGTTCATCCTAAACTATCTCATATGTCGCTATGGTGTCCCACAAGCCATTATCTCAGATAATGGGACACCATTCAAAAATCAGGAAGTCCGTGACCTATGTGATAAATTCAAAATCCAACATTACTTTTCCACCCCATACTATCCCCAAGGCAATGGCCAAGGAGCTACAAATAAAACCATCCTCAAAATCCCAAGAAACAGTCAATGACGAGTCGTGACTGGCATTTGCAGCTTAATCCTGCCCTTTGGGCTTACCGAACCAGCATCCGCACACCCACTGGTGCCACACCATTTTCCTTGGTCTACGGATCAGAGGCCATCTTGCCCATTGAGATCGAGCTACCATCCCTCAGAGTATCATTGCAAAACCTCATCACGGACGAGGAGTATCGAGTTTCAAGACTGAACGAGCTGGAACTGTTGGACGAGCGACGTCTGGATGCTTTAAACCATCTGCAAGTGTATCAAAATAGACTGAAAAGGAGCTACAACAAGAAAATCAGAAGCAGAACTTTCCAGGTTGGAGAATTGGTGCTAAAAGAGAATCAGAAGAATGTCTTGAACCCAAATGGCAAGGGAAAGTTTGAACCCAACTGGCTGGGACCCTTTGTCATCACAGCAAGCTACAAATCAGGGGCATATCAGTTATCAACACCCGAAGGGGAACCCCTACAGGAGCCAATGAATAGCTCCCATCTCAAAAAGTTTTATGCCTAAATCTTTTAAGGTATAGAACCAAAAAATCCAAAAAATCATAAAAAGTCCTGAAAAAATGGTTACTTTGGCGAAAACCTGGCAAACAGGCTCGGTGACAACAACAAAAGAAAAGAAAAAAAAGAAAAAAAAAAAAGAAAGTAAACAAAAAAAATCATCCTCTAGTGAAAACCACTTCGGTGGCACTTTGGGCAAGTACCTTGGTGAAAACCTGGCAAACAGGCACTTTGTGTAAATAAGCACTCTCCATCCATCTTGGTCTCCGTGACTTGCTTTGCATCATTCACTCACCCATCGCATATCATCACATTTCACCCTTCCATCCGCATCTGCACCATAGCTTGGTCTTGCGTTTGTGTCACGATTCCTACTAGAGCTACTTGGCCCACTTAAAAGTCAGTTTTCCTGCCGCCATATCGGAGTAGTCTATCGCTTCATGCTGGGGGCATGTTCTTATTGGATCGGATCGTGTATGATCTTAAGGTCCGGAAAATCAAAAAATCCAAAAACATTCAAAACATATCAAAATCCAAAAAAGTCAAAAAGTCATTTAAAAAGTCAAAAATAGAGTCGTCTAGTCGAACTACGTTGTCTCTGAGCTTGAACGTAGGCAAGGTTGATCTTTGATTATCCCCCGAGACATTTAGGTCAGGTCCTATAGGAGTTAGGTCATAATAAAGGTCTTTAGGTTAGTATCTTGGTCAAAATCTCATAAAATCTCAAAACATTGGAAAATTGAAAATCAAAACATTTGAAAATCTCAAAAATACCAAAACAGCCTCAAAACATTGCAAAACTCCAAAACATCCAAATATTTGAAAAAAATCCATTCCCTCATCTCGCTTACACTGCAATAATCAATCATCCATAATAAATCATCACACCCTCAACCTTTGGTAAAACAGTCAGAAACAAGTCTAGCAGTCAAATGTGAAAACCTAAACTGTCAAAATCTCAAGTATAGGTCAGTCAGCAAGCAAGTTGGTCAACTCTTTTCTTATCAATGGCATATAAATCATAAATCAATTTCATCATCGTTTGATAAAAGCATGTCCTAGGATCCGTTCCGACAATGGGCACTTTTATCAAACCAACCACTTTGGGTAAACAAAACGACGTGTCATTAACATGTCCTAGGATCCGTTCCGACAATGGACATTATCTTTTGGCAATAAGTTTTGGCTCCCATCTTTCGAAACATCGTTTCTCTTGGCTAACGGTACGAAGAACATTAGTTTGTTTGCTCACTTACTTTATCTTGTTTGATTTATCTCATTGTGCTCATTCCAAGGACCTCTCGATGATGTCCGAACGAAGGATTTAGAGAGATAGGAATGGGGCAACGATCATTATCTTTTGTCTGCTGTGCTTGTTGGATATCTTTGTAATATAACCTTGGTCATGCGTGCTTTTGTTTAGTCTATAGCAAGGGTGTTTTAAGTTTCTTGTTGACCACATAGAAAGGCTCGCCTTCCTATGTTTTGGTCCGAGATATTTGAAATATCTGAACTATTTTCTAGACAGGGTTCCGTATGTCAGGTGTGAACAAGAATACTCCTATCTGATTTGTGAGTCAAAGTCCATCACACTAGGTACAATGCCATCCTGGTTCTCGATACCTTGATGCATCGTACTGCGTGTATTATCAAACATAAGGAAATCCGCCCTTTGAAAATCCCAACTCCACGGCAAGTAGTCATCACCATTTGCATGATCATCTCATTCTTTCATTCTTCTATCACATTCTTCTATCTTTACTAACATTTCTATCCCAGTTGGTACATGAAGCTACCCACAGCTAATGAATGTCCATTCATCTACATCAACCACTCCTCTCGCATTTTATCGCGATTTTGATTGGCAATTGGCATTCCCATTCAACATCTCGAGGGGGCAATATACCAGTGCAATTCTTCTCACTGGGGCAATAGTGGGGCATCCGAAAAATCAGATTTTTTTTTATTTTGATCATGACAAGATCATTCTTTGAATCAATGCAACAAGTACATTGCTTCAAAGAGGGGCAAAATGTAGACACGCAAAATGTACAAGTTGACATTGCGCATCTAAATCTGACTACCAACATCATTTCATCCTAAATCATTCCCCGACCTAACCATTTAATTAAATATCTTTATTTGATTAAATTCATTTGTTTTCTTCTCTTAATTAAACAAATCATGTGTTTAATTAAGTCTCTTAAATCATTCTCCATCTCTTTTAATTAAATAATTAATTTTATTTAATTAATTAAATCTCTAAAGTCTATCTATTAAATTGAATAAATTAAAATCTTATTTAATTTAATCTTACTTCAATCTCTTTAATTAAATAATCAAAACATGTTTATTTAATTAAACTCATTAAATCATTTCCTCTCTTGTTTGATTTAAATTAATCCAAAAATATAAGTCAAAATAAGTCAAACTAACATAATCATCATTTATTTAATCTAACCATGATTAAATACTAATCTCACCCACTTGCATTCTCTAGATATCTCCACTTGCACAAATAAATCAATTTATTGATTTATTAAATCTTCATTTTCCCTCAACAAAGCATCTTTTGGAGGAATATTCTTCTATTTCAAATTCAAAATTTGAATGACATGTCCTTCCAACATGTCATTTACTCTCTCTTACAAGTCCTTCCAACAAGGAATTTACTTCTTCTTACATGTCCTTGCCTTGAGCCAAGGGGCATTTAATGCAATTTTCTTTCCCCCTCTTACATGTCTTTTCTCAAATTTCAAATTCAAAAATGCATTTATTGGCACATTTGTCAAAACTTGCTCATTCCTCACCCAATCACATTTGGACAAGTGGCATTTTGTCATTGGCCAAATCTTTGTCCCACATTGCTCTATTTTGGCTTTGTTTCCATTTCAACATTTTATAAATAGAATTTTTCACCATGCATTTTATCATCCACAATTATGCAAAGTTATATGCACAAATATCTCTCAAATTCCATCCATCTTAACTAGTTTATTGCAGATTTTGGAGCTCATTGAGGGACTTATCAAGTGGATCAATCATCTTCAATCAATATTTTCATTCAAGGAGTTGGGAAAGGGAAAATCTCTACACACCTATTTGCACCAACTCCCCCATGGGATCAAGTGTTTGCATGCTAAATTAGGATTTCATATTTCCATTATGTTCTTCATGGTTTTCTTTGTTCTATTTCCTATTTTTAGCTCTGTGAATGGATTTCATGGGGAATCCTTGTTCATGCTTACAAAATAACTCTCTAACATTGTTTGTTGTTATGTTTTTGTAGGCACTTCGAATTAGGGGTTCATAGATAGCATGTAACTTCAATGTCCTTTTCTCATTTTTACTCAAATTGTCAGGACATTTCATTCTTTGCAAATAATATACCAAATATTTGTACCATTCAGAATGTTCCATATCACATATGTGTGATCTATTCTCTTCTTCTAGCAAATTGATCTGATTTGCTTCAAAATTACTTTGGGCCATGAGCTTGGCAATCCTTGTCCTCTTACCAGTTTAGTAATCTGGACCTCAATGTTGAATTCTTGGATCCTATGTATCCATCTACATCTTCTTCCTGACACTTCTTGTTGTGTGAAGATGTCCTTAACATCAACATTAGGAACATAGGCATTTATAGTAGCACCCATCAAATAAGGCCTAAAATCCTTTACTTCTTTCACCAATGCATATGCCTATTTTTCATTTATATCATATTTGAGTTCTGCAGCTTGCAAAGATTTGCTAAAAAAGGCTACAAGTTGCTCAAAACCTTCTGCATTCTTTTGTAATAGCACAACCACAATTGTGTGGAATGAAGCAAATGAGAAAATCTGCAAAGGCTTATAAAAGTCAGGAGTTCTTAACACATGAGCCTCCTTTATTGCATGCTTAATGGCTTGGAAAGCCTGCATAGAATCCTTATCCCATTCAACTTTGGCTCCTTTCTTGAGCATTTTGGACATAGGGTGAACTATTTTTAAAAAAAAATTCACAAATCTCCTTAAGAATTTTATCTGACCAAAGAAGGACTATATCCCTTTGACATTTCGGGGCTGTGGAACTTTATCAATTGTAATGAACCTCTTTGGATCAATTTTTACTCTATCCTTGGAAACAATATGTCCCAATAACTTTCCCTCTAGTACTCTGAACAAATTTCTTTAGATTCAAAGAAATACAATATTCCAGGGCTCTAATGAATATCTTCTCCAAGTTCTCACAATGATCCTCTCCCCTTTTAGAAAATGTTGTCAAGTCATCTTGATAGACTACCAAAAACAAATTAATGAAATCTAAATATGCCACATCCATGGCTCTCTAAAAAGTAGCCCCTACATTTGTTAGACCAAATGGAATTCTAACATAGACATATGTTCCCAATGGTGTGGTGAAAGTTGTCTTAAATTGCTCAGAATCCTTGACCATAAGCTAGTTATAGCCAGAAAAACCATCCATCATGGACATTAATTAACAACCTGTCATCCTTTGCAACATAGCTTCCATATTGGGTAATGGATAATTATCTTTTAATAAAGACACATTCAAATTTCTGAAATCTACACATAATCTGATGTCTCTATTTTTCTTCCTTACAGGTACTAAGTTTGAAACCTAGGATGAATGTCTGATTGGCTTGATGATTCATGCATCCCTTAATTTCATTAATTCATCTTGCATTTTGGGGGCTAATGTGAGATTAATAGGCCTTTGATTTTTTTGAATGGCTTGGTGTCATCATGCAAAGGAATCTCATGCTGGAAAAGATCTTCCCTATATGCTTTAAGATCATCATAGGACCATGCAAACACATGCCTAAACTTCCTTAATAAATCAATCAACATCCTTCTTACCTTTGGTGACATTTTCTTCCCTATATACACCTTATTTGGGGATGCTTCTGTTCCAATATTTATCTCTTCCAAATTATTAGGATGGGAAGCAGTGTGACTAACCTTTGTCTTAGCTTGATTATC
Organism: Sequoia sempervirens; assembly: GCA_007258455.2. NCBI lineage: Eukaryota > Viridiplantae > Streptophyta > Pinopsida > Cupressales > Cupressaceae > Sequoia > Sequoia sempervirens. Next base: position 323,215,247 of record VDFB02058242.1, read on the forward strand.
AAATACCCTTTCTAGTACAATTAGACCCTTGGGAATTGTGTTTGTCTTCAGCTGAATGACCTCATTTCCAAATATGGTATCCTTACCATCAACATTCTCAACAAAAGCTCCAAAGTCAATTTCTTGATTTTCATACTCTCCCACACAATTCAAGAATCTTAGGATATCATTATCATTATCAAAGACCTGCTAGTTTTTTATGTTATCAGGGACTGATGGCCTAGTTTGCACTTGAACCTTTGAAATTCCAGCATAAGATAGGTCATCTGGTTTTAATGCAATATTAGCTAATAGGTCTACGACCTTATTTTGACCTCTCTCCATCCATTTTATGCCAAATGCATCAAAGCTCTCCAATTTATCTGTTCTTTGATACATACTTGGATCTGACTTGGGAAAACACAAGTTCAGAAACCCCAATTTCCTTGAGCTTCTTAATCCCATGTTTTGCAGCCAATCTCAGCCCCAATAATAGGGCTTCATACTCTGCTACATTATTGGTACACTCGAATGACAGAGTGAAAGAGAACCTAAATGTATTTCCACTTGGTGATCACAACAAGACACTTGCACCAGAGCCCTCCTTTGAACTTACACTGTCAAAGTACATAACCCACAAGTCATCAGATTCTGACAATTGTTTTACTTCTATGTCATTGTCACAATCATTAGGGAACTCCTCAACCCTGAATTCATCTATACCATTGTCAATAAAACATGTCATGTTTTCAATTGGGCTATACTCAATCATATGAGGTACTTTTGATTCCCTTTCAATTTTGACATCTTTACCATCAATGGAGAAAGTATCAAATGAAAAATCGCATTGCATGCTACCCCCCATTGATGCAACTAATACTGTCATGACTAAGTCAATTTATAAGGCAATGCCCTGATAGTCCCAACAACTGGCACCTCTCTTGAATCTATAGCATAGCATTTACCTTGAGCAATATCTACTATCAAGCCTAGTGCCTCCATTATCTTGAATGGCATAACATTATTTGATTCCCCTGAATCTATCATACAATTTCTTAAAATTTTCCCATTTATATCCACACTTAAGAAAAAGGGAGTTATTCTTTCAAGGCACATGTTAATAGAACTTCCTAAATATACAGGAGGAATTTGTGACACAATTCCCTCTACTTCCTTTTCTTCTTTTCTAGTTCCTTGTTTAGTTTATTATTAGCAACATCTATGATCTAGGCTATTGTCTTTTCTTTGTGCTCATTTATTCTCATCATTTCTAACAAAGGTACAGTTACTTTAACCTGAGAAAGCACATGAAATATATCTACAGGTGTATACTTAGGTAGATTAGACGTCATACCTTCATCATTTTCCTTTTTCTCTTGTTGACTACCTCCTCCTACCTTCATTGGATTTTTATCTTCTACAATAGGTTCAACTACCATTGTAATCACCTTGGTCTTCACCAGTGATGAAGTCACACCTTCTTGAGGCTTTGGAGTTTCATTCTTTTGTGTCCAAACCTTGTCATTCTTAACATCTTTGACTTTCACAACATATTTTTTGTTGTCAACCTTAACAACTCTATTTTTATCCTTTTGTTCTCTAATAAAAAGGCCAGCAAGTTTACCTTGCTTACCACCCATAGTTCTATTTCTCAACTAAAGTGAACTTCTCATTTGGGCAGCCATTTCTTCAGCTAATCTTGCAATCTCTTCTTCTGACAGTCTCCTTAAAGACATTGAATCTTTAGCTTGTTCCATATTGCAAGCATTGTGATCAAAATCACCTTCCTCATCAGAAAAGATTTGTTGATGATACATCTCATTTCTCTTCCTTTGATTTTTCACATCATTTTCCTATACTTCATCATCAGAGGAACATTCTATCTCATCAATGTATGATCTAGTCATACAAACATATACATCATCCTACTCATACTCAGATGTTTCATTATGGACATCCTCCTCCCCTCCTTTAGTAACAAGCAACTAAACAATACCACAATAATTTTGATCATGAGGGTGCTCACATACTTCACACCATGGTCTATCTGCTGCTAGATTCACTGAATGTTTCTATAAGGGATCTGGTGTATGTTGATCATTTTAGGCTTTTGGCTAGGCAAGATTGGTTTCCCATCTTTCCAATTTGTATTATAAGGATAGTTTTGCAATCTGAGTGGCCTATCATTCTTATTATAGGGTTTTCTTTCATGTCCTATACCCTTCTCTTGTTTATTAATATTTTTATTTATGTATTTCAGAGTATTATAAACCTTTTCCCACTTTTCATCATCCTTAGGCTTTGTAGATGGAATCTTCTCAGTCTTATTCTTAGTATTTTTTAAAAGTGTGGGTTCTTCTCTCCTACCACACTTCCTAGAAGCCCTTCTGTTACTGTCAATATTTAAAGCCACCCTAAATGCATCCCTCATAGTCTAAGGGTCCTTATCTCTGAGGAGATATGTCATTTTAGCATCAAAAGCATTGAAGTATGTAGTTAAGAAAACATTTTCACCAAGCTTTAAAACCTGAAGTAATGTATACATTGCTTTTTGAAATATTAAATTGAACTCTATCACAGGCTCATTCAATGACTTCTTGATGTTATTAAATTCATTCAACATAAAACTAGCATTAATTTTATCACCATACTGCTCCTTGAAACACTTTTCAAAATCATCCCATGAGCCAATACTAGCATTAGGTAGACCTCTACACCAATCCCTCGCATCTTCTACTAGAGATTGTACAAATAGTTTCATTACAACATCTTCATGTTGTACCTCATAATCATTCAGCTTATCTATGAAAGCTTTCAACAATTTTTCCTCTACTATTACAAAATTATAACTAGCAAACTTATTCATTTTTTCTCTCAAGTGAACAAGGATGGGATTCAGATAACTAGGGATACCATCAAAGAATAATGACCTAAACCTTTCTAACTATATAGGTCATCTTTGAAACAATCTCTCATTCTTTTGAGGATCACCACTAGACCCTAAACCTTGTACTTTAGAGTCATCCTGACTTGGATTTATATATCTATTTGCATGAGTCTTCAAGCTAGAATTGTTTATGGTGGGATCTTGGTGACTCGATCAAGTGGTAGCTTGTGCAGCCTCATCCATGTTTAACCTCTTTAGGAAACTTAGTTTCCTCTTCAGTTTTACATTTTCTGCCTCAATTTATGCTTTCTCCAACTCTTCTACCAGAGCTTCGTTCTCCTTTTTAGCCTTTTCTAAGGAAGATTCTATTTGCAATGACACGTGTGGTTGAAGATCTTGTTGAGTGGAATGGGGAATCACCTTCTCATTTATTTTAATCCCCTCAACCTTTTGCTTTCCCTTATCTAAGACGGGCTTATTTGGTTGAGACCTAATATGATTTGATGGTTTTGGGTCAACGAGTAGAGGCTGGACATCAATGTGGCCTATTGGGTTTTCTTCAAACACAGGCTTTGTTCCTCTATTAGCAATCCTCTAGACTATTAGACCCTTAACACTTGGTTTAGGTTCTTGTTGGCTCAGGGACTTCATGCTTTTCAACTACCTCATTAGCCTATCCCTCTCTATCACAGCATTTCTCAACTTTGCCTCTCTCTCCTCTTCTCTTTTCCTCCTGAGCTCAGCTTGCTTTTCAATTTCTCTCCTCAAAGAATTAATATCTCCAAAAACATCATCACGGTTAGGAAAAGTCACATCAGAACTTGATGTGTCACTTAGGTCTATTAAATTGACCTCTTCCAGTACATGTTCAGATAATAAAGGGTTTACATCATTTTCAGCAGGGGGAGGAGGCACATCACTGGTGTATTCTCTATGATGGCTTCAACTTATACTCCTACTTCTTCTCTTTTTAGTATATTTAACATTAACAGGCCCTTTATTTTGACATGTCACATCTTCTTGAACTAGTGTATTAAATAATGCATCAAAAAATCCATAGCTATCTGAATCTAAACTTCTAGATACTGAACTTCCAGACATCTTTTCAAGATTCTCAAGGATAGGGTGTAAAAACTTACTTGTACCTTGATGTACAAGGTCCTGTGACACGGGAGCTTCTAGTCTTTTCTTTATCCAGTCCTTCTTTGTTTTGGGAAGTCCACCTTCCAACTTCTGTTCTAGGTGATTCCTCATGAATGACCTGGTGTTCTTCATTCTTTGTACTAGTCCACAATTTTTCCACTTACAATAATCTTTTTACAATAAAATGCACACTGGTACAGAGACTTCAGAGTCACCACCCAATCAGCTTGGGAATACCAAATACCTAAAGGCATGTGGTGGAGAAATAAAATTTTTGGAACCTCGTACTGTCAACACACAAAAGTGTTATATAGAAGAAGTGGACAAACTTGATAGAGAATTTTAGGCTCAACCTTCAAATCACAGGAATACTATGACAACTCTATGCAAAATGGAAAACTGACACACTGACAAGTAATATTAAAGCTAATTCCCCAGTAGAGTCATCATCTTGTTTGTTTCTTTTTACACTGTAACTAGGTTTGTCTCCTAATCTACCTATGGGACTGCCAATCCCAATCAAGGGTAGCTTGAAGGACCTGGAACAACTAACAAGGAATTTAAGAAACCTCCTACACTTTGGGCTCTGCAAGACCCAGGAGGGTGATCCCTTAATGTGTTTACAACCTCTGCACCTTTATCATAAACAACATTAACAATAACAAATGATCTCGCTTAATAGCTCAATAGAATAGGATAATACTGCAATAAACTGGCTATTTATCAATAATATCAACCACTTGGATCATGAGATAACTACAACACAAGGTAGTATAAGATGGTCATTGATTTTCAATTTGTAGCAAGCTCTAGGAAAATACAAGTAAACACTGAATCATATGGGTGATTACAACTCAGGCCAGTGCCATATATCTATTGGACAAGAGTCAAACTCATCAACATCTAAAGGGATATAACAAATTTAACACATAACACATGAGATCTTTGACAACATTACCTTGTAATCTCATCAATTTATATTTTGGCTCAACACTTCTTACCAAATCCTTATACAGTACATGTCCTCATATAATCTCATTCAAGCATTTTAATTAATTCTTTGAATTAAAGCCAAAATAAGGATCATACACACTACAACAGTGAGATGGATAAAACAACCCTTGGTAATTGTATTCAAGGTTCAGATATGCAAGTACAATGGAGAGACAAGAGCTTGAAATTTTCATTTAAAATCAAATGCTAGTACTATTATACAACATTAAACCTCCATGAACTCAAAACCTGTTACAGACTGACTCAAAACCTAAGTTGCACTTCTTGAAGAGCATCAAACTTTACAAATTGCTTTGCAACTTCACCTAGACTCAACAAAATTTGTCTAACTTGCTACCTTCGTACCTCTGGCCTTGAAATCCCTCTTATAGAGAATGAAGGAGCAGACTGTAAGCATCGGGCCAGAGAGTACACATGTCATCAGCCAATTGGCACACCTGGAAAAGAGTTGATGCAACCATAAAGATCACCAGAAATCCATGCCAAGATTTCCATTAAAATAGAACTGGAAACCACTGCAACAACAACATCTAACCCATTTATTGAATCATGCTAGTAAGCATCCTTCTTGCCATTAAAACTCACTCACTCACCTGCACAAATGGCGCCAACCATACTTTGACCCATACTTTAAATTCCAACTGTCGATCCTTCAGTTGAATCAAACCATCGAACGACCACCTTCAAAAACCATCTGACACAATCGCCAGCATGGTAGAAAAGGGCCCATCACACCCTACATAGAGAAAGAACTCCATGTGGCGGTTGCTCACGATATCACAATCCTTTAATTTTTGATCGCGCAATGGTAGGAAATCCTCGATCTTGAGCATCAATAGTCTCATCCCTCCAACAAAGTCAGCAACCTTATCGTTAATCATTGAGCACCATTTCCATCAAGATTAAAACATCTCCATCAATCTTAAATATGTGCATCCCACAAGTGCTTTAGTAACCCACCCTTTTACTCCTTCGGCTTCATCGGCTAGGACATGTGGTAGTCACCCACAAAATCACAATCGGTATAGACCTTGCAACTATTGATCACATGATAGCGGGTGACCGTAGATCTCTGACAATACTTGATCGGCGGTTACAAACTTCATTCCCCTCGGCCGCTCCAGATTGGACACATGGCGCCAACCCTTGATATCACGATCGACCAAATCATTATCGCAGGATGGTGGGGAACTGTTGATATGCGGCCAGATATAGCCTTTAATCACCACCGTTGATCTTCTTTGACTTGACCAGATACCCTAACTTCTTCATCCTTGTGTATTTAATGAATTTCCTCAGCCATAACAAATATTTCATTTAAAATGATTTGTTTTGGAAGTAATGAAATATTTAAAATATATCGCTCAAAACTTCCTCGGGCCCCACCTTGTACACGTGGTATCATATCATTGCTTCATGATAGATAAAATTTCAGCACCTTCCAATTGCGAAATAGCGGGCAAGCCGCTCGATCAAAAGGTAGCTGATCAATGGCTAGGTAAACTTCATCCCCGAGAGGGGACACATGGCATCTGCCTGGGATTTTTCAATCCTTCAATACCTGATCATGGGATGGTGGGCAACTGTCGATATCTGAAGGTAAATGATTGACAATAGTGCAAGCTTCAAACTTTTGTGAAATATAACCATTATCAAGAACAAAGGGGAACCACTAGGCCGACGAGACAACAATGACATAATTTTTTTTTAAACAATGAAGCACGTGGTCGGCCTAGACTTAGGGAAAACAAAATCTACAGAGGCCACAAAAATTAAAACGAGGGGACTCAGCCTAGACGAACCAATGGGGCATAAGATGTTTTAAAAACCTTCAAAAAGTAACATCAAAATAGAACTCAATGAAGGCTTAAAACAAATACAAGGTTTTTACATGAAAACAGGGCTAAAACCCCAACCCTAGGATTTTGACACCATGAAAGAGCAGCTGACACTAGGCAAGGCATAAATGAAACATAAGGAGCAAAATTTTGAAACTCCAATAGTGCATATGTTTCATTAAGGTCAACCTAATTGATATTGTTGAGGTTGTGGATGCTATAAATGTAAGGTGAATTCTTGGAGATGGAATTGGATCTATAAAAGGTGTACAAAATATGTGAATTTTATTAAGTGTGTTGATCTGAGTGTGATTTTAATGCCTATGCCTCCAATGCACTGAGTAGAAGGCTCTATATTTTTAGTGTGCTTGAAGTTTCTAGAGGTAGTGAGTTGAAGATTGTAGATGGAATAAATTTTTAGTGGTGGATTTCTCTTGTTTCCTTGAGATAGTGAATCTTTTTATAATAATTTTCTTCTATCTTCTTTCTTCTTGGCAGTGAGCCAGTAGACAATGAGCCTTTCTTCTTCTTCTTCTAGGAAGTGAACCCTTAGCAGTGAGCCTAGTTGTATTTTATGTTGTAATTCATATATATATGTGAGCTAATCCTCATCGTGGTTTTTCCCTTCTTGGCTTTTCCACGTAAATCTAGTTTTCTTATGTGTTATGATTTTTTTGCATTATTGTTTCACTTGCTTACATTTTATTAATGGATGATAAGGGTTTAAGGGCTAATAAGGGTTTGAATGATATTGAGGGATTGAATTTTTTTAAGTATACAAATGACTCCCCCCCCCTCTCATTTTCCCTATTCATCTAACATGAGGTCTAGAAAACTTTAAATATGAGGTTGAGTGAACGAGCTTGAAGGATACCACCATCATATGCATCTTCATCCTCCAGATAGTCAAAGACAACTCATGATGTGTTTCCTTCACCTAGAGGGATGTATTAGGGTCCTTTTTTATATCTGTATATGACACTATTGATCTATGTGGCTATTTGGTTAATACAAATATTTTTTTTAAAGGTGAAAAAATGGGGGTTCACCAAAATGATAATGTATAACCCTATTCTCCACTATTTCACTCAAGAAATGAGACCCAAAAAATGAGATAAATAACAACCAAAAGGTGAGTCAAATCAAGGTATGAATCAACAAATTTCTCCTTAATACAAGGATGGGGTATGAGTTAAATAAAACTTAAGGGAGAAAGATTAAAATCATCAATTCAACTCCAAAATGTAAGATATAAAATGCAAATAGAAGACTATACTCAAAACTACTAGAAACAACAATCAAAAGGTGGATTTGGAAAAGGGAGAATGATAAACAAATTTCTCTTATGTTGTGTTTGTTCTCCAAGATTCCCAATTTTTATTGTTAGATAGCCAAAAATAAATCATGTAGAAGAGGTTTTGTCAAATGACAACTTTCATTGCACCTTTCTTCAATTTTTCTCTTCAAACAATCTTCCACCTAAAATATGCAATCACACACCAAAGAGAGAAAAAAATTCTTTGTTAGGTGAATGGGGGTTTTCCTTAGTTAAACCTTGTTTTGGTAATTAAACATTGAAATGAAATAAAATAGAATGAAGGAATGATGAATGAAAAGGAAATGTCACAACTCACCAAAACTTTGTTTGAACCTTGGATTATAGATCTGTAACTTACATGAATTTTCTTCAATGGATGTGGATCTTGATCATGAAACTTGATTTGAAAGAATGCCTTTGAATACTTGAATAGATCTTGAACTCTACATCACCATATTGGTTCAAACAACATGTATGATGCAATATGACTTTGAAATGATAATGGAATCTTGATTGCTGCAATAAAAATTCAATATATCTTCCCTTAAATGCTTTGAAATACTCTTGAATTCTCCTGACAATGCTCTAGCTTGATCTTATGAATTCACATAAAATTTCTAGTACGAAACATAGTGAAATGACCTTTTATTTATATATATCTTAACATTAATTTCCAAAATTCAAAAAACACAAGCCGACATGTGAATACACATTTCAAATCATTGAAAAACTACCAAAAATAGAGTTTGAATTTAGGTCCTAGGACTAAGTGAGGACCCATTCACCCTATGGAAAATCTGTCCTAGGTCATTTACCTAGGACACACATTGCTCAATGTTAAACATTATGTTATGGAATTTATGAATATTAGGTTTTATCCCTCATAAAATGCAATTAATTAGGCTTGGATTTGAATTAAATGGGCCAATTAAGGAAAAGTAAACTTAATTAATTAATAAAGCCCTAGATTAGTGTGAAAGTGTCAAGGTACACCTTACAACACTAAGAATAAGGCACAATTATGTCCATTTTATTTAAATAGGGCCCTAAACTTAATGTGAATATGTAAAATACATATTACAACACTAAATTAATGCATCATTAAGCTCATTTTATTATTAATTATTTATTCCAAAATTAAGTGTGAAAAGGGATACTTTTCCTACACTACATTTAGCCCCCACTTTAGTGAGAGGATGACCCCATGCCAAATTCACACTAATGTAGACATTCAAGACATTTATGTATGCAACAATGACAAAGATACTCAATCATACAACATCAAAGACTAGGAAGATCAAACCTAGATTGTCCAATCAACATGAAAGACATCTAAGCTTTTGTTGTTTGCTCACTCCAAGGTAGGAGAACTTCTGGCTATCCACTTGGTGAGTCTCCCAAAATCCCAAAAGGGTGGAAAATGAGAGAATCATCTTACACTCCCATACCATATCAAAGCTATCCTCTTGACAACTTCAATAAGGCTCCACAAGAAAATGTTTCATGCTCGATGGGGTGTAACCAGTTGTGTTATGCTAAGAGCCTATAAAAAAGGAAAGGCTCCATAGGCAAGCAAGGTGTGTTATGCTAGGTGGCCTTGAATTTAGGGGTTCGAGGTTCACAAGGTTATTAAGTTGTATTATGTGAAACACTTATGAACAATAATTTTGGTAAATTTTTTCTTGTTAAAAGGTATTTTTCTTAGTTCTTGTAAGGTCTTCTTTTTAGGGAACATCATGCCTAATGTCTCCAAGAGAGGACAAGTTAAAAGTAAAAGATTCACAACTTAGGGAATGCAGTGTGTCACATCACCACTAAGAGGAAAGTTGTAAATTAAGAAATATCACACTCTTGGAGGAGATCAAACCCAATGGAACCACCAAGAAAAGGGTCCATGAGAAGAATTAAACTATGAAACATGATAAATGTCAAAAGATATTGTCCATTTATGCTCCCCCTTTAAAGTAGTTGCTAACAACATTGCTATGAGAAATTGATTTAAATTAGCCAATGTTCAATCCTAAGAGGTTTGAGAGCTTACTCAAAAAGCCCTATTCCAAGTCATATGTTTTCAAAATGAAGCTATGTCATGAAAAAGGAAAGAGGGGTTTCTCCCAAAAATAAATAAGGGATCTATGAATTCAGGGTTAGTATATCTTTGCTACAATGTTGTTATAGAGATCAAAAATGTCATCATTCCCAAAATTCTCATAGAACTAAAAGAATGACACATAAAGAGAAAAAACAAAGAAAATATTTTGGGTCAACATGGAAGAGACCTAAATGTCTCAATTCCTTATGTCATCCACAAAAGGAAAACACAAGAAAAACAAAAATATAAAATGTTTATGGCATATGAAAGAATGCAAGTAAAAATAGAGGAATGCACAAAAAGAGAGAGAGATACATCAAATGAAACATTATGGGGGATCACATTACATACATGAAATCATGCAAAGAACATGAAAAAGAAAATAAAGGAAAATACTAGTAAGGAACATGCAAGTCAACCTATAGCAGGTCGTCTACATCCCGATCTTTATCAGTATATGTGAAAAGTAGATAACTAGCCAAAGGGACAACGTCAAGTGCCAAACTAGGAAATGCACCAATTTCAACTCTTTTTTATATGAATTTTCTATTAATATCATGGAAGAGGACAATAATGAATTCAATTCATTATGCACTTGTTCATGAATCCTTGCAATGTCAATAATATCATCTAAATTAATCACAAAACAAGGTCAAACAATAATGTCCATAGAATTTTGTTGTTATTTATCTTGTGGCAAGGGTGAAGAGACATCATGACTTGATGGAGAAAAGTTTGGATTTTGATTTTCTAGGTTATTCTTTTCTTCTTTAATTTGTAACATATGAGCAATATCATGACATTTATGCCTATGCTCTCTAGAATTCCAATCTCTTCTCATTTTTTTTTCAATTTGTGTTTGTGTAGGAGCAGGTTTATCAACCATAAGTTTCTCTTCTTCCCTTAGGGGAGGAATGGAAGGAACCATGGGAGGTTTTCAGCCACTTTCTCTTGAACTTTGTAAACTTGTTTGATTTTATGAGGCACAACAATAATTATTTTATTGTCTAGTGGTCTCTTATATGAAATGGTAGGAGGTTTTGTAATAGGTTGCTCTTGGATATTTGGAAGGGATTTGGGCTCAATCATGGTTTCATCGAGGATAGGTGGCTCAATCATGGGTTGAGGCATATTTCTAAGGGATAATTCTACTATATGTACTTTGCCTTAAAATTTTAATAGGATTTGAAAAAGAAATCTTTACGGGGTCTAATACGTTCAATAGGCTTAGGCCAAAATAAATCCAATGAAAAGTTCCCATAGGAAGACATGGGATTAAAGCCACTATAGTGCATAGTAAATATTTCATTTCCAAAGGGAAAGTTCAAACGTTTATGCACAACCAATAGGACAACGTTAATGGAGCGAAGCCATGGATAACCTAACTTCACATGAAATTGATCCCACGTTGGGATGATGGTGAATGAGACATTTAATGTTTTCACTCCAACCTTTAGAGGGATATTTATTGATCCAATTGCAAGGGAAGAAAAACTATTATGTGTTTTGATCCATGCTTTCAATATTTCATATGTATCTTGATAAAGTTCATTCACAAATAGGAATTCATTAGTGATCATGTTCTCTACATAGAAAGGATCAATTAATATCCCATTAGTAGGATTTTCATTGATTCTTCCAAATATGTAAAGAGGGCCATTCGGTACATGTTTGATTATGTCATTTTATGAGAAAACAATATCAAGGGGCATTTTGGTTTTTCCATTACAAGGTTTAGCTTCAAAAAAGTTGACTGAGGAATGTATATTATCATTCTCCTAATAGTTGAAGTTCTCATTAAGGAGGTAAGTGAGGATACAAAAACAAAATTATATATTCACTCTTAAGCATCTATCTTAGGTTAGCTAGTGTAGGAGTTGCATGAGGACTCACAAGATTTTGTATTTTTTATAAGCCTTCATCTATTATTTTTATGTTTTATTGCAAGACATGAGCAACATCATGCACATTGGTTGTAGGTAAGGAAGTCATTGGAAATGAGGTATGCATGCTATGATCCTGAACCATAGATTTTTGGCTCTCTAGGACTTCTCTAACTCTTCTAGGTTTTTTCACCTAAAAGGAGAGAGGTAGGGCCAAAAATGCTAGCTAGTTCATTCAAATTATGTTAAGTGGAATGTTTTCTAAGCTAACTAAAGTAAAATAAATGCAATTGAATGATCTATAGAACATATTATGAATGCAAAACTAAGATCTATGCTATTTTTGAAAATACGGTGTTGTTTGCAAAAATGCTTTAAAGAATGAATAAAATGCAAATTAAACTAAACATAAAGTTGTTTCTTAGAGTGATTCACCTGGTAAACTGGAGATGACTAGAAAATAATCTAGAAAATTTGATGAAACTTGACTTTAGGCTGACTGGGACTCATTCGCCACCTTGGGAAAATCAATCCCAGATTAGGACTTTTCTGCAAAAAAGTTGTTTTCTAACAGTTAGGGACATGGATCCACATCTAACTCAAATTTTCACCTTAGAAGGGACTCATTCACCATGCATGGTGAATCAATCCACTTTTAATTTTTTGCAATTTCAAAGTTTTGTCCTACACCTTGACACCGACATAGCAATTTATGATGGAAACCTTACTTTAGATCTCAAAAAATTCCTTCAAAACAGCTCAAAATTGTTTGTCTAATGGGGGGTTTTCCTTATTCAAACCCCTAGTTGGGTAATTAAACCTTGAATGGAGAAAAATATGCATAAACCATAGCCTTAGATGTGTTAAAGACTAAGAAAATTTGAGATGTGACAAAGATCTTATCCTATTATTCTAGAATAAGACATGCAAGAATGATCTATATGGTGCAAGATCTCAACCCTAGAAACCTTACAACACGTGAAAAATAGGAATGAAATGACATGAAAATGATAGACAAACAAGATGCAAACCTTAATCTATAGATAGATTGAAAATGGAAGATGGAATCAATAGGAAACCAAGTCCTTTGGTGTGATTTGGTGGCTAGTTGCACTTCTTCACCTCATATTTCTTCATGATTCACCATAGAAATCCATCATCAATATTTTGCAATGTTGGATCTTGACAAGAAAAGTGAGCTTTAAGACTTGCAAAAACCCTAGTTTGTTGTCCTAAAACTTCAACTTTTTCTAATAAAACTTATTGTGGAAGACTTGACTTTATGAATTGCTCTTGAGGAGTGATAAAAGATAAGAAGATATGATAAAAAGATGTGTGAAATGACTTGAAATGAGTATTTATAAGAAAAAACACCTTATTTTCCCATCAAATAGACCTAAGAGGCCAACATTCACTAGAAATTAAAGTTAAATTGATTAAATTCCTGCTTAAATTTGAATTTTCCCTCAAAGGGGACTCATTTGCCACCCTTGGTGAATGGGTCCCACTAGAGGGGGATCATTTGCCCAAGGTGGCGAATGGGTCCCACTACTACTATTTGAAGGTGGGTTTTTAGGGTATGATATAATTAAATGTTGTTTCTCCGGTGGGTATGTGTAGGATCATCATGGAAAAAATAGGCCCTTAAGTGGAAAAAATTTAGAAAATAAGAGTTAGGAAACTTGACATAAAAATTTGAATAAGTTATCCATATTATTTCAAAATATGTAAGAAAAGAATCTATAGAAAATTAAATGTAGTTTCTAAACTACTAGCTTTATTTTTAAAATAATAAAATCTATTTAGTGAAAATTTCAAATTTCAATGCAATAGTACTTAAATTTCAAGGAAAAAATAAGTAGGTTTCTATCTTACCACCCTAATCACAATAAAATGATAATATTTTTTTATAATATTTTAGATATAAGTAGAGGACTCATGTCCGAATGTGATGCATATTTTTTTGTAATTTTTTTCTAAGAAAATAATTAATTATTATTTTTTATTACAACTTTTAAAAAATATAAAAACTTGTATGTCTAACCACCTTAACTTCATCAAAACTTCATGAAATTCAATTTTGTTTTTTAAATCCTATAATATGCGAAACATACAATGTGACACATTTTTTGGATTCAAAAAATGTGATACAGTTTGAAAGCTATAGATTTTTTTCAATCAACCTAGCAATCAAGATTTTAGTCATAATTCAAATAGAAAATGAATAATAATTATTTATTAAATTCAAATTAAAGCATAATTTATATTGGTGTAAAGTTGAGAATCTCCTTTAAAAACCCTTTGCATTTCATAAATTTTGAGTAAAAAAAGTCATCAACCACATACCCTGCACATACCCATCATATTGCCACTTTTTGGCCCATCACGATCCTGCACATACCTAGGTTTTATGTGATTTCTCAGGTAAAATGGGCCTTTAGATAAATGCTATTTTGAAGGGTGAATGATGTTGAGGGACTCAAAACTGGGTCCAATTATGTGTGAAATTATCTCTTTTCTCAAGAGGGTCCAATTTTTTATGACACATTTAGCCCCCACTTTAGTGCCCATATGTGCATATGTAAGCTAAAGGACTCTAAACAATGCACCTTATTACATAAAAGGATACTCATTCAAAAGATGGGAGAATGAAGCCTCCAATGTAGTTATCTGCACAACCACAACATTAGGAACTGCATCCTACAACACACATTCATTAATTGCTCAAAAATCCTTTTATCTAACTATGAGGAATCCAATTCGAGGGTAGATGCATTCCCCCCTTGATTATGCTTACTTTATGGAGGTGGAATCAAGGTAGCAATCTAGCCATGTCAAATAAAAAACATCATATCATTGGGAATTTCCAAGTACCATGCCACATAACGATAGATGATTGATGATTTCAAGTGCGGAATCACGATTCCAAGACATCAAACAACATTGGAAATGGACTACCCTAGGTCCCGTTATGTTGATTTGAAGAATATCTACATTTGAAAAGATGATAATCGGATGTGAATATGTAAAAGTAAAAAGAGACGAAAAGTAATTTAAAGGAGAGGAAAGTAACATGTCACTTACTATTCATTTTACCTTCGTTTAGCTTGAGAGTAATGCGTGAGAGAAGAATATGCTGAGTAGATGGGATTACACACCTTCACAGCTAGATGATATTTGTGAGCAAGTGGCATGTGGTGAGTTGTATCATGAGGTGAGTCAATTTTGCAACTTTTTCCTTGTAATTTTATAATAATTTAATGATTTTTATGCATGGATAGGTTAATTTGTGGTTCTTGGAAAAAAGTTTGCAAAGTGTCCCCTTTTTTTGCAGTGTCCCATTTGTTCATAGAGTGTCCCTTTTCTTTGTGAAGTGTCCCCGTTTCTTTTTGAAATGTCCAAAATGGGTTCTAAAATGTCTAGGGTCATTGGAAAAGCACACTAGATTGACTTTAGCACAATTTCTTGATGAATATTGTGAAAATTGAAGATATTAGATGAAATTTAGAGCATTTTGTGATGATTTTGATAGGTCCCTACTCGGTTGCGACAATGATTAGGGGGAAGACAACTCACATTTCTGAGAGATTATGTTCCAACACTATCAGTGGTAAAGGTAGATCATTTAGACTCAGTGGGTATCTATTGGGAATATCTTATGCCACCTATGAGATACCATGATGCCATGATTATGGATCTATGTGAGTAGTGGGATGCAAATACTTGTACCTTTCATCTTCCCACTAGGGAAATTATGATCACTCTTGAGGACATACACCACATTCTTTGAGTTCCCATTTGGGGAGATCTGGTGTATTTATGGGGGAATCAGTCATTCCAGGAGAAGAATAGAGACATGTAGTATTGTCTAGGTGGTCTGATACATGAGGAGAGGGTTAGAGCATGGATGAAGCTTCCTATGCTACTATATTCACAAGCTCTTGTGGTTAGATGGATTATGATGCATATAGTGGCAATTGTTCTCAATCTAGATGGATGAGTGACACACTTGTATGGGGGACTAGTACACTTGATACAAGAGATGTATGAGTGAAGGATAGTTTATGCTTGGGGCCACTACATTCTAGCACACTTGTATTATGATCTTGGTCAGTTTTCATTTTAAGATATCAAAAGTATGGTCCATTGTATGCTTCTACATGTGTGGTGCCTTGAGCATATCCCATGTACCAGGCCTATCAGATACCCTTGTACTATAGTTGCAGTATGGGGATTTACACTTTTGGAGGGTGATATTTGACCAACTAGAGGAGGAAAAGATCCTATGGGGACCTTATCTACTCACTTTACAGTGGGCAGATCCCACCAGACAATTGTAGAGGATGCAGATGGATAGATATCTAGCAGGGAGGCAAGACTACATTGTACAAACATTTTATTATAGGAAAGTCATGCGATAGCTTGAAAAGTGTAGACACCACCAAGGGCATGCCCCTTCATTATACAATCAGTGCAGAGTGCCTAAAGGCTAGGTGATACTATTTGGATAACTATAGATCATGTTTGTGAGAGTGATTTTGATGATTCAAATCATGACCAGCCACCAACATCTGACATTGATGATGTCAGAAGCATAGATGAGCATGAGGAGTGGTGGTCATATGCATGACTAACTCTTGTGTTCCCCATGTATTTCCCTATAGGTGATGTAGAGCTAGCAACAAATAAGGGTGATGAGCCAGAGGAGAGAGCAGAGGATGTATGGTATAGGCCAACAGATATTTTTTACAAATGTTATTGATGATGAGTACCAATCCAAGGCCGATCCTAATTATGAGGACCAGGATGGAGGAGAGGATGAGGAGGAGGATGATTACCACGAGGAGGATCCACCCCTGAGCAAGGATGAGGAGGTAGCTATTGAGGATTGGTACAAGCATGGAGAGTCCTCACATACTTACAAGACCTAATCATGGGCAGTAGCTATAGCAAACATCAACACTCAGAGTTAGAGAGAGGCTAGCACATCCTCGATGCCCCTCAAAGATGAGGAGGTTGACATTCCTCATGCATCTGGGGATATAGGTGATAATATTTGATTTTACACATGTCCTTTAGTTATTTATTGTTTATTTTCATATATATATATCATGATGATGTGTTATTTATTGTGTACATTTTCTATCTTCTAGGAGTGACAAGAGACTACCGAGAGTTTTCTCATTAGGCTACCATAGAGATAGTGCCTACATCCATCGACGAGGAGGATATGGATCTAACTATGTTCCCCAAATGATCATAGAGGAAGAGAAAGAGTCACTCATATTTTTCACAAGGTTACGGGAACCATATGAGAGTGTGAGGAAATAACTCTGTCAATCTGAGAGTGCACTGCAGTCAGTGAAAACCTTGGTAGAGGTAAAGAGACTACATGCAGAGCTGGCACAAGCATGAGTGAAGAGGGATCATATGGCAGATGAGCGGCTTATAGCCATTGGTCGAGTACAGGGTCTGGAGTATGCACTTATACTTGGAAGTTCATGATCACGATCACACACTACCGTCTCATGACATCTAGGGACTGGATCATGAGTGCTAGATCCTGAGGGGTCTAGCTCTCAAAGACCATTATGATATTGTATATGATTTTGAGATGCATATAAAAATTTGATATATATATAGACATGTGCATGTTATTTTATGATGATGTGTCTCATTATGTGGATGTTAAATTCTATTTGATTAATTAAATGAATTATAGTAAAAGTATTTAATTAATGGCTACATGATTTAACAAGATTGATGAGATCTAGCGTAAAACATACTGCAGTTTTAGCATAGATACAACATTGATAATGAGAAAAGAATATGTTAAATTAAATACACTGATAAGGATGTAACTTAACACAACAGTAATGTGAATAGTATGAAGCCTAAAGAAATTAGAAAATGAACTTAAATAATTACCTTAGTGTTCAAGACAAACACAAATTTAATTGTCAAGAATGAAGAAATGTGAATGTTATTTAGAATAACATAAAATAACTTTGAAAAACACTACTGTATCAACCATACTATTCAAAGTGGATTAGAGATAATACCGACACAAATGCGTGACATTAATGGGTTCCCTAAAGTGTGTTCTATCAAGCTGCATTCAGAGATAAACACTAGACCCATAATTGGTATCATCTATGTAAGGTCCCAACAAATTAGGGCTGAACTTATCTTTATCCTCATTATCAGTACTAGCATTTCATTTATTTTCAATAAGAATAAAATCTCCCTTAGAAAATGAGTGAGGAATGACATGAATGTTATGTTTGCATTGTAATTGTTTGATGTGAGCTTGGAGATGCTTCAGAATGTTGATGCGCTATTCATCGAGCATCTCAATTTGATGTAATCATTGATCTTGATAAGTGTCATCATCGAAAAGATCCTAAAGAGCAACTCACAAAGTAGGAATTTATAACTCCAAGGGCATAATCGCATTAGTGCCATAAACAATGTTATAAGGGGTATTTCCTATGGATGATCAAACATTAGTTCTATAAGCCCAAAGCGCATAAGTTAGTTGTGTATGAAAATATTTATGATGCTTGGTGATAGTTTTCTTGAGGATTTGTTCAAGAAGCTTATTAGTATTTTCAGCTTGTCCATTGGATTGCGGATAATATTGTGTATAAAAGCTATGTTGAATGTTTCAAGAAATGTCTGAATGTTGTTATTATTAAATGGAGTTCCATTGTCTGAAACGATTGTAGAAGGAATTCCAAAGCGAGAAATTATAAGGTCCAAGATGAAACAAAAAATTGCTTCAGTTGTTGTACAAAGGATGGGAATAGCTTCCACCCATTTCATGAAATAGTTTGTTGTAGTTATGATAAATGTACATCTAGCAGAAGAAGGAAGTGAAATTTTTCCAATAAAATCTAACCCCCATACTAAAAAAAACCAAATGGGAACATTGGCATAGAGCTTAGCAATAGGAGCATGGATCAAATTGCTATGCTCTTTGCATTTGTGACATCATTTAATGTAGGTGAAGCAAACCTTCTCCATATTTCTCCAATAATAACCCATACAAGTAAGCTTTTGTACTAACGAATGTCCTCCAAAATGACCTCCATAGGCACTAGCATGAGCCTATTCGAGCACCAAAGGGATTTAAAAATATTGAAGACATCATAATTAGAGACCATTAAAATATCATCTATACAATATGTTTGCAAGGATCACATATTTAGCGACAAGTTTTTGTAAACACTTTCGAGTATTCGTTGTGTTAGGTTCGGGAGTGGTACCATATTTCAAATAGTTATATGTTGTATCATGCCATTCACATGAAGCATCTTGAGTTATCGCCAGAATGTCTTTTAATGGAGTATCAATCGAGGGTTTCATGATGGGATGGATAATAAAAGTGAAGTCTGCAGAAGGATCGTGTGGGGATATGAGAGAAGCTGCACTCTCCATTGCATTCACATGTCAATTATCTTTGTGGGGATATTAACAATGGTGAACAAGTAAAAATTTTCTAATAGTCATTATAACATTCTTATATTTTAATAATTTGTCATGTTTAGTTTGATATGTACCATTGATTTGTTTGATGACTAATTGTGAATTGCTAAAGATCTTCATATGTTTAGCATTTAGAGATAAAGCAACTTGTAAACTTGCGATCAGTGCCCCATACTCAATTGTATCACTTGTGCATAGGAAATTTAATTGATAGGATAAGGGAATACGTTTTCTTTTGGGTGGAATTAGTACCACTTTGGCATCAGAACCTGTTTGACACTTAGATCCATCGAAAATAACTCCCATGGTGTAATGTTAGTGGTTAAGACATGATCATCAGGAAAGGAATCAAGAGTAGGTAAAGAAAAAGGAGAAGGAGCATTAGCTAAGTGATCGATTAAGGCTTGGCATTTGATTTCTTTTTGTGAAACAAATTTAAGGTCAAACTCAGTTAACAACATCACCCACTTAGCTAAATTGCCGGAGAGGTCTGTTTTATTGAAAAGATATTTAAGAGGATCAAATTTTGTGATGACTTGTATTTTAGCATTTAGTAAATAATGTGACAACTTACTAGTAGTGAATAAAAGAGAAAAAAATTATTTTTCAATTGGTGAATAACATGTCTCATAATCAATTAAGGTGTGGCTAATGTAATAAATAGGTTGTTCTTTACCATGATCATCATGTTGAGCCAACAATGCTACAAGAGCATGGGATGATGCAGCGATGTATAAGATAAATGGTCTATGTGGCACAACAAGTTGTAAAATAGGTGGAGTAGCTAGATATTCCTTTATACTCTCAAAATCTTGTTTACAATCCTCATCCCAATCAAAAGGGATACCCTTTTTAAGGAGATGCATGAAAGGTAATGCGTAATCAGCTAAAGATGCAATGAAATGACAGATAGCTTGAATTTGACCTTGTAATATGCACAACTAAGAAATATTCCTAGGAGGTGGCATGTTAATAATTGCATCAACTTTCTTTGTGTCCACCTCAATTCCTCTATGAGATATGACAAACCCCAAAATTTTACCACTATCTATGCCAAAGACACTTTTTTGGATTTAATCACATATTGTATTATTGTATTTGTTTGAATATTTTATGGACATTTATATTATCTTGTCGTGTTAACAATTTAGCTAAGATATCATCGAAATAATCTTCCAAAATTTTGTCAATGTAATCATGAAATATTAATGTCATTACACATTAATAAGTTGCACTAGCATTCTTTAGACTGAAGGGCATCACAACCCAGCAAAATTTTCCCCAAGCAGTGGTGAAAGTAGTTTTATATTGATCTTGATGGTTAATAAGGATTTGATTATAACTAGAAATTCCATCCAAGAATGACAAAAAAGCATGTATAGCAATTGAATCCTGATCATGTCTATATTAGGAAGTAGAAAATCATCTTTTAAAGAGGCTTTATTCAAGCCTTGAAAATCCATGAACATCTGAATATGATTATCGAGTTTTGCAATTGTGACAATGTTTGAGATCCAAGGAGAATAATCAATAGGTCTAATAAAGCTTGCATCAAGAAGTTTTTTGAGTTCCTCTTTAACACGCAAGGTTGTGTTAGGATGCATTTTTTGAATCTTTTGACAAATGGGTTTAGCATTTTTAGCAAGGAGAATATTATGTATCACAATTCTTCAAGTCAATTCCTGGCATATTAGAATATTTCAAAGCAAAAAAATTAGGAAAATCATGAAGTAAAGTGGTAGTATCATCTTGTTCTTCATTATCAAGGAACTTCCCAATCTTAATAACTTTATCTTTATCCTTAATGTCCATTGGTGCATCAATTGTATCTCCTAAAAGGAGTGTGTTGGATTGAGGACTTTCAGATTCAAAAAAAAAAATTGAGTGATATCACATGTTTCTTGGTCAGTAACGTTCATGGAACGAGTAATGTTTTTCATGTTAGTACATGAGGATGGGGTATCATAAACACCTAACATTTTTTTCAAAGACTCATTTCTATCAGCATACATTAATGAAGATGGTAAGGTTATATTGATTAAATCAAGATGTTTAATTGTAATTTTGTGTTGTGAGTGACATGTTATAGCATTAATGGTCAAGGATGGTCAGTGAGTAGCTTTGGTCATTTTAGAAAAAGAATATCCCAAATCTGGTTTTTGTTTCTTGCATATTAGGTTCAATAGGGACACAAATACCTTACTCATGTTTTCCACATCCATTTCTAGTATAGCCTAATTTTTTTACAAATTTATAGCCTTTTCCATAAAATCTTTCCATTTAATGTGGAGTAGGCAAGAATTGGTGGGTATGTGCAGGATCATGAGGGGCCAAAAAGTGGCAATATTATGGGTATTTGTAGGGTATGTGGCTAATGACTTTATTTTTATCCAAAATTGATGAAACGAAAAGGGTTTTTAGAGGAGATTCTCAGCTTTCCACCAATATAAATTATGCTTTAATTTGAATTTAATAAATAATTATTATTTATTTTCTATTAGAATTATGACTAAAGTCCTAATCAATAGGCTGATTGAAAAACATCTATACATTTCAAATGGTATCACATTTTTGAATCCAAACATGCCACATTCTATGCTTCACATACTATAGGATTAAAAAAGAAAAATTAAATTTCATGAAGTTTTGACCAAGTTAAGGTGGTTAGACATACGAGTTTTTATATTTTTAAAAGTTGTAATAAAAAATCATAATTAATTATTTACTTGGAAAAATTACAAAAAATATGCATCACATCTAGACATGAGTCCTCTACTTATATATAAAATCTTATTAAAAAATATTATAATTTTATTATAGTTAGGGTGGTCAAATAGACACCTACTTCTTATTTTTTCCCTAAAATTTAAGTACTACTGCATTGAAATTTCAAATTTTCACCAAATAGATTTTATTTATTTTTAAATAAACCTAGTCGTTTAGAAACTACATTCAATTTTCTACATATTCTATTCTTACATATTTTTGAAATAATATAGATAACTTATTCAAATTTTTACGTCAAGTTGCCTAACACTGATTTTTCTGAATTTTTTTCTACTTAAGGGCCTATTTTTTCCATGATGATCCTGCACATACCCTGGTAATCTATCTTATCAAAATTTGTTGTGTATGTTGCATTGTCATCTAAATTATAGGAGATATATGTTTTAGAAGATTTTTTAGAATTTTGAGTGGACATAATGGTTGGTTGATCTCGTTTCTCATCTTTCTTTTGCGTGAATATGTATTCACCCATAAACAAGGGTGTGAATTCTAAGGATCCCCAATCATTACTAAATAATTTAGATACTAATTCCTTAGATCATCTTGTTCAATTTGAAGAGGGTTTATATTGGATGTTGGAATTAATGTTTTCAAAAGACTTGCAACCCCTTTTTCAAGGTGCAAGAAAATTTTAGGCTTGGGATCGATTTCAACTTGATAGATGTGATTGCTATATACATATTTCATAATACAATGAAGGTTGAAGTAATTTCGTTCATCTCATGAATCCATGGTTGGCCTAAAAGAAGATTATATGAAAGATCGTAAGGCATGACATGGATAGGAGTTTGCAAAGTAGCCACCCCAACTGTAATAGGTAAACTAGCCCAAGTGGTTGCTTTGTTGTATTATCAAATCCTCAAATGGAGATGGAATCATATATTATTTGTGACCTATCAACATCTAATCAATCAAGGAGAATCACACTACACACATTAAGGGTAGAACCATTATCTATGAGAGTGTGTTTGATACCTATGTGATAGTATCTAGAAGTTATCATAAAGGCATCATGTTGTTTACGCAACTCCAAAGGAGGGAGCTCATGTTGATGGAAGGTAATGTCAAGATTTTTTTTGTGAATGAGAATTTCCACATCATTCAGAGTGGTACCAAGGGGGATTGTGATTTTTTTTAGAGCGGTTTGAAGAATGTTGTGATAATTTGGTGAGTTTTGAAGAAAATCCCAAAGGGAAATTTTGGTGAGAGCATTCTTTAATTGCTCAACAAGATCATACTCCTTTGTGGTTGGGCTATAATGAGGAGCATTGGGTAGATTGGGTAAAGGTAAAGAGGTTGGGGTTGGTTGTGGCAGTCGTAGGTTGTTTCAGGTGTTCTATGTATGAGAAGTAGTATCATTACTAGATTGTTGTGATACATTGGTTTTAGGGGGTAGAGGGTATACTGGGGTCAATTAGAGGAGTGAAGTGGATGTGAGGGTGGGTAAAGGATAAGCTTAGGTTGAATTACATTAACATCCTTGATGTTAGAGGTCTCACAACAAACCAAAGTGGATGAGTTGGGTGAGATGAAGTCTTGAAGAGACTCATCTAGAAAATGCAAATCATCACAACTAAAGGTTTTGAAGTGTAAATTGTCATCAACTATTTTAAGATGTTCAAGAGAAGCATTAGAGGTTGTAACATTCAATATCATGAGTTGGTCCCTTCAAAACTTAGTGGATGGCTTATGTGAGATGAAATCTTGGAGGGCTTCATCTAACAAATCAAAGTCATCACAAGAAAAAGGTTTGAGAGAAACTTTATCATTAAGGGGTTTGTGTTTCTCATTACAAGCATTAGAGGATGATGTGAGTGAGAGTTCTTGAAGGAATTCATCTAACTTCATGGCAACATCATCACTGCTAAGAATCTTAGATGAGATGCTTCTAATTTGAACCATGTGTTTGAAGGGATTGTTTGATGTTTCAGTTTTTGTGTCCTTATGTATTGATGAATCTAACTAAAAAGAACTAGGAATGAAAATGGAAAAGGAAATTTTCAAAGATCTAAAACTATCCATGAATGCCATGAAAAGAAATGAAATTTATGCTTTAATGAAAATAGAAACAAATGAAATGTAATAGAAAAAGAATGACAGAAAATAGAAAGATGCAATGCAGGAAACTGAAATCTGGAAATGTTGATACAGAACTATAGAGGGACTGATTCACCCTAGGTGATGAATGAATCCTAGGAAATGAATTTTTTTATATTTTTTAGATTTTTTTTGTGTTTTCTGAAGATTTTTCAGTCTGTAAAATGTAGAATTAGAATGCAAATGCAGAATGTTGAAATGATTGAATGAAATACAATGTAATAATGAGATATAAATAATGCTTTCACGAATGCAATGTTTAAGATACCTAAATATGCAAACAATGCAAAATAATGAAGCAATTAAGTCCCAAGATGCAAATAGAAAGTAAATTAGAATGATGTTATGCTAAAAAGTTGGGTTCACCAAAATGAATCATATATTTTTGGATCTCTAGGAATTCTCTAACTCTTCTAGGGTTTTTCACCTAAAAGGAGAGAGGTAGGGCCAAAAATCCTAACTAGTTCATTCAAATTATGTTATGTGGAATTTTGTCTAAGGTAAATGAAGTAAACTAAATGCAATTCAATGATCTATAAAATAGATTATGAATGTAAAACTAAGATCTATGCTATGTTTGAAAACATAGTGTTGTTTGGAAAAATGCTTTAAATAATGAATAAAAATGCAAATTAAACTAAACAGAAGGTTGTTTCTCATAGTGAGTGCACCTAGTAAATTGGTGATGATTGGAAAATAATCTAGAAAACTAATGAAACTTGACTTTAGGTTGACTGGGACTCATCCACCGCCTTGGGAAAATTAGTCCTAGATCAAGACTTTTCTACAAAAAAGTAATTTTTTGATAGTTGGGGATGTGGATCTACATCTAACTCAAATCTGCACCTCAGGAGGGACTCATTCGCCATGCATGGTGAATTAGCCCACTTTTAAATTTTTGCAATTTCAAAGTTTTGTCCTGCACCTTGACACCTGCACAGTAATTTCTAATGGAAACCCAACTTTGGATCTTAGAAAATTCCTACAAAATAGCTCAAAATTGTTTTTCTAATGGGAGGTTTTCCTTAGTCAAACCCCTAGTTGGGTAATTAAACCTTGAATGGAGAAAATTTTTCATAAACCCTAGCCTTAGATATGTTAAAGACTAGGAAAAGCTGAGATGTGACAAAGATCTTATCCTATTGTTCTAGAATAAGGCATGCAAGAATGATCTATATGGTGTAAGATCTCAACCTTAGAAACCTTACAGCACATGAAAAATAGGAATTAAATGTCATGCAATTGATAAACAAACAAGATTCAAACCTTAATCTGAAGATATATTGAAAATGGAAGATGGAATCAATAGGAAACCAAGTCCTTAGGTGTGATTTGGTGGCTAGTTGCACTTCTTCACCCTAGATTTCATGATTCACCATAGGGATCCATCATAAATATTTTGCAATGTTGGATTGTGACAAGAGAAGTGAGCTTTAAGACCTGCACAAACCCTAGTTTGTTGCCCTAAAACTTCAACTTTTGCTAATAAAACTTGTTGTGGAAGACTTGAATTTATGAATTGCTCTTGAGGAATGATAAAAGATAAGAAGATATGATAAAAATATGTGTGAAATGACTTGAAATGAGTATTTATAAGCATTAACACCTTATTTTCTAGTTAATTAGACCTAAGAGGCCAACATTCACCAAAAATTAAAGTTAAATTGATTAAATTCCCGCTTAAATTTGAATTTTCCCTCAAAGGGGGCTCATTCACCACCCTTGGAGAATGGGTCTCACCAAAGGACACTCATTTTCCCAAGGTTGTGAATGGGTCCCACTACTGCTATTTGAAGGTGGGTTTTTGGGGTATGATATAATTAAATGTTTTTTGTCAGGTTTTATGTGATTTCTCAGGTAAAACAAGCCTCTAGATCAAAATTAATGGGTCTAAGGGGCCTATAAATGTTGTTTTGAAGGGTGAATGATGTGAAGGGACTCAAAAATGGGACCAATTATGTGTAAAATTGTTTCTTTTCTCAAGAGGGTCCAATTTTCTATGACACTAATCCATAGAGGGTCAATTATAAACACTATTAGTAAAAGATTTTGAAAACCCAAGATCCACGGTGAATGGTGTATCACAGGATGACATGAGTCTTGAACTATGTCTCACAATAGTATTGCTAATAGGAAACCAAGTTGTAAAGCTTATACAAGTTTCACAAACTTAATGTCAACCCATAATGGAAAGAGGGTGAAATACAATGCAATGACCTTGAATGCAATATGTAAATGCAATTTTTTAGATTCTAAACAAGGTAATTATTTTATTACACTAGGAAAAAACATGAAAATTATGTCTTGTAAATGTAATTTTGAAATTAAAAAATGCACTAATTTTATCAAATGAAGCTAAATATGATGAAATAGAAGAGAAAAAAATTGCAAACAAAAACATAGATCTAGAAACAATAAACAAAAATGTAGAAATGAATGTTTTAATGCCCAAAAAATTAGGAAATGACCCTAATCATGGACTCATTCTCCCTAGGGCGAATGGGTCCTAGGTTAGGGTTTTTAAATATTTTTTACAAATTTTTGAGTTAATTTCAGTAGTTTCCAAATTTTGATCTGATACAACAAGTTATATTTTGATTTTTCTATGACTTTAATGTTGAATGCAAGTGCAAAATGTGACAAAATGAGAACCTAGAAAACTTAATTTGATATGCAAATTTCTTTCAATTTTTAAATGCAAATGAATGTGATTTATTGCTATGTAAATGATATGCAAAATGTTTTATTTTTTATATATTTTTTCAGATTTAAGGAATGAAAATATGCAATCCTAAAAACCTTAGAGGCAATGCAAAGTCAATGCAAACTAGACACCCTAAATGAGACTCAATTCAATGAAAAGATATGCAAGATATAAATATAGGGTGAAAGAGGACTCCAAAATAAAAAAATGCAATGATCAAATTATTCATCACAATGAAAAGGTGAAAAATGGGGTTATATAAAAAGTGGGTTCACCAAAATGATTAAAAATAACCCTATTTTCCACTATTTCACTCAAGAAATGAAACCCAAACAACATGAGATGACTACCAACCAAAAGGTGAGTCAAATCAAGGTACGAATCAAAATATTTCTCCTTAATGCAAGGATGGAGGTATGAGTTAAATAGAAATTTGGGGAGAAAGATTTAAATCATCAAATAAACTCCAAAATGCAAGCTATAAAATGCAAATAGAAGACTGTACTCAGAACTATTGGAAACAACAATCAGAAGGAAGATTTGGAAAAAGGGAGAATGATGTGTACCAGTCACTAAAAGTTAGTTTTTGGAGCTCACTGAGGACTCATTCACCCTATGGCGAATGGGTCCTGGCTAGGGCAATCTGAAATTTATTTCTAGATTCTCTTTTGTTGTGTCTGCACTCCTAGATTCCCAATTTTCACCGTTAGATAGCAAGAAATCAATTCTATAGAAGATTTTATGTGAAATGAAAACTTTCCTTTCAACTTTGCAAATTTCTTCATTTTTTCTCTTCAAAGGATCTTCCACCTAAAATCTACAATCACACATCAAAGAGAAAAAAAATGTTGTATGTTAGGTGAATGGGGGTTTGCCTTGGTCAAACCCCATTTCGGTAATTAAACCTTGAAATGAAATAAAATAGCATGGAGGAATGATGAATGAACAAGCAATGTCATAACTCACCAAACCTTTGTTTGAACCTTGGATTTTAGATCTACGACTTGCATGAATTGGCTTCAATGGATATGGATCTTGATCATGAAACTTTATTTGAAATAATTCCTTTGAATACTTGAAAAGATCTTGAACTCTAGATCACCATATTAGCTCAAACAACATGCATGATTCAATATGACTTTGACAAGTTAATGAAATCTTGATTGCTGCAATAAAACTTCAATAAGTCTACCCTTGAATGCTTTGAAATTCTCTTGAATGCTCTTGATAATGCTCTAGCTTGATCTCATGAAGTCACATTAAATTTCTAGGATTAAACATAGTGAAATGACCTCTTATTTATACATGTATCTTAACATTAATTCCCAAAATTCAAATAACACAAGCTAACATGTGAATACACATTTGCAATCATTGAAAATTTGACAAAAACATAGTTTTAATTTAGGTCCTAGGCCTAAGTGAGGACCCATTCACCCTATGGTGAATGGGTGCTAGGTCACTTACCTAGGACACACATTTCTCAATGCTAAACTTTATATTATGGTATTTATAAACGTAAGGTTTTATCCCTTAGAAAATGCAATTAATTAGGCTTGGATTTGAATTCAAGGGGCCAATTAAGGAAAATTAACCTCAATTAATTAATAAATCCCTAGATTAGAGTGAAAGTGTAAAGGTACACCTTACAACACCAAAAATAAGGAACAATTAAATCCATTTTATTTAAATAAGGCCCTAAACTTAATGTGAATATGTAAAATACATATTACAACACTAAATTAAGGCATCATTAAGCTCATTTTATTATTAATTATTTATTCCCAAATTAAGTGTGAAAAGGGGTACTTTTTCCCACATTACATTTTTATCAGTGGTGTTCATATTTTCATTATAAATAATTATTTAAATAAATGAATAATGAATTGATGCAACAATAAATTATTAATGTTATCCATATTTTCACTCTAATTTATTAATTGAATTGAATAAGGCTCACTTTTCTATTTGGATTATAGAATTGTCTCATACTTGTTAGGACTAAATAATAACAAACTAATATTTCCAAAATAGCTTGTTCATACCCACTAATTGGCTAGTATCTACCTTCAATATTGTCTAGCTTGACTTCCCCATACAACTTGAAGAGTAGATAGACATGCAACTACAAAACTTAGGTATCACAAGGACACCCAAGTATCCATCTATCCTGTCATAATCAATACTCTATCAATGTTATCATTTAATCAACCTAGTATTTACTATTTTATCAAATGATGTGACCTATTTATATTATTTACCCCTATTCTCTATTTAACCAATCAACATTTCATATTCATAGAGATATTCCTCATGTAGACACTTTCCTTCCTCCCAAATAAAAATATTCCCATATTGACCAAAACGCTTATGATTACCTCAAATTCAATCCATGGAGGAGGCTAGTTCTTTTGTGTACATCATATAGTCATGATTTTATGGGTTCACTAGGTTATTATACAAGCTTCTAAGAATGGTCCTACCATGAGTGTTTTCCTTGGATTTTATATATTAGTAAGATATAATAAAAATTTAACATGAAATTGACAAAGGTAGAGCTAAATTCTAGTCCCTCCTATATTCCTTTTTTAACATCAATGAAACCAAGATTAATACTATGAATTTACTTCATGTGAAATTAATATAACCAAGAATAAAACTTCTTTGACCTTTAATATCTCTCACTACTATCCTAAGACTATGTCCCTTAATCTTTATCATAGGTTGTCTCATGATGTTCACTATGCATTCCCTTACTCTTTCCAATGTCAAAAGGTGTCACTACCTTATCATTGATCACCATCATATTATTCTTTCCATTATTATTTTTTCTATCATTTGGGGTATAAACAAGACTACTATATTCAACACTAGATGAGGAAACTTAAAAATCATAATGGCAGGCCAAATAAAGAATATTCAAGCTTTTCATGGTACAAGGAGACCTCAATTTAATCCTTGTGATCCATGAAAAGGTTAATTCCATTGTCAAATATTTATTGCATACCTTAAACTATGCCAAGGGTTTAATGAGGGTTTTGAAGAATAGAACCTTAACAAGTTAACTCCATAATTCTTTATTGTCATTGTATCTTTATTTAGCTCTTACTCCATTCCTTTCCATTGTGATGCTTGGATATATCATACTTAGCTTAGTTGGTTACTATCAAATCTTATTTTGACTATAATATCTTCTTATCATATTGGCTATCATCTTTTACATTGTTTTTTGACACTTTTTCACTTGAAGTTTTCAATAAAGATATGCCTTAACTAGGTGGTTTTGTTTGTCAATGTGATTGTCCCTTATTGCTTTTAAAAACTACCATGAATTTTTTCATGACATTATCAAATATCTCTCATGCATCATTATTTTTTCTTATTTGTCATGCCATTTTACTTGATGGACCTACCCATCAATGGTATGTAGTAAATAGCTTCCTTCTCCATCAAGATGCCATGTAATATATTCAAATCACCTTCCCCACTATCATATCACTATCCATCTATTGGATATTGTCTTGAAAATGAAACCAATCCTTATGTTGTCATAAACATACATAAAACCACTAATATCATGTTTCTATTTAGAACTATGGTCATTGTGTTGATTGTCTCTCATCAATTTCATTCATCTTGTTATGCTAGGTTTTCTTGATGAAATACCATTATGATTTTCTTCATTTATACTCTTTCTATCCAACTACCCTTATGATTTTCTATATATTAACTACCCTATCCCCTTCATGAAGTTAATATTTTCTCCTTCCTATCCTCTTTGAGAGTGTCAGTTGGTTTTAGGTCTCTTTCCACAAAAAACTCTTAGGGCATGATATATATATATATATATATATCTTCTTGAGATATGTTTTTCAAGGTCCACTTACTAAACACTCAAGCCTTAAGGATTATTATCAAGAACATATCTATAATTTATATCTTGATTAATGAAGAATACACTATCACACCTTGAAGAATATGTTGTCACATTTGACTATTGTTTCTAACATTTAAAGGGTCTATCTTTGTGTTCATGCATTCGCATCTCTTTTTGAAATGATACATGGTAAAAAGGTCTTTAATTGAATTTATTAACATGTGACCAATTCTAGGCCACTACTCAATGTTGGAGAAGACAATAATGACCCAATTAATGCCCCCTTTTGATAAAGATAATAAAATAATTCCCTTTTTGAGAAATACCTTATAATTCATGATTAAATTTAAGAAAAAGGTTAACAATAACTCCCATCAAATTTTGAAGATAATCCTAGCTGCCATGAAGGATTCTAAAATCTCATGCAAAGTGACTTACAATGACCAAAAACCCTAAAGCAAGCCTATTCTTTCTCAAATCAAAATCTCTAGGTGCCTCAATGTGTTGGAATTGTTATTTTATCTCATGAGATGAAGAATGTAAAAAATGCCTCTTGATTTTTTTTACTGAATGCAACTAATAATTTTTACAACATTTGAAACATTGTTTCCATGGTTAAATGGCTTGGAGATATAAAAATCTAAGAGAGGTTATTATGGAGGGACACTACATGATACTATTTCTTTAGAAAAAAATGTTTCTAGGTGCCATTGTTTTTGAGAAATAGCTTGTCAGCATTCACTTTTTTAGCAATTAGGGCTCTTAAGAGAAAACACTGACAAAATGTAGTCTAGAATGATTAGACATTCTAAGGTAAAAAATAGGACCTTTCCTAGCATAAATCCACCCAATCAAATGTGTTGGGACTGTTGGCTTGGCCCCATGACCAAAAAAACAAAAAATTATGGTACCTTACAACTTTCTCTTTGATGCATTTGATATTTTTTCAATGTGTGAAAATGTGTTGCCACAACCAAATGGATTGGAGATATGAAAATTTGAGAGAAGTGAAATTGTAGAGGGACCCTACATGACACTAAAACATTAGATGAAATTTTTTTAGGTACCACATTTTTTGAGAAGAAGCTCACCAAAGTTTACTAGTTTTTGGCACTTAAGGATCTTAAGAGAAAGCACCTACATAATGTAGTCTGGAATGATCAAGCATGTTGAGGTGAAAAATAGAAAAAATCCTATCATAAACACCTACCTAGACATGTTGAGACGATTGATTCAGCCCCACAATAAATAAAACAAAAATTATGCTACCTTGCAACATTATCTTTAATGCATTTGACACTTTTTTCAGTGTGTGAAAACTTGTTACCACAACCAAATGGATTGGATATATGAAAATTTGAGAGAGGATATTATAGAGGGACCCTATGTGCCCCTATAACTTTAGACAAAAAATTTATAGGTACCATAATTTTTGAGAAACATCTCCTCAAATTTTTCTACTTTTTGGAACTTAAGGATCTTAAGAGAAAGCATCAAAATAATGTATTCTAGAATGATCAAGCATTTTTGGGTGTGAAATAGGACCTTTCATAGCATAAAACCACCCACCTAGACATATTGACATTTCCAATTTGGCCCAATGATGAACAAAATAAAATGATGCTAACTTACAACTTTCTCTTTCATGCATTTAATATTTTTTCATTGTGCAAAAACTTGTCATCATAGCCAAAAGGATTGGAGATATGAAAAATTGAGAGTGGTTATTGTAGATGGACCCTACATTACCTTATTCCTTTAGAATCAATATTTTTAAGTGCTATGATTTTTGAAAAACATCTTGTCAAAGTTCACCACATTTTGGCACTTAGGGTTCTTAAGAGAAAGTGTTGACACAAGGTAGCCTAGAATTATCAAGAATGATGGGGTACAAAATAGGACCTTGAATATCATGAAACTACTCACTTGGAAGTGTTGGAATTTTTATTTGGCCCGACAATGAATAAAATGAAAATTATGCTACCTTGCAACTTTCTCTTCAATACATTTGATGTTTTTTCAACATGAAAAAACTTGTTTCCATGGCCAAATGTATTGGAGATATGAAAACTAAGAGTATTTATTGTAGAGGGACCCTACATGACCATGAACCTTTACAAAAAGAATCTAGGTGACATAGTTTCTGAGATACAACTCGTCAAAGTTCACCACGTTTTGGCACTTAGGTCTCTTAAGAGAAAGCCTTGGCACAATGCATTCTAGAATTATTGGGCATGTTGGGGTGAAAAATAAGAAATTTTCTAGCATAAAAATACCCACCCAAATTTTTTTGTACTGCCATATTGGCTCCATAACAAACAAAACAAAAATTATGGCTCTTGACAAGTTTTTTCAACATTTGAAAAATTGCCACCATGGTCAAGTGGATTGGATATCTCAAAAACTAAGAGAGATTGTTGTGGAAGGACCCTACAATACCTTGTACCTTCATACATAATTTTTGTAGGTTTGAAAGAAACAATCTACCAAATTTTTCCACTTTTTGGCACTTAGGGCTCTTAAGAGAAATTATTGACACAATGTAGTCTAGAATGATTGATAATGCTAGAATGTAAAATAGGAAATTTCCTAGAATAAATTTTCCCACTCAAACATGTTGGCACTATTGGTTTGGCCCCATGACAAACAAAACACAAACTATGGCTCTTGACAAGCTTTTACTTTAAATACTTTCAATATTTTTTGCAACAATTAGAAAATTGTTGACATAGCTAAGTCGATTGGAGATTTCAAAAAGTGAGATTTTATTATGGAGGAACTCTATACAAACTTGCACATTTAGATGAAAAATTTATAGGTTCCATAATTTCTAAGAAATAGTCTACCAAAATTTTCCAATTTTGTGCACTTAGGACTCTTAAGAGAAAGTGTCAACACAATGTAGTCTACAACATTTGGGAAAAATGGTGTGTGAAATAGGACCTATTATATCATAATTTTTCCCATCTGAATGTGTTTTCATTTTTGGTTTGAACTAAAAATGAACTAAATGCAAAGTATGGCTCCTAAAAATTTTCCCTTGATTTAAGCAACTGAGCACAGGGTCTAAAATTATGTATAAGAGTATTCAAGGCAAGTAATGAAGAACTAAGGAAAAATATAATGGAGTAGGTAAGTGCAATTCAAGAAACTTAGGTGCACCTTATTTTGATTGAGCTTAAAATTCACTAATTTTTGACCTAATATTTTTCAAAGGTAGGTGTAGATATGAAAAGAAGAATGAATAATGACATGTGAGTGTTTCAATAGTTTGAGAGCATACATATCATGATCAAATTTCTTTACCAATGGTGGTATCTTCAAAATATTTATTTAAACCCTCATGGAATTTGAGTAAAAATAACATAGAGAAGATATGCAAGTCATAATGCATTGAGAAAGTTGCAGTAGTTTGAGAATATTAGGAAATAATCCTAATGAAGTTGACTATACCAATAAATTTATGACATTTCTAATGAATTATTGAAAATCCTAATTAACCTTAGACCATTCTAATGAAGTTATTATAGTTTTAATGAACCTATAACTATCACATCTCAAGAAATGACTTAATAAATTTATGATAGTCCTAATGAATTTATAACTATTCTAATGAACCTATGACTATCCTAATGAATTGATGACTATCCTAAAGACTTTTTAAATTGATAAAATAAGTTATTTATCCTTTTCAATAAGTCAAAAAGTACCCCCAAGTCATGTATGCACATAAACCCTTTTATTTTTGTAATATAAATGAAGTAGAAATGATATTTTCTATCATCATAAATTTCACAAAATTAAGTCCAAATGAAACCCTTATCATTTCAAGTTCATTTTTATCATTCCCTAAGGCCTTAATCAATTTACAACTCATAGAAAACGTAAATACATGACACAAACTAATTAAAAGAACACATGAATATAAGAACTTATTGGTTTTTCATAGATAGGGATCTTGAATCATGGATAATTCAAATAAGGCTAAATGGTTAAATAAATGGAGACAAAGATTTTGGCACCCAAAGACTTTCTTACACTTCTAGGGTTTTTCACCTAAAAGGGGAAAGAATGGGCCAAAATGGGCAATTTCTACACTCAAGATTAATATGAAAGGAATGTAATATGTCTAAATGTAATGTCCTAAATGAACATAATGAATAAAAGAGATTAATTATTAATCCAAAACTAAGGAAATACAAGTTGTTGGAAAATACATTGTGATATGCAAAAACACCTAGAAATGAAGGAAAACTATAATAGAAATGAATGAAACTGAATGTGTGCACTTAAGAACTTTTTGGAGACTAGAAATGACTTCTAAAATGTTGTTGATGCTGAAATTTTGACCTATTAGGACTCATTCGCCATTTTGCATGAACTAGTCCCAGATCTGGGAAATTATTCCAAAGCCTGTTTCAGACAAATGGGTATCCAAAACTATAAAAAACCATTTTTAGGCCTGGAAGTGGGACTCATTTGCCACTAATGGCGAATCATTCCATTTTTAAATTTCTAAAAATTCAAAAGTGCAAACAGAAGCCCTTGGTTTGTACTTTAGTTCCTAACAAGTGTTTGTTTCTTAAAGTCTGATTTCTGGCACTCAAAGTGACTTTTAATGGATATTTTCACTTGGTCAACAAGATGTCTTTGAAAAATTTTCAAATTTATCTTTAATTATTTCTAAGTCTTCAAGATTCCTAAATTTGTAAACACACAAGAAGAGAAGGAGAAATGTTGAATGTTAGGGCATGGGGGTTTGCCTTAGTCAAACCCCTTTTTACGTAATTAAGCAAAAATGAAGAAAGAACATAATGAAGCATGAAACAATGGAGTTAATACAAGTTTCCATGATGATTGACCTTGATTTTTTGCAACAATAAACAAAGAATCTACCCTTGAATGTCTAAAAAATGATCTTGAATGACTTAGAATGATAAAACCCTAGCTTGCTTGGCTTGAGATGGAAGAATGGTGAATGAATAATGGAGAATGGTTTGGTTGATATGATTATGAATTAGGGTTTAGAGGCTTGTATTTATGGGAAATTCTCCTAAAATACCCATTAATTTCATCCCTAAGGCTGACATGAAGAAAAATTAAACTTAAAACCTAACTTTTTCCACTTAAACTCTAAAAATGGCCCAAATGGGACTCATTCGCCCTCAAGGGAGAATGGGTCCTACTTGGATGATATTGATTCACCCCTAATGGAAAATGGGTCCCATAGGGGCCATTCTACTAGCTGAAATGTCAAGAAGTAAGGAAAACAACTTTATATGCTGACTTTGTCGATTATTTC
Organism: Sequoia sempervirens; assembly: GCA_007258455.2. Classification (NCBI taxonomy): domain Eukaryota; kingdom Viridiplantae; phylum Streptophyta; class Pinopsida; order Cupressales; family Cupressaceae; genus Sequoia; species Sequoia sempervirens. The sequence goes on from VDFB02058242.1 coordinate 323,251,656, forward strand.
AGCAAATTATGCCTTGGGACGCACAATATTGGGTCATAGGATCCTATTAATGATGATATAATGGGTGGATAAGGCCAAGGACACAAATTCAATGTGAAAGTGTGATTAAATACACTTTACATCATTAAAATAGGGTCCACATAGCCTAGAAAGGCACAACATCCAATGTGAATGTGTAAAACACATTACAACACTAGATTAAATTCATGTTTAATTTTAAAAGTCTTGTGACAATACATTTTATATTGTTGAATTAAGAGAAAATGGGTTTATTAAGTCTAGAGAGGCTTGAAACTCTTTTACAACACTTTACAACACCTTTACAAGACATCGTTAAATGCATTTTATTCAGTTTGCAAGGGTCAAAGACCTAGTGTGGATGTGTAAAACACCTCACAACACCAAATCAAGGCCTTATTAAGTCCAATTTATCATCAACTAATCCCAAATAAAGCAAGCAAAAAGGGATACTTTTTCCTCATCCACAGTTAGCCCCCACTTTAGTGAGAGGATGAACTTGCCTCATACTCAAACTAAAGTAGACATTCAAGAAGGGTCCAATCATACCAATGCAGATGGTGAAGGATGACAAAGATCTAAGGAGGTTGCACAAGCCCCCAGGATCTAAGATCCTAAGTCAAAATGACATAAGTGCAAAAGGACATGCACAAGGTGAATGGTTTGTAATAAGATACATGATCATGCAATAGCAAGAACTGAAAATAAAAAGGTGGATCAAGCTTCGACCACTTGTCCAACACGTTGTGGAGAAGATCTAGGATGGAAAGAAAATGCCTACTCACTTTGGGGTGATAGAACTCATGGTTGTCCTTCGGGTAAGAAGGCCCAAGTATACCCACTCTGGGGCCATAGAACTTCTAGTTTTCTGCAGGGTGAGAATGCACGAAAGGTGAGAAACATACACTCATGGTTGGGATGCACTCGCACACAAGCAGGTGGCTATGGGGAAAATTCATGCCTCAGAATGAGCTTCTCACTCAACCATACCAAAGTTATACCGCCTGATAACTTTGACAAGGAACCACAATGAAAATGAACTTTGAGCTCCATGAGGTAAGCAAAACTTCATATGCTTGGAACTCATTTACAAACAAGATGGAATCATAGGCATGCAAGCTATATTATGCAAGGTGGCCATATAAAAATTGTTGTAAATGTGAAAATAGTGTAAGGTGTGCTCAAAGGGATTTTTCTTAGTTTGTGCAAGGTCTAACCTTGGGGAACATTGTGCTTAATGTTTCCAAGAGAGGATGTGTCAAAAGAAGTATCACACTCTTGGATGGAATCAAGCCTAATGACACCACCAAGAAGAGGACACATCACAAGAAGAAAGAAATCACACAATGAAATGTGAGTGGTGATATATTCCCCCACTTTAAAGTTGTTTCTAACACCAATATTGTGAGGAATTTCTTTAAAGTAGAAGAAGGAAGACATGAGAGCTTACTTGGAAAGCCCTATGCCAAGTCATATGTTTCCAATAAGCTATGTCATGAAAAAAAAATGTAGTATGTCACATGCAAGCCAACTTAAGGCATGTTTTCTACATCCCAAGCTTTCTTTAATATGTTCATGAAAGGTTAATGGCTAGCCAAAGGAGGCAATGACAAGTGACATATGAGGACAAGGCTATGTAACTCCTTGCGCCCACTTAGTGTAGGAAAAAGGTGAGCCTGAAATGATTAATGAAATGCATGAAAGAGTGAAAATTAGTATCAATTAGAAGGATTAGGTTCCCCCACAGAAGGAAGAATACCAAACTCCTTAAAATGTTGGATTTTACTACTCAAAACCATACATTTATTAGTGGAATGGCCATGAACTCTATGATTGGCACAAAATGAAGTCTTGTAATAGAATTTTTTTTGAGTTTTAGGAGGAAGGGTGATCAAGTGATCTTGGAGAAGTCTTGACAAGATACCCTCTTGGTCAATGGTAGATGTTCCTATATTATGCAACAAAGATATCTCTTGCTTAGATGTACAATATGTCATATCTACACAATACTTTGTAGATTGTGAGATTTTGTTCTCTCCTATATAGGAGGGTGTAAAATATAACAAATTCAAATCATCATTTTTTTGTGAGATGGAATTTACATTAAGTGAGGATGTCTTTTTTTGTTTCATTGCTTGTAAAGGAGAACAATGAAGACCACTAGTGTCTATGAGTTCAGGATGTACAACTCTTAAGATTTTTTTAGGAGAATGTTGTGCCAGAGTGTTGATGTTGAGTGAAGGCTTGGCAATCTCTATCAAAGGAAAATAAACAAGACCATAAGTTGTTTGTTGTGTGAGAGGATCGATAGGGTTGTGGATACCTTTTTCATTAGCACCAAATCTTTTTCTACTATATCCAAGTTGTTTCATGAGTTCATAACCTTTTCCATAAAGCTTTTACATCACTTTTGGATTGGGTGGTTGGTCGTTGTTGTGTTCATCAAACGTTTTTGTGTAATTGGTTTTTTTTGGTCTAAATTATTTGAGGTGGATGCTTTCAAAGGATCATCCATAAGTGGTGGTGTGAAGTCTAAGGAACCCCAATCATTGTCTAATAGTATCGTTACTTGTTCAAGATGTTGTTTCTTTTTTTGTTTGGATGGGTTCCACTTGTGTGGTTGGTGTTAATGTGTTTAAATGATTGGATTTGTTTTTCTCAATGTTCAAACAACTATTTGGATGAGGGATAGCTTCAAGTGTGTACACTTTGTTGTTCTAAATGTATTTCATTTTACAATGAAGAGTGGAAGGCACTGCATTCATTTTATGAATCCACGTCCTACCTAGAAGGAGATTACATGAAATTTCATGAGGCATAACATGAATTTGTGCATCCAATGTGGCCACTCTGACTATAATAGGAAAATTAGTCACACCAAGTGGTTTTTTTGCTATATCATCAAAGCCCTTAATGGATAAAGAATCGGGTTGAATTTTTTATCTATCCACATGAAGCCTATCTAAGAGGTTTATGCTACACACATTTAAAGCTAAGTCATTGTCAATAAGGGTTTTCTTTATCCCTATTGTATTGTATTGAGATATTATTTGGAAAGCTTCATTTTAGTTTTGCACATCCAAAGAGGGAGTTCACTTTGGTGGAAAATAATGTCAACATTCAATCCTGGAATTTTATGGCTGCTATGTCATTCAATTGCATATTAGAAGGGATAGGAACTTGTTGTGAGGTAATTTGAAGCATATTTTGATAGGTAGGTGATGTTTGAAGAAGGTCCCAAAGGGAGATCTTGGTAGGAGTTCTCTTAAGTTGTTAAACAAGATCATACTCCCTTAATCAAGGAGCACTAGGTAGTATAGAATTACTTGAAGTTAGGGTGGGTTGTTGTGGTTGCGGATTGTTTCTAGTGTTGTATGTATGAGAAATGGTATTAGGACTCATTTTCTACAACACATTGTGTTGAGGTGGGTAAAGGTTGAATTCAGGTTTCTGTTGAGTTAGAGGTTTGTGTGATGGTGGATAAAGGATGAGTTTAGATTGGTTTTGAGTTTGTTGTTTGTGTGAAGGTGGATAGATAATTAGAGGGTTCTTAGGATGTTAGATAGGGTATGTATGAGGTCCATTGATCGAAGGGGATTGAATGGATGCTTTCATATTCATAACCTCAGCAATCTTGGTTTGATGTTTCTCTAATAAAGGGAAATCTATAATCACCTTTTGATCTAAGGAAGACACATTACTATTGTTGTGATTTTCTAGCACCATGATATTCTCCGTAGAAGGAGAGCTTTTAGAAGAACTACAAATCAAATGTTCTTGACATTCATGGATTTTTTCTTCTAAAATGACTTCATCACAAGTAGCGGAATGATTAATGGTTAAATTTTCTTGCTTGATAAGTGTCTTCCTAGGTGAAGGGGGACAAATAAGATTCTCATGACCATCATTGATTGTGTTTTCTCACAACAAAGTATCTTCTTCACAACTAGGAGAGATGCTAGGAGAAGGAAAAATTGTATTGTCATGATTACCTATGGTTGTGTTAGGTTGGTTGTGAATGTCTTGTCCACTAAGAGAGGTAAAAGGAGAGAAACAACTAGGATTCTCAAAAATCTCATGAATTGAATCTTCTACCAACATATCTTCTTCACCAATAGGAGAGATATTAGGAGAAGAACAAGTATGATCACTAGGAATGTCCAAAGTTGTATTCTCTTTCACAAAAACACTCAAATAGGGAGGGGATAGGAAATATTTCTTAGTATGTCTAAATATGTAATACACTAACATTGTGTGAACAAAAATGAAAATCATTTGTAACCATGTCAAGCAATGTTTCAACAATATAAACAATGTATATGCAAGGATGCAAAAAAATTTTATCCAATGTATGCAAAGCTTTAAGAATGTAAATAAGGTATATGCAAGAATGAATAGCACTTTTACCAAACGTATGCAATTTTTTATGAATAGAAACATTGTGTATGAAAAAGTGACAAGTACTTTTAGCCATGTGATGCAAAATTTCAAAAATATAAGCATTTTCATATCTAATGATGTTTGTAATTGAAGTGACTTGAAGAATGAATAGTCTAAAATAATGTTTTTGAGCTAGATGCATAAAAAAAATGTTCCCAAAACTTTCTAGACTTATATTATATGATACAAGGAGGATTAGGAAGCACAAAAATGAGGTTTTTGATGCTATAACAAATAGTGAAAAACTTGGATAGGGATTAATTAGCCCAGAATGGTGAATGAGTCCCAGTAAGGGATTTTTCAAAAAAAATCAGAAATTTTCAATGGATTTTGATGCTTTTGATGTTGTATAATGCAGGCCTAATATATAGATGTATAATTTCAAAAAAAATTAAGGAAATTATATGGAAAGATGCAAGCTAAATGAACTTTTCATGAATGCAAGTTTTGAAATCCTAGAATGTAAATTAATCACTGTAGAACCCTAATGCAAAGTTAATGAAAGCTAAATCTAGGATGAAGGACTCCAAATAAAAAAAGAAATTATTTGAAAATCAAGTTCACCAAAATGGAGACAAAGATTTTGGCACCCAAAGACTTTCTTACACTTCTAAGGTTTTTCACCTAAAAGGGGAAAGAATGGGCCAAAATGGGCAATGTCTACACTCAATATTAATATGAAAGGAATGTAAAATGTCTAAATGTAATATCCAAAATGTAGAAAATGGATAAAAGAGATAGATTATTAGTGCAAAACTAAGGAAATACAAGTTGTTGGAAAACACATTGTGATATGCAAAAACACCTAGAAATGAAGGCAAATTGTAACAAAAATGAATGAAAATGAATGTGTGCACTTGAGAACTTGTTGGAGACTATAAATAACTTCTAAAATGTTTTTTATGCTAAAAATTTGACCCACTGGGACTCATTTGCCATTCTGCGTGAATTAGTCCCAAATCTGAGAAATTGTTCTGGAGCCCATTTTGAACAAATGGGTATCCAAAACTGCAAAAGATGCTTTTCAGGCTTGGAAGTGGGACTCATTCACCACTAATGGTGAATCAATATTGTCTTGAATTTCTAAAAATTCAAAATTGGAAAGTGAAGCCCTTAGTTTGCACTTCGGTTCCTAATAGGTGTTCGCTTCTAAAAGTATAATTTTCGGCACTAAAAGTGACTTTTAATGGATATTTTGACTTGTTCAACAAGAATATTTCTTCCACAAATTTCCAAACTGATAATTAATTATTTCTAAGTCTTCAAGATGCCTAAATTTGTAATCACACAAGAAGAGAAGGAGAAATGGTGAATGTTAGGGCATGGGTGTTTGCCTTGGTCAAACCCCTTTTAGGTAATTAAACAAAAATGAAGAAAGAATGTAATGAAGCATGCAAAAATGGAGTTAATACCTTTCTATGATGATTTGCCTTGATTTTTGCAACAATAGATGAAGTATCTACCTTTCAATGTCTAAAAAATGATCTTGAATGACTTAGAATGATAAAACCCTAGTTTACTTGGCTTGAGATGGAAGAATGATGGATGAATAATGAATAATGAATAATGGATTGATTGAGTTAATTGTGAATTAGGGTTTAGAGGCTTGTATTTATATGAAATTATCCTAAAATACCCATTAATTTGATCCCTAAGGCCAACATGAATAAAAAATAAACTTAAAACCTAACTTTTCCCGCTTAAACCCTAAAAATGAGCCAAATTGGACTCATTCGCCATCAAGGATGAATGGGTCCCTCCTGGATGGAACTTATTTTCTCCTAATGGAAAATGGGTCCCACAGGGGCCATTCTACTAGCTAGAATGCTAGAAAGTAAGGAAATTGAGTTTATATGGTGACTTCAGCTATTTTAGCAAATTATGCCTCAAGATGCACAATATGGGGTCATATGAGCCTATTAATGATGATATAAAGGGTCGATAAGGTCAAGGACACAAATATCAATGTGAAAGTGTGATTAAATACACTTTACATCATTAAAATAGGTTCCACATAGCCTAGAAAGGCACAACATCCAATGTGAATGTGTAAAACACATTACAACACTAGATTAAAGTCAAGTTTAATTTTACAAGCCTTGTGAGGATACATTTTATATTGTTAAATCAAGGGAAAATAGGTTTATTAAGACTAGAGAGGTGTGAAATTATTTTATAGCACTTTACAACACCTTTACTAGACATTGTTAATGTTGGACCCAAGGAATACTAAGAGGGGGGGTGAATCAGTGTTCAACAAATTAGATTTCAATTCAGATCTTAAACCATTTTTAGCACATAAATAGAAAAAAAGATGCAAACACATGAACAAGATGATCAAAACACCATAACTCCAATATTTTTTACATGGAAACCTTGTTAGGGGAAAAATCATGATGGAGATTAATCCACAATTTATACTCTGTTAAAAGTATGAATAAAAGGGAATGCACTTGCATTCAAGCACACTACCTAGAGCTCACTGCTCAAAATAAAGAAGGATCACTACCTTACAAAATGTTTGTGATTACAAAAAAACTTGAACTGAGAAGATATCATCTACAAATGCTTGGATTCAGTTTTGGTGAAGCACATAAAACAGATTTTGAACTTGTCTAATCCTGCAACTCGCTCTACTCTGCTCTACCTTAATTCACAATAATCTTCTTCTACTCAAGCAAAATTTACTCAACTAATCTTCTGATGTTCACTCATACATTTTTTCTTCTCTTTTCACACATTCACACCTTCTCACCACTTTTTCCTCTTTTAAAAATGAATTACCGATCTCATATATATATCCACTAGCAAATATTTTATTCACTTAAGTTGGCTTTAACAAAACATGAAATATTCTCCAACAGTCAACTCAAATCATGAGAAATCTTTAATGTGCACCCACACAAGCCAGCTAAGACATAGTTCTAGGACCCAAAACAATATTCTCAGACTTAGAAACAATTAAACAACTACTCTTTATACATCTGCAACATGCTACATTCATTTAGTCAGCCACAATGAGCAAATAAATAGAAAATCATTCTACTAAATCTCCTAACTCATACACCAATTGTTGCAACACCACAAAAATTCCCAATAAGGTAACATACATACTTAACAAAATTTCATGGGGATCCACAACACAAAATTATGATTCGATGAAGCATACAGATTGACTAACTAACTGGATACCCTATTCTTCATGCTTTATGCCAATAACACACTATGTTCTACATTTCCTGCCAATATAAGTAGATCCTGATCTATGGACCAAGACAATGACTTCAATTGCCATCAATGACAACACTAGAAGTCATAGACAATCTCCCAGATCCATATGTTAATAATTTCCCCCTTTGTCATTGATGGCAACACTTAGTGAAAAATGACTAAGTGACTAAGTGTCGGAGCCAAAACTCAAAATTTCAAAACACAAAAAAACACTGCTCCCCCTTATAATTTCAAGACATTTTTCATTGCTATCCTCCCCCTTTGACATCAATGAAAAAACTTTACTTCTTAATCTCCTTTTCCTAAAAGTTACACTACACTCTCTCACCCTTTTCTGATGCAAAAATTGATCAAAATTTGAGAAATTACAATTGTTGCAGAAATTAGAAGATTATTTTATACTTATCCTTTATCTCTAGAAGAAATTTCTTCCAATAATCTACTATAATCCCAATAATTATTAACAAAATGTTGTTTTCTGATGTCTAGTTGATGATCTAGATAAGGGATTCTGGAACTATAATCACTTCTTCCAACTTCTCTCCTTTCTTCAGAATCTCAATTTGTTGCTCCATTCTGCATTCAGTTAGATCCTTCACTTTCCAAAAAGTGTCCATAAGATTTTTTCTGGAAAATTGAACCTTTGCATGCTCAATGTGCAACTCAAGAATCTTTTTCTTGACTACTCCATCTTGGTCCTGAAACATATTGTAATCCTGACCAATTCTAATCAACTCACTCTCAATTTGGTCTAGCTTGTCCTTGTATTTACCAACCACATGAGGCAACCAAAGAAAATAATTATAGACCTTATTTGTTGAGTCAATGCATTTCCTTAACACTTTCATTTTCTTTTTTAGTTTGGCAAGAGATAACCTAAACTACTCATTTAGATGTAGAATTACTTCTTCCTCTTTCCCATCCTGAGGCATATAGGCCATAACCTCCCTAATACATTCAATCAATTATTCTGAAAGCATATTCTGCAAACTTTCCAATTTAATGTTGTTGTGCACAAAGTATCTGCCTAGAGTGTTCTCAAATAAAAATTTTCATATGATGGTCCATTTAACCATATGTCAACAATCTTTTCATTCCATCTTCCTCCTAAATAATTTGAAGTATCTTTGTTTTGAATAAAGTACCTTCTTCATCGCTTTCTTCTTCTATCATCACATCTAGTTCAACTAATTCTAGTTCATCTCTTGGAGTGTAATCATCAGAATCTTCATCTGGTATATCCACAACTACTTTCTCTTTTCCTTTTTCTTTAGTTCTTGGAGACTTGTGTGCTGGATGAATGTCATTTGCAAACTCTAGAGCCATTTTTTACTTCTTCTCCACCTTAGTGGAAGAGGACCCAACTTCAACTACTCTTACCAGAAGAGAGATTCCAACTATTCCAAACTTTCCCAACAACTCTCTACAAAAAATTTTCATGAACTTGCTCACAATTTTCCAAATTATTGAAATGTTTAAAAATTTTCTTACAAATAGGTTCATTTTCCTTCCATACCACATTATCATTTTGAGGCAATCAATTCATAAAATAGATCATAATGCATATAAATAGGGTACCAAAATTGAAGGGGTAATCTTCATCCTTCATCAATTGCACATTTTCCATCAATTGATCCTTCAACAATCCACATAGATCAAAGTCTTCATCTTTCATTATCATTTTGTGTGAAATGTAAATTGTGCCTATTGAGATTGATCCTTCCCTATTTTTGAAGAAAATTTTAAATGAAATTCCATGTGCAATGTACCTCATTATTGGATATTTGATTGTTGAAATTAATAGAGATCTTTGATCTCCTTTTACTCTAGTTAGGCTTTTGACCACTTGATTTTGAATCAACTTCTTTTTCAGAACATCTCCAATATTGCATAATCTTGTTAGATTTATGATCACCTCTTTTGAAATTTGATAGGGTTTATCTAGAGTAAGGATATCATCATCCAATCTATTCAATATAAATCTAACCACTTCTACGTTGATGAAATAAGGAAACTCATTCAAGATGTCCAAATTCTTATGTTTTGCACCTTCAAGCCACTTCAATTCACTAGCTAGAAACAAATTTCTTACATCCCTAATCTTACTAATACTATATTCATCCAAACTCACTATTCCTTTCATTTGATTTAGTTTACTTTCCGTACTAAACAAGGTTTTCAACTGAGCACAAAATTTTGAAATTCTACAAGCAACTGAAATACCTGAAGAATTCATTGTTGAATTTTCTTTACTCTGAAATTTCATTGTAAAGGCTCTCCTTCTATTCTTATTCAATGCAAGGTGACAAATGAGGGTTCCAAATACCCTTTTATGTCTTTGCGCACCTAACCTTTTTAGCTGCATTAAATACTTTTCCTTAGGAGTTCCAGTAACTCTGCTTTGTCAAACAATAAAAGAAAAATTTGTCTGCAGACCTTCTACTTCTTATGTTCCTACATAAGTGATCACTGATGCATTTGCACAATTTTCTACATTTCGGTGCCAAATACTGATAGGGGGCCAAATTAACGATTTTCCTTTAAAAAAGCCCCCTAGGCCAATGGCTTGAGATCAATTTCTGGAATAATTGCTGGAGGGATTATTCGAGGAAGCTTCTGGTATGGGTTTATTTCCTTTATCAAATCCACTCTTATTTACCCACATTTCTTCATTTGATCTCTTATCTTTTCCATAATCACTTTTCCTTTTCCTTTGTCATCTTTTTGCGAAATTATTCCTCTGTATATCACAACTCTTTTGTCCATATTTATGTTCTTGTTGAATCTTGTAATGTGACCAAATCCGTTGCAACTATAACACACCATATTTATTTGTCTAGACCACTCATTCCACTAATCTCCTCCTAATCTGCATTGATTAGCAACATGCCCAAATCTTCCACAAGTATGGAATTTAACATTTCTCAAACTGACAAACATACTTCTACATTCAATAGACTTGTGACCAAGCTTTTTGCAACTGAAACATTGACCGGGAAATGATGGACTACTTGAATTTATTTTACTTCTACACTAAGAATCCATATGACCAAATTTATTACAAGCAAAGTAGTAACCATTAAACTTTTAAGCATTGGGTTGTCTTACCAGATACCTTATGCCTTTGTTCATCTAATTTCTTTGTCTAGAATCCTTATGTTCAGATCTAGAGCTTTCTTCCTTTTCATATCCAAGACCTCGCTTATCATTTTCATCCTTCTATCCTTTATTCATCTCATCAAGCTTAGCAGAATTGATCCTAAACTTCTCCTTTTACTCATTTATAATAGTGAGTTCATCACTAAGAATAACTAGTCATCTTTCAAGTTCTTGTTCATTGTTTCTAGATTGTTGCAATTCAATCTCTAGTTGAATGAATCCATTATTTACTTTGTTGCATTCTTCAAATTTTTATTTTAAGGACTAAGCCAAATTCTCCTCATTCTTCTTCCTTTCTTCAATCTCCTTAGTTAGCTTTATTATCACATATTCCATTTCAAGCTTTAGAGTAGCATTATTTCTAGCAAGTTTTTCACATTCTTCAATTATCTCTTTTAGGGTCTAATTCAAGTGAACATCTTCCAAGTTATTATTTTCTTTCTACTTCAATTGATCACAAAGTTCCTTCCTCTTTTCTCTTGATTCGTTGATTTTACCCTTCAATGATTGAATGAATTTCTCAGCATTGACAAGATTTTTTTTTTAATTCCATGATTTCTGCTTTAGACTTATCAAGATCACCCAGTGCCACCATAAGCTACTACTGAAGACCACCAGAGTCCATTGTATTCCAAGATCCACCTCAAGATATTAAACTTCTATAGAGTAACTATGCTTTAATACCAATTTTTGGACTCAAGGAACATTGAGAGGGGGGGTGAATCAGTGTTTAGCAAATTAGACTTTCAATTCAGATCTTAAACCATTTTTAGCACATAAACAAAAATAAAGATGCAAACACATGAACAAGATGATCAAAACACCATAACACCAATATTTTTATGTGGAAATCTTATTAGGGGAAAAACCACGGTGGAGATTAATCCACAATTTATACTCTGTTAAAAGTATGAATAAAAGGGAATGCACTTTCATTCAGGCACACTACCTAGAGCTCAATACCTTACAAAATGTTTGTGATTACAAAAAAAAATTGAACTAAGAAGATAGCATCTACAAATTTCTGGATTCAGTTTCAATGAAGCAGATAAAATAGATTCTAAACCTTCTATCTGATCCTACAACTCACTCTGCTTTGCTCTACCTTAATTCACAATAATCTTCTTATGCTCAAGAAAAATTTACTCAACTGATCTTCTGATGTTCACTCATACATCTGTTCTACTCTTTTCACACATTCACACCTTCTCACCACTTCTTCCTCTTTTTTAAAAAATAACTACCAATATCATATATATCCACTAGCAAAGATTTTAATTACTTAATTCAACTTCAACAAAACATGAAATATTCTCCAACAATCAGCTCAAATCATGAGCAATATTTAATTTGCACCCACACAAGTCAGCTAAGACATAGTTGGGACCCAAAAAAATATTCTCAAACTTAGAAACAATTAAACAACTACTCCTTAGACATCTATGACATGCTACATTCATTTGGTCGGCCACAATGAGCAAATAAACAGAAAATCATTCTACCGGATCTCCTAACTTGTACACCAATTGTTGCAACACCACAAAACTTACCAATAAGGTAAAATACATGTTTAAAAAACTTTCCTGGGGATACAAAACAAAAAATGATGATCTAGTGAAGCATGCATATTGACTAACTGATCGGATACCCTATTCTTCATGCTTTTTATGGTACCACATTGTCTTCTACATTTCTTGCTGGTATAAGTAGATCCTGATCTGCAAACCAAGATAATGACTTTAGTTGCCCTTAATGACAACACTAGAAGCCATGAACAATCTTTGCAAGCTATATTCCAGCAGTTAAATGCATTTTATTTAGTTTGCAAGGGTCCAAGACCTAGTGTGGATGTGTAAAACACCTCACAACACCAAATCAAGGCCTTATTAAGTCCAATTTATCATCAATTAATCCCAAATCAAGCAAGGAAAAAGGAATTTTTTTTGTTTCCACAATAAATATCATTTTTTTTATTACCCCATACGAATCACAATGAGTTAGAAAAACTAGGTAAATGATGCATATTTGAAATAACCACCATTAGTTTTAATCCTAAATATGTAGCCTCAATTAACACATCAAGTGTACTTGCATGATAAGATTACATCAAGGACAAGATATTAAAACCAAAGTGAATATAAATCAAGCAAAGAATATCCCTCTTGTGATCAAATAATATATATCCAACAATAATCTTTGATTTTAGAATTATAAGGTTAATAAAAGATTTACAGCTATACTAAATATAATCAAATCATTAAATAAGAAACACTTAAATTAATCAATTAACATCCAATAATATTAATCAATTAATCTCTTATAACTATGAAGGCATAACAAAGGGTAGGTGGGGAGAAAGATTAAGAGATCAAAGTGAAAAAAAAATGGATGAAAGGGTAAAAATAGAAGTTCAAAGAGGGTTGAGTTATGGGATTGAAAATATAAGTTTAGGGTAAAATAGTGTGGTTTTTCAATTAAATTGGGGGATAAAACTTAAACTAGGAATTTAAGGATTTTAAAAAGGAGAGAGAACAACTAGGAGAGGGAAAGGATAATAAAATTAAAAACCAAAGGGATTTTTATTTTTTTTAGAAAAAGTGGATGTGATTGATGTTATGAGAGTGTGAGAAGGATTTGATAAGTGGGTTAGGATTTTTAAAATAAAATGGAAGCTAAAGCTAAGGAAAGAATCTTTAAGGATAAAAAGGGGAAAGAAGCAACAAAAATGGCATTTAAGTTTTACAAATATACTTAAAAAAAGGTTGACTAATGTAATTGTTAAATGAAAAGGTTTTAAAAATGAATAAAATAAATCTAAAAGGAATATGACAAAAAAACTAAAGAGAAGTTCTCTATAGATCAAAGGATGACAATTTAGAGAGATGATGAGTAAGAAAGACAAAAAAAATAGAAAGAATAATGATGGGAAATAGATGGATACTAATAATGGGAGGTGCATAAGGCTTTAGGAAGACTATAGGGAAATTGGAGGGATTTTTTTGGTAAAACCAAAAAGAAACCACTCTTAGTGTAAAATCATGAAAAATGCTATATAGAATTAAGATATATCTTGTAAATTTTCATATAGATCATATGGAAATTCTTGTAAAATTGCATGTGAAGTATAATTTATTGTAAAATTATATAAAATAATAGCATTCAATTACTCTTTCAAAAAATGTTGTTGAACCAAATTTCTCAATTGAGAAATTATTATCTACTATATAGAGATAAGGAAATTGAAGTCCATTTTAGAAAATTTCGGGAGAAATTTAGGAAGGGAAACTATCTTACTTTGAGATATCTTAACTTAAGTATATCCTATCAAAAAAAAATAGTATAATTGGATAAAGTGATCCTATCAACTAGTAATCACTCCTCATTAAGGATTTAATCTTAAGCCTAAGGAGATCTATTTTTCAATGAAAGATCAAGGGTAAAGGGTTCCATCTAAACATGGTATTTTATAATCAAGATTAGTTTTATGATACATGTTTTAATAGAAAATATATTGTGAGAAAAAACCTAATAATTCAAACATGAGCCATCAATAGAATAAATTTACAAATTTGGTATACATATTTACAAATTGACATGATTTTATAAATTTTTTTCATTTACAATCAATCCAAGGAACCATATGGGTTTTCTCTACTCTTTATTGTGTCAAGTATTGCCTCATGGTCAAACTCACAAACCTTTCACAATTTCTTGTTTAATGCTCTACCCCCATATATGAGCAAATTTGCATTTGATGCCACAACAAGGTTTGAGTAATCAAGAATCTTCTGATGCATGTTAAAGTTTTGAAATAGCCAAGCATTAGGCTTCTTAATTGGGTACCTTCTAATTATTTAAATATTTGAAATAGATTGAATAGCCAAAGAAACTTTTTAAGAGAAAATAAAAGTTACACAAATTGGAAAAACATAAGAATGCAAACTAGGAATCTAAGATATTATACAATGTTGATGTGATAATATTACATTAAGTGCTACCAAGCTAAAAAGATACAATTCAAAAATGCATAAAATATTAATGTGTGAAGATGAAAATACAAGCTAGGTAGTGAGTTTATATAGAACTAAGGAGAGGTTGTAGATGGAAAATCTAACCAATAGGAATCAACCACAAAAAGTGTAAAGTGGTTCCACCCTTTAAGGAAGGGGACAACACATCACTTATCTCCTAGTAATAAACTCACTATATTATCCTAAGAAAGCTTAATAAAAGTGTAGGAAAAAACTAGGACTAAGGGAAAATAAATTAACCCACTAAGAAAATAAAAAACTACACCAGCACCCCCCTTTAAACACAACTTAGGATGATGTAAAACCATGTTAGGTACCCATGTACATATCAAATTCCACCCAAATAAGAAGAATCCCACCCACAAATAGAGAGAGAAAACCCCCAAAAATAGAGAGAGAAGTAGAAGGAATAAGTAGAACCCCCAAGAAAATCTCACAAATGAAGGAACTTTCTCTTAGGGAAGGGTTTGGTGAAGATGTCTATAGTTTTATTTGATGTTGGAAAGTACTATAGATCAACAATCTCACTATGAATCATCTCTCAAATGTAGTGAATATGGATATAAATGTGCTTGGTCCATTGATGATGGACCGGATTGTGAGAGATTTGAATTGCACTTTAGTTGTCACAATAGATGACTGTGAGATTCTAGAAAGGAATTCCAAACTCAATGAGAGTGGTTTGAAACTAGATGGACTTAGTAGTAGCTTTAATTGATCCTCAATACTCAACCTCTGTAGATGAAAGAGAAATAGTAGACTACTTATTGCTTGACCAAAAAATTGGACCAAAACCAAGGGAAAAGCAATGCCTTGAAGTAGACTTATGATCCTAAGAATCGCTAGCCCAATTTGAATATGTGTGTCCCACCAATTCAAAATCCATGCTCATTGCATAATGAATCCTATAATTGTGAGTATCCTTGATGTAGTGAATAATCCACTTAGTTGCTTTCTAGTGTCGCTCATGTGGATCCTCCATGAATCAAGAGACCATGCCTATTGCATATGAAATGATGGTCCTTGTATGAGTTAGATATATGAGACTACCAACAAGTTTTCGATACAAATTTCCATCAACCAAGGGTGAAAAACACTTAGCCTCAAGTTTGGCCCTTGACAAGAATGGAGTCAACACAGGCTTACAATCAGCTATGTGAAATCTTTGGATCATGTCAAGCATGTACATATACTATGAAAGTGTGATACATAAAGAAGATTGGGTGATCTCAATCTCTAAGAATTAGTTCAACAAGCCCAATTATGACATCAAAAATTTATCATGAAGGGTGGTTTTCACTCCTTGAATTGTGGATGAGTGACTCCCTATGATTAAAAAAAGTCATTGACAGAGAGAACCAAGAAGGTGTGATTATCATCCTACTATAATATGTAGACATTAGGATCAAAATGATGTCAAGTGAGCTCCACTTTTAGAAGGAAGGATTCCATCTTGGTGTACCAAGCCTGAGAGGCCTATTTGAGGCAATAAAGAGAATTTTGAAGATTACACACAAGTGAAGAATCCTAAATGAACCCTTGTGGCTACTCCATATATATATATCCTCCTAAAGATCACCATGAAGGAAAAAAACTCTTCACACCCATCTAATGAACATCCAATTTATTTGTTGCAACTATGGCAAGAACAAGTCAGATGGAATTGATTTTGGATGCTAGTGAAAAAGTCTCAGACTACTCAATTCCTAGAAATTTAGAGAATCCTTTGGCAACCAAGTGAGCCTTATGCTTTTCAACTAACCCATCTTCTACATATTTTGTTTGATAGACCCACTTGTGTTGAAAAATTTTCCTTCCCTTAGGAGGTGGGACAATATCCCAAGTGTGGTCCTCTCCAAGGAACTGAACTCTTTCTACATGGTTGCATCCCACTCGGGGACACCATAAACTTCCCCAAAAAAATTTGGATCAGAAGTTGAAGCAAGGAAGACATGTGGAGAATCTTGTCAAAACTATGATTTTGTTCTTTTGTTATCTAAAGGATCCCCTACCGAATCACTTGCTAATTGCAAAGTCTGATGAGCCCAAAGAGGCCCTATGACTAGAGGAGGAGAATCATCTTCCTCTAAAGATGAACTATGTGCATCCTCATGATCACTATCATCATTTGAATTGGAGGAATAAGAATCCTCATCATCATCTAAATTATTATGAACCTTTGAAGAACTATCATCATGATACAAGGACTCCAAACTAATGGTGGTAGGAGAAGTGTTGAAACAAGGACCAAAATTACCTCTCCTTAAATTAAACACACCTCTCAATTAAAAACTCATGTTTATGGTAGGATGAAGAATCCTATAGCCCTTGACATCATTTGGGTAACCAAAAAATATGCAAGGCTTGCTTTGTAGATCAATAGCCTTGTATTTCTCTATTGGAATGTGAGCCCATGCATTAGAGACAAACACTTGAAAGTGCTTAACTAATCATTTCTAATCGGTCCAATCTTGAAAAGGAGTTACCCCCTTCACAACTTTGTGTAGAATGTGATTCTAGATATAACATGTATAGTTAATGGCTTCTTCCTAGAAAGGTGGTGCCAAATACTTGAAGTGAATCACACAATTATCCATCTCTTTCAAGGACTGATTCTTCCATTTTGCAACTCCATTCTATTGAGGACTATAGGGGACTATATGTTACAAATATATACCTCTGAATGCACAAAATTGTGGTTGAAATATTCCCCCCATTATCTATATGCAGAACTTTGATAGATTTTCTAGATTGTTTCTTTGCAAAAGCCTTATACTTGAAGAATGAATGAAATAATTTAGACTTCTACTTGAGAAAGTACATAGTGGTGTACCTAGATAAATCATCAATGAATGTCAAAACATATCGATCTCTACTAAAAGGTGGTTGTGGAAATGGCCTTGCCAAATCACTATATACGAACTCCAAAAGATGTGAGGCACTCCAAGCTTTTCCTTTATCAAACTTCTCTTTAGGATGCTTGCAAAGAATGCAACCATGACAAACACCTCTAGAAAAGTGAACTATAGGAAATCCTATATCCATGGCTTGTTTACTAAGCTACTATAAGTAGCAGTAGTTCAAGTGGAAAAACCATTGATGCCAAAAATTACTCAAATCATCTAAATGAGTGAGTAGAACAAACAAACAAGGATCAAGAATAAAGTGAGAGAATAAATAAAGCCAAAATTGATAATCTACTATCCCAAATACAACTATATAATCATTCAACATCTCACGAATTGCCACCAAATCAAGAGTAAACTCAACTCTCTTGCCTATACCTATGTGAGTGATTTGATAGATAGATGAGAAATTAGTTGATAATGAGGGCACACAAAGAACATCCTAAAATGTTTCACCCTACAATATCAAAATACCCTCTCCCACACACCTCAAGTGGAGTGTCGTCACTCATCAAAATAGAAGGTATAATACATGGCTCCATAGATTCAAGTTCATCCTTAGTTGAAACCATGTGGTGTGAAGCACCAAAATCAAGAACCCATGTAGATGGTGGATCAGCAACTAGTACAAGGTCCTTTCCCTTTTTTATTTTCTTTGTCCTTTTGAGAACCCTCTCCTAAACTATATTTGATGGAATCAATAACACTGAGATTATTCTTCTCAAGAATGTGTGCCAAATGATCAACTTGTTTCTTCAAAAATTTGTGCTCATCATGACTAGGTTTCTTACAATAGGAACATTTGACCCTCTCTTTCTTAGGCTTGTCATCTTTTGAAGATGAGGTATCAAATTAGTTTCTTTTAGATTAGCTAATTTTTTACTCTTCTTCTCTTTTCTATTCTTTTGTTTCTTATCATTATTACTATATTTTCCTCTTTATTCATTTGTGCCAAGGTTGGCAGCCAATGCATGAGACTTATAAGACTTAAGAGTTCCCAATTCAATTAGCTTATCCTACTCCTGTGTGAGAGAAGTAGCAAATACATACAAATATGACATCTTGAAATGATACCCAAGTTCATCCTTGGTATTATAGAAGGTAAAAAAAAACACTAAATATTCAAAACTTAGCTCTGAGATAATACTTAGACTCAATTGTTCATCTTTATTATCAATTCCACATTGTTGTAGTTGTAGCCTTAGTGATTTCATTTTGGTGAATAAATTTTGAATTATATTAAAGTTGCTTGGATTTAAACTGATTAGTTCATTCTCCAATATATGAACCCTCAGAGAATATTGTGTGCCAAAAATAGATTATAGCTTTTTCCATATTTCATTTGGAGTATTCAAAGATTAAATATGAGAGAGAATCATGAGATACATACACACACAATTCTCCATATGCTTTATCACATTTGTTAAACCACTCAAAATTTTCTTCATCTTTATCTGGTTCATTTTCTAGTCTTATTACTACTCTATGCAAACCAATTCTTTTTAAGTGAATATCCATTTTTGAATTCTAGTGAAAATAGTTGTATGCAATTGGAATAGGAACTGTTGTTCATGCATGATGAAGAAATGAAAAGGGAAATGAGGAAAGAAAGTGAACACAAGAATTCCAAGAACACACCCACCCTTTTCATTATTATCAAAGATCAATCCCAAAATATTATAAGGTTGGAAATTTATAATTTTGTGTGTTTACAAAGCATTTTCCAAGATATAATGCTCAATAGGCTACAAAATGGCCAAAATTACAAATTTTGATACAAAATAAATCTGAGACAAAATCTAGAAAAAATATCCTTATGGCTATGTAGTGCACTCCAAGGCCTTTCCAATGCCTACTTGTTTCCAAAAATGGAGCATCGAGGTGAAAGTTATGGCCTTTTGAAGAAATTTGCACCAAACAACTTCAACCTACAATATGTGGTAGGAAATGAACAAATTTATTTTCAATACCTCAATGGATGGAAAGTGTTTTTCATCATATTTCCAATAATATCTTGTTTGTATAAAACAAACAAAGTGGTGAAAAGTTATGATATTTTTTTTTAAAAATGGTTAAATTTAGCCTATAGTGATGGCCCTCCCAACAAACAAAAAATTTACTAAAAATAAAAGTCTCCCAAAATAGAAAATTTTATATGAGAATAGGGGTTTTTGTTCCTTTTGAATGCAATGGAAATGTCCATTTGGACCAAAAGTGCTTCAATAAAAAGATGTTATCCTAATATGAGCTTCAAACCCTTGTTTACAACTATGTCAAATAATCTCCAATTTGGATGAAATAAAAGTTGGAATCTTGACTTTCTTGAGCCTTTCAACACATTGGAATAGCCAAAAATTATGCTAGAGTATAACCAAAAATGTTGCAATCACCTAAATCTCAAAAAACACATATGCAATATGAAGAGGTTATTCGATATTTGCAAATCCTTTCTAATTCTCTAGATCTTTAAAAATGCAAGAGAAGAACATATGAGAATTTAGAATATCTTTACAAGAAACTAAATCTCTCAATCAAGAATCTATAAACTTAGATTTCTCAAAATAAAAGCTCTAATACCATGTTCGAAATTTGAAATAGATTGATAACCCAAGAAACTTCTTATCAGAAAATCAAAGTTACATAAACTATAAAAACATTAGAATTCAAACCAAGACTCTGAGAGATTATGCAATGTCAATGTGATAATATGCATGAAGATCCAAATACAAGCTAGTTAGTGAGTTTATATAGAACTAAGGAGAGGATGTAGGTGGAAAATCCAATCAATAGGAATCAACCACAAAAAGTGGAGGATGCCACCAAAAGTGAAAAGTGATTCTACCCTTTAAGAAAGGGGACAACACATCACTTAGCTCCTTGTAACAAACTCACTATATTATCCTAAGCAAACTTAATAAAAGTGTAAGGAAAACCTAGGACTAAGGGAAAATAAATTAACTCACTAGGAAAATAAAAACCTACACCAACATGTTCTAGTAACAATAATTTTTCCTATCAGATACTCAATGTTTTCTCTATGTATAATAGAGTCCTCCAATTTATTTTTCTCCTCAACACAATGATAGAAGAAATATTGTGTTCCCTCTTTATTGTCCTCATCTGCAATAACTACATAAGCATGCCCTGTGTTGGTATGTGGTGACTAATGGGAGTTGTAGTGGAACATTATTCATGAGATTGTTACAATATGTTTTACACTAGATAATAAAATAATTGGATGGTTGTGGATTTGTGGATGTAGCCCATATTGGGTGAACCACGTTAAATTCTCAGTGTTGTCTTGTTGCTACTATAATTTTTCTATGTTTTACTTCTCTATTTTATTTATCAAATTTGCATTTAACTATTAGATATTTTCCTTCTTACCCTAACACCCTGCATTGATATGTGCATCAAATTAGTTGAATTTAGTCAAAATTATAAGAAAACTACATTTAGTAAGATAAAATTTGGAATTTCTTAAACTATGCAAGAAGATATATTACTTGTTTGTACTAGATTTGATATGTGATCAAAGTAAACCAATGATTCCATCTCTATGATTTTTAGTTTTGTTGAGATTTGATACATCTCAAGATAGCTTAGAATTCTTAAGCACCATTCATCAACCCACTCCTCTAAATCACACTCATTCTAAGATTGATCTATAAATGAAGAACAAAAGTATACCATCTTCTACATATTAATACTACATGAACCTGCATTTGAGATTCTAAAAGAGTATAGCTCACTTGATCCTATTGTTGATGGGGAAAATTAGGTTTGAAAGCTCAAAGCATGCACAATAAACACCAAACTATTAGTAATAATTTTAAAATTCCCAATCAAGTAATATAAAAAAATGAGCATAAAATATTAAATAAAACACATAAAACTCATATTATACCTCTTATGCCATCATTGGGTCACTTTTATTTCCCTTCTCTTTTATTTTAAAAGTATCAAGTTTTGCTCTTAGATTTTGAGAGTGTACAATTTAAATACTTAAGACAACAATGGTGGCAAAGATTCAAATATGGTGGTTAGAGAAATAAAGGGCTCAGAGAACAAATTTATAGACAAAGCAATGGTGAAATGAACAAATGAGATCAAAAGAAGAATGAAGGGTTAAGATCAAATGAGACAAATTTCATGGAAAATTTTCTGATTCTCAAATTTGAAATTAGTGCCACGTGATTGGAGAAATTTGTGGAATGGAAGCTTAATTAATGGGTGGGAGAAGATTAGAAAAATTAATGGCAATTTAAAAGAGGTCATATTTCAAAATTAGTGGGAAATGGAAGAGTTCAAAATTTTGAAATCATGGAGGTTTGTAAGAGTTTATTTTTAAAAATTAAAAATAAATGAAAAATAATTTATTTTTCAAATCATGGATAATTTTTTTTTTTAAAAAAAACAAAGGGGTAAAATTTTTATTGAAACTCAAAGAACATCATTACAAAGAAGGCAAGAGACCAAAGTCCCCAGGAAAATCCAAACCACCAAGCAGGAAAAGACAATCAACACCATCAGCCATCACTTTTCCCCTCCCTGTCCTCAGCAAGAATTCTCTCAAAATCAGGACGAAGTGCCGGAGAAACCATTTCCCACTCCTCAATTCTCCATCCCTCAGCATACTCTGACGCCCATTTCGCCAAGCAATCAGCAGCCCTATTCCACTCCCTTGGAATATGGACGAAAGTCACCATCTCCATTAAAGAACTAACCCGCAAAATCTGTTGCACCACCCCAGCCAGCTGCCAACTGACATCCTCCACTTTCTGCTTAATAAGTAAATTGACCAACACCTGGGAATCAGATTCACAAACAACCCTTCTCCATCCCAACTCATAGGCTTTCTCAAAAGCACAAAGAATTGCCAACCCTTCCATGTAGTTGACAGTATGCACACCCTCATAAACTGAAAAAAGGAAAACCATCGAACCCGAATAGTCCCTACCAATCCCCCCAATACCAGCCGGCCCCGGATTGCCTCTGGAGGAACCATCAGTATTGATTTTTAGAACCCCAATTGGGGGAGGCTGCCAAAATCCAGACCTTTGAACTCTCTGCTTCGAATGCTTACCACGCTTAACACATGCCGAGGCCGAGGACGGCCCCTGAATCCCCAATCTCTCCGCCACTTCAGCATCCCTTTTCCCCAAGGGGAATTCTAACTCACACTTAGCCACCACCGTCTCCTGAACCATGCCCAAAATTCTCTGCCAAATTTGTTGCACCAACTTCTTTTCTCCCCGAAATATTCGCCGATTCCTCTCCAACCAAATCTGCCACAATATGAAGATAGGGCCCACCGACCACACCACCTGTAAAAAGGAAGCCATAGAAGGAGGCCTACCCAACCTCTGCCAAAACTCAATCAACGAGGAAGCATGAACACAGGGACTACTCCAAACCCCCCACCAGAAGTGCCAAATCTGGAGGGAGAAAGGGCAGCGAAAAAATAGATGAGTCGAGTCCTCCTCGTTAGCCCCACACAAAACACATACCGAGGGACCCTGAAAGCCACGCTTCTGAATATTATCCCAGGTCAAGCACTTATTCCAAGCCAACATCCATACAAAACAATTACATTTTGGCCAGGAAGACTTGTTCCAGATCTTCTTCCACCACTGGATTTCATCCCCCTCCACCCTATGGGATAATAGCTCCTGGTAACCAGAAGCAACAGTGTAATCCCCATTAGGATTGGGAGACCAGGCAAGCACATCATCATACTGGAGAGAGCTGCAACGCCTCCTGGAAAGGATACTATGCAACTCACTACATTCTTCTGGCAAACCAACATCAGGCCATTCATCTGGAGACTTCCATCCTGCCACCTCCAACTGACCTCGAGAGGAAAATGACTTAAAGTCACTCACCCGTGTCCACCCAATCTCGCAAAATCTCTGACAAAGGTTTACCAAGTGAGGAAACTGAGAAATGATGGGGGGATATCCATCCCATGAGTCAGACCAAAAATGAACCTCGGTCCCCTTTTTACAAATCCAAAATAAACCATCCTTAATGAGAGTAGCCCCTTTCTTAAGAGTGCTCCAGATCACAGAGCCCTTCCCCAGAAGGGGGTAACGAGGCATTTCCAACTGAGGGATTCCCTGAAGATACTTCTGAGAGAGAATCTTGGCCCAACTCTTATCCTGCTCCTTACACCACCTCCAGTACAGTTTCGCAGCCAAAGCCACGCCAACCAAAGCCATCTGCCGCAGACCCAGGCCACCATATTGCTTTGGGCTACACACCACCTCCCATCTGACCAAACTCCATTTGGAAGACTCCAAGCTACCCGCCCATAAGAATTGTCGTGTCACATAATCCAAATCCTTAACAAAACCCAAAGGGGCCACCTGAAGCATGCATCTGTAAATGGGAAAAGCCTGAACCACAGACTTGATAAGCTGAACCCGACCAGCAAAGGATAGCCACCGATGTGTCCAGTGATTAACCTTCGCCCTAAACTTATCTAAAATGCTCTGCCATGATGCCCGAGGCAATCTACCCACCGAAATAGGGAAGCCAAGATAGGTCAGAGGAAGTGTCCCAATCTGAAATCTCAAAGTTTGAGCAATCCTTCTCTGAATGGGGTACGAAGTGTTGAAGAAGAAAATAGAAGACTTGTCCTCATTTATTTGTTGACCTGAGGCAACCAAGTAGACATCCAATGCCCTACGCAAATTAGAAGCCTCTCGCATTGTAGCCATACCCATCAGAGCGGTATCATCCACAAATTGTAGATGAGACTGCGGAGGTAGATTGCCTCCCCACTGCCAACCCTGGATACTACCCACCTCCACATTCCTTCTAAGCAACCTCCCCAATCCTTCAGCAAGGAGGATAAACAAGTATGGAGAGAGAGGGTCCCCCTGACGAAGGCCCCTTGAAGCACCAAATAGCTCAGAATGATTCCCATTAATAAGCACAGAGAAAGAGACAGAGGTAACACAACTCCTAACCCATTGAATCCACTCCGCCGCAAACCCAAAAGCATCCAGAACCTTCCATAAGAAGGACCATCGAACTCTGTCATAAGCCTTCGCCATATCCAATTTGATAAACATTGCCTTTTCCTTGGAGCTGGCCATTGAATGGATGACTTCAGTTGCAATAACAATCCCGTCCAGAATCTGTCTACCTGCAACAAAGCCACTCTGTTCTTCGGAAATCAACTCCTCAAGCCCCTTTTTCAACCTGTCGGCAATTATCTTAGAGATTATTTTATAAATGACATTGCAGAGAGAAATGGGTCGAAATTGGCTTAACCTATCTGCCCCCTCACACTTGGGAATAAGCGCAAGGAAAGTAGAATTTAAGGCCCTTAGCATCTGCTTGTTCCTTTGAGATTCTTGCACAACCTCCAGGAGATCCAAATTGATAATGTCCCAAAATTCTTGAAAAAACTCGATTGGGAAGCCATCAGGCCCTGGCGCCTTCCCCTTCTGCATCTGGAAAACAATTCCTTCAAGTTCTTCCAATGTGATATCGTTCATGAGCTGTTGGTTCAGCTCCCTAGACACAAGATGCGGAATACAAGAGAGAACTTGATCCTCCTCAGGCGACCCCCCTTGCGAGTCCTCCCTAAAGAGAGAAGCAAAATATTGTCGAACCTCATTAGAAATTTCAGGGAAGGAAGACAAATATTCTCCCCCATCACTCACAAGACTAGAGATAGAATTCCCATGCCTCCGTGCTTTCACCGAATTGAAGAAAAAAGACGTATTTTTATCCCCTTCCTGCAACCAAACTATTCGAGCCTTTTGTTTCCAATATATCTCTTCCCTCAACTCCCATTCCTCCAAGGTTCTCACAGCTTGCGCTTCAGCCTGAAGAAGCTCAGGCGTCACTCCAACCTCCCTTAACCTCCTCGTGATACTATCCAATTCTCCCTGAGCCACTGCCTTTTCATGGAAGACATTCCCAAAGCACTGATAGTTCCAGCGCTTAAGCTGATACTTCACATGTTGGAGACGCTTGGAAAAAACATACATTGCTGTCCCATACACAGGTCTACCACTCCTCCACCATTCAGCCACATAATCCTTTAGAGAGGGGTCACGCAACCACATGAGCTGGAACCTAAAAGAAGGCGTACGCGGGGCACAAGGTGAATCAATGACAAGCTTGATAGGCCAATGATCGGAACCTTTCCAATCCAAGATCTCAGAGCGTGAAGACCACATCCCCCCCACCCAGTAACAAGAAACCAGAAAGCGATCCAGCCTTTCTGCAATGCAATAATCCCCAACTCGATGGTTGGTCCATGTAAACTGTCCATTACTAGGCTTGATATCAACAAGATTTAAAGAATTGATGCTATCCCTAAGCAACAAAGTAGAGGGCTCCAGCCTCCCAGAACCACCCCGCTTCTCAGCCACCTCGCAAATAGCATTGAAGTCCCCAGCCATAATCCATGGGTGGAAAGGAGCCATAGATCAGACTAACCTAATATGAGACCACAGAGCTTGCTTACCCCGGAAATCAATAGGAGCATAAATATCAGAAAAGAGAATAACCTCCCCTGTCTCAAAGCTAGAAGCAATCATAGACAGAGTTGATTTAGAAGACACCCACCAGAGAGGCCGAATTTTCTGAGGGTTCCAAAAACAGGCCACACCCCCAGAAGATCCATGAGCACCAATACACTGACACTCGCCACATCTCCATAACCTAGGTGCCAAGTCAAGCATACTCTCAACAGATAGCTTAGTCTCCTGAAGAAAGAACACATCAGGACCATGCTTCCGAACTAAATCATGAACCGCTTTTTGTCGAGGGCCGCTGTTCAAGCCCCTTACATTCCATGAAATAACAATCATTTCAAGGGGCTCGAAAAGTGGGCATCCAGAGTCCTTACTGACCCTGACTCAACCAAGTTCTCGCCTGTCAATTTGATCTTTTCCACTTCCTTCTTTCTACCTGGTTTAGCAAATTTCTCTGCTCCACCCTTCTTAATGTCTTTTTGCAAAATACCCAGTTTTGGAGGCTTAGACTTCTTAGCAGACTCCAGATCTGCACTTCGCCCAAGAGGAGAGGAACCCTCCCCCACTGCTGGAATAACAGCCAAAGACACCGAAGCCTCTAGGCCCTCTGATGGCATAGCGGCATCCGTGAGCACACCATAATCATGTTGTGGTTCCATAGAAGAACCGAGAGCAGGTCCCTCTTGAGCAAACCCCTCAGTCCCCTGCTCCAAGTTTACCAAACCTGGATTAACTTCCTGGTGACACAGGTCATCCAAAACCTCGAACCTGTTAAAAGTGCTCTCTTCTTGCCTTTCTCTGAAAGGTCTCTTTTGCCCCCTGTTCTTACTTCGAGCCTTGACAGGAACAAAACCATCATTAGCTTCCTCCGCAATAGGACCGCTACCCTTCTCCTTATCCGCCCTGGGAGGCTCCCGAGAAGGCTGAGAAGGCTGGGGATCCACCGACTTGTATCTTGGACACTTTCTTAGCAAATGGCCATATTCACGACAGAGCCTGCATCGGAAAGGAAGGGTCTCGTAGTCCAATTGCTGCACCCAAGAGTAAGAACCCGCACACATATCTATTGCATCCGGCAGAGGCCTACTTAGGTCAATTTCAACACAAATTCTTGCAAAAGTCATTACCTTTTTCCCCAGGGTCTGTGACGAAGCTCCAACTGGTTTTCCAAGCAACGAAGCCAGCAAGAGCAACACATCCTCCCGACAGCATTCCACTGGGAGGCGAGGTAAACGAACCCACACGGGGACGCGGTTTGGAAGCTCCTCTGCAGGGTTAAATCCTGCATGCCACGGCTTGATAAACAACCCCACCTTATTATAAAAATAAGGGCCTCCCTCAAACACCCTGTTACGATCGGCTATGCAGTTAAAAGTAACCATGAAGTAATTGTTAGCCAACAACATTATCTCCATTTCTCCCACCGGCTCCCACATTCTCTGAGCCCAAGTCTCCAAAAACTGGAGTGATACCCTCAACCCCAAAAATTTGCAATATAAGGAATGGTTTGAGTAGTAATCAATATCTTCAGCAATCAGATCAGGCGGAACAACAAATTTCGGTCTCACCTTGCACCGCTCTAAACAGCCATTAACCTTTGTGATCCGTGTACCAGAGGACAATCCTGCACTATCCGTCCCAGAGTCTGTAGTAAAAAGATTGTTATTAAATGTTGACATCCCATTCTTTGGGGACATCGAACAAATTGTTGCGTGAACACTCGAATCAGGGGTAACCCCAGAAACCTCTCCCTTGGAAGAAGCCATCAATCCCTACTCCAGATCATAAACCCACAGAGAGAAATAAAGGGCCGCAACCCCTGTCACTTCCACCTCCCGAACTCCGCAATACCGGCCACTCCAGCCCTCCCACACTCGCACCAGACAAAAGGGAGATTACCAACACCAGAAGGAACCTTCTACAACCCCCGGAACCCCCCTTACCACCCCGGGATCGCTCAATACCCAGCCACAGAGCCACCAGCTCGCCCGAATCCAAACTCCCATGCGCTTGAAGCCACACCCCGAAAACACCAGTCGGCACAGGCAGCAGGGAAACGCGCCAGTCAACCTCCCCAAACACTAGTACACACCAGAGATTAGTCGTCCGCCCCCAAGAACAAAAACCCCCCCCGCGCGAAAAAAAGGTCTAGGCACGGGGCCCAGGAGCAGTGCGCCCAGCACTCCATTTCCCAAATCATGGATAATTAATTAAATTCAAACAATTTAATTAATTATAGACTATACATTAGGTTAGTGTGATTAAATAAACTAAAATATTTATTTAATCAATGAGGATGTTAATAATTAAATAATAATAATTTAATCAGATGGATATGGAAGACATTAGTGTAATTAAATTAAAAAAATAGTTAATTATGTGTGTGTGTGAGAAAGAGGGTTCAATTAAATTAGGGTTAATGAAGAATCATGGTTAGATGAAGAATTAGATGAGAAATTAATTACAAAATATCATTGCAAGCTCAAGATAATTTTAAGTGTCTACATTTTGCCCCTCTTTGAGACAATGCGATTTTGAGTGTTGTCTCAAATAAAAATTAAGAAATTTTCTAATTAGGTTTGCCCCAACATGCCCCAAGAAAAAGTGAGATTATGATGCCCCCTTGAGAAATTTGACAAAAAAAATCTGAAAAATTAAGGATTTTTTTTTATAAGATGGATTAATGCATTTGGGTAGAAGAAATATTAGGTAGAAGCAAATGTTAGTAAGAAGTGAAGAATGGTTAGTTTTGTCGATATCAAATGCACAGAAGATTGAAAAAAGAGTTGTTATCTAAAAGAATAGGTTAGTGAGAAGGGAGGAATAGTTAGTAATATGATTGGATGGAGAAAGGGAAATGATGAATAAGTTATCATGATCCTTGATAAGTGCACATATATCATCATTGAGAATTTTTATGTTGCAAGGGGGTGACGTACACTAAGATATGGAAAGACCAAGGTGTGAAATGTTATCCCTTTGAATAGAAAAATACATTGTAAACAAGAGTGCCATGACTCATACTAGGAACTTAATTACCCCAGCCATATTGCCAATACAAACTAAAAACATAAATAAAAAAGAAGATGGTCATGATCCATCCTCACTCCTCTAATCGCTTCAGATATCCTCGAGTATCATGGGAACATGAAAAAATATAAATCATAGAAAAGATAAGACTCACTAGACCAAAAAAGTCAACAACCGGTTAAATCTTCTATAGAGAATGATAGTAAGAGAGTGTCTAGTTTAAGGAATGAAGCACCTTGTATAAGATTCCTGATCTAGTTTCAAGGAATGCAACAACTTGTATAAGAAAAAATACTATTTAAACAAAGATGGATGATGAAGACAGATGATAAAGACATGCAATTGATCGATTAGACATGAAGACTATTTTGATAGTTTATCTATTATCATGTGATTCGTTAAGCTCTTAGTGATTGTAGGATTGTTCTACTTGTGTTTAGTAGAACTTGTGTTAGTTTTAGCAAAGATACAATTTATTATGGAAGGTGGATAGTTGATTGTGAAAAATGGATAATGGGATGTGATAATATTTATTATGGGTTATGGATTTCTTATTATGGAAGGTATATTATAAAAAATTATGACAAATTCATGTCAAAGATACACAAGCAAGCAAGAAATTATGTACACGAATACCAAGGAAAACATGATCTTGCCCCTGTCAAGCTAAAAACTAATTGATTGATGATAGGTTGATTATTGATTGATAATTGATATATTGATAGATTTATTGATTGATTGATTGATGGATTGATAGATTGATTGATAATTGATATGGGAATTACACATCCCAAAAAATAATGAGGATGGGGAAATACATATCCCAATAATGACAATGTGACTAAAGGATCAAGGTTTGCAGCAAGGCTAGGAAAAAATAAAGGAATTCTTTGGATAATGCACTAGATTGCATAGAAAGTTTGCATGAATTAGGATTGTTGCATTTAAATTGACTAACCTTAGGAAAAGGTGGGATTATGGAGGTACGTTGGCTAAGTGTATTGGAAGCCTTGAACCAATGACAATGGAAAACCAAGCCGTGTGATAGGTATGAAAGGATAATGGATTGCTTTTTTAAAGGATAGGAGACATGATGATTAATGGGTGAAGGATTTATTATATGAACTCTAAGGACTATGTTGCATAGGAATATTTTATTTTTTTCTAAGGCATAGGTTTGGATAGTGTTATGCAAGAAATGGTATAAGATTTGATGGATAGCATATAACCAAAGAATTGACATATCAATATTTTTCTGAAACATGATTTATGTGTGTGCCCCAATCCTTATCAAGACCAAGGTAGGTTGGAAAGATGGATGGAAACAATATGGATTATATAGATTGAAATGTCATCACAAAGGCATGGTAAATGAGAAAACTTTTCCCCAAGTGTAGTGGTCCACATAGATAACTGATCTTACACATGATGCATGTTTGCTAGGTTTTCATCATGGTTCTTATCCAAAGTGCCACTGAAGTAGTTTTCACCATTGGACGACTTTTTCCTCTTTACTATTTTTATTTTTATTTTTATTTTATTTTTTTTTAGTGTCACACAAGATGCATGTTTGTTAGGTTTTCATCAAGGTGACAATTTTTTTCTTTGTTATATTTTTTTATTTTTCCCAATTTTTTTAAATTTTCTAGATGGCCTTGATGCTTTAGATGATCACTAACTATTTTGAATCCTTTGATGGTGCTCATGTTGCATACAACTGATGAATGTCATCGCGATCCTTTTTAATACTAGGGTTGGCCTTATCTGAATACACACATCATGATAGAGTTCCATGAGAGTCCTTATGATAAATGTTGCTACAAGATGTCATAGATTTATGAGGTAGAATTTTTATATTTCAAGCAATATGTTGGATTATGATGGGTGATGGTAGATTCAAATGAATTATTTGGAAGTTTGGATGTAGGGATTTTCATTTTCCAAACTTGAGATGATGGATGATGGAGTTTAGAATTTTGATTGGGATAGTCTTCGGAACCAAAACTTTTATATTCTTTGTGTTATGACTATTTTGGAGGAGGTGGAATTTTATTATATGTGGGAGACCTCTTTTCTTGGGCCTCCATATTTTGATTGACTATTGAATTTGGACTATTTTCTTTAATTGATCCATTTTTCTTTGGGATCCATTTAACTACATTTACTCACTTGAATTTTTGTTTGATTCAATGGCCTTTGACATTTGATTTTGAACTTTAGATTTGTAATATTTTTTATTTTGTTGGTTTCAAATGGAAGGCTTAAGATATTGAGAATGATGGTTTACGGTATGGATAGAAGGAGTTTTGGAAACAACCTTATGATAAGGACTACTCATAGACTAAATTTTGATGTTTGTATTGGATAAATTATCCCCCAATATCATTGAGGTATCACTAATATAATTTTATTTTTTATTGAAGAATAACCAAGACCTGGATGTCAAATATTTTCACAAAATTGAACTAGTTCTAGAAAGCCTTGCTCATGTAGGCCTGATCATCATCCTTGATACTTTATGCTCTAAAATACTATATTTGCAATGGGATATTTGTTGTTTTGGAAACAAGATGCTAACCCATCATTGTGTAGTTGGAAACCATTGATGTTTGGTATTTTCTCATCTACAAGAAAGCTTTCTTTGATAAAAGTGGATGATCTTCGTTGATAGGATATTGTAGCTTTAACCTTTGTCATGCTTATTTCTTCTTGATAATTTGGGATGTCAATTTGATCCATGGTATCTTTTGTGTCTTCTTGTTTGATTTCATATGTAGTAGATTCTTTATGTTCTTTGATTTTATCCATAGTAGCTTTTGTATGTTCTTGTTTGATGTCATCCATATCATTTATTTGATTATCTACATGTCCAAGGGAGGAAGTGTCTTATCTTTGGAAATGAAGGTGGTTGGATCTTAGATAGGATCAACTTCAAGTTTTTGATCAATGATGCTATAGAGGTCAATGAGGGAATCATCTTGGAATTCTTGAACAATGGTAAGATCTTGCTTAGGGATAGGTTCATCTTGGATCACATTCAATTAGGAATGGGATATTGATCAAAGATTGGTTTAACTTGGACATAATGATCATCTATAGAGGTTTATTAGATAGACTAAATGATAGGATCATGATTGAAGAGTGGGTTATCATGGATGTTATGAATAGGATTTTGATCAAGGCTCAAGTTAGCTTGTATATATTATGGTGATATATTGAGATATCTTGGATAACTTGATCTTGATTTATCTTGGGGTTTATTTCATCATGATTTAGGATTTCCTCTTGATACATATCAAATGGTTTAGGCACTAAATGATAGGATTTTTTGAGTGAACTCAGAATTTTAGCATGGCAATATTGGAGTTTCGATAAGATCTTTTTTTGAGATTGGTAGGTGATGGAGGGAATTATGGTGGAAGAGGGTTGGAGGGTGTAGTAATAGCAACATGATAGGGGATTTTCCAACTTTGTTTTCATGTTAGAGTGGTGCATTATTTTTTTTCTTCCTAGGAGATCATAAAAAAATACTTTTCTTGGATGAATTTGTGGATTTCCTAACTTTATTTTGAGGAAAATCCTTTGCTAGTAGTCCTTGGAGATCATTACTATATGTAATTTTATTAGATGGATTTGTAGATTAAGATTGAGTGGATGGAGATAGCTTAGGGGATGAAGGAATACAAGAGGAGGTGGAGGCCATAATAATAGGGCAACCACCAATCAACCCTGACGTGATGTACTTTAAGATCATTACATGCACAACAACCACCAAACTATTAGTATGAACTCATGTTTTGTATTGATTTTCTTTTAAGTATGATGTGTTTAATTTAATGGTTGGATTAGGCCTGTGGTACCTTGTGGCATTGATGTCACATCACTTTTCTATATTTTTGCTTGAGGAATTGGTGACATGTTATACAATGAATTAAGAATATTTTTTTTAAATGTTGGATGTGGAGGTATGGACAACTTGGTCACCTCATGAAATTTCCTTCTATTTGGTATGTTAATGCTTAGTTTTTGCAAAGGAGGATTGGTTACTAGAGATATTCTGTTAGTGAGACTTGTTTCTTTTGTTTCTTCCTTGATAAGGGGCTCTACTATATTTGAAACATCAAAACCAATGGGGAGTTTGGCCCCCTTCTATATAATTTTAATGAGGTATCTAGTAGGGTCTTCTTCCATGACTCCTTCCATTACATCTAGGATTTTAGGATATTCTTTTTTTGCTTTAAAATCTTCTAGATAGTTTTGTTCATCTTGATTAATGAATTATTCCTCCTCAATAGGAGGTAAAGTGTGTTCATACAGAGGTAAAGTGCTTGTTGTATCTTCACCTTTGGTAGTATCTGTTGTGGTTTGAAAGGAAGTGTCCGTGCTAGAATCTATTTTATTTTTCTTGATTTAGGATCTAGTTTCAAACTATGAGTTTGGAATATTTTTGGATTTTAATGTTTTATAATATTTTTTGTGTATTTTTTGGTTTTTATGATTTGTTTTGGATTTTGAAGTTTTATGACTTTTTTTGGATTTTGAAGTTTTATGGATTTTTTGAATATAGATTAGGATCAATTTATAGATGGATAAACAAAGTCTCTATCAATTCCTAAATTTGAATTTTTTAGAGAATGTTATATAGTCAACAATGTTCACATGTTTGATATTCACATGAGGAATAGAAACTCATATCAAAGTCAGGATGTTTTTTATTAATTATATATTATAGGGATTTTATTGATTGGTTATATTTTTTTAATTTATTTTACTTATACTCCCAAAACACCAACACACATTGTTGAATTCATTGTATCAATATACATCCAATGATGAATAAAATATGGCAATTTCATCATTCATAATAGTTCTAGGATGTGCATTAACAATTTTAGGCATTTGGTTGCCATTATCCTATGATATTTCCCTAATAAATTACCATCTATGGTCACTCAATGTATCATATGCATCTAAATATAACTTAACCTATATGCCCTCGTAAAAAATACTAGAAATAGTAAATGCTAAGGTACTTTGGACCCACAAATAATAATGGAAATAAACTACTTGTTGACATTTTTTTAAGAGAAAGATGATTTGATAGAATCACAAGATGTCGGGAGGAAAAGGCAACCAATCATACAATTTGAATTCTTCTGAAGGGGAGGGAAATGGTGGTGGCAATTCAGAGGATGAGGATGGGTTTTTTTGGGTTCTTGTTGGGTTTTGTTCATGTTTTTTTCCTACTGGGTTTTGATAAAAGGTTGTTATGGATTTTTTTTGGCCCTATTAGGGTTGTTTCAACTACTAAAGGGGCATGTTCCTCTATGTTGGTATTTGTTGTCCCAGTCTAGTATGGCTGCTCCAAATGAGGGGATGTTTAGGTTTTCCTGGGAAGCTTGTTTCTTCCTGCTTTTCCTAAGATTTTCTCTATTGTTCTACGTGTTGGGCACTTGGATGGTGCTCCTACTATGTTTCTCTTCAAGGTTGCAGAGTCTCATTGTACCGATAGTGCTACTCTACTCCTTTCATCTTTTGTTCTTGCTTGTCATTTTCTTTGTCTCCCTCATGGGGTCTTTGGTTTTGTTGTGGGTTTGGGGTTCTCTATGTTTTGTATCTCCCTTCTAGATTTTGACTTTGTTGGCTTGGATTTCACGTTGAACTCATTCCCTTCTTTTGACTGCGTGGAATCTTTTGCTTGTCCTTAGCCTAGCTTTGGCTTCTTGTTTCGATTGTTTGTTGGTTAGGCTATGTGTTGTTACTTTTGTTGCTAGTTAGATGTTTACTAGTCTAAATTTTTTTCTTAGTCTTAGCTTCTTAATATTTTTTTTTGTCATGTTTCTCATCTCCCCTGCTCGTGACCTTGCTTTGTGGCTAGGGATCATTGTTTTTTCTCATAGGACCTCATGGGCTTGTGGTGATCTTGGGCCTTTTATGGTCAAAGCTCTATTCTTTGTGATTTTTACAAGTGGTTGGTTGATAGTTAGACTATCTGTGCTTTCTATTGTGCATATTTTGCACACACTCCATTCGAAATGGGGGCCCTCTCTTCCTATTGCCTTGTCAATTCATTTTGTGTCATTGCCTCATTTGCGTGCCCCCAATTTTAGCATCTAAAATGGTCAGTGAGCCTCATAGTATCATTTCAATTTGACCATGTTTCACCTCACAAAATTTTTTAAGTCCTTCGGGTCCTCCAGGTCCGCCCTACCAGATTTCCTTGGCCAAATTTCCCTACTTGCTCAATTCACTTTTTCCTTCATTTTTGACTTTGGGGACAAGTTTCCTATTGATTTGGGATTTTTTGTGGTGCCTAAGTGAATAGCCAATGTTTCGTTAAGTTTCAGGAAGTTGCGAAAATTTACTTCTGGGACCCAACCCCTCCATGGCCATTTCTGGGACTCTATCCCTCAGCCATTTTGACCTTTTGTCAACCCTCGGTGTTCTTCCTTTTGGGACCCAGCACCTCTATGGCCATTTTTGAGACTCTATCCCTCCTTGTTCATTTTGACCTTCCATTGGCCCCTGGTGTTCCACCTTGCAGGACCTGGCCCCTCCATGGCTGTTTCTAGGACTCCATCCCTCCTTGGCTATTTTGACCTTCTTCCGGCCCTCGATGTTCTACCTTCCAAGACCCAGCCCCTCCGTAGCCATTTCCAAGACTCTGTCCCTCCTTGGTCATTTTGACTTTCTGTCAACCCCTAGTGTTCTTCCTTCTAGGACTAGGCCCCTCCATGGCCATTTTTGGGACTTCATCCCTCCTTGGCCATTTTGGCCTTTCGTTGACCCTTGGTGTTCTGCCTTCTAGGACCCAGCCCCTCTGTGACTATTTCTGGGACTCCATCCCTCCTTAGCCATTTTTAAATTCTGTTAGCCCTTGGTATTCCGCCTTCTGAGACCTGGCCCCTCTATAGCCATTTCTGGGACTTCGTCCCTCCTTAGCTATTTTCACCTTCCATCGGCCCCCAATGTTCTACCCTCTGAGACTCGACCCCTCTGTGGTCATTTTTGAGACTTCATCCCTCCTTGGTTGTTTTGACCTTTCGTTGGCCCCAGGTGTTCCACCTTCTGGGACTTGGCCCCTCCATGGCCATTTTTGAAACTCCATCCCTCTGTCACCATCTGAGACTTAACTTCTAAGCTGCTATGTGCTCATTATCATTTCAAAGGGCGATGACCCTCTAGCTTTCCCATTCCAAGCTTCTATTTTTTTTTTCAAATGAGTCTAATCTTGATGAAGTTTGTCTTGGCACTCTTTATTCCCCTTTTCCCATGCACTATAATTGAAAACCTTGGTTTTGCTAAGTTTCGTGAGGTCCAAGAACTCCCCTTGGGGAATATTGTCTCCCATTCACTTTCTGCCTTCCTTCTACCTTTCGTCCATAGCTCGACTTGGTGCTCGGCCCCCTTAAGCATGCATTAATTTTTATGGTCCAAATGAGCTCCAATAACAAATATTATGATCTTTTGATGATGCATGGATGGATCTAACAGGGATTTTGTAAGGTTTGACTAACATTTGCCTTGATTTGTGTATGAAAGCACTTACTACACTTCATGTATGCAAGATTCAAGAAGCCTACTGTGGGTCTGTTGGGGAGATCCATTGAGAAATCTGAACAAGGAAAATTTCATAGCTCCTATCACCATTCATTTTATGCCCACCTTTCCTCGTAGCACCCATCAACAGAGTTGGCATTAAAAGAGGGCCTATGTCCTTGAAGATGGCTGGAGGGAGCAGCTATTTCTTCCCTCCAAATAAATGATAGCAATCCATCAGAAGTTGAATCGTCTGATCCAATGATACCAATTTGCAAACAAAATGCACTCGATTGGCTAAGAAATGTTTTAGATCCATCTGGGGAAGAAGGTAGCTTTCAGGTGGTTTCATCTATAGTGAAAAGGGCAATCAACTAAATGACAAAACTACTATAGCACCTGGGCACTAGGTAACAAAATAGGGAAAAGAAAAAATTGTATTTTAAAATTATTGGATAATGGGGGGTAGGTTAAACCCTAATGTAATCAAATTTGGGCCACACAATGTAATTCAATCCTAGCCATTCATTCAGGCTTTGGAAAACTATAAATAGGGGCCTTCCCCTCATTTGAAAAGGGTTGGAAAGCTGGTGTAAAAAGCATTTGCAGCAATAGAAGACAGTATTGCATGATTTTATGGATGTTCTCTTTGATTTTTCTCATCTTGCATGCATGGTTCTACATCCCTTTTTAGTTTAGTTGTTATTTGCTTGAATGGAAGATGTAATGGTGATTGTTGTTTCAGTATTTGGTGAATTTTCAGCTCATGCTTTTTGTGGTTCATTTATGATGAGTCACTTTCCAAAGCTAGTCTGAGCTTTTTACTTCATTGTTGCAACTTAGTTCAATTACATGTTCATGATGTGTGTGTGTAATATGAAAATCTATAGTCCTTAGAAGATTGCACTAGTTTTGTGCAGCTATAGGTTCCTCTTGGCCAAGAAAAACCTAGTTTAGGGAGTTTGTCTACTATAGCAGCCCCATGATCACTATTCATTCGTAGTTTCAGATCCAGGAACCTTCTCTCTTCCCTACCTTTTTTATTTTTTTATAATAGTGACATTATGCAAGGTTCATTGCACATTGTAAAGCCAAATCCAATGATAAAATGGAGTTCAAGACTATTGTTTGAACTTGCAACAAACACATAGCAACTCTCCCATATTAAGAACTCCATTTGTAGATCCAACTTCCCCACTTTGTGACTCATTTGTAAGACCACCTTTTGATTCCAACAAATCACATGAAACAACTAAGGAATTCCATGCAAGTCATGACCTAACACCCAAGAGACCTTGGGGTGATTTTCAACAAATTGTTGTTGGAAGTCTCCTTTCAAGAGAGGTAGTGCATCTACGCACTACCTATGTTGACGAGTGTGCAAAAACACCCATCAACAGAACTAGCGCTAGAAGGAGGGTGTGGCATGTTGAGGCTACAAAGCTGAAAGTTGGAAGTTGAAAAGAGCACTTTCAAAGAAGAAATCTAAGATAGAGAGATCTCTTTTAATGCTAAAACATAAATTCAAAAAAAATTGAAGGCAAAAGAAACTAGGTCGAAATGGAGCAGCATGTACAAATTGACATCACTCAGCTACATACAGATTTAAATAGAAGACTAAGGAAACTGTTGCGGCAATTCGCTTCGGTGAACAAGTGCAGGATTCATTGCACTCACAAACAGAACAAATTGGGGTTTCTAACATTCTTGGACAGAGTTGAAAGAGTCTTGCAAGGAGAAATTCCCTTTTGGGAAATCTATCAACCTTTAGTCCTTGCAAACCCAGAGGAAGAGTTGAAAACCATGGTAGCCAAAGTGTTCAAGGAGCTAATCTAGGAATGTTTGGGCAGCAAAGATGGACCATGATTGGAGGAAATATTGATGTCTAGTTGGCGCAGATTCCACAATGCACCCCACTCCGAATTCACTTGCTTATCATGCATGAACATAATCACTCAAGTCAAGGGTTGCTTGAACAAGTTGGAGCAGCCAACTTTCAATGAGGATGAGTCATCCCATGAGGCAAAAGAGCTGTCAACATTTGGAGGATAGCACACCGAAGAGGAACCAAGGGATTAGACACAAACTAGTGTTGGGACAACGAACGTTGAAGCTAAAATGAAAAAAGAAGGAGCTGATATTTGTAGGATAGTAGAAAGTTGTGATGAAATTTTAGTTGGAAAGAGGTTAGAAAACATTTCCTCTATCAGCAAAGAGCAATCCTCCACTCAAGAAGAGGAGTTGGTGACAGTTGACCATGAATCAATGAAGTTTGTAGCAGCACATGTTGGGACAACCAACGCAGATGCTAAAAATAAAGAAGAAGAAAAGTTTGATAGCCTTCAAACAACAGAGAATGATGGCAAAGAAATAAGTGAGATTGGATTAGGGTATGTGCAAGATCATGATGGGCCAAAAAGTGGAAATATGATTGGTATGTGGCTGACGACTTATTTTTACCCAAAATTGATGAAAAAAAGGGTTTTTAAAGGAGATTCTTAGCTTTCCACCAATATAAATTATGCTTTACTTTGAATTTAATAAGTAATTATTATTCATTTTCTATTTGAATTACAATTAAAGTCTTGATTGATAGGCTTATTGAAAAACATCTATAGCTTTCAAACAGTATCACATTTTTTGAATCCAAAACATGCGTCACATTCTATGCTTTGTATAATATAGGATTAAGAAAAGAAAAATTGAATTTCATGAATTTTTTACCAAGTTAAGGTGGTCTTATACAGTTTTTATATTTTTTAAAAGTTGTAATAAAAATTCATAATTAATTATTTACTTTGAAAAAATTACAAAAAATATGCATCACATTGGGACATGATTCCTCCTCTACTTATATCTAAAATCTTACAAAAGAATATTATTATTTTATTATGGTTACCTAGGTGGTCAGATAGACACCTACTTATTTTTCCTTGAAATTTAAGTACTACTGCATTGAAATTTCAAATTTTCACCAAATAGTTTTTTTTTTTTAAAACCTAGTAGTTTAGAAACTATATTCAATTTTCTACAGATTCTATTCTTACATATTTTTGAAACAATTTAGATAAATTATTCAATTTTTTACCTCAAGTTTCCTAACTCTGATTTTTCTGATTTTTTTGCCACTTAAGGGCCTATTTTTTCCATGATGATCCTGCACCTACCCATTAGAGGACCTCTCCTTCATGAATGACGGCAATCAAGCATCAAAAAATGCAGGTTTGGAGGAGTGGGAAAAACCACTTGCCGCAACTATCTACTATTCACCTTCCTTCCCAAATGATGATGAGGACCCGATAGCGGAAATATATGACCAACTAGTGTCAAGATTAGCAAGCGATTGGTCTGAGCTAAAATGTCAAGTGGATTTGGAGGTGTTTTTTCTACCAAATTGGTGCAGACTCCATGATTCATCACAGTTGGAGTTCACATGCAGATTGTGCCAACAAGCCATCAAGCAAGTCAAAGAACAAGCAAGGCAGCCAAGCACACCATTTCCTATAGTTGCTTCAAGGATGGAACATGAGGATCAAGAGCCTGAGCCAAGTGACAACCTAGCTGAAGGAAGTCCTTAAGAAGGCTTTAGGACAACAATAGAAAATGGATAGCAATATATTCTCGAGCTCCCAAATGATCAAGTAGATCAAACCGGAACGTTATCCATCAATCATCAAGAATTTCTTCCTCTTAAAGAGCATTTGCACACCATGAGTGATAGGCTTTATGGCAAGTCCTTGGAGGGAGATTGCGTAGTGTATTTTGGTACCCTTGATGAGGTGCCATCAATTGATGACTTCTTCCCATTGAGAATTATACTGTGGATGGATGCTCATGATGTAGAGGAGTACATCCTAGATGTTAGTACAATGAAGACATACTCCTTGATC
Organism: Sequoia sempervirens; assembly: GCA_007258455.2. Classification (NCBI taxonomy): domain Eukaryota; kingdom Viridiplantae; phylum Streptophyta; class Pinopsida; order Cupressales; family Cupressaceae; genus Sequoia; species Sequoia sempervirens. The sequence goes on from VDFB02058242.1 coordinate 323,292,398, forward strand.
CTTCGAACGGTGATGCACTAGAGTTTCCAGATTGCAAGAGGGGTTCCTTCTTCGTCTATAGCAATAGTGAACAAGGGGAAAAGAGTGAACGTCACAATAAGATGCATGAAAAGCAAAGAGAAGAAGACAAAGGCGTGGGTGCTAAGATAGATGCCAATAGAGATGAAGCACCCAGTCGACTACAAGATGCAACTTGGAGTCCTTTCGCCATAATTATTGTTGATCCTCCCCCACCTATAGATGGTTGCAATGGGACAAATTTTCCCATATCATTGTCCCACGACATTGAACACCACATAAATAAGGACAACACTTGGGAAAGGAAGTGGGATAGTGTGCTTCCTTTTGATGACAGCAATCAAGTGGACACCAGGGTTGCGAAAGATAAATGAGATGAAGTATGTCTTCTCAAAGAATAGCTAATAGGGATTATTGATCCCACACAAGATGTGGAAGAAGTGTTTGTTGCCTCGTTCTCCCTACCTTATGCAGGCTTGATGCATGAAATGTTGCACCACCCAGTGCCTCCATTTGAGACTACTAATGCACATGTCAATGATGTTGTGCTTGCTTTCGACTATCCAACACTGCCACATCTGCATGACAACATCTAAGTTCTATCCTTCCTTAATCCTATGAATACTTACAACTGCATTTTCATTTTGATTATGGTAACAAGGGAAGGAAAACATGTTTATGGATTAACCATGGGTTCAACAAATCACCTAAATTACTGATTTTACATGATGGCGTGATTGAATTTGAATGTTGTGATGATAAAATTCTTTTTTCTGAGTATAAATGGTTAAGAATGATAATGATCTCCCATTTTTTTGTGCATGCACTACAATATCCAATGAACGTTAATGTCATCTTATCCTACCTAAACATAGTGCTTTGTAAATATCTATATACATAGCTCATTTTTTAGTAGTGTAGATTTCCTATAAATACTCCACTTTCCTGCTTTCCTTGGGTTAGTTGGTGTGTTATAGGTTGCTTGCTTTAGAGTAGTTTCTTTACTATTGTCTTTCATCATGCCGCTTTGTTTTGTTTTGGTGTTCGTTTTTTGTTCACTTTGCTTCCATTTTGTTGTTGCTTTGACTGGGGTCCCTTTGCTTTTGGATGGGCACATCTGTGTGCACAACAATCATTCTTATCACCTTAGGTTGTTCTATGTATTTCTTCGTCAAACTCTAATCAAGTTTTCAGGGTGGATGGTGAGGATGTTTTGTTAGTGTCAAGTGATCTAGATGTCTGATTCAAAGAGGATAAGTCATTGGTTGGTCTAATTCTGATGTATTCTAGAATCTTATATTTCTCACATATTTTAAGAATTTGGAGGTCATTGTAGGTCCTTTTTGAAGTCTAGTTTTAAGTGAAAAATCTAAAATTCTACTTCAATGCCACTATGATTCACAACCCTAAGCACGAACTTCATTGCTTGTAGGTTGAAATAACAGAACTGAAAAAAGAAAAATTCAAAAGAAAGAAAGAAAGCATTGAAAATTAAAAGAAAGAGAAAATTCAACTTTTTAGGGGTATTTGAGAAACTCAACCGGGGCTATGGACGCTTGGCTAGTAGTAGAGAAATGTTTGAGAGAATCACAGTGAAAACCTTGTCGGGGCTATAGACACCTGACTGGTAGTGAGGCAATGTCTTGAATGCTTTTGGAGTTAGAATAGACTACATAGCTTAACTAGACAAAGCTTAGGTTCCTGGAGCAATTGAAGGATGGAAATTAATCCAACTACACACACTTGGATTTTTAGCATACTGAAGGTTGGGTTGGCTAGTGGTTTTGATCCTTTAGTTCAACGTCTAGTTTGTTTTCCCTAGCGTGAAGGTCAGAACTAGAGATTCTAGGTTCATGATTCTAGTTTGTCATCAAAATGCTATGGAACATTTCCCTAGAGAGTCACCATTTGTTGTGCATGTTTTGCACACATGCCCCATTCGGAACAGGGGCCTCTCTCTTCTTATTGCCTTGTCGGGTCATTTTGTGTCATTGCCTCATTTTGCATGCCCCCAATTTTGGCATCTAAAATGGTCAGCAAGCCTCATAGTATCATTGTAAGTCAACCATGTTTCACCACGCAAGATTTTCTAACTCCTTCGGGTCCTCCAGGTCTTCCCTACTGGATTTCCTTGGATAGGTTTCCTTGCTCACTCGATTTGTTTTTTCCCTCATTTTTGACTTTGAGGACAAGTTTCTTATGGATTTGGGATGTTTTTTTGGTTCCTAAGTGAACTGCCAAGGTTTTGTTAAGTTTCAAGAAGTGAAAATTTACTTCCGGGACTAGACCCCTCCATGGCCATTTCTGAGACTTCTTCTCTCCTTGGCCATTTTGACCTTCTATCGAACCCCGAAGTTTTGCCTTCTATGACCCGGACCCTCTATGGCCATTTCTAAGACTTCATCCCTCCTTGGCCATTTTGACCTTCTGTCAGCCCCCGATGTTCCACCTTCTGAGACTCAGCCCCTCCGTGGCCATTTCCAGGACTTTGTTCCTCCTTGGTTGTTTTGACCTTCCATCAGCCCCCAATGTTTTGCCTTCTAGGACCTAGCCCTTTCGTGGCCATTTCCAAGACTCCATCCCTCCTTGGCCATTTTGACCTTTTGTCGGCCCCCAGCATTCCACCTTCCGGGACCTAGCCCCTCCATGGTTGTTTTCAAGACTTCATCCCTCCTTGGTCATTTTGAAGTTCTGTCGACCCCCAACATTTTTCCTTCCGAGACTTGGCCCCTTTGTGGCCATTTCTTGAACTCCATCCCTCCTTGGCTGTTTTGACCTTCTATCGACCCCCAGCATTCTGCCTTTCGGGATCTGGCCCTTGCATGGCCGTTTATGGGACTCCATCCCTCCTTGGCCATTTTCACCTTCTGTCATCCCCCTGCATTCTACCTTTTGAGACCTAGCCCCTCAGTGGCTATTTTGGAGACTCCATTCCTCCTTGGTCGTTTTAACCTTCCATCGGCCCCTGGCATTCCACCTTCCAGGACTCGGCCCCTCCATGGCAGTTTCTAGGACTCTGCCCCTCCGTGGCTGTTTCTAGAACTCTATCCCTCCATCGTCATCTAGGAATTTCCTTCTGGTCTGATGTGTGCTCATTTCCATTTCAAAGGGTAGAGACCCTCTGGCTTTCCCTTTCCAAGATTCCACTTTTTTTCAAATGAGTCCAATCTTGAGGAAGTTTGTCTTAGCACTCTTTATTCCCCTTTTCCCATGTGCTATAATTGAAAACCTTGGTTTTCCTAAGTTTTGTGAGGTCCAGGAACTCCCCTTGGGGAATGTTGTCCCTTTTTCACTATCTACCTTCCTTCCACTTTCCATCTGTCACCCAACTTGGCACCCGCCCCCCTTAGGCATGCATTAATGTTTATGGTCCAAATGAGCTCCAATGATGAATATTATGATCTTTTGATGATGCATGGATGGATCTAACAAGGATTTTGCAAGGTTTGACTAACATTTTCCTTCATTTGTGTATGAAAGCACTTACTGCACTTCATGTATGTAGGATTCAAGAAGCCTACTGCAAGTCCGTCAGAGAGATCCATTGAGAAATCCAAACAAGTGCATAGCTCCTATCACCATTCATTGATGCATGGATGGATCTAACAAGGAGTTTGCAAGGTTTGACTAACATTTTCTTTCATTTGTGTATGAAAGCACTTACTACACTTCATGTATGTAGGATTCAAGAAGCCTACCGCAGGTCTGTCAGAGAGATCCATTGAGAAATCCAAACAAGGAAAAGTGCATAGCTCCTATCACCATTCATTTTATGCCCAACTTTACTCGTAGCACCCATCAATAGAGCTGGCATTAAAAGAGGGCTTGTGTCCTTGAAGATGGTTGGAGGGAATAGCTATTTCTTCCTTCCAAACAAATGATAGTGATCCATCAGAAGCTAAATCATCTGATCTGATTATACAAATCTTCAAATAGAATGCACTCAACTGGCTGAGAAATGTTTCAGATCCATTTGGGGAAGAAGGTAGCTTTCTGTTGGTTTCAACTATAGTGAAAAGGACAATCAACTAAATGACAAAACTGCTACAACACCTAGGCACTAGGTAACAAAACAGGGAAAAGACTGTAAAATTGTATTTTAAAATTATTGGATAATGGGGGGTAGGTGGAACCCTAATGTAATCGAATTTGGGCCACAAAATGTAATTCAATCCTAGCCATTCATTTGAGCTTTGGAAAACTATAAATAAGGGTCTTCCCCTCACTTGAAAAGGGTTGGAGAGATAGTGTAAAAAGCATTTGTAGCAATAGAAGACAACATTGCATGATTTTATGGATGCTCTCTTTGATTTTGCTCATCTTGCATGCATGGTTCTACTTCCCTTTTTAGTTTATTTGTTAGTTTCATGAATGGAAGTGGTGATGGTGATTGTTGTTTCAGTATTTGATGAATTTCCAACTCATGCTTTTTGTGGTTCATTGATGATGAGTCATTTTGCAAATCTAGTTTGAGCTCTTTACTTCATTCCTGCAACTTAGTTCAATTACATGTGCATGATGTGTGTGTGTAATATGAAAATATGCAGTCCTTAGAAGATTGCACTAGTTTTGTGCAACTATAGGTTCCTCTTGGCCAAGAAAAATCCAGTTTAGGGAGTTTGTCTACTGTAGCAGCCCCATGATCACTGTTCATTCGTAGTTTCAGGTCCAAGAACTTTCTCTCTTCCCTGCCTTTTTTTCCTTTTTTTAAAATAATAGTGACGTTATGCAAGGTTCATTGCACATTGTAAATCCAAATCCAATGATGAAATGGAGTTCAAGACTATTGTTGGAACCTACAGCAAATGCACAGAAACTCTCCCATCCTAAGAACTCCATTTGCATATCCAACTTCCCCACTTTGTGACTCATCCCTAAGACCGCCTTGTGATTCCAACAAATCACATGAAACAACTAAGTAATTCCATGCAATTCATGACCTGACACCTGAGAGACCTTGGGGTGATTTTCAACAACTTGATGTTGGAAATCTCCTTTCAAGAGAGGTAGTGCATATACGCACTGCCTGTGTTCACAAGTGTGCAAAAACACCCTTCAACACTCCACAGTCTTAGTTTCATGATTGATCTAGTTGTTTTTATACTCTTCCCCATTGTTTGTGTCCTTGTTATGAGGCTAGGGTTTGATGTGTATTCAGTTATGGGATTCTCTACTCTAATTCTTGTCTTTTCCCTACTCTTTTATAGTATTAGGTGGTTGAGGCCCTATTTAGATCTGCAACCCCACTTTCATGTCTTCCAAATCTATTTTGTGGACATTGGTAAAGTAGTGGTTTTTGGATGTTTGGTGTTTTGCGATTCTTTATTGGAGTTGGGTTTATGGGCTTTGGTGCTTGGGATTTACTGGTGGTGCCCTATTTTTGTTCTGGTCTCAAGTGTGATTACTTTCTCTATTTTCATGATGATAGGGGGTTTCTTGAGCATGTTCCCTTGGTGGTGGAATTGGCCCTTCCTTGTTTTGAAGTGTCTTTCTTCTTGCTATGGCATCATAAATCTTGGCATGCTTGAAGTGTTTGTTTTGGTTAAGCTAACCCTGAATGGTTTGCTTACTCCTTTTGCGGCTGGTTTTCTATTGATCTACAAGGATGTTGTGGTTTTCTAGGCTTCAAACATTCTATTTTTTGTGGAGCATGGTGTGCTAATTATCTTCAAGTCCTTGGTTGAGCTCCATCCAAGATCATTTTTAATGATCCATGTGCTTCTATTGGCCATGGTTGCCAAGTTTTCTCTCTCGATAGGAGTTTTTGTAATCTTCTTGGCTCTATAGTATGTTTCTCTTATTGAGGTGGAGACCTATCCTTTAGAGGTGGCGACCCCTGCTATTGAGGTGGAGTTAGGTTCTGAGAGTGTAGTGGGTTGCTCATAAATATTTTTTTAGTAGGTTTTCTCCCTTGCAACTCCTATTAAGATGGAGGCCACTCCTATGGAGGTGGATTTTGAGTATGGTTGAGATTCTTTGCTGCCATGGCTTAAGTAATCTTGTTGACTTCTCTAATAGAGGTAGAGAGGCAATTTGGTCGATTGGGGTTCTCTACTCCATCAACATTGCTACTATTTTTGGATCCGATGTTTTGTTCTCTATAAGTCATGTTTGTTGCAAGTTGGTTGTCTCAGGAAATGTTAATGGGCTTAGCTCTACTATAAATATTTTGATTAGATTAAAATTGGAAGGGTCGGCACCTATTATAGAGTAATAATAGAGGTGGAGGTGGCTCACAAAATAAGACTCATAAGAAGTGAGCTAGGGAGGAACACACCACAAACTTATGCTTTTTTATCGAAGCATAGAATCGGTAGAAATTCATTCTTTTTCTCAAAGCATGAAACTAAAAAGAGGAGACCAACTACAGAGGAGAAGAAGCAACAAAGGAACCAACTCATAAAACACCACCTAGCTTAGAGCCTAGGAAGAATGACACATGAAATAAGCTTTAACCTGCAGTAGAGAGCTAGAAATAGAAAATTCCTACAATAGCAAGGTAGCAACAACAAGAAACCCATGAGAAAACACAATATTTATGAGATAGGAATGAGCTAGAAGAAGCCACCAGCTACCAAAAGCCAACAGCCCCAACTAGAGGGGAAGAACCAGGAGATCACCACCAACCACTCTTCCCCTCAATAAGAGAAAAAAGAGACTCTAAATTGAGGCTAGAAAACCCCTAGCAACCATGGAAGAAAAGACAACAAAGGAGAAGCAGAGAAAGAGGTCAAACCCAAGCCAAGCTGACAAGAGCAGTCTCTACCTCAATTAGAGACGACCCCACCTCAAAAGGGGAAGTCAAACAAAGAACCAAGGAAGAAGACCCCACAACACCCACAAATCCAAGAGAGGAATTGGAGTATAATTTAATCTTCTGGTGGTTGGGGATTTAGCTCCCATTAATCTTGCATGTATAGGTTTGAAGTATAAGTTGTATTGTCCACCCTTGGAGTGGTTGTTGTTGAAGTCTATTGTGTTGCAGCTTTGCGAGTGGCCTATTGGCCTATTTTACTGCCCATGAGGCCTAATTTCCTTGTGGTTGGTCTTGGTTTCAAGTCCCATTGTGGATTTCAAGTCCCATTAAAACTTATTTGTAATGGGTTGATGGTCGGGTAGTCTTGTCCACCCTTGGGGTGGTTGTTGTTGTTGGTTGTTGGTTTGTAGCTTGTTGTCATTGGGCTGCTATTGTTTGTAGCTCTATGTGTGGCCTTTAGGCCTATTCTATTGGCTTGGAGCTTGTTTTATCTTTGTTGTTTGGTTGTTTTGCTAGCTGTGAAGCCTGTTTCTTGTTGTTATATAGGGTCAGGGCCCTTTAATCAAAAAAAAAATTACAAGAAAATATAATAGTAATCTATAACCCAATACTATTTTTGTGGAGAGTTTAATTATCATCACTAAGATTGAGATGGCTAGAAATAGGTTTAGACCATTCATTTAAGCTAGACCAAATCTTGTAACCTAAAGCTCATAGAAGTGGATAATATAAAGTGAAAATAAAACCATGATAGTAGAAAATAGAAAAAATAAAAACACATATAAACTCTCTTAATTTGATGAAACATATCAAATTCTTACTACCTTGAGTTCTCCAAAATAATTTGGAAATCAAGGAAAGGACAATATTTTAAAATTTTCAAACACAAGGGAACATGAAAGGACATGTTAAACACAACATGAATTTAAATAGGAAGTATATATTATTTTTTAGATTTTCAATCTATCAATTTTAACAAAAATAGAAGTGGTGAAAAGAATTAGAAATAAGAGGAGAGCACCATTTCAAAAAAATGCAGAATACTTATAACAATGTCCTATTTGAGGTTAAATGCTCTCAAATTTACTAGTATTTACCCTCACCTTCAAATATTTTTAGTAGGGGTGGACAAAAATATAATATTCCTATTAAAAGTAGAGAATCTATTTTTTATTTATTTTTAAATATTAAGGCTTAATAATCTATTATACAATACAAAGATAGTGGATAAGAGCTTGCAACACCTACTAGAAAATTATAAGTAGTTTAAACATCTTTCCTAGGTTTTCTTTTGAAAATGTTACCAAATTTTTAAGAAGAATTGGAGGAACATGTAAGAAACTAGAAATTTCCATATCTTATGGGCCTATATTACTTCAATTTTCTCAAAAGCACTAGGTAAATACATTTTAAAATTTCTCTTCCTCAAGATTAGTACATTATGATACTATGAAGAATTTCTTTTGAGTGTGTCTCATTAAGTGATACCTTGTGGGTATGTAGGATGATGTATTCACATGATGCCATCCATAAAGTAGACCTAATTGGTTTCATAAGATTCAATGATATTTTCAAGGATTTCAATACATGATTGAAAGCATTTACATTGATGCATATATCAATTATTTTTGGATAGCCTTGAAAACCCATTAAAAGTGTGATGATGTGGGGATGCAATTAAGGCTACTTGTTGATAGTATTAGAAGATTGTAGAAAAAATGAGAACTAACATAGGAATTATGTCACAAGTTTGAAAATGTTTGTTTCTATTGGTTAATAACAATTTTTATTGTATTTGTTGGAATTTCTAATTTATCTATTTACAATAGGTTTAAGCATGGCATCATTTCACTTAGTCAATTAAGCTCTTGTAGAGTTGAGAAATATAAGGTTCACAATTTTCGGTCTATGTTTCACTCATTTTGGTGTTTGATACCCATAGGCACAATTAGGATCCATTTCATCATTTTTTTGTGTCGTTAACCATTCATACATGCAATAATTATTCAACCCAAAACTTCTTTATAGTAATAGACATAACCCTTACACTCTATAACTCCATGTCCTTTGGGCCACTAGTATCCACATTTATTTGAAAGTAATAACCCTAATCCATCTTGCTACATTTTCTCAATAGCCACCTTTTCCAAGAAACTCTATAAAACATTCATTTTTTAATTATAAATATATCTTCTTGCATTCTCACTTTGTTAGGGTTTTCTCTAGTATTCCAATTCTATTTTTTGAATCTCCATTGCCAAGCTTCCATTGTTGCAAATCAACCATTCCAAGAGAATTTGTTGTCAAAACCCTTGGCAGACCTTGTGATCCTTCATCACTCTTTTTCCTCCTCTACGAAGCCCCCTAGGTACACATTACATTTACCATTCCACTATAGGCACACAACCGAACATTTCAATACTTTAAGGCTAAAAAATACTTACTATGTGATCTAAAAAAAATACTTACTATGTGATCTAACTAAGATAAGCTTCCACTTGTACTAATCAATTTTTTCCTTAATTTTGAATAGATTATTCTAGATCCTACAAGCACCATAGAAAAGTAGGAATTTAGGTGAACAACTCTTAAAGTTGCAAAGTCATACAAAAAAATGATTTAAGTGTCTACAAAAGATCATTAACACTCTTATTGAACACCAACACCTAAAAAAAGTCAATAGCCCCCTTATTGAACACTAGTGACTAGGCAAGGTTACTAGCACTAAGAAGTGGTCACTCTTTCCCCTCTTAAAAACAAGCATGCCTATCAGGTTGCCTTCATTTAATACAACTTCTAAACTTGATTTCACCCCTAGAGCTTCTCTAGATCCCCTTGCTACCTTCTAAACAACATCAAACACCTAAACAAAAAATATTCCTTTATCTATAATTTCGTTCTTCTCTAATTCTTAATCGATTCCCATCTCTTGTGTTTCAGTGTACTTAGCATAGACAGAAATTGTTTGATTCTCTACTATTAAAGAAAACAGGACTTAATAAAATAGAATAACACATAGTAATTAAAACAACACATCTAAACACTAAAGCAGTGCTTAATTTTATTACAGCTCTCTGGCATATAGTTTTTTCTAGTGTATCACCATATACTGTACAGGATATAGAGAACTTTTGGTTTGCATAATAAACAGTGTACAGGATATAGAGAACTTTTGGTTTGCATAATAAACAGTAAAGAGAGATAATGGAAAAATATGCAGACCTATTTGGTTGCAACCTTAGACTAACATGAAAATTTATATCCATTAAAATATAGAAATCAAATGCAATTCAAACAATTGCTTATATTACTAAACAGAAATTTAGCTTATATAGAAACATTGCTTTCACTTCCATTGTAAGAAAGGAAACTTGTGTAAAAGTTTATTAAAATACTTCACAGAGCAACCGAAACCAAGCCTTTCTGGATAGATGCTCCTACAGCATTCACCACTATCTGTGTTTTCCTTGAGATGGAGGGCCATAGAGAATTAGGCTTTCCTCCAGAATCTCGGATTCTCTTAACCAGCCTCGCAAATTCTTGAACCATCAAAGTTTCCTGTGGAAATTCTGCAGTAACTATGTACTCACTGGGCTTCGGACCCCAACTATTTCCTATTTCCTCGTACTTGGTGTTTGTAGAAGAGAAAAATGATGCAGTGTTCTCCTCATAGGGAATCACAAAGTCATGAAGACGAAGAGTTCCTTTAGACCCAACGAAACTTAAATCCATTGTCATAGGAGAATGAAATGAACAATGAAAAGTTGCCACCCTCCCATCTTGCCACGAGAAAGTAGCCCCACAAGATGTAATCACTCCACCTTCATTCAAAACAGGTGAGGGATGTGCAATCACACTCTGAGGCATTTCGTAATCGTTAGCCCATAAAATTGCCCTAATACAATACCATCCAACATCGCCCAACGCACCAAGTGCATCCAAATCTGGCTTAACTCGGATGTCCTCCTCAAAGAACTTACCTAAACCGGCATACGAGAAAGTACTCTGCACCTGCAAATAACCATGGAAATGCAATGTTCACTAGTTTCAACATTTCTAAACGACAAAAGTAAGGGAAATCTATACCCTCATCATTATTTTATTTTCTTTAGGGAAATCATTTACCACCAAACAAGCAGGTGTAGAGAAACAAACCCAGTTGACTGCATGACACTAGTATGTATGTGTGCTATAATCCAAAAGAAACGAGAAAAAATACAGGATTGGATTCTTTGAAGTGGGAAAAATGTTTTTGATATAAATTATCTGTGAATAATGAATTGTCATGACAATTATTCAGATTTCAGATATAGATTGTGTGAGATTTTTCGTATCAATCTTTTAGATCAAGCTTCATGATCCATCATCAAGATAATTTTGTGAGCATGTAGTATTTGCCTGGAATATCATAGGATGTTTTGTTTTTAAAAATGTGGATCAATAACTAAAGTTTGGAGGCATGACTCATCATGCAACCTGCCACATCATCTACTGAGAAGTGTCCAAAATTTTGGCTTCTTAAAGATTTGACCAAAACCTAATCGTGATATCCCTAATAGTTGAACAAAAAATATCATTTGTTGCTTGTAGAGTATAATATTTTCATTAAAAATAAAACTTATATGCAACCTAAATGGACCAAATACCTATTGGTAACCATTAATCTTTGTTATCTCTAGCTTGTATATTCAACACAATGTTGATTTTTTGTAGCTCGAAAGGTAGAGTGTGGAGTTATTGAAAAGCAACTCGACTTGGATTTACATCAACAACAGGATTTTTATTTATTAATAGAATGTTTCCAAGCATAGAACTGGAGTTGTGAGGTTGAGATAAAACCAAGAGCAATTTTATGTGTGAGTTAGGCCGAGTTATGTAAGGAAAGTTTATTTTCTCTTGCACGTTGATGTAAATCAATAGGCCTATATATGTACGCTATAGCAAACTAGTATTGTATTGTGTAAGGAAAGTTTGTTGTTGAGGCTAAATAGAAGATCCAACATTTGTAGGTTTTTCCCCATACTAGGGTTTCTTGGGTAATTCTATGTTATTGTGTATCTGTGATTAGCTTCTTGTTATTTTTTATTCTTCTATTATTAACTATTAATTAACCCAGCGTATTAATTGTTATGAATCAAATAGATAAATTATTTTGATTCTATTATGTGAATTTTATTGGGCAATTAATCTATAGTTGAGTTATAAGAAATTAACATGGTATCAAAGCACTAAACTCTCAATAAGAAGCCAAGATTTGTGACATAGATTTCAAGAAAAATAAAATAAAATTTCATCTCTAGTTTCTTCCTATGGCAACCAGTTTTCAATATGAGGATAGCCATGATAGTGTGTCTGACTTCTTACAGTGGAAGGTTCAAATTATAGAGGTGACACCACCAACAAATGATCCTCCTTCCCTAGAGTTGCATAAAGTAAAGGAGGCCAAGGCTCAAAGGATTATCCTTGATGGGGTAAGAGATCATTTGATTCCTTATCTATCAAGGAAAGAAACTACCAAAGAGATGTGGGATACACCCAAAAAACTTTGTCAGAGTGATTATTAGAGTTGTAATAAGATGCTCAAGGAAAAATTGCATAACATCAAGATGTTTAAGGGTGAGAGAGTGACCTCTTACTTGTCCAAGGTGACACAAGTCAAGGACAAGTTGATTGTTGTTGGAGAGACAATTGTTGATTATGAGTTGGTACGAATAGCCTTGAATGGATTTTTGAAGCACTAGGAAGTGTTTGTCAAGTGTGCTGTCAAAAAAGATCACCTACTCAACTAGGTGAGGCTTTGGGATGATTTTGTTCAGGAGGAGATCCATGAAAGTGCTCATCAAGGAGATCAGATGAAGAAGGTTCAAGACGAAGAAAATCTTGCTCTTGCAATCAAGGGTAAGCAGAAGTCCAATAAAAGGAAAATGAAAGGTTCTTCTTCCAAGAGTGGGAAGAAGAAAGATTTGAGAAAGATAAAGTGTTTTTTGCTGCCATCAATTGGGTCACTATGCTAGTCAGTTTCTAAATAAGTAAAACAAGGACAAGTAGATGAAGCAAGTTCCTACTACAACAAAGGTAGATGAGTTTGTAGCACAATTTGAGAATGAGTTTCCACTCATTGCTTGTCTGTCAAGTTCAATTGCCAATAGTGTATGGTATATTGATAGTGGGGATTCTTGCCACATGATGAGATTCAAAGAATTTTTTTCCAAGTTGGAGGATAAGAAGTTGGATGTCTATATTGATCTTAGAAACAATGCCAAGTACCACGCAACTGATGTTGGCATGGTCAAGTTTTAGAGGGAGGCTGGAAAACCTCTATTCGTGGAGGACATGTTGTCTATCACTAGCATGACAAATAATTTAATCTTTGTTTCTACTTTGGAGGGCAAGGGTTACATCATGACCTTTGAGAGGGAGAAATTATATATTCGTCCCAAGGATTCCAAGGTTGCAAAAGTGATTGGAGTCAGGTATGGCAACTTGTTTCAATTATAGTTTGAGCCAGCACATGTGTTGGTAAGAAGATATATAGGGCTGGCAGAATTATGGCATGGGATGATGGCTCATCTTCACCATGGAGCACTTAATTTGCTCAAGGAAATAGTAGCAGGGCTTCCTAAGATGAAGACAGCTAAGATTGAGGTGTGCAAGGGTTGCGCTCTTGGGAAATATGCCAAGACTAGTTTTCCAAGCAATGACACTAGTTCCAAAAGGATTTTGGATCTCGTACACTCATATGTGTGTGGACCCATGAAAACAATATCTTTGAATGGGTAAGAGTATTATGTTACTTTCACTGATGATTTCTCTAGGAAGACATAGATATATTTTCTAAAGAATAAAGATGATATCTTTAGTAGGTTCAAAGAGTTTAAGGCTCTCATGGAGAACCAAACAGGGAGAAAGATCAAGATACTAAGGTATGATAATGGAGGTGAGTATACCTCAAATTCTTTCAAAGATTTATGTACTTAGGAAGGTATCAAGAAAGAGTTGACAGTTTTGTACAACCCTCAGTATAATAGGTTATTAAACAAAAAGATAGGGCTATAGTTGGAGCATCTAAGGCCATGCTTCAAGATCAGAATTTGCCTTGGTTCTTATGGATAGAAGCTTACAATACAACTGTGTATTTGTAGAATAGGAGCCCACACAAATTGTTGGGAAAATTGACTCTAGAAGAGGCATTCACCGGCAAGAAACTAGATTTGGGGCACATTCACATCATTGGATTCCTTGTGTATTTTCATATTCTTGTGGAGAAGAGGACCAAGTTGGAACCAACTATAGAGAAGAGTATCCTTATTGAGTACAGTGAAACTTCTAAGGCCTATCAGGTTTACATTCCTTCCCTCAAGAAAATAGTTTGTTCAATGAAATGTGAAGTTCAAGGAAGAGAAGGCTCTTCAAAAGTCCAACAACTTGACAAATGAGGAGGATCTCTCACCCATGATTGAGGTAGCACAAATTCCTCAGACTTCAGTCACGCAAGCTGGAGTGTAGAGTAAGCAGGTCGACCAAGTTGATTAGAAGGAGGAACAAATAATTCCTCGACCTCGGATTCCTATTACCGAGAAAAGGAGAAACAAGATGACTAAGCAGACATTGAGAGAGGTCCAAGAATATGTTGGTGATCCATAGGATTCAATCAGTTAGATAAAGGCTCCCAGACATTATTTTGAGTATGTGGCACTTTTGAGTGAATTAATTGAAGTGGATCCTTCCAACTTTCAGGAGGCATCCATGCACCAAGTATGGAAGGATGCCATGGTGGAAGAGTATTCTTCCATCATGAAGAATGATGTGTGGGAGGTAGTACCATGACTAGAAGGTAAGTCTATGGTAAGCTTGAGATGGTTGTATAAGATTAAGCATGTTGCAAATGGTAGTGTGAAAAATTTCAAAGCTCGGTTTGTGGCTAAGGGGTTTTCTAAGAAAGAAAGGATCGACTATGATGAGACTTTCACTCTAGTAGCTAGGTACTCATCAATAAGAGCTATCATTTCTATGGCAACACAAATGGGTTAGAGGATTTACCAGATGTATGTAAAGATGACCTTCCTCAATGTAGTGATTGAGGAAGAGATTTACATAAAACAACTAGAATGATTTGAAGAACATGGGAGGGTTCTCATGTATGCAGGTTAAAAAGAGCACTATATGGGCTCAAGTAGCCTCCCAGGGTGTGGTATTCACATATTGATGGCTACTTGCAAAGCATGGGCTTCGTCAAGAGTAAGGAAGATCCGAAAATGTACTATGTTTAGGTGAAGGACGAACTTCTCATATTGGTATTGTATGTTGATGACCTATTTCTCATAGGGTCAAAGGAGCTCATAGCACACTACAAGCGGAATCTTGCAGGAGAGTTTTAGATGAAGAACTTTGGGTTGATGCACTACATTTTTGGATTGGATTTGTGGCAAAAAGAGGGAGAGAATTTCCTTGGACAAGGGAAGTACTTAAATGATATCCTAAAGCGATTTAGGATGGAGAACTATAAGCCCATGTCCACGCCACTTGTGACCAACTGGAAAAATATTGATGCTTCCAAATCAAAGGCAGTGGACCCAACTTTATATAAACAATTGATAGGCTCTCTTATGTATCTAGTCAACACTAGGCTAGACATTTATTTTGCAGTAAACTCAGTCAATTTATGGTGGAACCTAAATGTGTGCACTGGATCGCTACAAAGCATGTTATGAGGTATCTTTGAGGCACAGTTTATTATGGGTTGAAGTATATTCAGTAGGATGGAGTGAAGCTCGAGGGGTTCACCAATGTATATTGGGTAGGAAATTTACAACTACCTAAAAGAGCACTTCAGGGTGTAGTTTCAATTTGGGATTAGGAGAAGTCTCTTGGTATAGAAGGAAACAAAAGTTAGTTGCACTAAGTTCTATAGAAGTTGAGTATATGGCAGTTGGTATGGCTACATGTGAGGCTATTTGGCATTGAAAACTTTTAGTTGGGCTCTTTGATCAAAAGCTAGATCTTATAGTCATTTATTATGATAATTAGAATTTTATCAAACTCTCTGACAATCCGGTGTTTCATGACAAGTCAAAGCACATGGAGATCAAGTACCACTTTATCAGAAATTGTGTGGAGAAAGGGACAGTGAAGCTCCAATACATTCCTACAAATAAACAGATAGCAGATATCTTGATTAAGGCCTTGATGAAGAGTAAATTTTTCTTCTTCAGGGATAAGTTGGGTGTTGTGTAGAACACCTTCCTCACTAAGAGGGAGTGTTGATTTTATGTAACTCGAAAGGTGGAGTGTAGAGTTGTTGAAAAGTATATCAAGTTGGATTTTCAATAACAACAAGATTTTTAAATTTATTAATAGAATGTTTCTAGGTAGAGAACTAGAGTTGTGAGGTTGAGATAAGACCAAGAGTGATTTTATATGTGAGTTAGGCCAAGTTATGCAAAGAAAGTTTATATTCTCTTGCATGTTGATGTAAATTAGTAGGGCTATATATGTATCATTGTTGTAGCAAACCAGTATTGTATTTTGTAAGAAAAGTTTGTTGTTGAGGCCGAATAGAAGATCTACTTTTGCAGGTTTTTCCCTATACTGAGGTTTCTTGGGTAATTATTTGTTATTGTGTATATGTGATTGGCTTCTTATTATTTTTTCTTCCACTATTATTAGTTGTTAATTAACCCAATGTGTTAATTGTTATAAATTAGATAGATAAATTGTTTTGATTCTATTCTGTGAATGATATTGAGCAATTAATCTGTAGTTGGGTTATAAGAAATTAACGCACAAATGGGTCAATAACTGAACACAAAAAACTATTTCTTGTTATAAAAACAACACATAATTATTTAAAATATAACTTATATGAAATAAGTTATATAATTGAATACTATATTTTTTTTTTTAAATTCTTCGAATTTAATGGCAAAATACATGGTCTTTATTGTTCTCACCTTTTATATTTGTGATAGGACAAAATATTAATATGAAATACTCCAATGCTTAGACATTGCTATCCAAATAGTTGTATTTATTTCACTTCTCCATGAATGTATTGAACAATAATTGAACACTAAAAGTTTTTGAAAATCCTTCACATTTAATGGGAAAATACATGGTCTTTATTGTTCTCACCTTTTATATTTGTGATAGGACAAAATATTAACATGAAATACTCCAATGCTTATACATTACTATCCCAATAGTTGTATTTATTTCACTTCTCCATGAATGTATTTATACTTTTTTAATATAACATGTATAGGTTCTCATGTGTTCAAATATGGATCCATTTTGACCAACATTTGGTTATTTACCTATTTACATGTGGACTATTTATTTACAATATATAGTATTAATATGTGGTAAGACTAAGTATTATAAGCACAAGTTCTATAACAACTATTGGGCACTGCACAACTACTCTAGAGAGGTTGTGTGATGAAGCTTTGTTGCAAAAATGCTCACACAATCTAATTCTCTGTCATCTTGATGATGGATCAAGGATTGATCCCAAACATTGATGCAAAAACTCACACATTTTAATCCAAAAACAACGGTCATAATCACTATGAATTGTAAAAATTTGGTATCATTAATTACCCAGATAATACTAAATCCCAATTAAAATCAGTATAAAAACAAATCTACCTATGAAATGGATTACCCAGATTTTAGAAAAGGGTGACATAAGAAAACCTAGGGAAAAAAGAGAAAAAACGAATTACATTATTGTGTTAACGTGACGAAAAGGATTTAAGTACTTACCAACTTGAGATCTCCAAAGAGGTCTGGATTTTGAAGAAAGGCCTTCATTTGGGGAGTTCTAGGATGGTGCATCCACATGGTGCCATCCATGAACTGCACTCCATTGTTATTACAGGCCTCTATGATGGTGTCAAGGTCTTCAACACAAAGTGCAGGGGGCTTCTCCAGAAGTATATGTTTCTTCCTGCGGGCAGCCTTGACAGCCCATTCGAGGTGCAAGGATGTAGGCAGAGGAATATACACTGCATCCACACAACTATCGTCCAAAAGCTGCTCATAGCTTCCATACGTCTTTACTTCTGGAGATAAGTTGTTAGCAGAGGTAAAGGCCTTGGCCTTGTCGACTGAACTACTAGCAACAGCATACACTGAGGAACTGGGTGTCATTCCAATTGCTCTCACAAGTTTTCTGGCTATGCCTGCACATCCCAGAATTCCAAACTGAACTGCTTTCTCTTCTGCCATTTTTCCTGGACCACAAAACCTTTGCGAATCTGTATATTAGGCTACACAACTTCAATACATATTCCCAGGTGGAAGAGTTTAAGGAGTGGGTCCCATGTGTAGGCCTTTCATTTGTTTACGGGAGGAGTCCACGAGATCCTTTCTAGTATAGAGAATGGATTTTATGATTAAGTTTAAATTATATGCTTGAATGTCTGGAGCTTTGTGCTGTTCTGCTCTCGAAAGCTCCGTAGTCGCGCATGCAATTATATATCCCACCGTTTGATGTTACAGAAATATGATAATATTTTTTATTTATTTTTGAATAACAGTCGTCAGATTATAGACAATTGTAAAAGAAACATAAGCCGAGAATTCTGGGAAAATCAACCACTGCAAACCTGATCAACTAGTTCGACGTTCCTTATTGTTGGTCTACTACTGTTGCCCTCCCGAGGTTGGAAAAAATAGTGCGGCAAAACTGGTCCCATGACATGATTCAAGATTGGGAGGATAAGTTAGGAATCAACTAGTTTGAGGTTCACTATCGCACCAAGCTTATCTGTAGAAGATTTCATGGCTTAGTTTGATATCAAGTTCTTACATGATGACTCTGTGGAGGAGATCAAAAAAGATTGGCCCTGGATAGTCATTAGGTATGCTAGATTGTTTAAGTGGAGCATTCCTAAAAAGGAGTGGACTGTTTGGAGAGATTAAATGTAAGCATAAAAAGTGAACAAAGGTAATATTATTGTAGTTGTTAACAAAATTAATCATAATATGAAAATTGTTGATCTTTTAACAATGGTAATTATAAAGTTTTGATTTTAATCTTGCATTTATGATTTTGAGGAGAGTGAAAATGGCTATTACCCATTCATTTTTAGATTAAAAAATCATTTATTCTTAACAAATAAACTATTTATACCTAAAATTAATAAATATAGTGTCCCATTAAGATGAATAGTAGTCATCATCAACTTGTAATACAAATTAGTTTTTTTTCTCACTAAGAAAACCAAACCTTTCGTGGGTAGGGCAAATTTCCTCATCAAAAGTGAATGAGGATGAATTATTAGTAAGCTTTGATGTGTATCATTGTTCACTAAGGATCATATTAATGATATGATTGAAGTTACAAATAATCTTGTGGGCAAGTATGCTATTCTAGTTGAACTATGTCTAAGATCCACCTTCTCAAGAACATTTTCTATGAATAGTCAAATGGGGTTGCTATAGGGTACCTACTTTCCCTAGTGTTTGTTAATTTCCTCATGGAACACTAAAGAAATAGAAATTAGTTACTTCCTTCTAAATCCAAGATGATGGAAAATTTTGTTATGATGATGACATGAAATTAAACAAACAAAATGGCCTTGAAAATTTTGAGTTTCACACTTATCTAAATAACATAATGGATAGTATCAAGTTCACCAAGTTGCCAAAAACATAACAAATAATTTATTTGCCATAACATTATTCTTCTTGGGAAGCCTAACAGATCCATAACTTTATATGGGCCACCTCATCCTACTCCAAAAAGAAAGTGCCTAAAATAATCTTGCTATTAAAGCCTTTTTTGCTTGAGATAAAGAACATATTAACCAAGAAATCTCACACTTAATAAGTCTTTAAGCAAGTAAATGAGCAAACACATCAATAGAGATTCCATCCAAGCCAAGAAATGTCATGAGATTTATAAGAAGATAGATGACTCCAATGTTACTCATATGGCTTGCCTCCCTTATGTGGATAAGTGTATATCAAACAAAATCTCATCTATTTTTTTGAAAAAGGGATTAGGAGCTCTTTTCACCTCATATAAAGTTAAGCATATGATCCTTTCCTTCAAAGATCGTATCTAGAATTTATTTTAGATGAAAATTCAAAGTTGTGTTGCACTTAAGGATAAATTGTCAACATAAATGAATTTAAACATCTCCAATTAAAATTTAATTCTATCAAACATGTGGTTTAGCTAGATTCATTCTAGGTAAATTAGATTTGGGCCATAATTTTTCAATTGAAATTTTCCACTAAATACATATGTAGCATCACTTTGGAGTAAATTTATAAAAAAATGATATATTCACAACTCTAAGCATGTAAATAATATTTTTTTAAAATCTAAAAATACCCTTTTGTAGATCTATAAATGTAGTTTTCAAACATATATTTTTTTAATAATTTAGTTATTATCTATATTTTTAAAAAAATTACTAGAATTAGGTTATCAACATCAAAACACAAGGTTGTTTGTCTTGTCAAGAAAAAAATACTAAATTTTTTTAAAAAATTGAAAAAATATGATGCACTAGAAGAGATTCTAGGTCAAGGTGATATAATTATTTTTCTATTTTAGATAAATATTTATGACAAAAAGTGACATCCCATCAAATTAGTTATGTTTTCACTACATATTTTAATACTTAAAAAGTAAATGCCTAGAAAGTAAATGATCCATGAACTAAAGTTTCAAATTACAAATACATTTTTTTTGGAAGGAATTTATGTTTACTATATATAGAGTGATGTCCAACTTAATCTCATTTTTTTAAGTACTTTATCGACAACTAAATTATAGTGTCGATATTATTAAAATATAATTTCAAATCATTTTTTATTTTTCAAAAAAATATAAATATAAAATAAACTAATTTTTTAATATTTAATTAGTTTACATCATTTCAAAATTCAAAACATACATGTCATTTTATAGTGGTTTAAGCTTAAGATTTAGATAAGTGCTAATCATTTTCTTTATAAAAGTGTGACACAACTTTGAAACTTTCACCATTATTAAATCCATGGTCCATTAAATTGAATGCTTCCATGGTAAGCCATACATAGGTGAAAATAGTTGGTCCATTTGAATTACAATTAAAGAGTGCAATACAAACATCGTACATGAACATGCAAACAAATTTTCTCTTATCAAGCATTCACTTAATACCAAACAATACATCTACTTAGAATCCACTAAGTTCCTAATAAAAGAGGGAAACTATTCTTAAACAAAAAAAAAGGTCATTCAATCTCAGTTTAGAGTCTATTAAGATCATCTAACAAAGGAATCTAGTATTTCTTAAATTATTGGATTGAATTTAAATCTCTACAATTATACATTATGTAGACAGTGAAAAATATCACGAATCATATCATACATTCGAATCAGGTATACAGACACCATTTCCTCTTGAAACCCATCATCTTTTTGCTTAATTAATTAAATTAGCCTAGCTAGTTAATTAATGACATCATTTTCACCTATTAACCTAATTTATCAAATCAGTTTAATTCACCCCCTTTCATGCTAAAACTTCATCCTATTAAATTAAATAAATCAAACTATTTAATTTAAATCCCTAAATCTTCTTATTTAATTAAATAACCTTAAGATATTTAATTAAATATCATTCCACCTTTCCCCCATTCATTAAAGCATTTTATTTAATGGATATCATCTAATTCTTCTAAATCCCCTAATTGTATAATTAATATTGTTTAATTATCAATTAAATATAATTCCCCCCACTTACAAGGGAATATTCCTCCTTTACACATTCCTCCAAAAGGAATATTTGGTTCCCCTTTTGCATAGTTTAATTTAGTTTTAATTAACTAAATTACCCTTTTTCCTCACCGATGAGAATATTCTCTCTCCTCACTCATTTGAAAAAGGGGAGTATTCCTTTTTCTCAACAAACTTACTTAGATTCTTGATCAAGTTAACTTGTGACCTCTTGTGTAAGTTAACTTATGACCCCTTGGACAAGATGAAAGTGTGTTTGTTTGAAGGAATTTGAATCCTTGATTAAATCTCATCTTGCATTCTCACCTGTTGATGAGAATCCATGATCCATTACTCTTCTTTATTTCATCCTTGACTATTGATTGATCTTTTTGATCTCATCCATTGATCTCTTTTTACATATTCTATAAATAGACCTTGCCTTTATTGAATAGGGATCCATCTTTCAAAAAGAAAACTTATTTTTTGTAATCACTCATAATCACACTCACATTTAGCACACATTTAACATCTTTTAGTTCATTTTAATTGCATTTAGTTAGCTTTAAGCTTCCATTAATGGCTTCCATGATCACATAATGCATCCATTTAGCTTGCTTATTAATTAGGGTTTGAATCTTTTAGTTTAAATTCCATCTAGGTTAGCTTAGATTTTGCATAACTAGATCATTTTTAGCATAAAATAATGTTAAATTAGCTTGCATCATGCTTATTTAGATTAAAATCATTTTTTCATAACCATCTCACAACCGTTCCATTAGTTTTCTTTAATAAAACTGACTGGAACAAGCTCATTGATCCATGGGATTGGGAAAGGGTCATCGTTCCATATCAATGCAGTACCACTCCCACAACGAGATAAGTTTTAGATGGATTAGAGTATATATTTAAATGCTTTCATAGTTTAGAATCCTTAGTTTTGATAAATGTTAAGTTTAACTTTCATTTGAATGATCCTACTAAGATTTGATGTTAGTGGCTCTGTTATGCTTCGATTCATCATGGATCAAGCATAATAGGTCCATGCTAATCCATCCAATCACATTCTAGCACTAGAAGGAGGGAAAAACTTATCAAATTTAATCAATTTCTATCTCAAATTCCATTTTTTCTAACTTTTGCAAGATACAGTGATGCCCAAAAGAATTTCAATGACACCTTTGTTGGGCATCACCATACAATGATGCTATCATCATCAAAAACATCGACACCTATTTAATATCCTGATGTTTATTAAATAAATGGCAACACTAATACTTTTTATAGGTATCAAAGATTTATAAACAGTAACACTCCCCAAATAGTGACACTATCATCATCACTGTTTTTCCACAAAGTGACACCCAAATTCACCATAGTGATGCCAAAATGACTTATAGAAATGCTATTATGAATAGAAATTCCCTTATCTGGTACGAAAAATGAAGATCAATTTTTAGCATGTTCTTTAATATTTTTACTTCATTTGATCACTAACATGCCTCTAACGTTGTTTTGGTTTTTAGACTAACAGGGTTTTGCAGGATTGGACATTAAAATTTGAAGTGAAGAAGAATTCTCATATTTGAATCTTATAATTGTAATAAGCATTTGATACTTTTGGGGAAATTATAACCCAATTTCTTATGATTTTCATTTTATGCTTTAGGACCACACTAATTTTCATTTGGGTTGAAAAAGAATGCTCAAACAAGACTAAAATTGAACCCTCATTTCATCATTTTAATTTGGGTTTAAAATTAGACAAAACAACTTAACATTTCATTTGGTGCATAAAATGAATTCATCTTAGCTTTTAGTTGTTAAAATCAATGAGTGTTTTCTATGTTTTAATTTACATATTTTTGATTGAATGTGTATGTAATTCTCTCACGCCACTCGACAATCTTGAGAAACAAAAACATTCCAAATAAAAATTTATATAATCACCTACATCTTTTAATTTGGATTAAAAATGAACCCTTTGCTAGTGTAGGAAAGAGGTGTGGTGTGTGTTCTCTCCTTGTTTCATGCAACCTAGGATGATCGAACTATAAACATACTTCCTTGCTATTGTCTATCTTTAGAGGGCTTGCCTCCCCACTTCGAAAGGAGGGAACGACCCAAGTGGAACAAGCTAAAGCAAAGCTCTTTGAAGAAGCTATATAAATAATTAGTTTGTGACTAAAATCATAAACAACAGGTGTGGTTTTGTCATACCAACAAGTGTCCCCCTTAGTACATTCGTGTGATACATCAAAATCTCTTCTTAGGAAGACACTAGGAGGTCTCTGAATTCTCCATAATCTTGAGCTAATCTTGTCGCGTGTATGGCCACCTTGAATGAAAGCCCTTATTATGAACCAACTATTTAGAAGCCAAAAACCTTTATGCTTGCTACTATAGGAACGGTCATTCTGAAGCCACCCCACATTTGTACTATTCATTGTTGAAATAGAAAAATCCTTAAGATATTTGGATCTTCAGGATTTTGAGATTTGGTGGTCCCAAGAAGTGTGTGTCATGGAGGGGAGCCAGTGTCACCAAATCTCTAATTATTTGCATTGTCTTAGTGTTTCAAGAAATCTAAGTGGGGATTCAGTAAGCAATATCTTTTGAGCCTGGGATGGTAAATTCTTGTGAGTTATTTTAATATTTTGCTTGGTTCCAAAACATTACAAACAAACATTCACAATATTTTCAAATTTCAAATCCTTTAGTCTAAATTATGGACACCTCTTAAAATATCCTTGATATTAATGCTTGTCTTAAGGATTTCTATCCTTAGATATTTCTAAATATCTTGACTTAAATATCTCAATCCATATTTTCCCAAAGTTAACATAGGCAACTATGGATTGAACTTCATCCTTTTCATGAAATGGACATTGTGAAATTTATGATGTTTTTGACATAGACATCTAGTTTGAACATAATTGAGACATGTGTTTGTGGAAAAAAATATTCACTTAAGCAAGATAAATTGATACAATTGAGCCCCACATGACCATTTGGAGACCAATCACTCCCATTGAACAACCCGACCTTATACCTTCTATTATTCAACCAAACTTTGAACTCATTAAAGAGAACAAATCAAAATAATTAGCACTTTAAGATGCTTCAATTTTGAAACAAAAGAAACACCCGCTCAGTGGAGAGACGTTGCAAACATCTTAGAAAAAGAAGAGGAAAAAAATGATATTGAGGTTGGAAGGCCCCTGTTACCACCACCTGTATAGCAATAAATATCCTCTTTTTTTCATGATCTTTAGAAGTTTCTCTAAATGATCTCATGCAAAATCAAAATCCCCAAGAGAAGTTCTACAGGTCATCATTTCAAACTTAGGCATCTTACTCCAAAATCTCTCAAAAAACACCTTGAAACACTTCACCAAAATAGAACCAAGTTGCTATACTACTTCTACAAGCGTGTTTCAAGGAACAATCTAGAATTGTATATGTTCTTTTTGGTCAAAACCCTAGTCTTTTTCATGATAATGAACCTATCTAAAATATTGGGTCAAGTTAGGATTTGAAAACTTTAGAGGTCTAGCATGTTTCTCACTACCTTGGTCTTAGCAAACAAAGGTTTACTCTAGGTCAAACATTTCACTCACCCCTTCATGAAATTCCAAACTCCACTTCACCAAAAATTGCAAAAAAAATTGAATAAACCAACATCTTTTTGACTTAAAAAATTTATCAAACCAAACCCTAACTTAGCTATTTTGGATGTGAAATGAATCCTTTTCCATTCATTTTCCTAAGTTAGTTATCATCTTTGAACTAGTTCATCTTGAAGGTCACAATTCTACCCTAAATATTTCCAAGTTCATTAATATCCTTTATCAAACATCAAAACATCAAACTCTTAAGTCAAAAGTGTTGTCCCAAAACGTTTGCAAAGATCACTTTCCACATCATCCACCTTTTCATCACCCATTGTCATCATTGCTCCAAAAAGACTTAGAGCATCCCTTTTACCTAAATTTGAGTCAACTAGAGGGTACAAACATCACACATCACAACACAACTCTCCCAGAGCTGACCCAAAATTTATGGTAAAGAAAAGATCACAACACAAGAGAATCATGGAGAAAACCAGTCACATTTACCTCAAGTGATCAAAATCCTCTAAAATTTGATCCAAGAAGTCATGTTACTCTATCACAACAACCTTCATCACCATCAGGGCCATATGAGATAGAAGACATCATGAACAATCCATTTGAACTTACTAGGGAAGAAATCATTGAACATCATGCCTTTGAAAATGTAGCTCCAATTTCCCCATTGTTTGTTGCACAAAATTTGACACAAGGCTTCACAACTCCATCACTGGGGCTAAATCAAACATCCACTCCTAGTCTTGCAAGTAGTCTTTCTAAAGACTTTGGTATAACTCTTCCATTCAAAAGCAACACACTTGTGGGTAGGTACCTTGATACCAATCCTCCATCCCAAACCACTACTTGGACACCTACCTTTGGTGTTCCTCCCATTCTCAAAGATCCCCAACATTCATATAAACCCCTTGAAATTCGTTACTCCACAACAACCTCCACATATCGAGGACACTCATGAATACCACAAGTTTGCCCACCGTAGCACGAAGTAGTATGGACCAAGTGTCTCAAAACTACACACAAGGGTATGCCAACACCATAACACAAAGGCAAACCTTAATGTAAATTGCGACATCTCTACCCAATCCTCCAACTAGTTCATCCATACCATTGGCTTCACAAAACACACCCATCCCATCCATTATCGACCCATCTCAAAACAATCCCTTGGTCACAAATCCCATCAACCTAGGTAATACCTTGTCCACATCCCTAATGCAAGGAAATCCTCAAGGCATGGGACAAGGGAACCTTTTTAATCAGTGGACTCAAGGTCCTAGTGTGTCATTATCATCACAATATCTAATGGCACCATCCTCATCTTTCTCCATGGTCCCCTTTACCATGCAAAATCAAATGGGACCTCAAACTTACAGTCCTCCACCCTAATCCACTATCTTACAAGGAATGTTGAACCAATGGAACTCCCAACCTCTCATCAACAATCCACTACCCACACAAAACATCACCTCTCAAAACCCATCACAAATGTGGGAAACTTCACAAAGTTGATTCCATGAAGTGTGGAATTTTTTTCCTTAGCCAAAAAATTGAAATCGGCTTTGCAAAAATAGGATCTCAATTTTAATAAATGGGATACCAATTTTTAAAAAATGGGATCTCATTTAGATTCAGGATCCCAAGCCTAAATACGAAATGGGATCTCACTTTTAAAAAATTGGGATCTCATTTCCCATAGGATCCCAAACCAATGGAGAAGGAATGGGATCCCGATTACTATGAAACAGGATCTCGATTTATAAAAATCAGGATCCTGTTTTGTACAAATCGGGATCCCATTTTATAATGCTATTTATTTTTTTAAAAACAAACAGATTTCATTTTATAGTGGATGGGATCTTGAGTACAAGCAACAACAACCCCCACAAACAGCTCCAGGTACTCGCCCACGCCCCTTTTTTTTGCATTTTTCTATTTTTTATTGAAATTGTGAAGAAAAAAAGTGAATTTAGCATGTTTTTTTAATTTATTTCACGTTTTGAGCATTTTTTTTCCTGTTATAGTAGAAATGAGTAATTATAAAAATAAACAAAAAAATGCAATGAAACCTAACAATTTTTTAATAGAAATGAAAAAATGAACCTTGAATTGTGTTTTACAAACAAAATTTAACTTTTGAAGCCTAAATTGTTCTTTTAAACCAAAAAATTTGAATTTGAAAACCCTAATTGAAACGAAACAAAAAAATTGCATTTCAAAACCCTAGAAATTGAAATGAAATTAAAAAAATTGCATTTAGAAACCATAATCAAGCTTTTGAAACCTTGAATTCAAATCAAATGAAAAAATTGCATTAAAAACCCTAATTTCTTAAAAATTGAAACCCTAAATTGAATTGGAACAAAAAAAAAATTAAAACCCTAAATTGAAATCGAACAAATCATTTTGATTTTGAAAACAAGGTAATTTCAAGCTTAAAAAAAATCATTTGCATTGCTTAAATGTTTTAAATTTTATTTGCATTGTATGGAAAAAATGATATGTTAAACTTTAGTTTCAATGTTAAATTATAATTAGATTAGAAATCAATATGTTAAAGAATAGTTAAAATTCATAAAGTTTATCAATGTTTGTTTGCAAATTTAGTTAGCAAATTCATAAATCTAAGCACATACAATCAATTCCAATTGGCACTAACTTGCAAGTCTAAATTATTCCAAGGGCCACCCAAACTTCACCCTAAATTTGCTAAACCCTAGACCCTAAACTATAAAATCTAAACCCTCAACACTAAAGCATTTGAATTTTTCTTAGGACCTTAAAATGAAATTTGGTTTCCTTAAAAAACCCTTTGTTGTCACCATTCAGTAGAGCTTTTTGTAATGTTTTCACTTATTTGAACACATAAATAAAACCTTTTGGTTTCTACAAGTTTATGAAGAGTGGATGATCACTCTCTATGACACTTAGACATGATCATTAGGGATCTAAATCATTGGAAGAAAACTTTATTCTATTATATCCACAAGAGAGGAGAGCGCGAGTGAGAGTGCTATGGGTAAAGTTTCTTTCATTGGACATACCTAAAATTATGTAGGTTCAATGTCAGGAATGGGTCTATTTGGTAGATTTATGAAAACTATTATGAATATCTAGAATACCATAAAAGTATAATTATAGCAATTCCAATTGGAAACACTTGGGTATATATCATATGAAATTTAAATCTAGTAAGGTGTCTATTATATAGGAGAGTTGATAATACATGGAAAGAGGTTTGTATGGGAATATATGTATTAAGAAACACATACCATGACCTCTATAGGATTTTTAAGATGTGATCCTAGATAATAATCCACCCATCCTCAATCATAATGGATTCTTTAGCAATTAAGAGAGATTCAATAACCATAAAATTACCTATATTTTGATACTATATAGATTTATGTGGAAGGATAGAAATGCATCAATAAGGAGACCAAGATGGAACCATTTAACACCTAAGGTACACCTATTACATGGGAAAGGGAGGAGGTACATGATGATAGGTTGGAGGAACTATGTTATTATTACAATAGAGATAGGAGGAGGATTCATATTATGCTCCTATAAATAAGAGGTTAATTTAGAAGATTAAAAGAACTAGATAATAACAAAGGAAATAATTCTATAGAGGGAGTGAGTGGGATTGTTGGAAATATACAAGGAGAGAGGTGAAGGTCCCAACACCTACATAGAGTCCTACATGAAATACACCAATCTAGGCACTTCCTAGAAGGATCAAGATCCATGTGAGTAGCCTCTTTTTATTTTTGTATCTTCTACATATGTATATTTATTCCTTTATTATGTGATTAAAATTATGTATGATATAACTTATTAATAAGTGATTACAAGTATAATTATTAAAATATTTCATATTTATTTTGATATCCTCTAATGTAGGAGGAAATTTTTACTTGTTTTGATAGATGTATGTTATTTTTGTTATATGTATTGATTGATTCATTTTTAACATGATACTTTTTTTAATTAGAGGGGTAAACACTTTTGACCCAGAGCTAGATGGAACCAATGAGGTCATAGTATGACTAAATTTGGACTTCACTATACATCTAGATCCCCTTAAGCCATCCTATCACCCTAAATCGTAAATCAATTTCTTAAGGGGTCACAATATGACATTTCTTAAGGATCTCAAAGAAGTTCTTAAAATTTGGTGAAGTTTCCCAAGGCAACCAAATTTAACAATAATAAGATCATGAAAGATTATAATATGAATGAGATTTCATGATCTAGGTTGGTCAGTTGAAACAAGAGTAGATCTCAATCAACTATTCCACAAGAAAATGTTCTTCACTAACTTGAAAGTTCATTATATTCCAAGGGGCACCAAAACTTCACCCTAAGTTCTATAAACCCTAAACCCTGAAATCTAAAATCTAAACCCTAAACACTAAACCATTCATTTTGTCCTACCTGACCTTAAAGTGAAATTTGGTTGTCTTAGGAAAATCCACCAAATTTCATTCCCTTATGCCATGTAATTCTTTCATAGGATCTTACTACATATATCCCCATAAGTTATCCTATTACCCTAAACTCTATACTATAAACTCTAAACCCTAAACCATAAAGCCATCATTTTTTCTTAGGCTCTTAATGAAATTTGGTTGCCTTAGGCAACTCCACCAAATTTCATTCCCTTATGCCATGTAATTTTTTCCTAGGATCTTACTACATGTAGATCCCCTTAAGCTATCCTATTACCCTAAACCCTAAACTCTAAAGTCTAAACCCTAAACCCTAAAGCCATCATTTTTTTTAAAGGCTCTTAATGAAATTTGGTTGCCTTGGGAAACTTCACCAAATTTTATTCACTTGAGCCATGTCATTTTCTCCTAGGACCTCACTAGACGTAGATCCTCTTAAGCCATCCTATCACCCTAAATCAGAATTGATTTCTTAAGGGGTCCCAATATGACATTTCTTAAGGGGATCAAAGAAGTTCTTAAAATTTGGTGAAGTTTCCCAAGGCAACCAAATTTAACAATAATAAGATCGTGCAAGATTATAATATGAATGATATTTCATGATCTAGGTTGGTTAGTTGAAACAAGAGTAGATCTCAATTAACTATTCCATAAGAAAATTTTCTTCACTAACTTGCAAGTTCATTATATTCAATGGGGCACCAAAACTTCACCCTAAGTTTTGTAAACCCTAAACCCTGAACTCTAAAATCTAAACCCTAAACACTAAACAATTCATTTTGTCCTACCTAACCTTAAAGTGAAATTTGGTTGTCTTAGGAAAATCCACCAAATTCCATTCCCTTATGCCATGTAATTTTGTCATAGGATCTTACTACATATATCCCCTTAAGTTATCCTATTACCCTAAACCCTAAACTCTAAACTCTAAAACCTAAACCTTAAAGCCATCATTTTTTCTTAGGCTCTTAATGAAATTCGGTTGCCTTAGGCAACTCCACCAAATTTCATTCCCTTATGCCATGTATTTTTTTCCTAGGATCTTACTACATGTAGATCTCCTTAAGCTATCCTATTACCCTAAAACCTAAACTCTAAAGCCTAAACCCTAAACCCTAAAGCCATTATTTTTTCTTTAAAGGCTCTTAATGAAATTTGGTTGCCTTGGGAAACTTTACCAAATTTTATTCACTTGAGCCATGTCATTTTCTCCTAGGACCTCAATAGACATAGATCCCCTTATGCCATCCTGTCACCCTAAATCGTAAATCGATTTCTTAAGGGGTCTCAATATGACATGTCTTAAGGGGATCAAAGAAGTTCTTAAAATTTGGTGATCAAAGTTGCCCAAGGCAACCAAATTTAACAATAATAATATCATGCAAGATTATATAATATTAATAGTTAATTACATATTTTCATTCAAGTAACATGTGCCTTAGACATAAATGAAGCTTACATATTTTACCATTTGTATTCAATTATTTAAGGCCATTTATATTGAATGCTTTAAAGGTATTTCCTAAACATGTATCTTACATCTTGAAATTGCAAATCTAATGCAGGTTCACTCATATCTTAAAGATCACATGGATCCATTCAATAATATTCACAATCCACCTCCACACCATCCATATCCACCACCTTCACCTCCACCTCCACCCACTCCACCTTGTAACCCCCCACCTCCACCACCTAAAATCAATGAACATGCTCGTTTGCAAGCACAAATCAATGCCAATGTTAGAACTATCCAAGATCAAATCAACATTATTCAAAATGAAGAATGTGTCACACCTCCTATGAAGATGTTTGCATCTAGGATGCAAACCCTTGTTGATGTTGTCAGGGCTATGGATGGGATCTTAGATAAGCATCGGCAATCGCTAGAGGAGAGGAGAACTTCCAATTTTGAAAAGGAAAACACAAAGAAATGAAGAGATGTAGTAGAGAGCCACAATAGTTTCTAAATTAAGACAACGACTTAAATAGTTATGAATTTATGAATTTGGTGAACGATGGATATTTTGTGTGAAGAATTTATAAATTTGGTTAGATGGATATTTTTTAGTGACATGAATTTATGATTTTGGTTCTAGATGGATATTTTTAGTGACATGGATTTATGAATTTGGTGGAATTTATGAACTTATAATGAATAATATATAATAGTATATATTTTATGACTATCGACTAGATCATGATTTCTCCTGATGAAAAATTGTAATATATATGTGTTTGTGTGTAGTGTTAGACATAAAATGAGATTTTGTGAATGTTTCAAGTTTATTATTTAGTATGTATGTGCATGTATTAAAAATTTGCATATATAGTTCTTAAATTTTGAAATTTGTATGTATGTACATGGTTTAGTTTAATGATTTGTACGCATGCAAATTATGCATCATATTTTTTATTTTAAATGTACATGTACATGTTAAATTTGAATTTTGTATGGACATTCTCAAGTTGAACAATCAATGTATATATATGTGCATTTCAATTAAATATATGATCTTAATATATATGTTGCTCATCCTATTTCAATTAAATATATGATCTTAATATATGTATGCACATCCTATTTTGTACATGATTTAATGCAAGTGCACATTTATATCTCATATCATGAATGATTTTAACATTGATGATATCATCAATCCACCACCTCAACCACAGCCACATCTACCTCCCCGTCCACCTAATATGCCAGATTGAGCACCTATTGGATCTGATGAGGCTCGCTTGAGAGCACATATAAATGATCAAGTTGCATCCTTACAAAATCAAATCAATGCTATGCAGAGTCAAGCATTGATTCCTCCACATGTGAGACGTTTTGCATCTGTGATGCAAAATGTTGTTGATGCCATCAAGATAATTGATTCTGGTGTTTATAGGCATGAACAACAGAGAGAACAAATGAGACAATTTTATTCTAATGATCTCTCTTACAAAAAAATATTAGACCTTAAAATAACGAAAGCCCATCTAGCCCCCTACTTTCTTGACCCCATTACTCGACAACCCATTCCACCCAACAAATCTAGAATATTCATGAGGTGGTGCATACATCTGCAGATGAGTGCACATTTTTGGGATCGATGGTATATGGTTTTTGATAGTCCCCCACGTGCTAATTGCGAGTGCCTATTGTATTTTTTGAGAAAATTGTATGTAGAGTTTTTTTTTGGGGAAAATGCCCAAATATTTTGATTTTAGATCATTTTAAGGTGTTGGTGGCGGCATGCCACAACAGAGGTTATGGGAAAGGGTTGATCCTCAACACCTTGTGCATGTGCAACCCCTTGTTGTTGCTCCTATTCCTCCCATTCCCGCACATGTACATCATCAAGCTCTGGTCTCAACATTAGGTTCCCTTAGTACACTCGTAGGAGACCTTGATCAGCATGCTTCTGCAATAATGGGTGGGGAGCATAGAGACAATGATGATGGAGGATTTTTTTATGGAGTTGGTCTAAGTACCACTCTAGGAGTGTCGAGGCATGTCCCCCATATATGTACTAGTTGTCATCAAGTATGCGATGGACCTAATCAGGCCACACCTAGTTCAAGTGGACGAGGAGATTCTGGTGGTTCATCTGGTCGCAACAATTCATTTGTAGAGTTTATTACAGTAGAACATCACCCTAAGGACACTGCGACATAGTATAAATATGCATCTAGATGTACGTTCATTTTATAAGAATTTTGATGGATGTATATATCAAATAAGAGTTTGCAATACATTTTAACAATCAAATTGTTTGGTGTACAAATGACACTAACGATGGGGCAATCATCTGTTCCACGAGTACATACATCGACACCAGTCATACTCAGCAACCCTTATGAGGTATTTTCATTTCAATTTTTAAAATTATATATGAAATTATAAATTTAACTTGAGTTTTAAATTTATAATTGAATCGCATATATGTTTGAAATATTTATGTTGGTTTAGGCGAGTCATTTGGCATCCATGTCGATTCCTCCTGAGGGATTGTCAAGCACTTGTCCACTATCAAGCATCATAGATCGGGGGTAGGTACATTCATATTGTAAATTTGTTTAAAGTTTACATTAGTATAGTTACAATTTTATGAGTTTTGAATTCACTAGATATATGAAACGCATGCATGTACACTTGTAAATATTATAAGTGTTAAATTTCTATGTACATGTATGTCTAGGTTGATACCACAATAAGAATGGACATCAGGAAAACATTTGATGTTGTAGCTACTTGTGAGGCTACTAATTTCCAGGTTGTTTACAAAAATTTCTACACAAAATGTGCAAACTTGAATATATATATATGGGTGAAGCCACATAAGTGGTTTACACTTTTGAAGAGGAAGGAAATTTGAGAAAAAATGACCCCATGGCAAAAAAATTGGTTTTAGGGGTTCGCATGAACCTAGATGTTAGACCGAACCATAAAGGGGTTCGACCGAACCAGGGTTCGAGCAAACCCACTAACTATTGGGCCCACATTTCCCGCCGAAAAAATAAAGGAAATGTGCATATTAGGGGGGGTTCGCATGAACCAGGGTTCGAATGAACCCTGGTTTGCTAGAACCCCTGGGGGTTCGCTAGAACCCCTGGTTCTAGCGAACTCCCTTTTTCCCTAATTTTTTAATTTCTACACACAAAAAACCTAAAATTTTACGCTTTCAAGCTCCGGTTGGGGATGAAAATGGGGGAATATTTAGAAACCAAACTTGGAATCGAGTAGCCTTCAGAACGAGCTATCCAATGAATATAATTTTAGTATGTTTTGGTTTTATTATCTATCATTTTTAAGTTTTATTAAATATAAGTTTTTCATCGAAAACAAAAATCTACATTACTGCACAAGTGGAAAAATAGAATATTATAAAAAAAATTTAAAAATATGAGTGCACCAGCTATTGAAGTCCTTGATCCAACAAAAAGAGAAGAATTTTGACATACGGTAAAAGTTATCGTTATACGGTCGCGCTAGGTCTGAATTGTCATTTGATTGACTTTGAAACATGATTAAAGAAAAAATATTCAATAAAAACTATCTAGCAAAGTGGAAGCACTAGATATCAGAGTTAGAAATCTAAATTTGAAAGAATTGGAATTTTATCCTTCATGGAAAAAAAGTTATGTGTTATACGATGTCGTCACTTTTTAAAAATGCTATTTTTGAAAAAAACCAATTTTTGTGGGAGATGGAAAAAGAAGTGCAATCTGATTCCAAAAAAATTGAAAAAAATATTTTTAGAATCTACAGACAAAATGTGACAAGACTCTAGTTTACATCATCTTCAAATTCCTTACGGTTTAATCGCTATAGGTGCCCAAATGTGGAGATTGTGTTAAAAAAAAATATATCAGTGTCCAGTTAGGCCAAAAAGTGTAAACCACTATTGTGGGATCACCCATATATATATAAACCTAATTCAATTGTACATGCTTTAATTTTGATCTTGTAGGACTTTGTTAGTGCAACTTTTAACCTTGACCCAAACATAGTTACACCACCAGGAGGACATGTAGAGTAGGCTCCAGATCAAATGGTAATTTAATTTTTTTATTATATTTAAAGTCAATTATTATATTTAAAGTAAATTATTATATTTAAAGTCAATTATAAATTTTTAATTGAATATATACATAATATGAGATTTGTTACATATTCTTTTTCTTTTATAGCATGAGACACATCTTGTAGCTAAGCATGAATAGACAGGTCATGGAGAAGAGCTGGTGTACAACCTCAGAATACGGTACAATTAAAGTATGATAAATTATAAATTAAATTAAATTAAAAAAATTAACTGTAGAGTTGTACATATAATTTCAAATTTCTTTGTCTTGTTTATGTAGATTGATTTAGATAATTTAGAGGTTGCTTTAGGTGCACCAGAGCATCCAGCCGCAGATATGACAGTAATTTAATTTTATGATGGATTATAAATTAAATTGTCATTAAATCATTTTTCATTGTCTTACATATGATTTCATCTTTCTCTTGTATAGAGTGTTTCAGGTCATCCACATAGTCCACATGGTGTGAAGAGGTCTCTTGATTATAGAGACAATACATGACCTAGAAACATGTGATTTTATGTGTTATATTTGTTTATTTCATGGACTATATTTCTTGTTTCTCATGTACTCTGTTGGAATTTATATTTCATGGCTCAAGTACTTAGTTGGACTTTATTTCATGGGTTGTACTCTGGACTTTATTTCATGCACTTAATATATTGGTTTCATGCACTTAATATGTTACATAAATTATGGATTTTATTATTGTTTGAAATTTTAATTTACACATGTACATTTATGCATTTTATGTTCATAGTCAAGACATTAATATAGGACATTAATGTGAAATTTAGTGATCTCATACATGATATTAATATAGGACATTTTAATATTTATACTTTACAAATTTAGTGATTTCATACATGATATACATGATATGTACATTCAATAAATAGCAATAATTACTCAATGAACTTATTCAATTCATGTCAATCAATAATTAGTCAATAAATCATAATTTACAAACAAAAGCAATCTATTTATATACCAGAAAGGATAAAATTTTAAGAAATAAACAATACCATAGAAGATTAGAGAATAAAAGTATTAATAAATTCTATAAATAATAGCATCTAACACTAATTTATAAGTTTTCAAAACAAATAATGATGTCTTAAGGGGATGTCTTAAGGGGTTATAATACATCTTAAGGGGACCCCTTAATGGGTCTTAAGGGGATGTCTAAAGGGATGATAATAGAACATCCTAAGGGGATGTCTTAAGGAGTTATAATACATCTTAAGGGGATGTCTTAAGGGGTCTTAGGGGGATGTCTAAAGGGGTCATAGTAGAACATCTTAAGGGGATGTCTAAAGGGGTCATAATAGAACATCTTAAGGGGATGTCTTAAGGGGTCTTAAGGGGATGTCTAAAGGGGTCCAAATAGAACGTCTTAAGGGGATGTTTTAATGGGTCTTAAAGGGATGTCTAAAGGGGTCATAATAGAATGTCTTAAGGGGATGTTTTAAGGGGTCTTAAGGGGATGTCTAAAGGTATCATAATAGAACAGCTTAAGGGGATTTCTTAAGGGGTCTTAAGGGGATGTCTAAAGGGGTCATAATAGAACATCTTAAGGGGATGTCTTAAGGGGTCATAATAGAATTTCTTAAGGGTATGTATTAAGGGGTCATAATAAAATGTCTTAAGGATATAATTGATTTAACAATAAAGTATGCATGATATTTAGTGATTATGCAATTAGACATAAAGTTTGAAAGTAGGAAAACATGCACATTTAACAAAAAAAATATATAGAATATTGATTCGATACATAAAAGTACATAGAGTATTTTAATTCTATAAGTATGTATGTAGATATATGTCATCTCAAAACAATGTTTATAAAATTTGGATATGCCATCTCAAGAACATCTCAAAATCGTGGCTAAAATGTAGTAGGTCTTCACACCACCTGATATCAAAAAGATATAAGCAATATCAATGAAATTGTCAAAACATACATATTTTAATTTATATAAAACTATCTATATGTACAAAACTCAAGTACCTACATTTAAAAGTATTCCACACATGTTTGTAGGTTGAATCCAGGCATCCTCTCCTTTTTGTTTCAAAGTATGAGATCAATACAATGATGACTTAAGGATACAAAAAATGACAATAAATCAATTTTAACTATTAATGTCCAAGCAATATCAATATGTAATCGAAACATGTATTTAAATATAATTTAACTAATAATTACCTATTTTTACCAAGTATTCCATGTTGTCTAGGTTGAATTTGCATGGAATAGATCCTTTTTGTGATTATTCCTTAAGGATGTATAAAAGGAAAATTTAAATCAATTTCAACTAATAACACACTTGACCAATGTCGAAACATGTGTTTAATGTATTTAAAAGGACAAAATAAAACTAAAACTATATTTACCTGTATTTACTTATTCCATTGTACCATCTGCATCCTCTCTTTTTTTGCAATGCATCTATGATTTCCTCATGCTCTTCCATAAAAATTGACCATAGCAGTTTTTTTTAAGGTCTTCCACGATACTGCTCTAGTTTTATATTTGTTGCCACCACCAAATGTGAATAATGTATAATATTTTTATGTTTTTCATAGTCTTCGAATGTAGGTAGACCATTCTTTCTTCTTAGGTATTTTCATAGCCAAGTGCCAACAACCACCACCGATCCTATTGGAAAACATGTTCAAAAACCATCATCAAATAAGTTCTCAAAATTTTCTTAAGGGGATCAAAGACTTGTTCTAAAAAATTGCTTAAGGGGATCTAAAACGTGTTATCAAAATTTTCTTAAGGGGG
Source organism: Sequoia sempervirens (assembly GCA_007258455.2). Classification (NCBI taxonomy): domain Eukaryota; kingdom Viridiplantae; phylum Streptophyta; class Pinopsida; order Cupressales; family Cupressaceae; genus Sequoia; species Sequoia sempervirens. The sequence continues at coordinate 323,330,346 of VDFB02058242.1, forward strand.
TGTCTTAAGGGGATCACTGTACATGTTGGATAATGAAAACCATCATCATCTTCTCGAGATGTTATTAACTTATGTTTAGTTTCCACACAACATGCCAACCAATATTTTGTTTGCTCTTCATTCCCCTCAGGTTCAATAACACCATACACATGTCCTTCCAACAAAATTCAATTTAATAACTTTTGCATATCCATATAAATAATTTAGTATTACAAAATAACTTAATAAAGTGAAACAAAATGAAATAAATTTAATTAAAATTGCCTTCTTGTACAAGGTCTGAAACATGGTCATAATCTTCAAACGCAAACACTTTATCATTTTCTTCAATAGTTCTTTCATATTGATTATGTGCTTCTCCAGGTGTCAATGATCTTTGCTCCCACTATTCAACCCATTCTATATTTTTACATGCTTCCCAATCTCCTAAGATACAAAACTGGAAAAAACATGCAAGCTCCCTTGTCCAAATAGTCCATGTGCTTGTTGTTGCACTCCTAAATGAATGTCATTTAGTAGATCCACTAATTATCTCACAATCAACTCTAGGTACAATGTTCTCTTCTTCCACCAACCAAAAGAATCGATGAACTATAGAGTAATCACTCAAACCAGGTACTGATAATCTTCTATTACACCAATCCAATATCTCACGTGCATCTTTAAATTTTGTTTAATCCTCAAATTTTAATTGTTCTCTAGCAAGAATTCTTTTGACACATGCACCAGCTCCATCATGTTCTCCTTTACCATACCCAGCTTCAAAAAAACTCCATATATGTTGGACAATAAGTTCCTTGTGAACCCTACTTAACCAATAGAACATTCGAGCATTCTTGAACTACCCCATACAATTATCTGACCATATGAGGTGTTCTTTCATTTGGATTCCTCTTTCTCTTAAATTTCTATAAAATACACTAAAATAGTATTGAACAAACTCTGACGAGTGTAACCGATTGTCACTCAAATAAAAATGACACTCCCTCAAAAAAATTATATCATCCTTAGTGCTATCATCTGCAAGTTTATAAAAAATATGGACAAACATAGCTACTTGCACTGAATTATAATATTGAGATTGAATTTCCTCTTGCAAAGCGAGAGTATAATTCTCCACAAAATCAACCACTGAAAGTATATTACCAATTGGAAATGTGTTTCTACATGCACAAAATTGGCCATCAAGCCATCGAGCATGTTCAGAGTGCATGACATATTTGGGTACAATTTTATTCTTAAATTCACTAATGAATGCATGCACACTAACTTTTTATGTAAATAAATCACAACGCTTTCCTATTTTCCTATGTTTTAAAGAATAGTGAACATTCCTAAATCTTTTGGCATCTACTAATTGTTGTCCAAAATCATGATCAACACTTTCATGCAAACAAATTCTTAAAAATAAAAGATTTCCACAGTTAATGCATTGTCCATAAATACAAGAACTTAAATAAAATAATTACCAATTAGATTTTTCACAAAACAAACTTAAAATAAACTCTCTTATTGCTTCAGGTGGCATATCAATACCACAATCTTGTATAATCATGTTAGTATGCAAGGTACAATGTATATATCGAAAAACATCATAAAAATAATGAAATTGAACATGTATTTTACAACAACAAGATATTCATTGCTTATTAATTTGTACATGCTAGAGTTTACATTTTTCAAAAGACCTTTCACTTATTTTAATATTACCAAGTAACACTTAATCGCTAAAAAAATTCTATAAAATTCAGTTTGTGTTGTATCTAATAGGCGTTTTGGGTGAGGATCGTGAACTTTGGACCCCACCCTTAATTTTGAAACATCTCTAGCATTAGATGAAACCCTAGTATTATCATGCCAATATTTTTCAATCAAAGATTTAATTTCAACATTCAATTTTATATTAGACCTCAGTAGTCATCCACTAAAACTCCAACATTGATTGATAGGATCATTTTCTATACTTTCTCTTCTTTTTGCCACTCTTAGCAATGTTTTAGGATGTATTTTTAAAACTTCACTAATATTCCTTACCATTCTTTTATTCAAAGATGCTTTATTAACTATAGTAGTTGTTATATCTCTTCTTGATGTGTTTTTATCTTTAGATTGACTATTTTTCCCAGTAGATTTAATGGCACTAGCAACAGTAGACATAACATGTTTTAATGATTGATATTTTCTTTTTGGTTTAACATAAAAGCCTAACCTTTTCATTACTTTCCTCATTTTTTGCATTCTCATCAATTGCATCATTAGTTGATAAAAGAATTTGGTGTATATTCTATTGGCATGTGTTCTTATTTGCCTCCAAGAAATTTGACCAAGAAGATCATCAAAAACATCACTTCCAATTTTTAAAAAAGTATTTTCATTAAATTCAACATCACATTCTAGATTTTCATCTTCATTTTCATCTTCATCTTCATTTACATTTACATTTTCATCTTCATTTCCATCAACAAAACGGTTTTCATTTTCATTTTCATTTTCATCTAAAATACAGGTTTTGTTTTCATTTTCAAGAAAATGATCATTCTGATTTTCATTTGCAACAAAATATTTTTCTTTTTTGTATTAAACAAATTAGATAAAAGTTTCATCTCTCCAAATATCATCAATGTCAACATCATTAAGTCCAACATCTTGTAAAACTTCTACATACAAATTTACCATTTCACTAACATGTGGATTTGAAGACGTACTTGGATTTGTGCATATTGAAACATTCTCCATAGAATTCAAAGAGGGATTTGAAGAGATAGTAAGACTTGTTTGTATAATCATATTCTTCTCCAAATTTACTCCTTGCAAATTAGCTTCATCTACAACCATGGTATCCTCAATGTTTTCATCTTCAATAGTCGTGGAATTTATTGCTCCACCATCCTTCATTGATTTCATTCTCATTCTTCTTTCTCTTTATCTTTGTCTCTCCTTATCTTTATTTGCTTCAACTTCTTGAGGATTCAATGTCTTCCTTCTCTTATTACGAGATTTATCTGGCATGATTTTAAAATTCTCAAGCACAAATGAATGTTAATAGTGAAATTCTTCAAAATATTCAATCCAAATTGAAGTTGAATGCCTATTAGGAAAAAATTCTTCCTATTTTGTTCCTCAAAACAAGTAGAAAGCTAGCACAATTCCACTTTAAAAAAAAATTCTTCATGCCTCCTTTGAAAAATTCAATCCATATTGCAAGTGGAATACCTTTTGTTCCTCCAAACAAGCACAAAAATAACACAATTCCACTTCAAAAATGGTGTAGATGATGCCTTGTTTGAAAAAATCAACTAAAAATCAAGTTCACCACCTATAAATACAATAGATCATGAAAAATAGTTTACTTTTACTGCTCTTGTTCGTACATGTGAAGTTCAGACTTCATAGTAATTTTTTTGTAGTAAATTTAAATAAAAGAAATGGGATCTCGTTTATAAAAACTAGGATCCCGTTCTATGATCAAGATCATGTTCCTCAATATTCAATGTGGGGATCATTGGAAGGGAAACAGGGTCCCGTTTCCCTCCCAATGGTCTGAATATTATAAACTAAAGAACGGGATCCCAATTATAAAATGGGATCTCATTTTTAATAAACAAGATCTTGTTTTTAATAATCGGGATCCCATTTTTTAAAATTTGAATTTCTATTTGCTTTGTGGCCGGGTTTTTACCTAGGATTTTGGTTCGGGAAAAGCATTGGAAATCTGAACCTAGGCCTTCAACCTGGTTTGACCTGCAAGTTGAAGGTCCTAAAAATGTCAGAGAAAAATACCGACTTTGGACATATGGCTGACAACTTTTTTGCAAAATTTTTGATAAATTAAAACCCATTTTAGATGAGACAATGCAGATTCTAAATATGTAATTTTTTATTTAATTTTTTTATTCAAAGGGTAAACTTTTGACTGAGCTATGAACCAGAATACAACCATTCAACAATACCACCCCAATGGGGTTTGAACCTTGGTGGCAAGAACAACAGTGCCACCTATAAACCATCACACCATGCCAATACCAGCATATGTAAAAAAAATTCAATTGGATTATTTTTTCTATTTTTAATTAATTTCTAATAAAATTGGTCCATAAACTTTAAATATCATGGTTTTTACTATTTTAATAACTTTTGATCAACATGACATTTCGACAAACGAATTGCACGAGAACAAACTTCAAAATTATTTTCAATTTAAAAAAATCAAAAAATGATAAGTTTAGGTCATCTTATGCATGTTGTACACGACAATTTTTCAAAATGACAAATCTTCCTAATAAAAATTTAACAAAAAAATTTAATTCAATTAAAAATTACAAAAAATATCAAGAACAACCTTCAGTGAGTCACAAATCTTTTCCCAAAAGGATTTAGAAAAATATGATAATTTAAGTCAAAATATGGATGTCGTACATGTGCATGGTATGGTAAAAAAAAAGTGACTTTTAAACAGTGGTTTTTAGAAATGCCTATTGAAACTCAATTTGTAAAATCTGGGTATTGAAATAAATTACATATTTGGAAACTAGACTCTGAGCACTACATTTTATGATTGCTGACTTTTTTAAAGATTTCATCTCTAAGTGCTTCAAATTTTAAGGTCAAATGTGTCAAATTTTGAAAAATAGAAAAACACTTCCACTTTTTGGCCGAAAAGTGGACTCAACTTCTTGCACACACCCATATCCCAACAACCACCTAATCCTACATTGCAAGTGCATGCCTTAGCTTTATAGCAAGCACAACAAGCATATCAATAAGCCATACAACAACAACAACAACAACAACAATAGTAACAACAAAAAGAATCCCTAGCAGCACAACAACAACAATAGCAAGTGGCCTTAGCAGAACAACAATAGCAAGTAGCCCTAGCAGAACAACAACAACAACATAAAGCCCATCAAGCATCCTTAGCAGCACAACAACAATAGCAGGTCCAACAGCAAGGCCTTGTGGTGCAACAACAATAGCAATCCCAACAAGTAGCCCTTGTGTCTCAACAACAACAGCAAGCCATACTAGCTCAACAATATGCCTAACAACAACAACAATCAAGTTCCTACTATAATCCTCAATAGAACATCATCAATACAAATGCATTAGGAACATATACATCAACACCTCAATCACCTTCACATAATCTCACACCACCATACACCCCATATAACACATTATCATATCAAAATCTTGCATATAACTTAGTTGGACCATCCCATCATATGTTCCTCCACCAAATCTGCAAGACAATCTAGCATCACAACTCAAGGCATTGTCACAAGAAATATAGGATTTTTGAATGGGAAAGACAAAGAAGCCCCATACACATAACCTATGTCCTTGTCCCTTTGATCAAAACATCACAATGGTCCCATTCCCTCTTAGCTTTGAAATCCCCAAATTCGATAAATACAAAGGGAGAGGAAGTCTTGTGGACCATGTTAAAGAATTCAATGTCATGTGTATGGAGGTGGCCTATGTAATGATTCTTATTTAATGCACCTCTTCCCTCGAATTTTAACAGGTCATGCAGTGGATTGGTTTTCTCAACTATCTCTTGGTATTAAAACTTTCCAAAAAATCACCGATAAGTTCATCAATCACTTCTCCTTTAACCTTGACATGGACGTAAGCCAAGAAGAGTTTTATACTCAGGTAAAACAAAGGATAATCTTTCACTAATTTCTTGCAATGGTGGAGACAAAGAGCTAGTAAAAGCAAGTGGCCTCTTCTTGATGAACAACAAGTGGGGATCATCATTGCAAATCTAGATCATGATCTATCCTTCCACTTGAAAATGTAGTACATCACCTCTTATGATGAGATTTTCCTTAGAGCCCTTAACATCGAGAGAGCTCTAGTCTCATAGAGAAATACTCAATCTCACAAAGACAATCGCACATCAACTAGTTCAAATGGCAAGCCTTGTGTCTCTAGGCTAAGAACAAAAACATAACACATGATGGTGTGGTAGATGCTAAGGTAGTCCTAAGTTCTCTTAGGCCAAACAACAACCAAGTTTCTAACATTCAACCAATTGTGCAACAAACAACACCCCCTTATAACAATCAAATCAACAACACTAACAACCAACAATAGGGAACCCCTAACAAGAACACCTATCCTAAATGCGAGTACATGAAATTGTCAGAACCTATCGAGACCATCATGAAGAAATTGGTAGAATCAAACCTAATAACACTTCTCAACCTTGAAAACTTCCAAGAACCACGAGAGAAACCATCTTGGTATAACGAGAATGATCTTTGTGACTTTCACAAAACCAAAGGACACAATATGGAAAACTACATGTGTGTTAAAAATATTATCCAAGACCTCATAGAAAACAACACCATATCTGTTGAGGTACCAATCGGGAATCAGGATATTAAGATATACAAGAACCCTATGCCAAATCATAGCAAAGGGAACAACAACAGAAAATTCAAGGATTACACAAACGTGCAACATATTTATTCCAACGTGGTCACTTCCTATGATAGTGTTATTACTATTGTCACCATCAAAGGGCCTAATGCAAAGTGTGGAGTCACCACGCAATGTGGAAAAATTACCATCCAAGGAGTCTCATCTCAATCTAGTGCACAACCTACTTTTCCAATATCCCATCTCAGTAAGTATAATATCCTAGATCAACTTAAGAAGATTCCCGCATAGATATCAATCTTGGAACTATTAAGGCTATCCCACACACATAGGGAAATCTTAGAGAAATCTTTGTCAGAATCATCTATCATTGAGGATATTGATACAGATCAATTTCAATATATGGTAGAGCATATCACTAATCACCTTCTCACCTTATTAGAACAAGACCTACTATCACAACCATCTCATAACCGTGCTTTACACCTTGAGGTTTTCATTCATAAAAACAAGGTCAGAAGAGTCCTAGTAGATGGAGGCACTAGTTTAAACATTTGTACCCTTCAATTGATCAAGAACCTGGGTTATTCAGAGGATACTATTGAGAAAGAAAAGAGTACCACCATCAGAGCATATGACGACCAAGAGCGGGTATCGCAATGCATCATTCTAGAAACTACATGCAAAGTGCTTGGCCTTGATCTTCCCTACAAAATCCTACTTGGTCGACCCTGGATCCATTCCCTAAAATTTGTAGCCTCAAACTACCATCAATGTGTAAATTTTCCCTTTGAGGGCAAAGAAATTACCATCCATGGAGATCCTAAGCCTTTTACTACTGCAAGAACCTTGAGGCTAAGTTCTATAAGATACCCCAAATACCCAAGAATTGCAAAGGACCTACACCTTCTACCTCATTTTTTGACCCATCATCCCTTGTATCTACCTCTGAAACGAAGGCACTCATTGTGCAGAGCATACCCAACATCAAGGCAGTAATCTAGGATGATGGCTATGGAAACTATAAGCTAATGAAGAATACCTTTGTCTTAGAAGAGTTACCTCTTTCTCCTCAATCCCATGGGAAACCCACATCTATCAATAAAGAGGTCGAAACAATCAGTATGGTAGCTACCACCTTCACCAAGTGGGGGGACCTAGACCAAGAAGATGTCAAAGAGGAAGATGTCTCTAAACTCCTCTATCACCTGATGAATGGCTTGTTCCTATTCTTCCCATGGAAGATGACAATAAAGGCTTGTAGCTAATGAAGGGATGAGGCTATAACAAGAACAAGAAGTTAGGATAGAATGATAATGGTTTGCTATAACCCATCATTCCTAAGAAATGCCTACAAAATCTTGGCTTAGGTTGTACTACTAGCAAGGTTACCCTTATTAGTAAAGGTACTTTCGCTAAATGGGTTGAGGCTTCCTCTTGGTTACCTATGTCACGTGATACAACCTTAAATGACTTCCCCCTTGATGTTGCTAACCTATTTGAGAATAACTCCTTCTTTATGATATCCATAACATCCTTCACTTTGAGGAATCAACCAACTAAAATATGCCTCTTGTATACCCACAACTCATTGATTTGGACCAACAAGGACCACCGATTCTAGATTTATTTGAAAACGATGAAGTGATCTCAGAATTCATGGGACTCTATGACTACTTACCATGGGTAGATCACAATGCAAGTTTTTACATAAAGCTAGACACAGGAGCATATTTTGGGGAGACAATTGAGTCCTCCAATCGCAAAAAATGATAACATGCAATTAAATTTATGATCTTTGAGTGAAAACGACACTATGGCACTTTTTGATTCCAAAATAGTAAAAAGAAAGGACATCTACGAGGGTGAAAACCTCTCTAAGGTTTCCAAGGATGAGGGATTCAATCTCCCCCTTAGTGCAATACATCTAGAGAAATTTGCAATACTAGCAGAAAAGACCACTCCAATCAATGTGGGAACAAAAGAAGCACCCAAGATCACTTTCTACGTTGAATCCATGTTCGATGAAGAACATAAAAACCTAGCAACATTCTTGAAAGAGCGAAGAGCTAACTTCACATGGTCATACACAGATATGCCAAGACTTGATCCAAAAGTGGTAGCACATCATCTAGCAATTTATCCTAAAGCCAAACTAGTAAAGAAAAAGTTAAGGAAGATGTACCCTTAGATAGAACTCTTGGTCAAACTTGAGTTACATAAGCTTCTTTGCATTGGATTTATCTGATTGACAGATTATCCTAAGTGGTTTTCAAACCTAGTACTAGACTCAAAACCCACTAGGGGCATCAGAATATGCACTGATTTTAAAGACTTAAGCAAGGCATGCCCAAAGTATGATTTCCCTCTTCCTAACATCGACATGATAGTGGAATTAATAGCAAGGAATGAAATGCTATCACTCATGGATGATTTTTCAAGATATAATCAAATCATGATCACCAAGTAGGACCAACAAAAAACTGCATTCATTTGTCCATGGGGAACCTATTGTTGGAACGTGATGTTGTTTGGACTAAAGAATGCAAGAGAAACCAATCAAAGAGAAATGACCCTCATATTTCATGACATGATCCACAAACAGTTGAAGATTATATGGATGATATTTTGGAAAAATCAAAGAAAAGAAGTGATCACATACAATTCTTAGGATCCATCTTTGACAGGCTTGAAGAATACAAAGTGCGACTAAACCCAAAAAAGTGTGTCTTTGGGGTTACATCAAGGAACCTTCTTGGCTATATCATCTCACAAAGAGGGATATAAATTGATCCAACAAAAGTGAAATCCATCCTAGACATGGAACCACCACAAACACTGAAGTGGATGAGAGGGTTACAAGGAAGATTGTTGTCCACCAGGAGGTTCATAACGTAACTTTCAGACAAAATCCACCCTTTTTCACATTTTCTCCATAAAGAAATAACTTGCAAGTGGGATGAGAAGTGTGACAAATCTTTCTAACAAATCAATGACTATATATTGACACCTCCAATTCCCATGCCACCAATACCAAACAAACCATAGATCTTATATATCTTAGCAACATTAGTAGCACTAGGTGTTCTTCTAGCACAACATGATGAAAACAAAAAGGAAAGAGCTATCTATTACATTATCAGGACCTTAGTGGGCTATGAAATAAACTATTCATCCATTGATAAATATTTCTTAGCATTGGTTTTTGCTTCAAAAAAATTTAGACACATGTCACATTAAATCAAACTCATTACAAAGATTTATCCAAAGCAATTCTCACAAGGTGAATAGCCAAATGGGTGATGATCTTGACTAAATTTGACCTATAGTTTGTGGAGTGCAAGGAAATCAAAGGACAAGTGATTGTAGACCAATTAGTAGAAGAACCTATCTATGCAAAGAACCCATTGATATCTAAACTCCCTGATGAATTAGTGTTCCTTATCAATCTCACAAATTAGTGGAAAATGTACTTCGATGGATCATTCACCCAACATGGATCAGGAGTGGGTATTCTTTTCATCGCCCCTCAAGGAAATTGCATCCCAAATTCATATAGGCTATCATTCCCCTATACTAACAACATTATTGAGTACGAATCCCTAATCACAGGTCTAAGGATAGCAGTTCAATGACAAATACAAGAGATGAAATTCTATGGAGACTCATAGTTGGTTATCAACCAAGTCAATGATGACTACCAAACTAAGGATAATAAGATTACTCCTTAAAAGAAGATGGTAGAAAGTCTCAAGGACCTTGTCATAGATATAACTTTCAAGAAAATTCCTCACATGAACAACAGAGTAGCAAATGCTATGGCAACAATCAAGTCACTATTAGACATGTCGAATAACATCCTGCAATGTGAATTATTGGTAGAACAACTTCTCATACCAACTTTTGAAATACCAGAATCAAAGTTTGTTTGTATCATTGTTGGTCCTAGATCCCTGTGGAACCATGATATCTTTACCTATCTAAGCAAAGGAACCCTCCCATCCTATATCACCTCGAACCTTAAAAATACCTTTGTTAAAAAGGCATATTGATTTGTGATCTTAGGTGATACCCTTTACCATTGAAGCATTGAAGGGACATTACTATGATGTATTAACCAAGAAGAAGCCTTGAACGCTTTATCAAAAGTACATGATGGCATATTGGGTTCCCATTCTATTGGTATGATCTAAGCTAAGAAACTATTGAGGATGGGGTACTACTAGCCAACCATGGAAAGAGAAGCTCATCAATATGTGTAGAAGTGTGTCCAATGTCCATAGTATGGAGATTTGATTCATGCCTCATCTCAAGAACTACAACCAATGGTCACATCTTGGCCTTTTTCACAATGGGGGCTTGACCTCAGGAAAGATCACTCCAACCTCATCTAATGGCCACAAGTTTATCATAATAACCACTGAATACTTTACCAAGTGGGTTGAAGCCATTCCTACATAACAGGGAAGCAAATTGCTAAGTTTATACTAAATTACCTCATCTATCATTATGGTGTTCTACAAACCCTCGTATCAATTAATGGAACACCCTTCAAGAATCAAGATGTGAAAGAACTATGTCAAAGATTCAACATCCAACACCAATTCTCTACTCCGTATTACCCCCAAGGCAACAGTCATGTTGAGGCTATGAACAAGACCATTCTAAAAAATAATGTAGAAAATGGTCAATGATGTCGGTCGTGACTAGCATCTACATCTAAATCTCGCTCTTTGGGCCTATTGAATTATTATCCAAACACCAATAGGTACAACCCCTTTCTCTTTGGTCTACAAATCAGAGGCCATCTTGCCTATTGAGGTTGAGCTCCCATCACTGCAAGTGTCATTACAGAACCTGATCATTGATGAAAAGTAAAAATTATCTCAGCTGAATGAGCTAGAATTCTTGGATGAGCATCATCTTGATGCCCTTAATCACTTGCAAGTGTATCAAAACTAACTAAAATGGAGCTACAACAAGAAGATCAAATGTTTATCTTTCCAGGTAGGAGACCTTGTCCTAAAGCAGAATCAGAAGAACCTTGGACCATATCAGGATAGTAAAGGAAAGTTTGAGCCTAACTGTTTGGGTCCCTTTATCATCACAACAAGCTATGGATAAGGAGTTGTACCAATTTTCAAAACTTGAATGTGAACCCTTGTAGGAACCAACTAACAATTTGCATCTTAAAAATTTTATGCCTAGTCTTGAAGGATATAAATCTGAAAATACAAAAAATAAAAAAATGATCAAAATCCAAAAAAATGAGAAAAAGGATTGAAAACAGTAAAGAAAAACAATCATCCTCTAATGAAAACCACTTTGGTTGCACTTTGGGCAAGTACCTTGGTGAAAACATGGAAAATAGGAGCCTTGTGTAAATAAAGTACCTCCATCTACTTGGGCTTTTTATCCTATCGTTCCATCCCTCACATCGCATCCTTTGTCCTATTTCCTCTATCACCTATCCATTTCTGCATCATAACTTGATATTGTGAAGTAGTGTATCTCCTTATTACTACTTGGCATAATGAAAAAGGTCAATTTTTCCTAACTATATCGAGGTAGTCTATCATTTCACATTGGGGGAATTCATTATGGATCAGATTGAGTTCTTGTATATCTTAAGGTCATCGAAAATCTCAAAAACATTCATAAAATCTAATAGAAAACACCAAAAAAAATTGTAAAATGTTCATTAGAAAATCCAAAAAAACATTTGCAAAATCTTGTAGCAAAAATCCAAAAACATTCAAAAAATTGTAAAGTCAAAATCCAAAACATCCATAAAACATCAAAACCCTAAAATGGTCAAACATTGAAAATCCAAAAATAGTTATGTTGAACTACAAGTCTCTAAGCTTGAATGTAAGCAAGGCCATCATTGATGTGCCCTCGAGACACCCTAGGTCAATCTTTAGGAGTTTGTCATAATAAACTGGCATTCCATCAACTATTCATATCTTCATCTTCAATAAGTCAAGTTTGTGGAAGTATGTGGTCTTTGTGTGTATAACATAGGCAAGGTTTTTTTTTATTAGACCCTGAGGCCCCTAGGATAGGTCTTTTAGGTTAGGTTCTTGGTCGAAACTTAGAAAATCCCTAAACATTCAAATATCAAAAACACTTGAACATTTGTAAAATCTTTGAAAACCCCTAAACATCCAGATAACATAAAACACAAAAACATTCAAAATCTTAGAACATCCTAAACAACCTCAAATAATCAAAAACCAAAAAATTCACATAAACTTTTAAAAAGACCAAAAACAGCCTCAAAACATTTTAAAATACCAAAAACATTGAAATATTCCAAAAAATCCAAAATCATCCACCTCGTTTCGCTTTTACTCACAATAAACTTCATCCATAATAAATCGATTGTCACCCTAAACCTTTGGCAAAACAAATAGAAAGAAAGTATAGTGATTTGTAAAGTGAGAACCTATTTGAGCTTCTAAAATCATGAGGGATTTTTATCTCCATGGATTTGGTTAACCTTTCATAAACCCTTGTCTTCATAGGTGAGTAGGGTTTTATCCTAAAGCATGTAAACGTTATAAATTTTGGTTGACCTGTCCGGTCCGTCATTAGCCACTTAAGTCATTTATCATGCCATCTGGCACATTGGTCTACTAGCCCCATTAGCCAGAAGAACCAATCATCAATTTTTCCCACCATGTCAAGTTTTCCTAAAGTCGAGTTTTAAATTTAACCTAGATACTTGTGCATTAAGCCATTAACCCCAAAGGGTTCCATTGTCATCAGTCAATCCATTTAATGCTAATATTATGTGATGTGTAGGTTGCAAGATTTAAAGATCGGGGAGAAGATATGGACTATAACCTGTCAGCCCACAGGAGTTAGGTGACAGTGAGTTACATGCAACGAGGTCAACGAGAAGCTGACGCATGTCTAAGCTAAGTGTGGGGCCCATTTCCCACTACTGCTCCCATGGCCCGACATGTTTGATGGGTAGCTTAGATCAAGTGGGTGAAATGATCTTAACCATTCCCCATTGGCTTGCTGAATGAAAGTGAGCGATGGTTAAATCCAGCGAGGTCAGCGAGATCTAAACACCTACCCCACTTGCTCAAACAATGGAGACCATGCACAATGATGATGTCATCCGATAAGGATGAAAATGATTAGTTGAGAACAATTCGGTGAAGCACCAGTGATAGTCAAGAATAGTTAAATGATGGTTGGTTGTCCAATCTTCCATTGAGACAATCGATCAACGGCTAGCACTTAAAGGTAGTGAAATAACATGTGATAGAAATTCCTATTCTATGTAACCAACTCGCATTAATGGCCAACATCATGCAGTGTGATTGAGTCGATCTCAATCCATGTGGTGACGCAGAATATAGTAATCATGAAGGGTTGTCTATGGACCTCCATGCAACTGGGGATTAAATGGTGCTAGTACGTCTTCCAACAAGCTATCATGGTTATGCATGTGTGATGAGCATTAAGTTACTAGATAAATATAGTTGAGATATTTTCCATTCACATCATTATCACTTGGAAATTACGTATTTCCAGTGTGCATAATTGACATAAGAGAATGGGTGAACCAGTACAATTTTTTTTTCTCTTGAATGCCATGAGATAGGTTAAGATTTACCAGAAGTTTTTAAGAAGTCCATACCAGTGCCTAAAAGATGCAATCACCCACTTAAATTTTAGGATAATGTCGCAGAAGGAGTAAGTGACAAAGGAAAAGGTCCAGTGCGGTCTCTTACTAGATCAAAGAATAAAGTGAGGTATGGATGTGGCTCCTATGGGTTCCAAAATTCTCCCATCAACCTTACTAGCAACTCCTTTGACAGTGGCTCTGAGACCGACTCTGCTTATGGTTGGTATTTGGCCCTGTTGAATGATGGTTTTCCCTCTAATGAGGAGGTGATCTCTATTTTTTTGTTGGCAGTCAAGACTCCTAGTGGGAAACCTAGAACTGTGCTTGGTAATGAGAAGAAAGAGGAAGAGGCCAAGGTGTCCTCTCTTCCTCTAGTGACGATGAGAAGCAGTCATGTTTATTGTGGGTGTGCTACTAGTGCTTATGGGGTAATGGGCAATTGAATTGGTTGTGTGTGTGGTCTTAAGTTTTGGTGTTGATACAAGTTGCGGTGGTAGTCTAGTCATCTTGGTGCATAGTGTTTTGGGTTCCTAGTTCGTGATGTGGTAGATGGCAACAAGGAGAATTTTGGCAGCAATTTGTATTTCTCCTCTCGAGTGGCAGTTGCATTTTGGTTTTCCCCAACTATACTATTTTATGATAATTCAACATGTGGGGTTTTTGAAACACAAGAAAATGCAGTTGAAATGAAATTCTATAGAAAACTGTATTTGAGCCTGAAGCTTGTCACTTCCCTTGCATTATAAAAGGGAAACCAAGGCCCATTTTAAAGGGAGGGTTAAAAAGAGAGAGAGGAAGGAATAGACTTTGGTTAGGATTGGATATATATAGATAGGTAGGAATAGAATAGTTGGTCATCTTTGAGCATTATGAATGAACTTATGCAAGTACCTTAAATAGTTTCTCAAACATGATTCAAGTACAATTAAATATATATAATTATGATATATTGCTCTTCTTCTGCAAGTTTGGGTGAATTTTGAGTTGAAATATTAATGGTGTTTCAATTCTACTTTGAATATTTGTTCAAATGTGTGTCTCTTCTCTTTGTTTTGGTTCAAGTAATCAATTAAATTCTTAGGTGGGGTCATGAATTTACTTCTAATTGCAAATAATTTGATTAGTGATGTATCAGAAAATTCGAGCTCTATGATGCAAAGTATTATGAGAGTAGTTTGTTTTATTATTGGGTCATCTTTGTTTTACTGATTCTTGCATATGTGACTCCATTTTTTCCAATGAACACGATACTGTCGTTCCTTAATGATTTACCTAAGGGGTTAATCATACAATCATTTAGTGACCAATTTGAAGCCAAGGGTTAAATTCATTAACATTTCATTGATTCAAATATTCATGTATGACAATTCCCATTAAGGGATGTCTTCAATTTGGTGAATGGGTAGCATATTACTTAGAAACAAGCCAATTTCTTAGTAATCATTGCATGATTATCCTTCATTCAAACATGATATGTGTAGTGAGGTGTTCAACATGGCTAAATATTCTAATGAACACACTAGGAATACCCTCCTTGGTCTCACAGAGCCTAAAGTGTAGAAGATCTTAGTCTCTTACTAGATCTTGTTAGTTGGCCATTCATTTTGAGAGTCTCGAACATAGGAATTGGCTAGTCCTTAGAAATTTCTTAGGTGCAGTGGAAAACACCAACAAAATGGTGACTCTTTTGGGGAATTCTTATTATCCAAAGAGGTAGATACAAAATGCAGAGTCAAATAGTGATTTAATCTAGAAAAATTTGAGTTCTTGAACCTTATTTACAATTTATATACAACTAGCATTTAAGGACCTGAATGTGACTCTGTTGTGGAAGATAGATTGGAACCTGGCTTATTTTGTAAAGAAGCTTTATCTTATTTAAAGCTTTATCCTCTAAAGAGAGGTGGTGACTCTGACTCAAAGAACTTGTTCAAGTATATATCAGTTGTTCAGATCTTGGTTCCTAGAGAAAGGCATACTTCATAGTTGTCAGCATCTAGGTATTCTTGTAAAAATTGAATGAATCTTGAGCATTTTATTGTTATCATCATAAATTTACAATTCTCAACATGAAAATTATTCCCTAATAGGTGATTCAACACTAGATAAGGGAATATTCAAGATTTCTAGCATGCTTCATATGTAAGCTAAAATGTATGTAATGGAATGCAATAAGAATGTCATGTTGTAGAGCTTATGCAATTTTTGTGTGAAATACTTGTGTTAAGATCTTGGGATTTTATTTGTGAAAGGAGTTGAAATAGCATTCGACAAATTGCATAGATATTTTGGAATTCCTTTTAATAATTAGGGTTGAGTTGTCAATTTGTGCCATCTAGTACAAATATGGATAGAAATATACAAGTCAAACAGCCTTGGGCCCATCAATATGGCTTATGTATTAATAGGTACAAAGCTATCATCTTTGACAATATTTGTGGCTACCCAAATGTTCTACCACCTAAGATTGGAGATAAGATACTGAAGTTTAGTGGTGGAAAATTTGAATTAGCAAATGAAAATCTACAAGAATTTGTAGATGTAATGGGTGATTATGAGGTTGACTTTGAAGATGTGGTGATGAAAATTTTTGTTCGGTCATTGAAAGGAGATGCAAGAGATTGGTTCTATTTTCTACTTATTGCCTCAATATACTGTTGGAATGAACTTAAGGATGCTTTCCTTGAGAAATTTTTTAATAAGGTCAATCCAAATGTGGTAAGAAGAATCTTTATGTAGATCCATATAAGTAAAGATGAATTGATTCCTACATTCAATCTTCGATTTGCAAAGGTAATAAGAGATATCCCTGAATATGTAAGGTTGAATGATGCTAAGTGTCTGGTTGTATACTTAGGAGAATTTGACAAGAAGATGAGTTTCCTGTTGAGAGATAAAGATCCAGATACATTACACCAAGCCTACCAGGAAATTGTGAATATTGAGAATAATCTGAAATATTCAATTATGAAGAGATTTGCAATGACTAGTCCTACTAGCTCTAGTAATGTCCATACAATCCAATTGGGTCAACTAGAAGATAAAAGTGTCCATTAGGATGAGGATCTTTTAGATATTGTGCTTACATCAAGCAATGTAGAGCAAGCATCAACTTCTGACCAGTCGGGCAGGGGAGGGATGAATTTGATGATAGCTATTGGGAAGTTATCTGAAATAAAGAGGCATACAAATGAGTCAGCACATGACTTATTTTCAAGGTTCCTGGATACTTTAATGGAAATTCCCACAGGGTTTAGACCAAGTGAGCAAATTTGTATAAATCTATTTTTTGAAGCCTACACATCAGGATCAAGCCAATGGCCCAAAGATATGAAGCCCCAAAGCATTAGTCAAGTAGTGGATTAGATAAGCATAGTTGAGGAGGTCAAGCATGGTTGTGTGTCTCCCACTAACTCCTATAATACAGATAGTGATTATCACAATGAGGAGAGACAGAGATTAACACTTCCAAATCCAGAAGGATCCTGGGCATCAAATCTATTAGTTATTGAGTGTTGTCATTTTACAGACAATCTAAAACTAGATTTATCTGGCAGTGATGATGATGAAGAAACAAAGTGTGAATTCAAGGAGATCATATCTGATTACTTCCCTCTAAATTCCTCAAGCCGTGAGCCTATACAAGATATGCATGAATTTTCACATATGGAATATGTTAGAATCAAATCCTGTGTCACCCAATAGTGGGGATGCTTTTGGTGTCCATGACAAATCACAAGGCATCAGAGAGGTGAAGTTGAATTTGCACAATCTTCAAATGAGTATGATTTTCCTTATGAATTAGATACTGAATCCATAACTTCTAGTAGTGGACATGTCAATAGCCTTGAAGGGATCTACTTTCTAGGAAGTGAACAATTCTCTTCATGGGAAGAATTTTCGGAGCATGGATCAATTGTTATGGGAATAAGTGATGAAGAAGTTGGTGAATTTACTTCTCTCTATTCCTCGAGTGATTACACTAATTTTGAATGTTGGGATGGCCAAGTTCAAGGGATTTTCCATGATGTAGATGATGGGAAACATCCAATTATGTCCAAGATATGGTAGAACTCTTTATTTGATGAGCCTACACCTGATATTGAGGATAAAAGGAAATATGTTTATTGGTGTAGAAATAATCCTTTGTTTGAAGATAGCTCTGATAAAAAATTTCCTAACATTACTAGCACATATGTTGCAGAGGATATGCATAGATACCAAGGTGATAATGCATTTGAAAGTGTTGACCTTGATATCATAATTTTTCAAATGAAAGAAAAATATAGTGGCACAGATATGGTGAATATTATTTGTCAACATGGGATGAAACAAGGGGTCCATGAGGATCATGTTGAAGAGGTTTCATATTTATTGGCACTCCAGGATAGTCAGATCTCATGTGCTAGGGAGGATTTTGATTATTCTCCTACAACCATTTAAAATGTGCTAAAGAAGGGGGTTGAATTGCTACTAGCCTATGATCTAGAATGAAATAAGGAGCAAGATAAGAAAGAGAGTTTTCTCTTTGGTGATCAAAGGAATATTTAGGGTGAGTACATTAACATTCCAATGAAAAGGGATTTTTCTAGTCAGTATGATGTTGCAGTTGAGGGTTTTGTAGATACTCCTTACCTTCTAGATATGATTATGGATTTCCTTTCACCCACCAAGTTCAATGCTAATAAGAGGTACATGAAAGAGATGTATTATTTTGTTATCTCTTTGCTTGATCTCATGAAAGAAATCCTAGATGTAAGCCAGAGTGCTTATGATGTTTTCAAATTTGATGAACAGTTTGGGTGTGATACCACATTTCATCATGATGCAGAATATGAAATTTTTGTATTTTCAATACAATTTGATGAATCCATGATGAGAAAGGGTGATTTTAGTAGTGCTACCATAGATGTTATGGGAAATACTAAGTACAATGAGGTTGTATAGCTGGAAGTGTACAACATTCATGAGAATCTAGTAATAGTGAAGCAGGCAAAGGTGTTTGATAGAGGTAAAAACAACCCCTAGGCTTTGGGGGCCATGGGCCTCCAATTTGAGGATCGGAGCCAATGGTTCATATGAGGCTTTTGAAATGAATTGCATTGTATAGTTTTGTAAATTTATGTACATAGGGTTTGGTGTGTTTTCTTTACTGGTTGTTTTTGCTTTCCTTTTCTGGGTGAGCCCTTATTTTGGCCTTTTTCCCTAGTCTACTTCAATCAGAGATTCCTTTTCTCTCCATACCCACTGAGGGTATGCATCCTTGAGCATGAGCTATTGTTGGAGCTTCTAAAATCCTGAGGATTTTCATCTCTATGGGTCTGGTTAACCTTTGATAAACCCTTGTCTTCATAGGTGAGTAGGGTTTTATCCTAAAGCATGTAAATGTTATAAATTTTGATTGACCTTCTTGGCTAGTCATCAGCCACTTAAGTCATTTCTCATGCCATCTAGCACATTGGTCTACCATCCCCATTAGCCATAAGAACTGGTCATCAATTTTTCCCACCATGTCAAGTTTTCCTAAAGTTGGGTTTTAAATTTAATCCAGAGACTTGTGCATTAAGCCATTAACATGAAATGGTCCCATCATCGGTATTCGGTCTATTTAATGCTAATATTATGTGATATGCAGGTTGCAATATTTGAAGATCATGTAGAAGATCAAGATCATACCCCACTAGCCTGTGGGAGTTAGGTGATAGCAAGTTAAATGCAGTGAGGTTAGCGAGAAGCTGACGTGTGTCTAAGCTAAGTACGGGGCCCATTTCCCACTACTGCTCCCATGGTTTAACATGTTTGATGGGCAGCTGAGATCAAGTGGGTGGAATGATCTTCACCATTCCCCATTGATTCACTGAATGAAAGTGAGCGATGGATAAATTTAGAAAGGTCAGTGAGATCTCAACACTTGTCCCTACTCGCTCAAACAATGGATCCCACACACAGAGATGGTGTCATCCAACATGGATGAAAGTGATTGGTTGAGAATAATTCGGCGAAGCACCACTAGAAGTCAAGAATAGTCAAACGATGGTTATTTTTTGATCTTCCATTGAGACAATTGATCGACAGCTAGCATTCAAAGTTGGAAAAATAACATATGATAGCCATTCCTATTATGTGTAACCAACTCGCATTAATGGCCAACATCATGCAGTGAGATTGAGTCAATCTCAATCTGTGTGGTGATGCAAAAGATGGTAATCATGAAGGGTTGTCTATGGACCTCCATGCAACTAGGGATTAAATAGTTCTAATACATCTTCCAACGAGTTGTTGTGGTTATGCATGTGTGATGAGCATTAAGTTTCTCAATAAATATAGTTGAGATAATTTCCACTCACATCATTATCACTTGGAAATTAGGCATTTTCTAGTGTGCGTAATTGACAAAAGAGAATGGGTGAACCAATATGAAGATTTGTTTTCTTGAACACCATTAGGATAGGTTCAAATTCACTAGAAGTTGTTAAGAAATCTAGACCAGCACCTAAAATATGGAGTTGTAGACTACAATTTCAAGATAATGTTGCAAAAGGAGCAGGTGACAAAGGAAAAGGTCCAATGCAGTCTCTTATTGGATTAGAACAGAAAGTGAGGTATGGACATGAATACTAAAAGAGCCAACATTCTCCCATCAACCTTACTATCAACTCCTCTAATAGTGGCTCTGAGACTAACTCTGCTTATGGTCGGTATTTGGCCCTGTTGAATGATGGTTTTCCCTCTAATGAGGAGGTGATCTTGATTTTGTTGTTGGTAGTCAAGACTCCTAGCAAGAAACCTAGAACTATGCTTGGTAATGAGAAGAAAGAGGAAGAGGCCAAGGTGTCATCTCTTCCTCTACTGACAATGAGAATCAGTCGTGTTTATCGTGGGTGTGCTACTGGTGCTTGTGGGGTAACAGGCAATTGAATTGGTTTTGTTTGTGGTCTTAAGTTTTGGTGTTGATACAAGTTGCGGTGGTAGTCTAGTCATCTTGCATGCATGGTGTTTTGGGTTCTTGGTTCATGATGTGGTAGATGGCAACAAGGAGAATCTTGGCAGCAATTTGTATTTCTCCTCTCAGGTGGCAATTGCATTTTGGTTTTCCCCAATTGTAGTGCTTTATGATAATTCGACATGTGGGGTTTTTGAAACACAATAAAATCCAATTGAAATTTCATTGAAATGAAATTCTATAGAAAACTGCATTTGAGCCTGAAGCTTGTCACTTCCCTTGCATTATAAAAGGGAAACCAAGACTCATTTTAAAGGGAGGATTAAAAAGAGAGAGGAGAAGGAATAGAATCTAGTTAGGGTTGGATATATACAAATAGGTAGGAATAGAATAGTTGGTCATATTTGAGCATTATGAATGAACTTATGCAAGTACCTTAAATAATTTCTCAAACATGATTCAAGTATAGTTAAATATATATAATTATGATATATTACTCTTCTTCTACAAATTTGGGTGAATTTTGAGTTGAAATATTAATGGTGCTTCAATTCTACTTTGAATTATTGTTCAAATGTGTGTCTCTACTCTTTGTTTTGGTTCAAGTAATCAATTAAATGCTTAGGTGGGGTCATGAATTTACTTCTATTTGTAAAGAATTTGATAAGTAGTGATGTATCAAAAAAATTGAGCTCCATGATGCAAAGTATTATGAGAGTAGTATGTTTTATTATTGGGTCATCTTTGTTTTATTATTGGGTCATTTTTTTTTTAATAATTTACCTATGGGGTTAATCATACAATAATTTAGTGACCAATGCGAAGCCAAGGGTTAAATTCATTTAACATTTCATTGATTCAAATATTCATGTATGACAATTCGCATTAAGGATGTCTTCATTTTGGTGAATGGGTAGCATATTACTTAGAAACAAGCCAATTTCTTAGTAATCATTGCATAATTATCCTTCATTAAAATGTGATCTATATAGTGAGGTGTTCAACATGGCTAAATCTTCTAATGAACACACTAGGAATACCCTCCTTGGTCTCACAGAGCCTAAAGTGTAGAAGATCTTAGTCTCTAACTAGATCTTGTTAGTTGGCCATTCATTTCAAGAGTCGCAAACATAGGAATTGGCTACTCCTTAGAGATGTCTTAGGTGTAGTGGAAAACACCAACAGAACCTAAGTGTCAAAATCTAAAGTCTAAATCATAGGTAAATGTGTCAATGGAGTTTGTATCAATGTCTTATCATAAAGCTCATCATCATCCTACATCAAACCATCTGATCAACATGTCCTAGGATGTATCCTTCCTGTGATGGACATAAGTATCAAACATCACCTTACCTAAAATTAAGATGGCAAGAGATATAGATAACATTGATAGTTTTTCTTTGATCTTTTCTTATGATTTATCTTATTGACCAATTTTGAGGACCTCTCGATGAGGTCTATCAAAATGATTTAGAGAGAAAGGAATGGGGAATCAATTATTATCTTTTGTTTTGTTGTGTTTGTGTGTATTCTTGTAAAATAATCTCGGTGCATACTTTCTTAGCTATGTGTAGAGAATTTGTTTGGAGTACATTGTTAGCTATTACATATGCTTTGGTCCAATGTATTCTAAGTTTCTAACCTACATTCCAATTATGTTTTTCATATGTCAAGGTGAGAACAAGAACTACCCTATATGTTTGTAGATTCAAAGTCCATTACACTAGATACAATGGCATCCTAGTTATTAATACCTTGATGCATCATGTCTATGTGCTATATCAAACAATAAGGAATGACAAAAAATCCCAATCCCAGGATGTGAGAAAATCATCATCATTGTCATTGTTGTCATCATCATCATACATTTCTCATCCCCATCCATAATAAAGTCTCAGTGGATCATATACTTGTATCTTTTGAAGTGATCATCCAAATCAATGGTCAATCATCTTGTTTATTCTATCTTCTCTCCATGTTAACCTAGTATCATGACAATCAACAAAAGCATCATCAATGCATCCATCCTACATCCACAAATCATCAGGATTCATAAAATCATAGCATATAATAAAACATATATCCCGCATCATTATTCACATTTAAGTTGTGATGGATAATATAGATTTTTTATTCTAAAGCATCTTAAATTGTCACATCACATCTCATAAACATACATTTCATTATCATATCATAAGCATCAACATTTGCATTATCAATTATCCATACATCCATATGTATACATCATCATAAAAATTCATAAGAAAATGCACAAAAATAAATGCATCCATATCATTTGCATAAGCATGAAAATCTACATATCATATCATCCATCTCATGGTATATCATGAAAAGATAATAAAAAATGAGCACATCCATCTATTGCATCGCATTGCATTGCATATAACATTATTATCATCACATATTGCATAATCATAAATAAAAAAATTACATCCATACATAAGCATATATAAGAATCACATCATATCTACATCATATGCATGAAATAAAATGAACACATCGCATCACATCAAATCCATATATCATACCATATATATATCAAAAAATGGTGGCTTTCATCATACAATAACTAAATCATTGTATGTATATCAATCAAAAATTTAATATCCACGAGGCTATCAAAAAGGATCCCATGAATGTATATTTGTGTAAAGAATCAGACAATAATATTCAAAAAAAAATTGTACAAATGGGCTTAGTCCTGATGGCTACTCCCCTTACTAGGTTGTCTCTCTAGTTGATCCTCAGCCCTAGGATGTGTCTCGCTCCTCTGTAGGAAATCTGGTTGTCTAAGCATTGTAGGAACATCTCCATGGTAATGCATCTAATAGTATACTACCTCAATCACAACCTCTTTATACAATTTTGCAAACATTGTCCACCCCTAGGCTATAGTCGACATAGTCTCTAGCTGCTAGTGTCACTTGACCTCTTGTGCTAACTGCACCTTGACGGTTTTTCTAAGTTGATGCTCATGATTTCTCTTCATCATGATAGCTTATACCTATTATCGAGCTTGATATCTCTTGATGGTAATCACCAAAATCTACTGATAGTCAGGATCCCTCTCACTCGTAATAACCTATATCTACTGTTGTAGCTGGTGAATCTGAGCATCACGAAGATCTGACCCCGATGGTGGTAGCTACACTGGCTACTACTGCACTAGCTGCTACTGAATTAAAGGCTATTGTGGAGGTTTTTGATGCCCTAGTGGTGCTCCTAGGACCTATCCATCCTACTGATCCTAGCCATCCTATCCTCTGTCCGACCTCTACCTCTACCTACACCCCTCCCTCTCGATCTCCCTCATGGAGGTGCATCTACTAGATTTTTCAATCGACGAGGGGGTGTGAACCATGCATCATAAATAGGCATCGTTTGAGCACCCGCCTATCCCAGGTCATATTCCCATGGTCAAGCAACCAACTACCGAAATCCCTCAACAACCTCATGGGTTGGGATTGTAGGTCCCCACACTACTGACTCTTGTGCTAACCCAGAAAAGATGGCAGTGTATGCTTCATCTAGCCTATCTTTCCTGCCACTAAATAGTCTTTCCACCCTATCTAGCAAGTATATCTCAATGATGGTATGCTCTTGAACCTACATGTATCAAGTTTTTCTAGCAAAGAAAAGCTACTGAACATCATCATACCATGCTAGCATCTAAAGCCAAGGTTGTCATCTAAGAATTGCCATATCTTTGATGACCCTGCACTAGTAGGGAATCTTGAGCTTCCCTGTGTTGTAGTGTGATGGCACCCCTATACCTCCAGACAACAAGATCATCTAGATCTACATCTTCCATCTGAACAGTTGGTCGAAACACAACGATATGCTCCCAGGCCCAAATGTGCAGTAAGGTGACCCCTATGCTAATCACCCTACCATCACAATATACAAAATAATGCATATCATGGTAGAGGAAAGCTAGCATCACTAGCCCCCATTCATACTAAGTCCTCCAAAACAACATGTGTCAAGCCAAGCCCCATCTCAGATTGAATCCTCTCCTTTGTTGATCTAAAGCAACCAAGCCTGAGATGATCGCAATAATAATCAATCTGAAAGTGGGCACCCAAACTCTGTACATCTCGAGGTCAATCTAGGAAGTGACTAGAATGATGTCTTCTAGGTCCATCACCTCATGGCATGCATTGTAACTAGCATTAGAGTCGTATATCATGTGCTCACTATGTATCAGCAAACGCAATATCCACCATACATCCTCTAGCATCACTGTCACCTCATCGGTAGGAAGGTGGAACAATGAAGTCTCATTGTGCCATTGCTCACACAACACTGTCATCATAGATAAATGTGTCTGGATGACAGGCATGTATGCAACATACCATAGACCAATCTCCCCCAAGTGCTCATGTCACAACTCAGATAAATCACCAAGTCTAGATAAAATTGTGGGTGGGTGCTTGTGAGGCATCAAAGGTGGGATAACCTCCTACACCCACAAAGTGCACAACATCAAATTTCAAAAAATTTGGCTAAGTTTGGAATTTTCATCACCAAAATGACAATAGCATCGCCAATTACTATAGTGTCAAATTCCAAACTACAACACTCAAATCATTTAAAATTCAAATTGCAATATATGTGTTTCCAAACACACGTGTTGCTATTTGGACTTTGGAAAACCCTAACCCTAATTTTCAAATCAAAGGAAGCATTGCTAAACACATATGCATCACGATTTATAATTTGAAACCCTAATTATAAATTGAAAAATGCATCACAATTCACATATGCATTGCTAAAATTCAAATTAGCATCACTGATTCTCAAAATAGTGTCACTCTAGAGTGACATCACCAAACATCAAATTTCAAAATGCATTAAATGCACCAAAAAGTCAAATTTCAAATCCATTTTTGAATCACATACTAGTGATCCTGCTCCTAGAAACCTCTGGTACTCTTGAATCCGATCAAAAATGTGTCGTGGGAGTACTCATTGTGCCATTTCATCAGAGGTTCAAAGCTCAAAATGCAAGCAATCCTAAAGGTGTGAATGCATGAATGAATTTAAAGTGACCCTTCCTCACCTATTTATGCTTGAAAATTAGGGTTTTTTTCCCTAATTTAACCATCAAGCTAGGGTTTTTTATCGTTTTCATCAATTTTTCCAAACTAAACCTTATTTTGCATCATTTTTCATGTTTTTTGCATCCTAGAGCCTTTCTGGACCCCTAGGGTAGCATTTTAACCTCTGTCAAGAAATCAACCAAAAATTCAAAATTTATGCCTGATTTCTCGAGGGGGAAAGGAACCAGCTTATTCCTTCTATTGGGGCAACAGTGGGGCATCTAAAAACTAGAAGAAAAAAAATAATTTTGATTTAAGCAACAATTTTTCATCTAAAAATTATCAATCTTTGAACTGAAGCAGCAAGTACCTCGCTTCAAAGAGGGACAAAATGTAGACATTGAAAAATGTCCTAAATCATATCATACACTCAAATTAGGTATATACTAAAATCATTTCCTCTTGAAACCCATCCTCTTTTTGCTTAATTAATTAAATTATCCTAGCTCATTAATTAATGGCATCATTTTCACCTATTAACCTAATTTATCAAATCAGGTTAATTCACCCCCTTTCATGCTAACACTTCGTCGTCTTAAATTAAATAAATCAAACTATTTAATTTAAATCCCTAAATCTTCTTATTTAATTAAATAACCCTAAGTTATTTAATTAAATATCATTCCACCTTTCCCCCATTCATTAAATCATTTTATTTCATGGATATCATCTAATTCTTCTAAATCCCCTAATTGTATAATTAATATTGTTTAATTATCAATTAAATCTAATTCCCCCCACTTACAAGGGAATATTCCTCCTTTACACATTCCTCCAAAATGAATATTCCCATGGAATATTCCTTTCCCTTTTGTACAATTTAATTTAGTTTTAATTAACTAAATTACCCTTTTCCCTCACCCATGAGAATATTCCAAAGAATATTCTCTCTCCTCACTCATTTGAAAAAGGGGAATATTCATTTTTCTTAACAAACTTACTTTAGCTTCTTGAACAAGTTAACTTGTGACCTGTTGTGCAAGCTAACTTATGACCTCTTGGACAAGTTGAAAGTGTGTTTGAAGGAATGTGAACCCTTGATTAAATCTCATCTTGCATTCTCACCCGTTGATGAGAATCCATGATCCATCACTCTTCTTTCTTTCATCCTTGACCGTTGATTAATCTTTTTGTTCTCATCCATTGATCTATTTTTACCTATTCTATAAATAGAACTTGCCTCTATTGAATAGGGGTCCATCTTTCAAAAAGAAAACTTATGCTATTGAAATCACTCATACTCACACTCACATTTAACACACATTTAGCATATTTTAGTTCATTTTAATTTCATTTAGTTAGCTTTAAGCTTCCATTAATGGCTTCCATGATCATGTAATGCATCCATTTAGCTTGTTTATTAGTTAGGGTTTGAATCTTTAGTTTAAATTCCTTCTAGATTAGCTTATATTTTGCATAACTAGATCATTTTTAGAATAAAATCATGTTAAATCAGCTTGCATCATCCTCGTTTAGATTAAAATTGTGTTTTCATACACATCTCATAACTGTTCCATTATTTTTCTTTAATTAAACTGACCGGAACAAGCTCTTTGATCCATGAGATTAGGAAAGGTTTTTCTTTCCACTTCAACATGACACCACTCCCACAACGAGATAGGCTTCAAATAGATTAGAGTATACATTTAAATTCTTTCGTAGTCTAGAATACTTAGTTTTGATAAATGTAAATTTTAACTTTCATTTGAATGATCTTGTTGAGATTCAACATTAGTGGCTTTGTTATGCTTCGATTCATCATGGATCAAGTGTAATAGGCCCATGCTAATCCATCCAATCACACATTAAAAAATAAATTGAGTGAAATATAAATGAACTTAAGTATAAGATCCAAGATCCATGGGTTTCCTACACTAAGAGAACTCATCTATGGTCTTTGGATTCAAGAGGGAATCTACAAAAAATTGAAGTTTCAAACTTCTATAATAATAACTTCCCATTCTCTATAATCTTTGACATAAAGTGATATTGAACATCAAATTGTTGAGTCTTTTCTTCCAGTGATGGTTGTAGAGGAGGAAATTTGATGCGGCCATTAAGATGATGAGATCTAAAGGGGAAAATTTCCCTCGATTTCCTCAAAGATCACTACTCATGTGAAAAGATAAAAATACGAAGGGGATTTATTTATATTTTATATATAATTAAAATTGGAGTTTCATAAATTGAAAGAGCAAGTCATAGAGGTCTTCTAGACAATTTGGTGAGCTCTCGACCAAGGATGATATTGCAGTGCACAAACATCTCTACAATGTGTTGGCATCTCATATGGACCAAAAATTGAGAATGTCTCAAAAACTAGTTAAGTACCCACTAACAATTTTGATAATTTGAAAATCTTCAAATTTGGGAAAATAGCATAGAATAATAAAAATTGAAGTGATTTAAACTAAATAAAAAAAATGATAAAATAAGAGGAAAGGAAGATAATACTCAAAGGAAACTAGAAGATGAATCCTCCAACAAAGAAATATCTTCAATGCCTACACACATAAAACCAAAGAGAATTTTTGGGGTTGTTTAGGGACTTGCCTTAGTCAATTTCATGTTTTTGTATTTCTACCTCCACAACAACTAGATAGATAGATAGATCAAAAGATAAATAGACAAGATGATAAATGCATAGACAATGGATGTGATAAATCCCAAGATGTTCAAAGACACAAGACAAGTTGATATTAAATTAAGGCTTAAGGAATCCCAAGAGAGGGAGAGAGAAAGAGAGAGCTATGAAAGCGAAGAGATTTGAAGAGAATATTGTGAGAGCTTTAAAACTAATAAAGCAAGTTGTAGAGAGATGTGTAATATTGAGAGAAAAAATGAAAAAATTCCAAAGAGAGTTGTGTAGAATGAAAAGATTTGTTTAAAAGTGAGAAGAGGAGGGAAAGAAAGTATTGTTGAATCATTACGAACCATCTCGATCCATTTCCACCAACTTGGGTAGGTGACAAGTGGAAAAAGGTTCAAAAGCAACCTTTGAATGTTAAAATTTTGTGGTACACTAGCATGATGCATAACCATTCACGTGAGGTGCTAGTGTCCAGACAAATCATGCTAAAAAATAGTGGGAAATAAAGAAAATAAAAGGTTAATGCAAAACTCATGCACAAAGGTAGTTGTTGACAAGGATGTTAAGCACCTTGAGAGGGAAAAATTCTAATGCAAGGGATAATATGAGCCTACACAAATACTAAAGGAGTGGACACTAAAGTGATACAAAAGTGTAGGTGAAATTGCAAGGGTATGCAATATTTTACTCTACATTTTTCCCTCACTTTAGCAGGTTTATGAATCTACATAAATATGCATGCTAAAGTAGAGCTACTAAAAATAAATAACATCATGATGCCAAAAAGGATACTGTAGAGGAAGAATATAGCTATTTAAACCAAGGAAGAATGCTGCCAAAGTGAAGACCTACAACACAAACATGTTAAATAGGAAGGATCTAAACAAGAAAAAAAGGTTAGAAGATCATGTTAACACATATTGAAGATGATGAAAGAGAAGAAAATTAATTGGGGGTCTATCATTAGTAATAATATCCATGATCATTTCCTTGATATGTTGGAGCCCAAAAAAATCCACATGAACTCATATCTTACCTACTTGTTGGCCTATTAGACTAGCTTTCCAACTTTGAGAAGATTTTATTCTCTCTAGTTGGGAGAACCAAACTCTATGATAATTTTCCATAGCTAAAGATTAAGGAAATACAAAGAAATTATTGTATTACAATGATACTTTCATATATGTGATTTTTAGATGGTAGGAAAATTCTTATGCAAGGAGGTTGTCCTTAGAGAGAATAGGCGAAATGATAAACTATTGGAAATAGTATTAACTAATTCAAAATATTTAATTATAATAGAGTTAGGTTCCACAAGGAACCCTACAAGCTACCTTAGCAACCAATTTCTTGAATAATTCTATTGGAGCTTTGTAGGTAAGTAGAAAAAATCCAAAATTTGGTAGCTAATAAATATAAGGCTATTTTTTATTCCCCATTGAGGGAGTGTATTCTTGTACCAAAATTTAGAATACTAAAATTATTATAGAGATAGATATGGAACCATTGGCCATGGATCTATTTGATAACATTATGAATATATATGATCCTATTAGAAATATCAACCCACTAATAGGGGCATTCTACAAATATGAGCCTGTAATGGAAAATCACTACGCTAATTTACTAAATGAATATGAGGTAAGAATAAGATATTATTGTTGATTGAGAATTTATATGATCAAGGGTCCCACACATAAGAATATGAAGGAGGATGGGAAGGTATTACATTCTTCACATATCATAAACATGATCTTTAATGAGTTAATTTCTAATGTTGATTGGTCTATGCAAGAGAAATTCTCAATCGATACTAGAGCTAGGGTAGTGTTAAATAGATATATGGGAGAGCTAAATAGGTCTTATTCCAAATCTCCTTATTATATCTTCTTTGTTCCATTGAAGAGTAAAGAATTTGCTTTGTATATTTGTAATGGAAATCCAAGAGATGTGATCTTTGTCTTGTGCAGGGTCAAAATTACCGAAGGCATTAGATATTTGTGACTCAATGGAGTCTATTAAGTCCTTAATTCCTTGAGTGGAATTTGGCCACATCATGCAATACAAGAACAAAGTTCTAGCCTCATCATCACACTCCTTCACTTACCTCAGAAACTCTTTTACTTTTCCATGTGTAGATGCACATCTTTCTTGCAATTCAAGTAACCTCTTCTCTAAAAATATTGATTCCACTTCTTTCTTGGTTTGCTCCTTCAAACCAGAGGCATTCTCCTTGAGAGAATCAACTAAAAACTTTAAATTCTCAATAGGTTCCAAAGAATTGTCAATTGTGGCACTAGGGGTAGCATCTTGTAGAGACTTGATTACATCATTGATCAACTCAATCCCATTTTTATGAGTCTTAATGATTTATTTTCTTCCAGAGGCATAAAAAGCATCCCTAATCTCCAATCTCTGAATAGATGAGATATTATTCAGATCTAAACTACCTTGATGTGTTGGGAGCTTAATCAACTATGGAGGGATGTTTAGTTGAAACCTCATTTGTCTTGTCAAAAGACCCTTAAGTGTATTACCAGAGGATTCTCTAGATGGATTTGCTATCTCTATGGTCTTTTTAGACTCTTCTTCATTCTTTCCAACTTTGGCCCCTTCTTTATTCTTCTCTTTATCTTCTTCCTCTTCATTGTCTTCTTTGTTGGAGGTATCTTCCTTTTTCTTTTCTTTATATTCATCCTCCTTTTTCTCCTCATCATATTTTCTATTATCATCCCCTTCTTTGCCTCCTTGTCCTTCTTATCCATTTTCATTTTCATTTCTTATCTCTTCATTTTGTATGTTAGCATCATAGACATTCTTTTCCTTCTCCTTTTCTTGCTCTTGTTTTGTACTCTATTTTTCATTATTTGTACTAGTGGCATCTTCAGTATCTTTTGGAGGATAAAGTGTCTTTAGAGGAGCAATTGTATCATCAACCACATTCCCTAAAACATCCACATGTGAAGTCTCTTTTGCAAAATAATCATTTACTTCTTCTACAACTTCTTTAAAAATAGGAAAATTAGCAATAGGAGGAATTTTTTCCTTTGCATCAGTAACTTTATCCTTACCAAGCTCCTTTTCTTGAGCTATTCCAGATGATGAAGTAGAAATCATCCTAAATTTCTCTACTATGTCTCTCACTATATCCACAGTTTCTTGTGTCAACTTTTCTACACTGTCCTTTTCTCTAGCCATAAGTATGGTAACTCTTTTCTTTACTCTAAATTGTTTAGTGTATACTTCCAACAAGGTATCCTTGTCATTATCAAATAAGGAGGATCCAATTTCATTCAAGGAATTAGTTTTAATCTTGTTCTCATCTTTGAGAACTTCATGCCTTCTTTTCACCAAAGCTTTCCACACAACACTCGATACCTTCTTCTTTATGTTATCCATATTTTCATCTAAAATAATCATGTATTGAATGATGACATCTATTATTATTTCCTTTTCATCCTCATCTAATCATAATATAGTTTAGCAGTTGCTTCTAATAGACCATCATGCTCTAACATATTGTTAACCAAAGACTCTAACTTCATTGGTGAACAAGCTCTTACTGAAGGAGTCTTAGACTTCTTCTTTTCAAGATTTGAAGTGCCTTCTTCTAAATTATTCTCCTTTTTCTTCTCAATATTTTTGTGAACATGTATAGTGAAAGCCTCTTTCTCCTTTTTTATCTCCTCTTCTTTAGAGGTATCCACAATATTGATTTTGGCCTTATTTTTTTTAGAGCTAGCCTCTTGTGTGGCACTTTCACCACTAGTGGAGACATTGCTTCTTCTTTTTCTTTTCAACTATTCTTCTTCAAATCCAAGTTTAATTTCATCTTCTACAACATCACTCAAGTTCTCTCCTCTTGATGGTTTTTGTTTCTTCCTCCTTTGAGAGGTAGTAGGGGGTGCTATCAGAGGCATATTCTTCCTTTTTGAAGTCCAAGTGTTGGGTTTGAAGGTTGCTATTACATCTTCTGATACTGGAGCATTGGGCTTCACCTTCTTTCCTTTAGCAGCAATAGAACCGGAGGATTTTGGTAATATAGAGGTAGGGTTGGAAGTTGTTCTTCCTGATCTTCACGGTCTGAAGGAATCACCAGTTGTACCAACTACTTTGGCATCCCTTTCTACAACAATTTCCCTTAACCTATCTACTACACCCTTTTAAATTCCATGCAACCCAAATTATTTTTCTCCTCGTTTGTTTACTCTTTTGTTTCTCATGGGTGTTGATGTTTCCAAGTGCACCTTAGTTGATTTTTCTTCATATGTGTCATACCTTGGCAAGGAGGATTCCTTAAGAATATTTAGTAATAATTCCACATATCCTTCAACATCTTTCTCTAAAACTTCATAACCAAGAGGCTCTTGATCCATATTTTCCTAGGTTCAGCTAACTCTATTATGCACTCATATATAAAAACAAGAAAAGTGATGTCATTTGCATATTTCTCCACAAAATTTTGAGGAATCATATCTCTATCATGCATGTTGTTTTGGAATAATGCAAAGAATGTAGCCAATGCATTATCTTGAGCCTTGAAGTCACCAATTTTGTGCATATAATCAAAAATTTGATTATCTGTATAGGCTTGCTTCTATCCCAAACCATGTTTCTTCTATCTAGTATCTTCTTCAAAAAGTAAAATGAAAAACACACAATCAAAGTTCAAATCTTGAAAGCATACTTCTTCTCTTTTATTTGTTTAATATTCTCCAAACTCTGTTGTTGGAGCAACTCACATAAATCACAATCCTTCACATTCAAGTTACCATATCATAAGCAACATAAATTGTAGTGATATTGAATTGTCCTAGTTGGTGAAATAAATATTGTGACCAATCATGATTACAACATACTTCACAATAGGATTAGTGATAGGTTTAGTTGCAATTTCTCTTCTATCAAATGTAGCACCAGTCAACTCCATAACTACTTAATTCTTTACAGACTTCAATACCAATATGGGTCCAATATCACACAAACTAGTCACAAACTTGATCACTTCTTTTGAAATTAATCTGGGCATATCTTTCCACATGAACTTGTTATGCATTCTTCTCAATGCCATCCTCACATATTTTGCTTCAAATTCATAGATATAACTGGGGAGCCAATTCCAAACATTCAATAGGAAATCATCTCCAGTCAACTCCTTGGTCCATATATCCTTATTTTTGAAGATCATATTCCTCCAATTTTCCATGAATGTAAAACTTTGTGTCCTCAATGGGTAAAACCCTAGGAGGAATCTTTGAAAAAGCACCTTCATGGTTGTTTTCAAAAACTTTCCATGAAAACCTCTTGAATTTAGGTCTAGGTCTCTCTATGATGTTAACTAAAATTTGTTTACCAATTATATCCTCAATTAAATCTTGAAATTCTTACAAAGTCACTTTAATTTCAAACCCACAAAGCACAGATAGTTGTAAATACCTTATATGCACTCAATTGGAACTAGGGTTTGCACCAAATTGCTTTGAAATGCCTTCAACTTACTTTCAATTCACTCTTCTCTTCCCCAAATATGCAAAAGTGATTAGAATCGACTTAGAAACTTGCTTTATGCCTTATCGATTTTCCCTAGTTTCGCATTAATTGCTTCAAGTTCCAAAAATATGGTAAACTCTTCACTAATACATTGTAAACCCTAAAATGCTCCATAATACTTCATATTTGCATATTTTATGTTGGTTTTTTTCTTGAAGCTTAAGAATATTGTTTTGCACCACATATCTTTGTATCACTTCTTGATTCGTCCTTGTTCTCAAGTTCCTCTTTCTTTCTCCAAATCTTCTCCATTTCCTTCTTTACATCAATAGGGTCAACTTTCTTCATTAGTTTATTCCTCTTTCCTGGATTAGTCTGTCTTCCATTCTTACTTCTACAAAATCTTGAAATGTGTCTAGGTTTGTTGCAATTGTATCATACAACATTTTTTTGACAAAACTGACTTTCACTCATTCTTGACCTGCATTGGTTAGGCTTATGTCCAAATATATTGCATGTATAAAAATAACCATTGAAATATTGAAATATTCTACTAGTATTAAATCTATTCATCATCTGAATTTTGCACTCAATAGCTCTATGTCCAAATTTCTTGTGTGCAAAACATTGTCCAAAAAAGGATCCAATATTTTGATTCATTCTACTTCTACATTATATAGCCTTATGTCCAAATTTATTGCATGAAAAAAAAATACCATTGAAAGATGGGTACCTTTGAGAATTTGGTTGTCTGCTAAGAGGTCTTCCAACATTGATTCTTTGATTTCTAAACTATCTACAATTTCCTTTAACCTTCTTTTGATTTTCATTCTTGTTAGGTATCTGATTTTCCTTTGAGATTTCTCCTTCTTCAAGTCCCAAACCACCTTTATCCTTAAAAGGTTTCTGTCCAGCAATCAGTTCATCAAGCATTATAGTACTTGTTTTGAATTTATCCTCATGGGCTCTTTCTTTCTTCAAATCTAATCTTAGGGTTACCACTTCTTGTTCAATTTTTGTACATTCATCAGTCTTGCTTTGTACAATTGCATTCAGAAAATCCTCAATTAGCTTCTTTTTCTTCCACTTACACTTTTAGTTAGTAATATCTTCATTTGCCTTCTTCAATTGTTCAATAACTTTTTTTTCTTTCTCTGAACTTCTTGATTTTTTTCTCTCAATTTTTTGATACATTCATTTGCTTCCCCTAGGATTTCCTTCAGAATTTTTCTCTCACTTTCAACTATGTCAAGATATTCCAAACTAGCTTTAAGTTCTCCTTGGTCAAACATGTAGTCATCTTCTATGTATTCAATTGCAGAAATTTATTTCAGAGGAATAGGAAACCTTTTATCAACCATGTGTTCAAACTCCAAGATCTTCCTCAAGTTGTTAGGCTTCTCAGAAGGAACTAGGATCTGATACCAATTGTCGAACACCCAGAATATAAAGATATCTTGTGTGGACATGCCATCATGGGATGGAATTTTTTTGGATGACATACATGAGGATCACACCATCTTCATCTCTTGTTTCTTTGATTCATTATTTGTAGCAACTACTTCATAGTCTTTCAAAATTGATACATTTTGATGAGTTCTGGAAATACATTATAAGATTGTTTTGTGATTCCCATCTTATAGATCCATTAAATACACTTGAGATCATCCATCTCCTCTTTGATGGTAGCTCATCATCACTATCGTCAAACCCTCTTCATCTTTGAATCTTGTTCTGCATTCATTTGTATATGGTCCTAGTTTGTCACCTTCTTTATTTATTGGGCTTGTACTTGATTTAAATATGGCATACTTTAATACTTCCATGGTGACACTTGAGCAGAGTTTAGAGACATCAACAACAACATTATCAAACATATTTCATCTACATTTGATATTGTTTCTTCTCAAGGGAGGAATGTATTTCAAGGCATTCATGAATCTTTATCATCATCCTTTGTTAATCATCTTATATTATTACAATAAATCATACATTATGGGTTGTTAATTATCACCATTATTATAAAAAATAGTACTTTATGGGTTTTAAATCATCTATCATTGTTACAATAAATAATATATTATGGGAGGGATACATTGTCTATCTCTTTCTCACCTATATGGATAATATCTATTGTGCTTTGGTGATAGAATTAGTCCTTGGGGAGTCATTTTGAGTCTTCCTTCCTTCTTTCACTAGTACATGTGTGCATATTTTCTTTTTAGAGAGGACTTTTATCCCATGGATTTTTCTCCTTTACTCCATTTCTGGAGATTTGTTTGTACATGGGAACCTAACATTTCCATGTAGTTAGGATCCATCCATGTATTCTTACATCTTTGTATTTTATTGTACTCCCTAAGTTGTACTAAAAAGGGGGTGTTGGTGTGAACATAGTATATTACCTAACTAGTTTCTTATTAGATCCTATTCACACTTAAGATTACTTAGGTCGTTTACTTTTTATGTATTGTATCATAGGATTAAGACACTTGTCATGATCTTAGTATGTCTTAGGGTTTTATATATATTTTTATTCTTGTCTTTATAACAATGATTTATTCATTGTATATTGTATTGATTTCATTTTGTATCTAATTAGTTCTCTAGCTTCATAGCATTTATATTACTTCTCTTTTGTGGAAATTTCTTTTGGTTACAAGTGATCCTTTTGGGATTTTAAAGGTTTTATCAAATCTTACACTCAATAGTGTCACATCCTCCTCATCCACTTCCATCCATTATAGAGTTTTATATACCTCAGTGTGTTGTCTCTCTCATATGTCCACTTGATCCTATACATCACCACCAACAACACATCAAAATTTAATTATCTCTCACCATACAATCACACATTATCAAAATCATATGTTCACATATTATTCATGTTTCTTTCTACCCCCTACAAATGCAAGTGTGCCACCATAGGTAATATTGAATACCATAATGTTAGTGTGTCAAGCTAGGTATGATTACATCTTTCTAGCAATATTTGTGACAACAAAGCCATGCATGAACATGACTTCCTAGACACAACCATGCTCTTGTAAGTGCAATCATGATGATAGGATCAATGACATACCCTCCACATCACAAACATGAGATTCATCCCATACACAACAAATTCCCCCACTTCATATCAAAATATACATTTTTTCAAAAATCATAAAAAATATAATTTTTCAAAAAAATATTGCATTCCTCTATTACCTACTTTCCCACATCAACTCAAACATAAATATATTCTACTCATATACCTACATACTCTCATCATTATAGCATTCTCCCTCTCCCAATATCTAAACACAAAAGTATAGATTAAAATGAATTAAACTTAAATTTTATTAAAAATATAGATTAAATGAATTGAACTTTTATATTTACCCCCCTCTTTATAGTTTTATTCTCATTTTATCTTTCATTAAATTTAAAAGAGTTTAGAGTATCGTTTTCTCTATTCCCCTTCCTCTCTTTTTTAATTCTCTTAAAAACTTAAATTTCTCATGTTATCTCCCCCCTCTTCTCAACATCATGCAAAATCCTTATTTTATTCTTATTCCTCAAATCATTCCCCTTTCCTTTATCACTTATGCCGTAAGTGATCCCTTTTGCTTCCTTCGTGGGGACACTTAATTGTGGAAAGAATTATTTTATTGCTTTTTCTCATTATTTTATATTCTAATGCTTTGTTCCTATGGTATCTATTCCCCATATCCGTCTTATCTCTCTTTCTACCAATCAATTAGAGGGGATACATTCGTATAAAATATTTTTATTATTTTGGTTCTATTATAATTATTTGTTTTTTATTATAATAATTTATTACAATTATATCTAAAACTCTTTTCAATTTACTCTTGTATAGTCTTATGTCACACTTTTATTTTAAAAAGATAAAATCTAGTAAAGATATAATCTTATGTGCTTCTTATTCTTGTCTATTATGGATGCCACACATATTCCAATTCCATGACTATCTATCAAATGGCTTCTTAACAATTTATAGAGTAGGTAGTTAAGTGTATGAAACTTTAGTTGTAAATTATTCTTATTTTATGATTTAATTTCTTTTCGTGTGAATTTTGTAAAACAAATGATATATGAGTAAAAGCAAGCAAGCAATATTGAACAAAGTTTTTTAATATTCTTGTGTGTCGTTTTTTCAAGTGTAATGGAGTTATTTATATTATACTTTACTGTACGTGATTATTTATAGCTTACATTACACTCAAGTGGTGGAAAAATGTTGAGGCAAAATTTTCATACTTTTTCCTTTTTTCATCTCTATTTTTGCCCAATTTAGCACTTCATTTTTATAAACATGATTGATAATTCTTACAACTACTTTACAAGTATCTTCTATCCAAGTAGTTTATTATCCCTACCCATCTATCAATCATGTTTCTTGACCACACTATTAACACCTCACTCTTACCCCTATTTACAGGGTTGCACATCATAAACACCAATATGTACAATAATGTCCATCCTATAATTTCAAAATTAAAATTTCACTTAAACTCATCCCCCCTCATCTAAACCTAATTTTAACTTGCCTAAAATGGCTAGTATTATGTAATTTGATGAATGCCACATTTATAAAAATAAATTCTAAGGTAAAAAAAAAAGATTCTTTGCCTCTTGGATTCTTAAGAAAGGAGGACCTACACATGTGCATTCACACAATCTTCCAAAGTGCTACCATAATATTCTTAGTCCACCATTAGAGCTCCACCTTAGTTGCACACACCCTCTTATCCTACATTCATCAATATACACACACTTGATATCTTATCATACTAGAACTTTCAAATCAGCCCTAGGACCTAAATAAGGAAAATCATAGAAATAGCCCTAGAGCACCATTTTTCCTACAAAACTTATCATAGACTTTTAGAACACTTGACATTACACATCACTATCTATAATAGGACACAAGATCACTTTTTATTCAACAATGCCCCTAAGAGGTCACTAGAACCCCTTAATTTCACGAATGCACTTAGAAGGTCGTTGGTGCAAGGACTTAGACATGGCCATATACTAAATTTCTAGAAAATATTTGCACACTTTGATAACCTCCTCCAATCATTTTTTTAGTATTCTATAAACTTATTTAGACCTTTATGACTATTCCACACATACTTTTTTTTAACTCGCTTGTCTTTCTTTGCATGTAACTAATGCAATTTCGATTTTATTTTATTTTTCTAAAATTACACATATGAAAATAAAAATTAGTGTTATGTTTATTCCATTTAACATCAAATTTTAGATAGACGGGTAAAGAAGTAATCAAATTCCTTTTCTCTCATATATTCATTTTTTATATATTTTTTATAATTGAATTTTAATTTCTCATACTAATCACATCTCCCTTCCCCCCTTTTCAAGGCTATATTTGTACTCCCTTTCCACAAATTCCTCTCCCTAATGATGGAAATTTGAGACATTGATTGAAAAACATAAATAATTTAAACTAGAAGCTTATATTATTTTACTCCATAGATTATAGAAAACTCATACTAATTAAAGCAATTAAATGTTGTACTTCAACTATACAAAACACCTATTTTTAGCTACAATGGGCATTGTCATTACTCTTCTTTAAAATGTTATTTCAATAAAAATTGTTAAGGATAAACCAATAATATGTGAGATGTGCTAGAGGAATCTGTTACACTAGCAAAAAAGTAAATAGGATGTGTAATGATCAACAAAAACTTTTTCCTTGATAGTAAGAAGTAAACTATTAATGGAAAATCCTTGTATTCATTATCTGGTGGTTGGTAATTTATTTTTTAAAAGGTTTGGTATCTTAAGATATAATCACTAATTATCTCTTTAGTTTATTGTTTACATTAGACTAGTTTGGTAAATGTGGTATTTTAACCAATACTAATTTGGAAGTGTGCACAAAATCATTATATATTTTTTACAAAATAGTGGACATAACCCTATAGAAATTAAAACTACTGAAGTGCATAATCTTATAAATATTATGGAAAGATATTTTATACTAATCTATCATTATATAAAAAATATAGACATGTTGCAAAATAATGAATAAGAGTTATATGGCCTCTTTTGACATTATACAATTCAAATTGAAGAGCCAACAATTTCATGGGGATAGATAAGCAAGATTATAATAAATCAATAGATTATGTAATAACTCATGAGATAAAGGGAAAACTATTGAGGTAAATGTTGACTCCACTTAACTACTTCTTGAAGTTATTGAGGGAGCATAGGGAAGGGAAATATTTATAATAATTGGTTGTATAAATAGTTTTAGATAAAATGTACATGATACAAATAAATGGGTGTGAGGGGAGGGTGAAATGAGATGGATCTTGTTGGAAGTTTTCTTGTCATTGAGGAGATTGTTGGCAACATGAGCGTGATGTTGTGAAGAGATTGTTGAGTGGCGAGATTGATGACTATTTATGTGCATGATAGTAAATGGTGTTTTCATTGATGGAAACCCATGATAGAGATATAGAAGTGTTTATCCAAAGAACAGGTCAAATGGTTTGAAATTTTGCCTAAGTCTTAGAGTGCCATTTCAATGAACTCACTAAACCAGTTTTGAGGTTTACATTGCTCCGCTATGAAGAATCTGGTTATGTTGGTTTGAGGTAATGTCAGTGCATGTTGTGAGAGGTTAAATTCAAAGCTTCATGACCTAATTTCTTCTGCAGTCAAAGATAATGTTGACATAGTATCGGCTAAGTTGTAATAGAGTTAGTGGTGTAGAGTGTACGTTGGGATACTTTGCATTCCACCACGGATGAATATTTTATTTTGTATACTTGAGGAAGTGTTTATGGATGTTAGTAGTGTGTATGCTCCAAGTGGAAATTGTTTTGGTGGTTCGTGTGTCGAGTTGTGAGTGAACAATTGGTTCATTCTAATATTACTTCACTAATTTTACTATCCAATGTTGACCTAAGTATTTTGGGTTTGTGCGAAGTTGAATTTTGTATGGAGTAGTATCATGGGAGTGATTATGGGTCATGCCAATCTATTTTAATGTGTTACACATTTTGGTTCTTTTTGTAAGGTATGTGTGTTGGAATTTTGGTCCAATAGGTTATGTGGTGAATGGTACATCTAATTAGGTTGGCCTAATTGATGTTTGGGTGATTTTGGTATATATAAAAGGTTGATTTATTGTGTGAAGGTGGTGAATAGATTACATAGAGTGTGATTGTGATATTTGGTGCAGGGAAGTGCAGAGTGTAATTATGGTGAAGTATGTAGTGTGTTAAATCAATTTTTTTACCCTAATTGGAACTATCTTTTAGCATGGTGTAGATGCATTGTAATCAGTTCAATCTCTAGCAGTGAACCATCCTCTTTTCTATCTTGGAAATGAGCCATATCTTCTATTCTCCGAACAATGAGTCCTCTAGATAGTGATTCCACTTGGAAGTGAGTCATTTTGTAATATCTTGTAACCAGTTATAATATATTGTGAGCTAATCCTTAGCATTGTTTTTCCCTTTTTGGGTTTTCCACGTAAATTTGGTGTTCTTGTGTTCTTTGATGTGATGCATGCTTTCTATGTTCCTTTCCATTAATACAAGTTTAATATGTTGCATTGAATGAATGTTTAAAGTTGATGAAGTTAATGAATTTTAGTGAATACTAATTCACCCCCCCTCTCAGTATTTCAAGTGTTCAACAATTGGTATTAGATCTTGGTTCCTTCAATTGGCTTGATTTTTGAGGTAGAACTTGGAGGTTGAACACATGGCTACAAGGAAGTATCCTATTCCTCCAGAAGAGATTATCCCTGAAGGGTTTACTAAAGAAGATTGTGAGGTTGATATGGAAGGAGAACTCAAATCATCCCTTGATGATTTGGATAAAGAAGTTGAGAATAGAGATCTGAAAAAGGATCTTAATAATGCAAATGAGTGTATCAAGAAGTTGAGAGAGAAACTCAAGAAAGCTACAAAAAGAATCAAGGAGAAAATGAGTAGCTCAAGAAATCAAATGAGACTATCACCAATCTAAAAGTGCAAGTTAGAGAAGGAAAAAGAGTTGAAGACTTTCTGAATGCTAAACTAAAAGACAAATCTAAAGAATGTTCAAATCTTGAACAAGAGATTGTAACTTTAAGATTGGATCTGGAGAAAGAAAAGAATCAAGAAGACAAATTCAAGAAGAGATCCATAATGCTTGATGAAATGATTAAAAATAAGAAGACTTCTAAGGAAAAAGAAGGATTAGGGTTTGAGAAAGGAGAAATTTCAAAGGTAAACCAAACTCTAAACAACACTGAAAAGAAGAATGACAAGAAGAACAATAAGGTCTAGAACTAGAAGAAAGAAGTAAAAAGTCCTCCTATCAGACAACTTGTTGCACAAAGATATTCATCTTTTAATGGTTATTGTTATTCCTACAATAAATTTAGACATAGAGTTGTAGAATGTAGAAGTAGAATGAATTAGAATTTTTAATTCTTTCTTGGTTAGATTTTTGCATGCAATAGCTTTGTTCATAAAGCTAGTGAATGCAAAAGTCAGATGATGAATGGCTATAATAATGGAATAATGTTCCAATCTTTCAATGGCTACTATTATACATGCAATAGATTTGGGCATAAGATTTTTGAATATAGATTAAGAATGGCTAGAAGTAAGCTTGTTCAAAAATGTGTCATATGTCACAATTACAACAAATTAGGATACATTGCTAAGTTTTGTAGAAACAAGAATGTGAAACCCTATATTTCAAAAAAGAATAAGAATGATCTGGTAAATAAGATTGATTAGTTGGAATGAAGAAGGAAATGAATAATACCTAGAAGAAGAAAGATGATAATGATGTAAAGAATGAGTTTGTGCTACCTCCTGGTGTAGATGTTTCCTCTGGAAACCAGATGAAGAGCTTTGCCTCAAGAGAGATTTAACTAAAAATCCTTAAGCCCCCACCGAAGATGTGGTTTTGATGCCTTCAACAAACTAGTACATGTGTATATCTATATGGTTAATATGATGATGGTATTTCTAGAATGAAATTTCCTATTGTAGAGATCTACGAAGTGATTGAAGGTGACTGTGTCAACATAGTGAGGGTTTTTCCAACTTTTTGATGTAACTTTATTCACTGTAATCAATGAATTTTAGGTCATTCAAAAAGTGTTTATATGTGATTTCACATATGATTAAGTCATCTTAAATTGAGCATTTGAAGAGTGAAGGGAAAAGAAAAGGCAATTTGAAACATTTGGTGTGTTGTGCAAAACCCTAACTAGCGAAGAATTCCAAAGGTATTTACTGTTTCTTGCTATACCCTAGTTTCAAAAGTGATTCAACATGTTTACTTCACAAGTAGTTGATGTATTGGAATGGTTGAGACATAGGTTCAAGAAACATCTAATTAAATCCACAAACGGATCTAGAAGGCACATTTTTTAGGGTTCCACATGTTGTGATGCACACAGAAGATGTGTGAATCTACATTCACACAAGAATGGAAGAATATGATCATCTGGAGATTGTGAAATATTAGGTAAATGATTTGACAGGAGATTATTTTGAATTGAAACTTGAATTTGGAAGTTTGAAGGAGAATAAATTGGATGTATGGAACAACTTTCCAAATTTCTGCCATGAGGATGAATGGGTTAAGTATGTGCTAAGCTGAATTCATGTGGCTAGATATACTGCATATGATCAACAAGCAAGCTATCAAGGAAATTATTGGTTTGTGCTCAAATGGACCCATCCTGGTAATGAAGTT
The DNA here is from genome assembly GCA_007258455.2 of Sequoia sempervirens. Taxonomy (NCBI): domain Eukaryota; kingdom Viridiplantae; phylum Streptophyta; class Pinopsida; order Cupressales; family Cupressaceae; genus Sequoia; species Sequoia sempervirens. Next base: position 323,374,283 of record VDFB02058242.1, read on the forward strand.
TGTGAAGAATGAGATGGTAATGAAGCTCACCAATGCAAAATTTGACAATCATTCCCTAATGGTGAAGGACATTATTGATCCAACAGTTAAACGTGCATTGATAGTGATCGAATATAAGATCTATTATACAAACATAGAACTTTTTGTTGGATATCGTCATTCATACTACTCACCAGATGGTGAAGGGAGGTATGGATATTGATCTATGTGAACTCCTGAGATAAAAAATGATGGAGAATCTTTAGAAGACCCAAGAATCTCAGTACCCTTTTTGGTATGGTACCCTAATTGTATGCTTATTGTTCTATTTTCTTAGAGAATTTCCTAGTACAAAGAACATTGTGTGGTTGGAAAAAATTCCTATTGCAATTTAGATTAGAGACCACTTGAGAAGGTTAGGGAACCTAGAAACCCAAAATTCTATGTTGTGGGATTTCTCTAAGTCTTTTCAAGGAAAAATGCAATAAAGAGATATAACCTCAAAAAGTATAGTTGAGAAGTACAAGAATGATATAACCTTCATGGCCAAAAAAGACAACTACATTATGGAGGTAGTTGAACCTAGAACTATGTGGATCCCAGAGCTAGGATATGAGTTTACAATAGAAGAGCTTACTGGACTTGCAAGATAATTTTAAGTAAACTAAGAGATCCATCTATGGATAGGTTTGGAACTTATGTTGATAAATCCAGTGAAGTGCACTTACAACAGAAGGAAAAGGAGATAAAGAAAAATGTTGAAAATATGAAGGCATAATAGGAGGAGATTGTGGGGCAAGGAGCCTATCTTGATTGGCTAAAGCATCATGTTACAAGCAACAGGTCACGAGGTCTAGTCTCCCCCAAAACCCGTGGTACCGGAGGGTGTGTCATGCCAGCTTTGTCAATCACATGAAAAAAAATTACCAAACACACTACATCGTATAGGGGGCGAATGCCCAATTGATTCCTATAGAATAAAAAAAATTAAAAAAATTGGAGGAGATGTTGGTTCACCAAAGAAATACAAAAGCATACCTTCTCCTATAGAGGCTACTCCTAGTACAAGAAGGTTATATAGGACCTCTACCCCCTCTCCCACAATTTTGAAGTCCTCTATAACTATGCCTGCAAGAAAATCCAAAGAAGAAAGCTACATCTAGTGTCTCAGAGAAGCAAGAGGTTCCTAAAAGGAGAAGAAAGGAAAATGCCACAGGAGATAAATACATTAGTTGTGAGGATGAAGAGGATACAAAAGAAAAAAAGGCACAACTAATCCATGTTAGGATAGTTGACATTGAAATTGCTATTCTAAGTTGATTTATGTGTCTCCGCATTCTTTGGAAAGTGTTCTAGGGGATATGAGGGATAAAATATTTATTATTTATTTTCCTATGACAAATTGTAATTGTATTCAAAGAGGTGGAAACATCATAGTGGTTGTTACTAAGCATCCCAGGAGAATATTTCTCTTGGGCATCCAACTTTTTGGGTTGGGACCACTTGAGTGTGCAAGTCCTTGCATGTTATTTGCATGTTTTGCATGCTCTTTCATGGTTGGATGCTCAGGTGTGCATGGTGCTACATGAGCTTTCATGTAGCCATTAGAGCTATCAGAGAGTTATGGAGCACTTAGGCTTGACCAATTCCTATTGGTTGTAGGTTAGGAACCCATGTGAAGGCTATGTGATAATTTAATATTTTATTCCATGTTTATGGGTTGTCCACTAAGGGGCATTGGTTTTTCTAGGTGGTTTTTCTTGTTGTTTTGGGATACCATTTGTGCTATTCTCTCCCACAAAACTTCTATATAGTGGATCCTTTGGATGGTGGTTTAGTATGAGTTCTTTATAGGTTTTCAAGATGACGAAGTGCTACCAGATTGTAGAGAGAATTTTTGTATTGATGTACTTCTTTGAAGATTAATACAAACATTGGATCTCTTTGGGTGTGATTTTTTTCCTAGAAGGGTTTATCCACATATATCTTATGCCACTTGTGTTGATGACTTGTGGTATTACAGATTTTTCTTTCATTGTTGAAATTGTCAATCACATAATCATTTAATGGTAATCTTGAAAACATAATTTTAGATTTATAACCACATATTTAAGTTCATATTTTTGTAAGTTATACCTTGATTTCCAACATTTGGTATCAGATCTAATATTTCTATTCAGAGAAGGACTCCATTCTTTTGAGTGTTGAAGGTTTTTTGGTTGTAATGGGAGCTTGTGCATTGTCAGTTTTGCAAATTTGTGAAGAATATTGTAAACCATGGCTTATACCTCCCATTTGGATATTGATAAATTCAATGGAACTAGCTATGAGATGTAGAAGTTGAAGATGGAGGATCTCCTTGAAGAGTTAGATCAATGGTTGGTAGTTCCTAATTAAAAGAAATTAGAATCAATGTCTAATGAATATTGGAAGAAAATGGACAAGAAGGCATGAGGAACCATTCGGTCAAGTGTGTTGTAGATTTCATCCTCTTGAATGTTTCAAAAGAATCTACTGCACATAATTTGTGGGAGAGGATAGGTGATATTTATCAAGATAAAAGTTTTAACTAATAAGTTGTATCTGAAAATACATTTATATTCTTTGAAAATGAAGGATGGTGATTTTATTGTAGAACATTTATATGCTTTTAATATGATTATAAGTTAGCTTGCATCGGTAGATGTTAAGATAGAAGAGGAAGATAAATATATGTTGATGCTTTGTGTTTTACCCGAGTAGATTGGGAAAATCTAATTGTTTCCATAAGTGGTGGTGGTACAAAACCAACAATGGATAGTATCATTGCAATGCTTCTTTCAAAAGAGATGAGGAGAAAGTGCATGAATACAGACTCCCAAGATGCCTTGCATGTGTGAGGAAGGTCCAAAGAAAAAGGAGGGCCTAAAGGGGAGAAGAAGAGAAGCAAGTCTAAAGGAAATTCTAGAACCCTTGGGAAGAGCAAAGTAAAGTGTTAGAATTGTGGTAAGAGAGGACATGTGAAGAAGGAATGTAGGAACAAGGAAAAGAGATTGGATGCTTCCATAGAAAATTCCTCAGAAGATGGTGATTTTGATGCTTTGTTTATTTAATCTAACACTATTAGTGATGATTCTTGGCTTATTGATTCAGGTTGCTCCTACCATACATGACTCCTCACAATGAGTGGTTTACTTCACATTAGGCTTATAATGGGGGAGAAGTTTTCCTTGGTGACAACAACACAAAGTAGATTGTTGGTAAGGGAAATGTAAAGTTATGTTTCAGTGATGGAAGGGTTAAAACTCTTGATCATGTTTAATATATTCTAGGACTTATGAGAAATTTACTTTCAATATCCAAGTTGAATGATTTTGGAATGCATGTGAAATTTGACAAGTCTGGTTGTAGGTTGGTAAGAGAGAGTTTAGTGATTTCTAAAGAATCTCAAATAGGGACTTTGTTTAGGCTTAATTCCTCCACTTTTTAACTCTGTCAATGTAACTAGCACTAAAAAATACATGTATATTGTGGCACAATAGATTGGATCACATAAGTGAAAAATTTCTTAAGACTATTTTGAATAAAAATTTGGTTGACGGTCTTTTTGATTCATTTCCTAATGGGACTAATAAAACTAATATATTATTGGAGGGTAAGTGCAAAAAGATGGGGGGCCAAAAAGAGGGCTTAAGCGGCCACTTTTTTTTTCTGAAATCAGGAAATACTGACCTTGGATGTGAAATTGAGAATAGTTACACTCAAAATTTTGAGATGCAACTAAAAAAGGATCATAGTGCTCCAAGTCTAGTTTCTAAACTACTAATTTATTTTGAAAATGGTTGAGATTAAGGGGTTCAAAAGAGGAATGCATAGAAATTGGTGTTGTTTTTGTCAAAAAATATAACATAGCAACTTTTGTGTGCACCTAGCACAATGATCTTTTTTTAGTATTTTTAAATCGCTTTGGTGAGAAATCAGCTAATAATATGTAGTTGATGCACGATTTTTTTGATAATTTTTTAATGAATATTTGATTTTTTACTAATTTTCAAAGACACTTCCTAAAAAATAAAATTTTGATCATGCTACCCCTACAAATTTTGGAAACTAATTGAAATTTTCTTTTTAAAAAAAAAAATTGTAGAATGGAGACTAGTTTCTAAAAATGTAATTTATTTGAAATTTTGATGAATGATTAATTTATAACAAAAAACAACACTACTTTTTTCCAAAAAAGAGACACACAACAAAAGAAATTATAGATGAAAGGCTTAACATTGTCAAAAAGTGAAAAAAAAAATTGTTGGATAGCTAAGAGAGAGCCTAACATTACCCAAACGTTTGATTTGTTCGACATTGAAACATGTGCAATCGTGACAGTGAGCACAAAGTTGATTATGTGAAATATTGTAGAATTTCAAAAAAACATCTTTGGTCATTGGGAAGGCCCTCCAAGCCTTTGGGTTGGTATTCCAAGGAAAATACCAAGCCTAAGGCATGGGGATTCCCAAATCAAGATATAACGTGAGCGTGTTATAATGTGAGTGTGTTATTTGAATGCATTGAAAAAATGCGAGCGCATTATAATGCACTCGCGTTTTGTGAATGCATTGACAAAACACGAGCGCGTTATAACGCACTTGCGTTTTGGTCTAACCCGCTCGCATTTTGGTCTACATTGAATTTTTTTTCTTTCTTGTTATCTTTTAGGGAAAGTATAAGTTGAAATTTGCATATGGATGTTTACTTTCTTATACTTTAAGTTATATTTCATTTATATAGTTTCAAGATGTTTGAGAGTGGTTTCAAATCTCTAGGAGTTATAATGAAAATTCTAGTTTTTGGAAGATCTCACAAATTTCAACTTAGTCAAATTTCAGTAATCAAGAGGTCAAATTTTAGTAATCAGCAAGTTGTATTATTTGTCTCTCTATCTCACTCATTTTTATCCCTTACACTTTAGACCCCTCTCTCTCTCTCTCTCTCTCTCTCTCTCTCTCTCTCTCTCTCTTACTTCCTCCTTCCTCTTCTACTTATCTTCTATCTCCTCCTCCATCCTTCCCTCTCTCTCTCTATCTCCCCTATCTCTACCTACCTCTCCCTCCATCACTCCCTACCACTCTCTCTATTTCTCTCTACCACACCTCTCTCTCACCTCCCTCTCTCTCCCTCCATACTCTCTCTCTTCTTCCCTATATATTCTCTATCTCCAAATCCCTCTCTCTACCTACCTCTGCATCCATCACACCCTACCAATCTTTCTCTACACCTCTCTATCTCACCTTCCTCTCTCACCCTACCTCTCCCTCCCTCCCTCATTCCATTTCGACTTCTCTCTATCTCTCATCTATCTACCTCTCCTTCCCTATCTACTTATCTTTATCTCCTCTATCCCTCTCTCTACCTACCTCTCCTTTCACCACTCTCTATTTATCTCTATCTCACCTCTCTCTCTCCCTCACTACATCTCCCTCCCTCTATCCCTCCCTCTCTACTTATCTATATCTCCCCTCTCCCTCTCTACCTACCTCTCCATCCATCACAACCCACCACTCTCTCTCTATTACTCTCTATCTCACCTCCCACTCTCTCCATCCATACCTCTCCCTCTCCTTCCCTCTCTACCTACCTCTCCATCCATTCATCCCTACCACTCTCTCTACAACTATCTATCTCACTTCTCTCCCTCCCTCCCTCATTCCCTCTCTACTTCTCTCTCTCTCTCTCTACCTCTCCTTCCCTCTCTAATTATATTTATCTCTTCTCTCTCTCTCTCACTAGATGTCTTCCTTCCTACCTTTTCTCCTATCTAGTCTCTATCTCTCCTCTCCTTCCCTCTACCTCTCTCTCGATCTCTCCCTCCTCCCTCACCCTCTTTATCTCTCAGTTTCTCCTCTCTATCTCACCATTCTCTCTTTCCCTCTTTGTAACTCTCTCCTATTTATATCACCATTCTCTCTCTACTTATCTTTATCTCACATATCCCTATTTACCTCTCCCTTACTCCCCTCTCTCGCCCACCCTCCCTCCTTCCCTCTATCTATATTTCTCTCTACTTCTCTCTATCTCACCTATCCCTCTCTACCCACATATCCCTCCATCACTCCCCTCTTTCTCTCTCCCCCTATGAGGGTTGAGGGTGTAATTTTTAGTTTTTAAGGTATAGGGTTGAGGTTATAGGGTTAATTGTATAGGGTATAGAGATTAGGGTTTAGGATATTAGGTATAAAGTTGAGGGTATAGGGTATAGGGATGAGGGTTTAGGGTTTAGGGTTTAAGGTATAGGGTTGAGGTTTGAGGGATAGTGTTTAGGGTTGAGGGTATAAGGTTAAGTGTATAGGGTTTATGGATTAGGGTTTAGGATATTGGGTATATGGTTGAGGGTATTGGGTTGAGGATATTAGGTTTAGAGTTTATGATTTATGTATAAGTTTGAGGGTTGAGGGTTGAGATATAATGTTCAAGGTTAAGGGTATAAGATTAAGTGTATAGGGTATGGGGATTAGGGTTTAGGATATTATGTATATGGTTTTGGGTGTAGGTTTTAGGGTATAAGGTATAGGGTTATGGCTTGAGAGTGTAGGTTTTGTCATTTAAGTATAGGGTTGAGGGATAATGTTTAGGGTTTAGGGTATAAGTTTGAGGGTATAGGGTATAGAGATGAGGATTAAGGGTGTAGGGTTTAGGGTTTAAGGTATAGGGTTGAGGGTTGAGGGATATTATTCAAGTTTTATGGTATAGGTCTAAGTGTATAGGGTATAGGGATTAGGGTTTATAATATTGGGTGTAGGGTTGAGGGTATTGGGTTTAGGATTGAGGGTTTAGGGTTTAGGGTTTAATTATAGGGTTGAGGGATGATGTTTAGGGTTTAGATTATAAGGTTGAGGGTATAAGGTATAGAGATGAGGTTTGAAGATGTAGGGTTTAGGTTTTAAGGTATAGGGTTGAGGGTTGACGTATAGTGTTCAAGGTTAAGGGTATAGGGTTAAGTATATAGGGTATAGGGATTAGGGTTTAGGATATTGGGTATATATGGTATAAATATTAGGGTTTAGGATATTTGGTATAGGGTTGAGGGTATTAGGTATAGGGTTGAGGGTTTAAGTATAGGGTTGAGGGTTGAGGGCTGAGGGTATAAGGTTAAGTGTATTAGGTATAGGCATTAGAGAGGGAAAGAGGGAGGGAGGGAGAGAGAGAGGTGAGATAGAGAGATAGAAGGGAAGGAGTAAGAGAGATGAGGGTTAAGTGTATATGGTATAAGGATGAGGGTTGAGGGTGTAGGGTTTATGGTTTAATACATAGGGTTGAAGGTATAAGGTTAAGTTTATAGGGTATAGGGATTAGGGTTTAGGATATTAGGTATAGGGTTGAGGGTATTGGGTTGAAGGTTTAAGGCTAAGTTTATAGGGTTAGGGATTATGGTTTAGGAGAGAGAGAGATACCTAAGAGAGGGTGAAGGGGTGTGAGGGAGAGACATGACAAAGATAGAGTATTCTCTAGTTAGGGTGGGAGGGAAAGACTTGAGAGAGGGGGAGGGGGTGGGAGTGAGAGACCCAAGAGAGAGAGAGAGATAATTATCTAGTTAGGGTGGGAGGGAGAGACTTGAGAGAGGGGGAGGGGGTAGGAGGGATAGACCTGAGAGAGAGGCAGAGAGGGGGAGAGAGGGAGAGGGAGAGAGAGAGAGAGAGAGTTCTCACTCTCTTTCTTTCCTAAACCCTAATTCCTATACCCTATAAACTTAACCTTAAACCTTCAACCCAATACTCTCAACCCTACACCTAATATCCTAAACCCTAATCCCTATACCATATAAAATTAAAATTATACCTTCAACCCTATACCTTAAACTATAAACCCTACACTCTCAACCCTCATACCTATACCCTATACACTTAACCCTCGTCTCTCTTCTTCCCTCCCTCGTCTCTCTCTATCTCACCCCTCTCTCTCTCTCTCCCTCCCTCCCTCTTTCCCTTTCTAATTCCTATACCTAATACACTTAACCTTATACCCTCAACCCTCAACCCTATACTTAAACCATCTAGTCTAAATCTCTTTTTAAGCACCCACTTGCAACCAATGGGCTTCCTTCCTTGGGAAAAAACACAAGATCCCAGGTATCACAACTATCCAGAGCCATTATCTCCTCCTGCATGGCTTGCATCCAAGACTCACTCTCTTTTGAAGAAAGATACTCCCTGTATGATCTAGGTTCATTTTTAGTACTCAACAAAGAGAATACACAACAAAAATTAGATGGGCTATACCTATAAACTGGATTTTCTTTCCTTCTGGATCTTCTCCATCCTCAAATCCATATGGTTTTTCTTCCACATGTGCATCTTCCTAATTTTCAATCTTTTGTCTCGAAGTGCACTATTTTTGTCTTATATTTCTCATTTAGTTGTTCTTCACCTAAGTAAGCTCTAAATTCCCTGAAAATCACATCTCTAGAGAAAACTATTTTATGGGTTAGTGGATTCCAAAGCTTATAACCTTTTACATTCTCACCATAACCAACAAAGATTCATTTATGTTCTATTGGATCCAACTTAGAATGCTTCTATTGAGGCACATGAACAAAATCCTCACAACCAAAGACCCTTAAATATGAAAAAAAAAGGATTTCTACCTATCCACACTTCATCTTGGAGTTTTATCAATAGGAGTTGAACAAGGAGATATATTAACCAAATAACATGTTGTACTTACAACTTCCCAAAATCATTTATCAAGCTTAACACCACTCAACATGCTCTTCTAGATTTTTCCATTAAGGTTTGGTTCATTCTTTTTGGTGCCCCATTTTGTTGAGGTGTATAAGGTGTAGTCTTTTGTCGAACAATACTTGCATTCTTACAAAACTCAAAAAATTCCCTAGAATACTATTCACCCCCATTGTCAGATCTCAACACCCTTATCTTATAAGAAATTTACTGTTAATGATAATTTACAACTTTGATTTAATATTCCAGCTTGATAAATTAAATGATAGCCATGAGGCTATTTAATTTATTTATATGGCATGAACTTATTAAAGAAATAAAGGGACTCATATTCATCCAAAGGTCGACCTCCTTTCATCATTGGCACGACTTAATATGAGGACGACTTACCGTTGATTGGTCTCATCTATTTTGAGATATACATTCATTGCTTGGCCGACTTGCTTTATAGAAGGAGGTGCCTCTTCAATTTGTATATATAGGATTTCACTTATCATTTGTATTCATTCAAGTTTGATTCATTCATTTTATTCAAGTGCAAATCTTATCAAGAGCAAAGTGTGAATCTCATCAAGAGCATATTGTGAATCTCCTTTAAAGGCATATTTAGAGATTTAGAAGTATAGATTATTATCTATAGTTGTATCTTTTTTTGGTGCTAAAGATTGGCCTTATAATTTGGCCTCATTGTAAAGAGAATTGTTGCCACTATTGATATATATAAGAGAGATCTTTGTTGCTGGGTTTTTCTCCCTCAAGAGGAGGGTTTTCCCAGGGTATTTGATGTGTTACTGTGTCTGATTTTGAATTAATTTTTTGTGCATTCAATCTGATCATTAAAATTTAACATGGTATCAGAGCAGGTTTGAGAGGATCGTGATCAGATTATTGCTAATCAGCATACCCTTTTGCTATTCACTTATCTACATCAGTCAAGATGGTGAATGGGTTGAAGGTTGAGGATAGAATCGAAGGTGCATCAAACTTCACTTCATGGAGATTTAGGATCATGCTTACCTTGCATGAAAATGACTTGGGTGAGTTTGTGGAGTCTAGCATTTTTTAACCTGAGGAGGAAGAAGCAAAGTTGTAGTGGGTGAAGAAAGACATTAAAACAATGAAGATATTGGTTGATTCCATCAAGGATCATATTGTTCCTATCATCTCTAAGTTGAAGACAACAAGAGATATGCTCAAGACCTTGGAAGAGATGTACGAAATCAACAATACCAGTCATGCACTTGCACTAAAGCATCAATTGCATCATGTGAAGATGTCAAAGGGAGAATCTATGATCGCTTACTTCATAAGGATTTCATATTTGAGAGATCAGCTCTCGACAAGAGGACATATGGTTGATGACAAAGACTTAACCATGCTCGCTCTCAATGGTTTACCTTTTTCTTGGGAATCCTTCATTCAGGGAATCAGTGCAAGATCGAAATTGTCTAAGTTTTATCATCTAAGATCTGATTGCATTCAAGAGGAATCAAGGTTGGTGGCAAGAGGCATTGGTCAAAGTTCAAAGAATGAAGACATTCATGTTCTTGCCTCCCATACTTCAAAGAATAAAGGAAAATATGGAAGGAAATATTTCTTCAAAAGGAATCGAGACAAGGGAAATGATGATGCACCTCCCTTCAAGAAGAAGAGAGATATGTCCAAGATTCAATGTTTTAGGTGTGACAAGTTTGGGCACTTCGCCAAGTATTGTCCAACTAGACCTAAGCAACAGGTCACCGTTACAAATGTTGATGATACCTCTCCTAAAAAGGATTCAAGTGAATATTTGTTCTATTCGGCATTATCAAGTAGTGTACCTTCTGACACCAACACTTGGATAATCAAAAGTGGTGCTTCATGTCACATCACTGACTTTAAGGAGCACTTATCAAGTTTGGTGGAAAAGGATTCTTCTGAACAAGTCATCATTGGAGATGATGCTAGCTACTCCATGAAAGGAATTGAGACCTCTACACTTCATTTGGATTCCAACATTTCACTTTAGTTGGGTAATGTTCTTTATGTTCTTGGAATCAAACGCAATCTTATTTCTATTTCAGCTTTGGAAGATAAAGGATATCAAGTTGCCTTTTCCAAAGGAAAAGTTCTAGTATGGATGGAGAACACTAGCTTCAAGGATGCTCAAGCAATTGGAGTTAGACATGAAAACATTTACAAGGTCTGCACACATTCTTTACAAGCTTTGGTTCATGACTCTTCAAGTCTATGCGATCTTTGGCATCGAAGATTGGCTCACCTACACTTCTGAGCCCTACCTATCATGGAGAAGATGGTGACGTGCCTTCCTAAGTTCAACCAAAAGCACAAAGGTACTTGCAAGGGCTGTGCATTGGGTAAGAATATAAAAGCCCCTTTTCATAGTAGAGAAAATAGATCTAACTGTATTTTAGACCTTATTCATTCTGATTTATGTGGTCCTTGTTTGTCTCATCTTCAAGTGGATTCTTGTATTATGTTTTGTGTATTGATGACCACTTGAGGAAGACTTGGATTTATTTTTTGAAATCTAAAGAGTCTGAGGAAGTATTGGATAGGTTTAAAGAGTTTAAAGCCTTGGTAGAAAATCTTTCTAGTAAAAGAATTAAAGTCCTCATATCTGACAATGGTGGAGAATAAACCTCTAGTAGTTTTCAAAAAAATTGTATTGATGCAGGGATTAAGAGGGAGTTATGTGTTCCCTATAATCCTTAACAAAATGGTGTTGCAGAAAGAAAGAACAAGACGGTCGTGGAAGTAGCGAATTCCATGATTCATAATCAAGATTTGCAAACCTTCCTATGGGAAGAAGCTTCCAGGACAGCTGTATATGTTCAGAATAGAAGTCCTCATAAAATCTTGGAGAATATGACTCCAGAAGAAGCCTTTATAGGAAAGAAGCCTAAATTCAGTTACTTGAGGATCTTTGGATGTCCTGTCTATATTCATATTCCCAAGGAAAAGAGAACCAAGTTGGAGCCTTCTACAAGAAGGGAATATTTGTGGGCTACAGTGAGACATCAAAAGCCTACATAATTTACATTCCAGGTCAGAAGTTGATCGAGATCAGTTGGGATGTCACATTCGAGGAAGATGTTGCATTCAAGAGATCCAGGGGGATTCATATGGAGATTGATAATGAAGAGTCTCCTCAGGATATGGAAGTTGACCATACTCCTGAGATTCAGAGGGAGATTTCAGAACCAAAAGAAGATATTGATCCTATTGAACCCTTGGAACCTACTGATGGGCCTACTGACATTGTTGTTGGGAGAAAGAGACCTCTATGGGCCAGGCATACTATGCAAGAGGGTGAAATTTTTGTAGCTCCTAGAGGCACATTCAAAGAAAGCAAAAGGCCACATAAGTTCTCCAGTTATGTTGCCTTGATGAATCAGATTATAGAATTTGAGCCTACCTGTGTTGAGGAAGCATCCAGTCATTAGGTTTGGAGAGATGCTATGATAGAGGAGTGTCATTCAATTCTTAAAAATGATGTTTGGGATATTGTTCCTAGACCCCAGGGAAAGTCTGTGGTATCTTCTAAATGGCTATTCAAGATTAAGCATGTTGCAGATGGAAGCATTGAGAAGTACAAAGAAAGATTTTTGGCTTGTGGGTTTTCTCAAAAAGAGGGAGTTCATTACGAAGAAACCTTTGCTCCTGTTGCTCGCTATACTTCTGTCAGAACCATCATTGCTATTGTTGCATCTAAAGGATGGAAGATTCACCAGATGAACGTAAAGATAGCCTTTCTCAATGGAGTGATTGAGGAAGAAGTTTATATAGAGCAACCTGATGGATTTGAGGTTCATGGAAAGGAGTCACATGTTTTCAAGTTGAAGAAGGCCTTGTATGGTCTTAAGCAGGGTCCTCGCACTTGGTATGAAAGGATTGATCGTTACCTGTCAAGTTTGGGTTTCTTGAAGAATGATGATGATTCAAATCTCTACTTCAAGGTAATCAATGGTGAAGCATTAATTTTGGTTTTATATGTTGATGATTTGATCCTTACAGGAGAAGATCACTTGATTCTTGAGTGTAAGAAGGAATTGACTTCTGAATTTGAGATGAAGGACCTTGGGCTCATGCATTACTTCCTTGGCTTAAAAGTCTGGCAGAAACCAGATGAGATAATTCTAAGTCAAGGGAAGTACACCATTGATATACCTAAGAGATTTGGCATGATGGATTGCAAATCCATGTCCACACCTATGGAGACCAACTTACATAATTTGAAGGAGGTTGTAGCTAATTCAGACTTAGTGGATCCTACCTTGTACAGACAACTAATTGGATCTTTGATGTATCTAGTTAACACTAGACCTAACATTTGCTATGCAGTAAGTGCACTTAGCCAGTTTATGTGTGATATGAGATAGATACATCTTGTTGTAGCAAAACATATCCTGAGATACTTGCATGGTACAGTTGGATATGGGTTGAGGTACTCTTCAGATGCAGACTTGGAGTTACATGGTTTCACTGATTCTGATTGGGCAGGTTATGTCACAAATCGGAAGAGCACCTCTGGTTGTTCTTCAATTTGGGTTCAACTATGATCTCCTGGTGCAGCAGGAAGCAGTCATCTATAGCATTGAGTATAGCAGAGGCAGGATATATTATAGCTTGTATGGCAACTCGGGAAGCAGTATGGCTTCGTAAGCTCCTTGCAGGATTGTTTGGACAATCAATGGAGCCTACTATCATTCATTGTGATAATCAAAGTTGTGTGAAGCTTTCTTTCAATCTTGTGTTTCATGATAGAACCAAGCATGTTGAGATCAAGTACCACTACATTAGGGATATGGTACTAAGGAAGGTTGTACAGTTGAGGTACATCAGCACTGATGAGCAGACAATAGATATTCTCACCAAGCCTCTCATCAGGATAAAGTTTATGTACTTCTGAGATAAGCTTGGTATGGTGGAGAATCCAGTCTTGACTGAGTAAGATTCTCAGTATCAGTGAGCCTTGTTTAATGCATTTTCCTCTCAGATGAAGGAATTTGAGGTGCAAGCCCTTGTTAATGCATTTTCCTCTGAGACGGAGGAATTTGAGGTGTAAGCCCTTGTTAATGCATTTTCCTCTAAGACGAAGGAATTTGAGGTGAAAGCCCTTGTTTCCACCCTCTGAGCCTGAGCCATGGTGGATGTCATGTGTGAGACTCCATGACACATTTTGTACTTGTGATTGTCACGTTGAGGTGACAACATCACGCAAGTGATGAAAACTTGTACACACCATAGTATGGTTGTAGCCATTATGGTTGATATTGTGTTGAGGTGATATTTGATATCATGTTGAGGTGATATTCTTCTCTTTCACATCTGATTGTAGCCAATGTGATGGGCATCATGTTGAGGTGATTTGTTTTGAGCAATTGGAAGTATTCTCTCTAGCTGAGAGGGAGTGTTAATGATAACTTACAGCTTCGATTTAATATTCCAGCTTGATAAATTAAATGATAGCCATGAGGCTATTTAATTTATTTATATGGCATGAACTTATTAAAGAAATAAAGGGACTCATCTTCATCCAAAGGCCGACCTCCTTTCATCATTGGCGCAACTTCATATGAGGACGACTTACCATTGATTTGTCTCATCTATTTTGAGATATATATTCATTGCTTGGCCGACTTGCTTTATAGAAGGAGGTGCCTCTTCAATTTGTATATATAGGAGTTCACTTATCATTTGTATTCATTCAAGTTTGATTCATTCATTTTATTCAAGTGCAAATCTTATCAAGAGCAGAGTGTGAATCTCATCAAGAGCAGATTGCAAATTTCCTTTAAAGGCAGATTTAGAGATTTAGAAGTACAAATTATTATTTGTAGTTGTATCTTCTGTTGTTGCTGAATATTAGCCTTATAATTTGGCCTCATTGTAAAGAGAATTGTTGCCACTATTGATATATATAAGAGAGATCTTTGTTGTTGGGTTTTTCTCCCTTAAGAGGAGGGTTTTTCTAGGGTATTTGCTATGTTACTGTGTCTAATTTTGAATTAATTTTCTGTGCATTCAATCTAATCATTAAAATTTAACATTTACTTCCCAACTAAGGCTTTAAATTCCTTAAACTTAGTGAAAACTTCAAATTTTGGATACATAAAATAAATCCAAGTGTATCTTGACACATCATCAATGAAAGTAACATAATAATAAGATTTTCCAAAAGAGACAACATCCACTAGTCTAAACACATATGAATGAATGATCTTTAATAATCTCTTAGCTTTATTAGTCCCACTAGTAAATGATGATCTATGTTGTTTAGCAGAAACACAATGCTTGCAAAAATCATTTTTACCAACAAAATAATCAGAAATACTGTTAACCAATTTTTTATTCAAAATAGTCTTAAGACATTTTTCACTTATGTGACCCAATCTATGGTGCCACAACATACATGCATTTTCAGTTCCAATTACATTAGAAGAATTACAAAAAGTGGAGGTATTAAGCCTAAATAAAGTCCCTATCTGAGATCCTTTAGCAATCACCAAACTCCCTCTTACTAACCTATAACCATACTTGTCAAATGTCACATGCATTTCGAAATCATTCAACTTGGATATTGAAAGTAAATTTCTTGCAAGTCATGGAATATGTAAAACTTGATCAAGAGTTTTAACCCTTCCATTACTAAAACACAACTTTACCTTTCCCTTACCAAAAATCTTCTTTTTGTTGTTATCACCAAGAAAAAATTATCCCCAATCAAAAGCTAAAGATGAATTAAACCACTCCTTATGAGGAGTCATATGGTAGGAGCAACCTGAATCAATAAGCCAAGCATCATTACTAATAGTGTTAGCAGAAATAAACAAAGCATCAAAATCACCATCTCCTAAGGAATTTTTCATGGAAGCATTCAAAATCTTTTTCTTGTTCTTACACTCCTTCAAATGCTCTTTCTTACAAAAATTCCAACTCTTCTCTTCCTAGGGGTTTTAGAGCATTCTTTAGACTTGTCTCTCTTTTTGTCCCCTTTAGGCCCTCCTATGGACCTTCTTCATACATGCAAGGCATCTTGGGAACCCACATTCATGGAATTTCTCCTCATCTATTCCAAAAGAAGTATGGCAATAAGACTATGTTTGGTTCTGAACCACCACCACTTATGGCAGCAATTAGATTTTCCCAAGATTTGGGTAAAGAGCAAAGCAAAAAAATACATTTATCTTCTTCTAACTTAACATCTACTGATGCAAGATGACTTATAATCATATTAAAAGCATTTAAATATTTTGCAATAGAATCATCATCCTTCATTTTTAAAGAATACAAACATCTTTTGAGATACAACTTATTAGTTGAACTTTTGGTTTGGTAAATATCACCTATCCTCTTCCACAAATTGTATGTGGTAGATTCTTCTGAAAAATTCAAGAGGATAGAATTTTCAAGACACAACCGAATGGTTACTCATGCCTTCTTATCCATTTTCTTCCAATCTTCATCAGGTGTTGATTTTGGTTTCTTTTCATTAGAAACTTCCACCCATTGGTCTCTCTCTTCAAGGAGATCCTCCATCTTCAACTTCCACATCTCATAGCCAATACTATTGAATTTTTCAATATCCAAATGGGAGGTAGAAGCCATGGTTTACAATATTCTTCATAAATCTACAAAACCCACAATGCACAAGCTCACACTACAACCAAAAAACCTTCAACACTCAAAATAAAGGCATCCCTCTCTTAACAAAACTGTTAGCTTTGATACCAAATGTTGGAAATCAAGGTATAACTTTGAGCAATATGAACTTAAATTTATGTGGTTGCAAATCTGAAATTATGTTTACAAGATTACCATGAAATGATTAAGTGATTGACAATTGCAACAATGAAATAAAAATCTACAATACCACAAGTCATCAACATAAGTGACACAAGATATATATGGAGAAACCATGAAATTATGTGGTTGCAAATCTGAAATTATGTTTACAAGATTACCATGAAATGATTAAGTGATTGACAATTGCAACAATGAAATAAAAATCTACAATACCACAAGTCATCAACATAAGTGACACAAGATATATGTGGGAAAAAACTCCACACCCAAAGAGATCCAATGTTTGTATTACTCTTCAAGGGCTCGTACATCAATACAAAAATCCTCTCTGCAATCCGGCAACACTTCATCATCCTAACAACCTACAAAGAACTCATACTAAACCACCATCCAAAGGCTCCAATATATAGAAGTTTGTGAGAGAAAATACCACAAATGGTATCCCAAAACAACAAGAAAAACAACCTTAAAAAACCCACACCACCCTTCTAGTGGACAACCAATAAACATGGAATACAATTTTAAATCATCACATGGACTTCACATGGGTGCCTAACCCACAACCAATAGCAATTAGTCAAACCCGAGTGGTCCATAACCCTTCAATGACTTCAACAGCTACATGCAAGATCATGCACCGCCATGAAAAATTTGGTGCCCAACCATGCAAGAGCATGCAAACACACACACAAATAACATGCAAGAACATGTACACTCAAGTGGTCCCAACCTAGAAAGTTGGACACCCAAGAGGAATATGCCTCCAAGATGTTGTGTAACCGCCACCGTGATGGGTTTGCCTCTTTGAATGCAATTACAATACATAATAGGAAAATAATTAATAAATATTTTTTCCTTCATGTCCCATAGAACACTTTCCAAAGAACGTGAAGACACATAAATCAAATTAGGATAACAATTTTAATGTCACCTATCCTAACAAGATATTAAGAGAGAATGCAAAAATATAATTGTAGAAGAAGATCCAATATTTATAATAGACTACATGAGTGGTATAATTTATAAGTCATGGTGCTAAAAACCATAGTTTTAGAAGGATCTACCCAAAAAATAAGGGTTGAAGACAAATAGTTGGAGCATATGAAAAGGAAAGGAAACAAATTGCATATTGTGTTGCTATCAAAAGAGACAGATTATAGGAAATTTTTAAGTTGAGAGAAATGATTGGACTAATACATATCCATATGATGTGAGCTCTTTGTTGGTAAAAGATCTCTAATGTGAAACTTTTGAATCAATAATGGTATATAGATTATAGGATCAATTGATAAGGTCTAGAATGGATAAATATTGTGATATAAGAGTGCTTGATGAACCTATAGTTATCTAAATCTAGTTCTTTGATGTTTTTTTGTAGATCTTAGAAGCCTAACCCAAGTTATACTTAGAAAAAATAATTATTGTAAGGAAAGGTGTATTGTACACCTTTCATAATAAAAATACTAATACTTGTAATATAAAAATAAATATATTAATTATGCCGCATCTTAGAGATGTGGATACCACATAAGATATGCATTCTTGGGGAACTTGTATATTCTATGAGATGTTGGGACATACATTTAATGTGGATATCGCATTAGGAAAACACTTAATATTCGAAAAAATTAGTACCAAATATTTAATTTTCAGTCATGACTTATTAAGATCATGGTTTTAAGGCACGGTTTGGTACAAGCTTTTTTTTATAAAAGAAAGCACATGAGTAGTTTTTGAGGTTGGATTGAGCATCTCTTGTAGGTTGTATATGTGAAAGAATAATTATCATTTACTTGTTCACATGGAGGAATGAAATTAGGTTTCTTGATGCTTCAAAAGCTTGCATAGAAACTCTACAAATGTATTGTAACCATATTTCTTGAGATGATATATTGAGTTGTGTGGGTGATTTTTGATGGTAGGTTTTTTCCTTATGAGGTTTTTCTTAGGTTATGTTTTGGGTTATCTTGTGGTATGTTTATTATTCTTTTCCATTGTGAATTTTAAATACTTATTTTGTATTCAAGTTTTTCTCATGAAGGGTATGTGGAAATGATATATTATTGATACAATTTATTTTGAATTATAAAATTTTATTTAAAAGTAAATGCATTTAATATCAAAAAAGTTACAATAAAAAATTATCTATTAACTCTCAAACATCCTAAAGTACAAGAAGGAAGAAAACCTAACATTTAAAGGAATTAATAATAGGTTGCCAAAAGTGGCTAAAATCTCAACCTTCATCTCTATTGCTATTATACAAATTAGTGTTGTTTTTGACCCTTTTAATTTTCTCTTTTGATAATCATTCTCTTTGATGGGGACCTTGGTGGATTCTAAGTTGATGTGGTGTTTGATACTATGTGAATTCTTGGTAAGGGTATATTTTTTTGAACATTCAAGTGTGATATGTGCACATTACATTGATGATTGTTAAAATAGACTACCAACTTCACCTATGTATAGGTTACCAAACAAGCTCTCAATTTTATAGATCCTAGATTCATGAAGTGGTTTCATATGATCTTTCAAGAAAAAGTCATGTCCTTAACTTTCTTTTTAGGATGAAAAGATATTCCAATACCTTTCTTTAATTTTTTTTAGATATTATTTGAGATACCCTCCTTCACATAAGGGAGAAAGGGCATAGGAGTAAAAGTAGTCATTTACCTTCTTAGGATCTTAATCCCTTTCTTTAAATTTTTTCATATCTTATTTGGATACCCACCTTCACGTAAAGGTGAAAGGCCATATGAGGAACATTGGATTCATCTATCATCTCATGAATCTCATGCTACTTTTTAGCTTGAATGAACTCTCTATTGATGTGTTTTTTCCTATAATCATTTTAAAACCTTTGTGAACTGTGAAATTTTTTGGTCGAAATGGTCTTCATCCAAACTTGGAAGGGTCTTGTAGCACTGCTCTTCCAGACAATTGCTTTCTAAGAAAGATGGGATAGCACATGTAGGTAGAGGTTTGTATTTATGGATTTTTATACACCTAACATGCTACAGAGCCCTTAGTTTTTCTAAGAAGAAGAATGATAAAGAAAGTAATTTTTTTGTTATGTTTGTGAACTTGTTATTATCCACTATGTTATTTGAATGAGAAAAAATCCTTAAGATTATCAAGGTCATTTTTCCAACATAATTTCATGTCAAACTTAAGATGAGACAACACATGTAAGTAGAGGTTTGTATGTATGACAATTTAATACACCTAACATGCTATAGATCCCTTGGGTCTCCCAAGAAGAAGAACAATAAATAAATGATTTTTTTTGTTATTTTTTAGCTCCTTTGTAAGCTTATTATTATCCAATATGTTATTTAAATAAGAGAAAATCTCCTTAAGATTATCAAGACCATTTTGCTAGCACAATTTGATGTCAACAATGTAACATTTCCATCACCCAGGCTTTAGGAGAAAGGAATTAAGTGTTATTTATTTAGTCCTCTATGAAGATATTAACAATCACTCAGAAAATTAGGGACCATATAGCAACTACATCTATTTATATAGAACACTCTTGAAAGAGTTGGATTTTAGTCACTGTTCAACTAAAGAATCCATTCACTTGCCTACAAGATTATTTATATCTTCAATCACATAATAAACATGGACCTTGGTGAATAAGGATAATACATCAAAGTTGACCAATATTTCATCCTCACTCACTTTATTAAATCTTAAATTAAATCAATGAGATGGTTTGAGTCATTGATAAAATAATTTTTCCTTCCAACTAGAGGTTCAATGTTCTTAGTGAAGAAATAAGCTAATTTATAAGTGAGCAAGTTGATGGTGTTCATTATTAGTCTTAATGATATACCATCTTTATGAATTTTAAGAGCCTCATGAATCCTTGAGATAATTTACTTGTTAAGAAGTAGTTTAGTAGTATTGTCATCTAAGAATAAATAAGTAATAACTATTTTCACTCTCCTCATAAACATAAATACAAGGCTAGATTCAAAAACTTTATAACTACCATTATTTGTTAGAAGGTCAACCATCTTATATAATAATCAATTTTATTCATGACCATACTAATTTTCTCTTTATCCACTTCATGTGATGACAATATCAGTGCTTGCATTTAACCTCTTCAAACTAGTCCACACCTCTTTGAAAAAGCTACACTTGTTGCAATTTCATGGAGGGGATTCAAAAACCTTTTTTATAAAGTAGGGGGTCTTACGAGGCAAACAAAAAATGTTATAAGATTAATTATAATATTTTCTTATAAATAGAAACCCCTACTTTTTAGTTTGTAGTTTTAAGCAAGCGTGTTTGGGGCGGGGCTAGAAATTTCCTACATAGCTTAGGAATTTTTTTGCCAAGTTTGTCAATCTTATGGAGTTTTTAAATTTGTGACAATTGATTTTTTATTTATACAATTTGTTGAATTAAGTATGCAAAATAATAAAATTGATGAACCTTTAGCTTCATAAATTTTGGAGTTAAATTTTTAAGCTTTACCTATACTTCAAAATTCATGGAACCACTTGCTTTAAAATACTCCTTAAAAATCTCAACATCATCTATTGATTTTTTTTAGGAAGCCCTCCTCCACAAGACCACAACCTTAGGAGTCTATTAAGCCATATTTAATTTCTCCATCAATGATGTTTGCATGATGGATTGCAAATAAGCTCCATACAATCAAGCATAAAATTTAAAAATCTAACCTTAATTACTAAGCCCACCTCAAAACAAAAGGTGCCTATTTTTATGGAGAAAGGGATCTTAACAAAAAAAAAAAATGTTTAGGATTTGCTATAGGATTCATTAGAATCTTCTAATAAATAGGAGTTCCTACTTTTTAGTTTGTCCATACATTTGGGGTGGGGCTAGACATTTCCTCCATTAACTTGGAAAAAATTCTCCCACTTATGAATCAATAGAATTTTATATTTATTAGCCTATAGGCTATATATTGGGGGCACAACCCACCAAAATTGTTCACGCTTGAAAGAGCATCACAACCCATCACTCACTTGAGGTTGACCTTGGAAGGATAGAGCTACCTAAATAACATGTTGTGTACTGTCACAAAAGAAGAGCCATGCTTTGGTGGAGTATTGAATATATATATTTGAGCTATTATGTTTAATATCATGCTTACAATTTTGATGCTTGGGACTTTCCATAGTTAGTCTTGGCAAGTTATATATATGTTAGAAAATTTTATTTTAAAGACGAAATAAATACATAATAACTAATATTTTTTTAAAGATGATAAAAATATCTCTTCAAAATATCTAAACCAATAAATAAATTAAATAGTCAATATCATATATAACCTATAAAAAATTATTTGAGTCTATTT
Organism: Sequoia sempervirens; assembly: GCA_007258455.2. Lineage (NCBI taxonomy): Eukaryota > Viridiplantae > Streptophyta > Pinopsida > Cupressales > Cupressaceae > Sequoia > Sequoia sempervirens. Next base: position 323,396,117 of record VDFB02058242.1, read on the forward strand.
AAAGAACTAAAATGTATACTCTACCTAAAAAGAGTGAAAGATATAATAAAGTATAGAACAATTCAAGAGCTATTAGCAATTTTTAATGTATAGCTTTGTTAGGAATTTGATATAAAAGTGAAATAAATTATTAAAATTAATAAAAAAATACATCTTTTCAAAATATCTAAGTTAATAATTTAATTAAGCAATCAATATCACCATTAAATTATATAAATGATTTGGATCTACTTAAGACATTAAAATATATATTATAATTAAAAAGAGTGAAAAATATTAAAACACACACTTATTTGGTCTAAATATTTGAGCCTTCTCTAACCTTAAATTCTACATGCACCTACTACTAGACGAACCTAAATTTAATAAAATAAAATTAATTCAATTAAGAAAATTTGCAATTTTGATTGGCTAAAATATTGAACTTTAATCACTGGTATAAAATCTCAAAGTTCTCTATTAAAACAAAAGTATAAGAGGAAAAATTTGTAGGTTTAAAAGATACTCAACGAATTTGAATTTAATAGAATTAATTTTTCATAATAAATTGCTTGAAATTTTAGGCCAAATCTAATTAAGAAAATTTGCAATTTTGATTGGTTGAAATATTGAACTTTAATCATTTGTATAAAATCTAAAAGTTCTCCATTAAAACAAAAGTATAAGAGAAAAAGAGAAAAAAATTGCAAGTTTAAAAGATATTTTTTTATAAGAAAGAACAATTAAAATATTTTTAATGTATTTTAATGATGATATTTTTTATATTAAATCATTTTTATTAGGTAAAAACAAAAAATGAAAGGTCATTTTTTACTTTTTAATTTTATAAAAAGTAGAATTTGAAAGGTTACTTTTATCTTTTAAATTTTATAAAAAGTAGAATTTGAAAGGTCATTTTTATTTTTTTATTTCATAAAAAGTAAATGAATTTTTCTTTATTTTTTTCAAAATCAAATAAATGTTAACTTATAAAAAGTAAAAGCCGACAAGCAAAGCATTTATTAAATATTATATATTTTCTGTCATAAATTTTCCAACTAATTAATTAAAAGCCGACTAAAGAGATATGAAATAGTATATCATTTCGGTCATAGCTTTTGGAACTCATATAAATAGGAAGTAAATAGTGGGAATAAAAAATAGATTATTATCGGGAATAGTGTGAATAAATACAGAGGTGCAAGAATAAATAGTGCGAGCGCAAATAGTGCGAATAAATAAAAGAGGTGCAGATAAATATGAGAGAAAAAAAGTAGGTTAAATTATAATATTTGTTTTATTATAAGTAAATAAATTTTTAATAAAATATCTATTATAAGAAAGTAAATATTTTTTTAGTTTTATTTTTTTGGGTAAAAAAATAATTCTATTATAATCTTTTCAATTACAAATAAGAAAGTAATTTACTGTAAAATATAAATATATTATTAATTGTTTTTAGTTTTATTCTTTTAGGGTAAAAAATTTAATTTCATAATGCTTATATTATAATATTTTTTTATAAGCAAGTAAATATTTTTTAATAAAATATCTATTATAAGAAAGTAAATTTTTTTTAGTTTTATTCTTTTTAGGGTAAAAAAGTAATTTAATGTAAAATATAAATGTATTATTAATTGTTTTTAGTTTTATTCTTTTAGGGTAAAAAAGTTAATTGCATTAAAATGAAGTAATTAATTTTTTAATAAAATATCTATTATGTGATTAATATATCACATACAAAAACAAGCAAATAGTGCAATGGATTAATATATTTGATTTGTAATTGAAGGGTTATGGGTTCAACTCTCATTGTGGGTTTAAAAATTAATATATTTTTTAATTAATTTATTTATTACTAATTTTATTGAAAAGATTATTAATTAACATAATTGTAATCATAAAAAAATCAAAATAAACATGTAGTGCAATGGATTAGTGTGTTTTGTTTATAATCATAAGGTTGTGGGTTCAATTCTCATTTGATTCAAAATTTAATATATTTTTCAATTAAAAGTGAATATTACTATGAAATGGTATGTGTAGAAAATAAGAAAGTAATTTAATGTAAAATATAAATGTATTATTAATTGTTTTTAGTTTTATTCTTTTAGGGTAAAAAAGTTAATTGCATTAAAATGTTTTTAATGCTTACATTATAATATTTATTTATAAGCAAGTAAATAATTTTTTAATAAAATATCTATTATGTGATTAATATATCACATACAAAAACAAGCAAATAGTACAATGGATTAATATATTTGATTTGTAATTGAAGGGTTATGGGTTCAACTCTCATTGTTTAAAAATTAATATATTTTTTAATTAATTTATTTATTACTAATTTTATTGAAAAAGTTATTAATTAACATAATTGTAATCAACAAAAATCAAAATAAACATGTAGTGCAATGGATTAGTGTGTTTTGTTTATAATCGTAAGGTTGTGGGTTCAATTCTCATTTGGATTCAAAATTTAATATATTTTTCAATTAAAAGTGAATATTACTATGAAATGGTATGTGTAGAAAATAGAAGGCAACCCTATTTTATGAGGGTGTTGTATTCCATTAAATTGTGTCTATATATATCAATTCCATTAAATCTAAAGTGACTTACTTTGATAGCATGCACTTTCTTTATGTTTGCTAACCTTAATTTTATTGTTCTTTTATTTTCAGCGAATAACCTAATTAAAAATGTCACGGAACGAACCCAACTGCCTCTATAAGGTCAAATGATTTTTTTGAAACCCCTATCGACAAATGTGCAAGAATAGTTTTCAAGTGTTGCAATAACATTGTCAAAGAAATTGAAAATACAAGCTTAATGATCGATGATGATGTTGAAGAATTTGTAATGCATTTACACCATTACAATGAGATGTTATTACTATAATCCCTTTTTATTTGACCTTCAATACTTCTTACATTTACAAACTTTGAAGACTTTAAAAAAAAAATTGAAGAGGATGTGTGGCAACATACAAGACTTCCATTATGCTACTCATTATTTGTAATGTACATGGTTTTTTTAAATGTGTGGTATTAAATATATTTTTTAAGTGGATGTGTGCCAAATCTATACGAAATATTACATGTGCTTCAAATATAAGTTACAATATTTTTAAGCAAATTTTTAAAGTTTTTTTACACATTTTATCCAATTTTTATTTTCAAATTTTAAATGATTTAGAAAAAAAATCATGTTATACAAATGATAATAGCAATTAAATATATATATATATATGAAAATTGATTATGATCTTCATGATTGAAAAAATTAGATGCCTTGATAAATCTCTACATACTTTATATAATTATATAAATAAAAAATTAATATTTAATTTGTATTTTTAATAAATTATTTAATAAATGTTTGGAAATCAATCTTCACCTAACCCTAATTCTAACTATATCTCCTAACCCTAACCCTAAACAAAATTAATAAACCCTAATCCTAAAAATAATCCTAACCCTAACCCTAACCCTAATACTAATACTAAAAACCCTAATCCTAACCCTAACCCTAACCCTAATAAAAGTTTGAACCTAACCATGTTTGACCCCTAACCATAACTTATATTATATTTTTATAATAAATAAACTAAAATATTATTATTTATCTAATAATATAATCAAATAATATAATGTTTCCTTCATCTATCTCCAATAGTGGACCCGCAAATACATACTCATCTGCATTTGAATCTCCATATAAACATAATTCAGTTGGTAAAAATGTTTTGATCTGAATTGCATGTTGGTCAAAAATGTTTTGATCTGAATTACATGTAAGTTCACTAAGTAGGTCTTGTGAATGGAGCTTTAGGATACATCAGAAATATCATATACAAACCTAGATGCGGCCCATCAGAAATATCATATACAAACCTGGATGTGGCCCACCAGATCCACCTATATGTTATGGTTGAATTTGATAATTACTCTGGAATTCCTTTTGAAGATGCATCTCCAAATTTAATTCCAATTTCACCAATACAAAGGGGCCGCACACATCAATTGCCCCTACGATTGGCTTGGGCACTAACGATCCACAAATCACAAGGGTTAACTCTTTCCAAGGCAACAATTGATATAGGACCAAGAGAAAGGGCAGTAATAACATTTGTTGCTATATCAAGTGTTAAGTCTTTGGATGGAATTAGAATCTCACCACCATTTACATATGATCGTTATGAAAAAATGAAGACAGGAAAGCAACTTGCCAAAAGAAAATCAGAAGAAAAAAGACTAAAATCTTTGGAAACATAACATTTTTAAGTGATGTATATATTTTTCAAATAAAATAAGTGATAAATTCTTATTTTACATTGCGTGTTGCGGATGCTACTAGCTTATCTATCTTAATATATTAATCTATATATTATATGCCAACACATATCATTTTCGAGGCGTATTTTTTAAATTCAAAAAGCAAAAAAGTGAAAAAAATACGCTTCAAAAATGATATCTCTCGGCGTATAATATATAGATTAATATATTAAGATAGATAAGCTAGTATAATATATTTATTTCATACTTTCCAATGTGTGTGTTAAATTAAGGTTATGTATCTATTAGGGTTAGGGTTAGGATTTCCGAGATAAGATAAGGGTTAGGGCTAGAGTAAGGATCAAGGTTAGGGTTGGGGATTAATTAGTGTTAGGGATAGGGTCTAATTTGGGTTAAGATTCAAGTAGAGTTAGGATTAGAGTTTCCTAAATGATGATGATGATGTGCAATTAGTAGTATTTGATGATGTGATGTTGACATGTAAATATTGTAATAATTTATAGTGATGTGAATCAAGTCTCTTATGTTCTTTGGTTGTTCCACTATTTGTCTATGACAAAATTTTAACAACAATATCCTAGAGATACTCAATTTAAAGTGTTTTTATACACAAGTTAACAAACATCAATCAATTTCTAAATTTTCATCCTTAAGAATAATAAAATAAGAATTTGAGAAAATGAAATAAACTGAGATATAAAATAGATTTATAACAACTTTCTAATTTAAAGAAGAAGAAAAATAAAATTATTGAGATAATAATATTCAAAATAGTAATTATAAGATTTTAGTTAATTTATATACAAAACAAAACAAGTTAAGCACTATGAAATTATATTTTATGAAAAATAAAAATAAAATAAAATAAAAACATATGTATAATCTACATAATTAACCCATCCAAACTTTCTTAAACAAAATAATATTTACTAAAAAGAAAACTCTAAAATATCTTTTCCACCAAATTAAGATATTAAATATAATCTAATTCATTTTTAAAAAATAAAATAGAATTATTTATACTAAATAAATATCCAAAACATTACAGAAATATTTCAAACAGCATCCTAATAAAAAATTGGCGTTGACGTGAACTGAAAATTTATAAAGAACAGCGAGAATTTATAAAAGACACGATGAGTTATACGGCAGGAAGGACGGTACAGCCATCGGATGGCATGCACATGGCTTCATCCATGTCTCTTTGTAGGCTGCATAGCCAGTGCCCTCAATGGGACCATACCCTTAGGGTCCGCTAAGTCATTTCATTTCCCCATCAAACGGAGGGGTGCATACTTTTTTTTTTTTTATATTGAACATGAGGGGTCCATACTTGCATGCGGGACTGTAGAGAATTCGAGAGAAGAAGAGGACAGAAGCTCCGGACAATCGGGGATAGAATTAAAGGATTTAAACCTTAATTACAAAACCCTCCTGAAAACGAAGGCGCCATTCTCTACAGTAGAAGATCCCCTGAATGTGTGTTGAAATTGCATAGCCTAGCACAGAGATACACAAAGGTTTTATGGTGCAGGAAAAATGGCCGAAGAGAAAGCAGTTCGGTTTGGAATCTTGGGGTGTGCAGGCATAGCTAGAAAACTTGTGAGAGCAATTGGAATGACACGCAGTTCCTCAGTGTATGCAGTTGCCAGCAGATCGGTTGACAAGGCCAAGGCCTTTGTCTCTGCTAACAACTTACCTCCGGAGGTAAAGACGTATGGAAGCTATGAGCAGCTTTTGGACGATCCCTGTGTGGATGCAGTGTACATTCCTCTGCCTACATCCTTGCATCTCGAATGGGCTCTCAAGTCTGCCCACAAGAAGAAACATATTCTTCTGGAGAAGCCCCCTGCACTTAGTGTTGAAGACCTTGACACCATCATAGAGGCCTGCAATAACAACGGCGTCCAGTTCATGGATGGCACCATGTGGATTCACCATCCCAGAACTCCCAAAATGAAGGCCTTTATTCAAAATCCAGACCTCTTTGGAGACCTTCATTTGGTAAGTACTCAATCCTGTTTCGGCACTTTAACCCAATAATGCAATTTGTTTTTAGTTTATTTTCTGCTGGATTTTAGTACCTCACCCTTTTCGAAAATCTGGATAATCCATGTCATAGACAAAATTGTTTTTATGCTGATTTTCTACCTGGTTTTAGTATATCACCCCTTTCTAAAATCTGGGTAATTGTCATTACAATTCCAGCGTAATCCATATAATGATTTTTTTCCCACTTCAAAATATCCACTTTTGTATTTTTCTGGCTTAATTCCAGTCATCGGGGTTTAGGTGGTAATTCTCTTTTCTACCAAAAATAAAATAATGATGTGGGTGTTGATTGCTCTTATATTTACCCTATAGAGATGTTGCAACGATGGTTATTTGCAGGTTAACTGTACTTTCACATTTGCCGGATCTGGTAAGTTCTTTGAGGAGGACATCCGGGTGAAGCCGGATTTGGATGGACTAGGTGCATTGGGTGATGTTGGATGGTATTGTATTAGGGCAATTTTGTGGGCTAATGATTACGAAATGCCTCATAGTGTGATTGCACATCCTGGACCTGTTTTGAATGAAGGTGGAGTGATTACATCTTGTGGGGCTACTTTGTCTTGGCAAGATGGGAGGGTAGCAACTTTTCATTGTTCTTTTCACTCTTCTCTGACCATGGATTTACGTATCCATGGGTCTAAAGGAAATCTGCATCTTCTCGATTTTGCAATTCCCTACGAGGAGAACTCTGCATCATTTTTCTCTTCCACAAACACAAAGCTCTGGGAACTGGACACTGTTTGGGGTCCAAGGCCCAGTGAGCACATAGTTACAGCAGAGTTTCCTCAGGAGGCTCTTATGGTTCAAGAATTTGCGAGGCTGGTTAAGGGAACCCAAGATTCTGGAGGGAAGCCTGATTCTCAATGGCCCTCCATTTCGAGGAAAACACAGATAGTGCTGATTGCTGTTAAAACATCTATCCAGGAAGGCTTGATTTCTGTCACATTGTGAAGTATTTTATGAACTTTTAAACCACAAGGTCTTTTTTAATGCAAATAAATCCAAGACTGCATTTCTGTATAAAATATATGAGCATTTCTTCATTGCTTCAATGTTTTGTTTTTAATGTACTTAAATCTAAGGCTGCAGCAAAATAGATGAACAAATTTTTGCATTGTCTGTCCTTACTGATTTTTATGAGAGCAAAAAGTTATATATGCCTTGTACAGTATATGATGAAACACACAAATGAAACTATATTTCAGAGACCCTAATTTTTAGGTGGAACGATCTCAAGCTTATACCCACTGTACTATAAATATAAAGTCCAACAGTTACCATACAAAACTATTATTGACTAACAAAAGCAATCATTTCTGAAATTCTTATCTGACTCCTGAGTCAATTCACATCATTGATACAAGCTTGTCTCATGACACTTTTCATGTGCTTTTAAGGTTGTTCACAAACAATAAACAGAGGCTTCTGGAGAAATCCTTTGCACTGTCTTTTGAAAGCCTTTACACGATCATTTGAGGCCTGCAACACCAGTTGTGTCCAGTTTATGGATGGCATCATGTAAATGCATCATTCTACATCCACAGGGGACCACTTAGTGAAACATATTCGGGACACACGATTCGTAGGATTCTAACGTAGTGATCCTGAGTAGGGGGGGTTCTAAAACTTATTCAGTCAGTGCCCCTGAGAAAATTTAAGAAGCCTTTGCAAGTAATCTGGTCTCATGGGATATGAAATTTTATAGTTGGCTACATAATTTCTCCAAATCTCCTTCGAAAATTGACAAGTAACATGCTCAAAATAAGACCAAGGAAAGATGTTTAAACTGCATCCAGTTGTCGTTCGGCACCAAAGAACCTTACAATCTCTTTAACGGGTTCTGCAAACCCTTAGCCACTCCCTTCCCCCGTTCAACATCTGCTTAAGCCTTGAAGTTTCCTGTTGCAAAAAGCTGCTCTGCCTTTAATTGGCAAATTCCTATTTGTTTGTGCCACCCCCACTGCAAAGCTTTCAAGGCCAGTGAATTCAGGACCAGTAACCCTCTGCATGGGACCCCCCTCTAAGTATTCTTCTTTAATTTTGGAATTTACCATACTCTCCCTTTATTCTTAATGATATTTGATAGATGCAAACACTGAAAATACGAAATACCTCCTGTTTGCACTCATGCTTTATTTAACATGCCCTTGGGTGTTCCCTCGTGCTTAGAACTTTTCTAATGATGGCCTTTCCTCAAATTCCAGACTGTTTAGGAGACTACGAGCTTGCTCAACATTTGATCTGCTTCATTAGTTTAAGAGAGTAACATGTCTTTCTCTTTTTTTGTTGTTTTATAGACTTATCATGGCTTTATTTTTTGTTAACCCAAATCCCCATACATGCTATAGATCTAATGGCTAGCACTTAAATATTCCTGTGTTCTAGCATATCAGATCATAGGATCACTCAAGTGAGGCACGCGGGAGTCCCATTACCTTTCACCAGACTGGTACATTGTTATGCAAACCCAATAATGCAGTCATAAACTCATAAGCAAAGTACAATAAAATAAATTTGTCTCAAAACCAGGAGAGCTTTGTTCTATATTCAACTTGTTCTCTAAGCATTATACATAAGGGATTTATATGGAACTTACCCGCGTGCCAGTTCAACTATAATTGGATAGTTTCAAGTGTACTATAAATATATTCTACTTATCCATAACAAAACATGAGGAAAGTAAATCCATTGTGCCTCATGAACTTAAAAAGTCCTTCACATTCTACTTGTCCATAACAAAACAATTTCATTGCTTTTGCTACATTTGCCATGGTTTCTAAGAGATCATTAGGGTGAATGAGTGTTTGCCGCTAAATTTTTGTTTGTTCCCCATTGCTATTTGTCATTTTTCATCCAACATTTAACGAGATTGCCTCCTGCAGAAAGTTGCAAACTCACCAAATTTGTTTTTCCAACCTTGTTTGGCATTTGCAATTTGATCGGAGGTAAATGAAGATGTTTTAGACCACCTCTACTTCACTCTAGACCACTCCACGCCTACCATTATCAAGTTCCAACCATCTTGACAATGAAATAGGTTTTCCATGTTACTTGACAATTTTTGTCTACCTATATTGACAACATTTCGAAGGCCTCCAAAATTTGAAAAATGGATAACTCAAATTGTAAATCACACCTCCTCAATTAGGATGCTTTTGGTTTGCAAAGCTTTAGGACCTAATCAATTGGGGGAATTTCTTCTCCACATCTTCTCTTTACATTTAATTGGTCTTACTAAACTATTGCCCCTTCATTCCAATCAACCATGACTTGCGTTCACCATGTCTGGGAAAATAACATCCTCTTGCTTCATCTAACATACAAGGCTTGAATGAGTGACCTGTCAACATTTCTCATTGAGAAGATCTACACGTACTTAGGCAAATCTAAACAGAAAGCATTTTGTCCTACTTGCTTTATGATCACAAACAAACCATAACTCAATGGCTTTAGCTTCCATGAAGGCCCTTGGTGTCTCTCCTTTCCTAAGTAGAGCCACAATCTATAGCTAATGTGAAGCTTATGCTCCACTCTATGTTGGTCACACCTACATTTATACTTCAGATGAGACTCTTTCAATCTCTGTCAAACTCGGAGGTATATATATTTGCCTTACCTTATCAACGCGTATATTAGCTTTCTCAAATCTCCAAGTACTCTTTTTCTAGCCCCTTACGATTCCAAATCATAGATGAAGAGGGCTAGGTGGCATAAAACCAAAACATGCTTGAAAAGGAGAAAGGTCAAAGAAAAAATGACCTTGCTATATGAATGTTAAGTACACATCATATGGTCATCCCAACCCTTAGGATATAGTCAATTAAATCCCCTTAGTAGCTGCACCAATGTTTGTTTACTACTTAGGTTTTACCATGTGTTTGAGGATTGAAAGTGGAAAACCATTTTAGTTTCATATCAATTCTTTCCCACAATGAGCATAAAAACTTGCTCAATAAACATGCAACATTATCATGTATATAATACTATTCGGTATGCCAAAGTGAATCCATACATGTTTAAACAACAATTTTGTCACATCACATCTAATTAGAGTCTTTCTACAACCAATTAGTGCATACATCTTGTTAATACAATTCACAATCACAAAAATATAATTGTTTCAATGCTTGGTTCTTAGAAAAACTCCAGCAAAGTCTATGGAGACGCTTTCCTGAGGCCCCTTTAAGGCATGGTCAAAGGCTGGTATGACTCCAACTTTATATTACTAGGCTTACTCCAACAAACTTGCAAGACAAAATATGTTGAATACACATAAATATAGGAAAAATGGGAGAAACAGAAATGGTTTTGTTATCATTGCAGTGCCAATTGAGGGGCAAAATATTTCCAAGACTCCTTGACAATTGAGAATTTATTACAATATTTAGAGTTTTGTTAAAATCAGCTACTACCATCCAAACAACTTATTAGAAGCCTTATTTATTTGACTCACACTATTACCAACATTCCATTTTCTATGGGCAATGTCTCTTGGTTTATGTAGGATCCTATGAGCTACATTAGAAGTTAGCCCCATGGCCTCTTGGTTTATGTTGGATTCTCCACTACATTCAAGGTACACATAGTTTTGTGATAACTATGTAGCAAATGTCAATGTTGACTTGGTAGGGTATACAAATTCAATTGGGTGGATGATTCTATACTTTGCAAGTCCACTTCAGTTTATAACTTCTCTTAGTTCAAGTTTGATATGTTGGTCGAGCAAGAAGATATATGCTATTACTCCATCTTCCACTAATCTCCAATACTACTTGGCTTCAAAGTAAATAACTGATATCTTCACCAAACCCTTTACAAAGAGCAACTTTTATGTCATAGTCAAAGCATATATAGGAGAAAAAAAACTTTCTTTTAAACATAACATTGACAACTAGATAGGTTAAAGAAACCTTGTTGGTTTGTGACACAAGTTTTATAACTTTACAAAAGCATCAACAACTTGGCATTTAACTTAAATCATCTTTGTGAAAATGAATTATAAGTTCAAAGATGAAAACTAGAAGGAAATTTATTTGAACCAAACAAAAGGTAAGCAAAATAAATAACTTACTAGATAGATAGGTCAAACACAAGTCACAACTTAATGGAATGGAGAAATCACATAATAGGTGAAACTAACAATTGGAGAAATCACACAAAAGATCAAGCTAAGAAATACCATATTATACCTTAACTCCCTAGGGTTGAGTGGACCCTTTTTTTTTGCTCGATGAAAAGTGATAGTCACTATATGTATTAATATAAAAAAGGATTACATCTGATTTAGAGGCAAAATTCCAATCATAATACATAACATTCTATACAAAGAGACAAAAAGAGGCCACCCTTGTCAAAACTAGAATGACAAAGTAAAATAAGACGAAGGGGTAGACATTAACCCACACAACTCCCACTGGAGCTTGTTGCCTTGGAGGTAGGCAAAACAAAAACTAGAGAGTGCAAACCTTCATCCAAATGTTTGAAGAGAAAATGTAGAGCATTTAAATGGTTAACAACATCGATGATGATGCAATCATTGAGACTAGGCCACAAACAGGGTGAGTGGACCCTTGTTCCTCCCATGGAAATAAAATTAACTACTTAAACAATATGAGCAAATTCTTAAAACCAAATCTTCTTCATTGATAATAAGTCAATGACATAATAATAACAATAACTATATTCTTCATTACTTCTAGAAAATAATAATTGTCATGTTTAGATTATAACCGATCATTTTCTTACTAGCCAAAATTTGAGATTGATAAGATTAGTTATCTAAAAGATATCTACTAGTCTTTCGATAAAAACACCAAACTTGACTATTCCTACATTTTGACCATTACGCTCTTACTAATTTATGATAGCCTTTACTCTTACTAAGAATTTTGGGTTAAGATTGCTTTATTACAAATAAGACTCCTATTGTAACTTAATTGGTCTTTCTAGGAAATATGGGAGAAATTAGCTCATGGTTACATGCATTTGTAGATATTCATTTTCTCAATTGTAGCTACATGTTTTATAATCAATATTTTATTGACTAGTTTACTGATATTTTCTCATTATTTAATTAATGGAATCCTACTATGCCTTGAAGAGTTTGGAAATTAGCTTGCAAACCTCTAATGCCATTTATAGAATGATTGGATGTTGCATTAACTACTTCATAGTTTTTGTGCATATCCTTGAAGTTTCAATTATTAAGAGTTGTAATATCTAGAGTTGAATCTTTGGAGCTAGAATGTTGAAGATACTTCAAGAATGTAACTATGAAGCGAGATCTTTAGGGCTAGACTTTGATGCTACTCCATAAAGGTGCATTTTTTGAGTTGAAATTTATGCCATCATTTATAGAGAAAAAATGCTCCTATTACACAAAAAATCATATCTTTTGACTAGGAAGAAGTTTAGCTATATTGTCAATTTAATCATCAATGGCTTTAGACATTAAAACCACATACACATATCCTTTTATTTATTTTAAGTCATGAATCCTAAACTACACCTAAATCCACCTTTAAGTTCAAGACATGGAGAGAAAAATAAGTTACTTTTATATTTGAGACAAGGAAAATTATGGCTTCGTCATGTGAACTAAATAATTTCAATTTATAATACAATAGAAAACATGGTTAATTCAAGGTAAATGATAGCTTAACCTAATTAAAGATACTTGAACCTAACAAAAGTGAATGTCAAACTAATGTAGAATTTAAGCATTCAGTCATCAAACCCCATTGGATTTCATTTGATAACAAAAGAAGAATTTAGGGGAAAAAAAAGTATTTTCTTACTCAAATAACACTTAAAAATGAATAATGCTCATTTTGACAATGCTCAGGATAGAAACAAAATTTTATGTGATCATTTTTTTAGGTGGGAGGATAGGATTTTGTTGATGATTAAGCCTTGGCATTCTGATTTCAACTCTTCCTCTGAAACTTTCAATAAGATCTCAATCTGGGTTCGGCTACCTAATCTCCCCCTCCATTTATGGGTTGATTCTCTTTTAGAAGAAGTGGGTGAAGCCCTTGGAGATTTTTTGTTGGTGGATGTTGAATCCTCTGATATTTTTCACTCCACCTTTGCCCATATATTGGTGGAAATGGATGTTTCAAAAGGGTTACTTGTTGAGATCTTACTTAAATTGTCTAAGGTTTCTTGGGTCCAATTTTTGGACTATGAAGGGGTCCCCTTCCGCTGTCGAAGATGTTTTAAAATAGGTCATGTTGTTGCACAATGTGGATTAGAGAAGAAAGCAATGATGGCTACATGGTGGAAAGGTGCATATCAACAACATTATACAATTGATAAGAAACCTAAGCATCATAGGAGCTTTTATGAGGTGGTTGCATTGGATTCACAGGGTCTTGGGGCATCCTCTTCAGATGTCTCAAATGATTGGGTTGCTAATTCTGAGCAAGATTATCATGTTGAAACCCCAAAAGAGTGTGAGAATGGGTCTCAGGCTGCCATTACTGGGGATTGCACTTTGGCTTGTATTTCTGGTAGCTTTTCTAATAAGACATTTCCTACATGAAGAAATACTGATGAAATCTCTGAGACAGTGGCTACAGGAAATTTTCTTCAGGATAGTGGTATGTCGGCTTAGCATGCTAAGGCAACGCAAGTGGAAGAAGTCTAGATTACTGTAAAGGGAAAGAAAGAAAAATTCTCTAATCCTTCTTTTGACATGACTCTCTGCTCCCACAAGAGTAGTTCTAAATGTAAATATTGAAGTGTCTTGTTTGGGGGCTGGTTTTTGTCTGGCTGCAAGCTGTTCTTTTTGCAACTCTATTTTTGGTTGTAAAGGGTTTTGGGTCCCTTCAAAACCTGCTTTTCACCTAATAAAAAAAACTTAAAAATGAATAAGGAATCTAAAAGTTGTAGTAGTACCTATATTTATCAAGTAGCACTTGACACAATATGAGAATTAATTGTAGACAAGGCATGACACATATTCATTCTAAAAAGGAGTGTTCAAACTTGGTCAAGTAACACTTGATGCAACTTAAAGCAACACATGAGTATACGAATGGTTGACTAGCCTTATTGTTGCTTAGGTTTCATGCTTATCAAGTAACAATTGATAGATGAAGAATTCATTATGATATCAAGTGACACTTGATTCATTTATGTTTGATGTACCTAGTCAAGTGACACTTGAAACTATGCAAGGGTACTATAATTGGACAAGTGACACTTGGCTATGCATTAAAAATGGATCAATTAAGTAACACATGGAAATCCATGAGCTCACTTGATCAAGTGGTACATGATAAGTATGTAACTCTAATTGTAGTAAGTTAGTTAACTATACTTGTGGCTCAAGAGTGTATTGGGTTTCATAAACCAAAGTTAATACTAAGATTAATTCTTCCATTTTTGTTGTAATCTAAAAGTTGGAATTTGTTAGTTGATTAATAGGTTACAATCCCTTCGTGGGTTGCCTTCCATGTTTTTTGGGTGACAACCTACAACCAATTAATTCATGAGGAAGTAAGATGCTTTGTATCACTTAATATTGAGTTGAGTTATGGAAGTATTTTTAGGATGTGGATTAGCAACCCATTTGGGAGAAAAACCCCACACTCAAAAACTTTCACAAAGTATTATCAAATCTAAAATAGATTACAATATACTTTAAATATGATTATTTATAAAAAAAAATCATCAACAATTAAATTTAGAATAATTTTGGAAGCATTCCAATAGCACGTGTACCTACAAATTCTATATAAAATCCACTTCCCTAATTGTTAATGTATTTAAAAATGAGCAAGTTGAAAACAAAAATATTTTTTCAAACCATGTGTCAAAACTTCTAGAAGGATAACACCAAATTTGGGCATAATTTCTAATGCCACCCTTGAGGATTTATTACAAATTTCTAACATAATAGTACTTACAAAGTAACATATAAAACCTCCATCCTAAACATTGAATAAATATACTTGCCAAAGCCATAAAACATGAATGGTTTCTAGAAACCATGTACCAAACCAAGACCCAAAATGGTGTCATAATCTATTCCACAAATTCTAATGTCTAATGTCATATTCCCATGTTGGATCAATATCTCTATATTTAGTAGATTTGTCTTATGTAGCTTAGCATGTCATAACCCTCCTCCCAATTATTGTGGGTGCTCCATTTTGTCATTTATCCCACTTAGAATATACTTAATGACATGTCATAGATATGAATGATAAGTTGGTCAAGAAGTAAAGGTTAACAATGTAACTCCCTTATTAAATCCTCTTATGTTTGTCATAGAATTGTCATAAGATATTTTATGCATCTGACAATGTCTAAGATGCTCTTACATATCTCTATGAAATGAGATACATTTACAACTTCTTAGACACATCACATATATTAAATATATCAAAGAGTGTCACTTCAAAGTTGGACACCCTTTTTTATGAGGGCATAATAATTAAATAATAAATTGAACATTAGGTCATAAGGTGTGGAGAATGTGTAAACCCAACAAGTAGTCATGTTTCATAAAATTTTGTCTCCATCATATAATGGTATCTTTATTTGTTTCTTTATGGTTGAAGTTAGATAGACATGACAATTGAGAGGGAGGGGTGATTTAATTGTACATTAAAATCATCAAATGCTCATTAATCCTTAAACCCTTATTAACTTTTAGATCCTTGTTAAGCATCAATAGAAAGTAAACATATGAAACATCAACACAACAACACCATACATAAGAGAACACCAGATTTACATGGAAAACCCTAATCAAGGAAAAACCATGGTGAGAATTAACTCACATATATATGAATAGCAACACTGAATACAATAGGCTCATTGCCATAAGGACTCATTTCCCAAAAGAGAAGAAAGGCTCACTAACAAGGGCTAATTTCCCAATGGACTTACTGTCTGAAAGGAAAAAGAATAGAAGAAGACTATTATAAGGAGGTTCACTACCTTAGAGCAACAGGAAGATCCACCACTGCAACTCTACACCATCCACAATCTTCAGCTCACTGCCTCTAACAACTTTAGGTACACTAAAAATGTAGGCACATTTTGCTTACTACATCTAGTAGCCTTAGGTATTTAAGCTCACACTCAGATCACCACACTTGATCACATTCACATATTTTTGTACCACACAACACATCACACTCATCTCCAACAATTAACCTTTCTTATATATCCTTCACAACCTCAAAAACCTTCTACATGTCGACCTTAATGAAACGTATGCACCTCAAAGGTGCAACCACCAAATAGGTTGGCACCAAACACTTCCATGGTGGAAAGAAGTGAAGGTAGACCACACAAAGGGTTAACTGGGACAAAATCTACATCAACATGCTTCACCACTCTTCTATAAACAATAAAAAACCTTCATAGTTAGCACTACCATGTCAGGTTGGCCAACAAGCGACCACACACATGCCTCTCCAAATCTTGAAACAACATGAAAACCACATAGAAACACTCCAAAAAATCCAAGGATATTCAAAACCATTAGAATATTCAACACCACTGGCGCAACCACCTAAAGCTGAAGAACACTTTCATTCCATGCAACCAAATACACTGCCACAAAACACAAATCACTAACCAACCTTGTGGAATAGTTGAACACTTGATACTCCAATGGAAGGTAGATAAAAGAAATATGAGCACATTCCTAAATCTTCAAGATGAGAACTGAAAACACAGAGAAATGCACAACAATTCCATTTCTCCTAGACAACTTTCTTCACAGGCAACACACTGTCAAACACAACTTCCACTGCCACACAATCTAGAACTTGAAACTCTAGATATAACACTTCTGAACACATTTGATCATCACATTTGAACCACACAAGCATATCTTCAATCATGAATAAATGTGAAGCCCAAAACAAAGAAAACCTTTTTCACCTTCCACACTTTATATTAATTTTATCAAAAGAACTTGGAAACCAAGTGAACTTGTTCCAACAACAACACCACAAACATCTCCTCAACACATCCACAACATCTACAACACCTGATCAATAACACAAACACTTCCTTATCACAACCACACTAAGGGTTGACATCAAAACCATACTAGGGGTTGATACCAATCTACAACACCACAAATCCTCATCACATCCACACTAGGGGTTGACATCAATGACAACACTAATGTCAATATCAACAATCTCCAACAATCTCCCCTTTTTTCATTGATAGAAACACCAGCTTTGAAAAAACCAACAACAAAATCAACTTTGCATCAAGCAAAATTCCCCCTTACTAGAGCATCTCTTAACCTTATTTTCCCTATGTCTTTTAGACGCCATTCTCCCCCCTTTCTTGAGGATTTTTTCAGATTTCATTCTCCCCCCTTTGACAAAAATGACAAAGGAAAACACCTGCATACTTCACTTCATTTCTGTTCTATTTGTTTTCTTTCTACTACACTCTCTCTACAACTCTCTTTGCTGCACTCTCCCCCTTAGAGGCAAAGATATGCTCCTTGTGATTGCACCAACGAAACATCACTACCTACTCCGCCTGAGAGGTAGCCTTCATTGGTCCAAGACCAAGAATGTATCTTGAATTGCTCCTTGGATATATGTAGAATCTTATGCATCTAGTTGAAAGGAGGGGCAATAACCCCTAATTTATTTTGGATATACTCAAACATATCTTTTGGAAGATCCTTTGTGAAAATTTCTGCTACCTAATCCTTTGTAGGCACATACTCCAACTTCACTTCACATCAGAGCCCTAAGATATTTGGTAACTTGTATAGTTTACCATTTTCAGCTCTACTCTCCCCCCCCAAATTATCAAGTAAGAAATACTCTCATGATAAGATTTATAGATATAGTAACGACATGTAATTTTGAGAGTTGGCAAGGTAGCAACACCAAAACCTTTTACAGCCCAAACTTCCATTTATCCTACTCGTTTCCCTCCTCGGTGGAATTTTCCTTTTAAAGGTTGTGTAACCAATGTAGAAGGTCCACTAGAACATGCATGAATTTTTTCAAGTGTAATTGTTGAGCTCTATGGTGGTGAACTTGATGGAGTTAGTTTTGGTGATCCTGCTATAGTCAAAAAATATGCTAGGTGTGCCCAATTCTTTGCAACTTTCTCTCTTAGAAAGTGACACCAAATAAAGATATTCTTTGTCCTTGAATGCATCACCATTCTTTTTGAAATTTTGATAGCACTTGTATTATCACATAATATATAAATAGATTCATCATATGATACTTTGATATCCTTCAATGTTTTCTTCATCCACAACACCTGTGTGTAGCATGATGCCAAAACAATATACTCTACCTCTATAGTAGATAATGTTAGAAATGTATGCCTCAATCCCACAGGCTGAAACCTCTAAGAGAGCCAAGTCGGTGTGACATGCTTTGTGTCTGGCCGACTAGCAGTTGAAATCTTGGTGAACAATTATGGTCACTGTGACTTCGCTTCAGTCATGCCGAATGGTCTATCGTTGTGACATGTTGGTCGCTGAGATATTTCTATCTCTTACCACTTGAGCAGATATCTGGCCGACAGGCCACTCTTATTGGATATTGGGGAGACTCTAGGCGACAAGCGGTTTCAGGGTGACTTAAACACTTAGGAAGAACTCTTAGCGATGGAGGAGTGTCTTGCCGACAACGTTTCACTCGAAGTCTTCGGGGAGAGTCTTGGATGTTCGGTATGTCTCATACCGACAATAGAAGTCTCGCCGATAGAATCCACTTGGAGTCTTTGGGGTAACAAAGATGATTTGCTATGAACTCCTGGTGATCATGATAAGTCTTGCCGACTGATGAACGCTTTGGAGTAACTTTTTGAACCTCGGTATGATCTCCTGGCGAAGAGCGATGGTCTTGTCAAAGGGAATACTAACGCCTATGTGACTTTGGAGCTTTGGTGTGATTTTTCACCAATAGCGATACAAGTGATGAACTTCGGTATGAGGTCTTGGTGACACGGCGAAGTCTAAGTGATAGCTTTCTGGACTTAGTCTAACATCTTTCCAATAGTGATGGCTCTTGGTGATATCAATGGTTAGGTCTTGTGAAATCGAGGAGACACGGTTAGTGTCTCACCGACATGCCAACACAGGGTGAACGCCTTTGAACGAGTGAAGAACATCTTGCATGTCTTTTGTTCGACCAATCAGAGAAGCCGAATGGGAACCGCTAGTAGTTGGAATGTTGCGGCTATTATTGAGAGGAAGTTTGACAAACAGGGGCGTCATGGATATACTCTGTGATTGCAGATTGTGATCGGTTCGTTCGATGGATGGATGAACAGATGGATGAATTGTTTGAATTGTATTAGTGTGAATTCTATTCTGAGAAGACTGTAAACTTGAATGTTTTCTATTTAAGGTTGATCATTGTGAAGTTGTTGTAAAATGACATCAAAAGATAAGTCAATACTTTGTATGTAATCTCTATAATTGTAATACAAAGAGGTTTATCTTGGTGTGGTGGGTTTTTCTCCCGTAAGGGTTTTCCCACATAAATTTGGTGTTCATGTGTGTATGTTATATTCTCTGTTTCTATTATCTCTTTCAAGTGCATCTTAATTGGACTGTAATTCTAAAATTTAAAATCTTTGCATTCTTCCCTAAGGTTTTGATGTTAGGAGAGTTGCTTCCACACCTTAGCTTTCCTTACAAGTGATATCAGAGCCTAGTCAGTTGTGTTATCCTTGTGGGTATGTTGGGTTTTTTTGAGTCAATTTTGTTCAATGGGAGTCTTGTAGAAGTTTGGTAATTCTGATTATAGATTGAGATGGCAAGCACATTAGGAAATATTGAAATAGAGAAATTAAATGGCAACAATTTTGAGTTGTGGAAACTCAAAATGGAAGACCTGCTGGTGGATCGTGATCTTTGGATTGAAGTGTCTGGAATGAAACCTACAGGCATGAAGCAAGAGGGTTGGGACCTTGCAGATAGAAAGTCTAAGGGGCTAGTAAGGATCTATTTGGCAGACTCTATTCTTTTGAATGTGCATGAAGAGAAGACTACATATTCTTTGTGGAAGAGACTGGCATCTATTTATCAGGGGAAGTCCTTGGTGAATTAATTGTTTTTGAGGAAGAAGCTGTACACTTTGAAAATGCATGAAGGAGGATCTGTAGCTGATCATTTGAACACATTCAACATGTTGATTGCACAGTTAACATCTGTTGGTGTGAAGATTGATGAAGAGGATCATTGTATTCTTTCATTGTGTTATTTTCCAGACTCTTGGGATCACCTAGTGATGGCTATTGGGAGTACAACATCCAATTTCAAGATGGAAGATATTGTTGCTTCTTTTTTATCAGAAGAGATGGGTAGGAAATCTTCTGAGATGGTGAAGGAGGCTCTTGTTGTTAGAGGTAGATCGAAAGATAAAGGCAATAAGGACAAAAATTAGAGGGGAGATCAAAGTCTCCTGGAAAGAATTCCAAGGTGAAGTGCTAGAATTGTGGGCAACCTAGTCATGTCCAAAAGGATTGCAAAGAGGAGAAAAATAAGAAGAGGAAGAATTCTTCTGACTATGATTCTTCTCAAAGTGATGTAGATGCCTTCATTGTAGCCTTGGCTACGCAGGCATCAGATGATGTCTGGCTGATTGATTCTGGAGCATATTTCCACATGACATCTCATTAAGACTAGTTTACAAAGTATGAAGAATACGATGGTGGAAAGGTGTATTTGGAAAGTGATTCAAATTTGTAGATTGTTGGCCGTGGAAGAGTCAGAATCCAATTCCCTGATGGAAGAGTGAAGGGAATCAAGGATGCGATGCATATACCAAGTCTGACTCAAAATTTGATGTCTGTCAGTAAGTTGAATGATATTGGAGTGTAAGTCACATTCTCTGGGACTAGCTGCAAGATGACTAGAGGCTCAATGGTGCTAGCAAGGGGTGCTCATATTGGTACCTTGTACAAGTTGGATGCACATGTTGTTCAATGCAACAGTGTCTTTGTAAAGTTACAAAAAGCTACTCATGGAGGAAAAGAGGGAAATGTTCCTAATTACGTAAACTCTATGGAAGTTAAACTTCTAGCAAAAAATACTATGCTCTGGCATCATAGGCTAGGCCACATTGGAGAAAAAGATTTAAAAACCTTGAAGAATAAAAACCTGGTTGAGGGGCTTGAAGATTGTAACCTCGAATTTGAATTATGTGAACATTGTATATATGGAAAACAACACCGTGTTTCATTTTATTCCAATCCTCACAAATATTTTGGTTTGCTAGATTATATTCATTCTGATGTATTTGGTCCAGTGAATGTTTCTTCTTTGTCTAAGTCAAGGTACTATGTATCATTTATTGATGATTATTTAAGAAGAGCATTTGTCTATTTTTTGAAAAGTAAATCAAAAGTGTTTAGTTGGTTTAAGGAATTTAAGAGCCTTGTAGAAAATTAGACTGGAAGAAAAATAAAATGTTTAAGGACTAATAATGGCGGTGAATTTTGTTCTGATGATTTCGAGAGGTACTGTAAAGACCATGGGATTAAAAGACATAAGACTACACCTTATACTCCACAGCAAAATGGAGTTGCAAAAAGGTTCAATAGGATAGTTATGGAGAGACCACGAAGTATGCTGAGTAGTGCTGGCTTGGAGGAGAAGTTTTGGGCTAAGGCTGTTGCTAATGCTTGTTACTTGATAAATCGTTCTCCAAATTCTGCTCTTGTTGAGAAAACACCTTTGGAAGCGTGGTCTGGTAAGAATCCATCTCTGAGACACATTCGTGTTTTTGACTGTGAGGCATATGCATATGTGTCGAATGAGAAAATATCTAAGTTAGAGAACAAGGTTGTCAAATGTATTTTTATTGGCTATAGTGCTGGCATTAAAGGATACAAGCTTTGGAATCCTAATACGGAGAAGGTTGTATACAACAGAAGTGTAATCCTTCGTGAGCTAAAGCCTTCTACCTTGGATCTGCAGTCAAAGACAAAGTCTGAAAACAATAAGGATGTAGTTGAAATTCCTCTGACACTAGATAAAGAGGAATTGAAAATTAAAAATGAACTTAAAACTGAGGAGAGCTCAAGTAGTTCTAAGAGTTCAAATGAAGAAAAAAAACTTCAGCCTCAACAAGTGAGGAGGTCAACTCGTGAAAGAAAGCAACCTGATAGGTATGGGTTTTCTTTGATAGATTCTACTTGTGCCTATGCTTTAATTTCAAGCATTGATGAGCCTAGGACTGTGAAAGAGGCATTTAGAATGTCTGATTCAAACTCTTGGTTGGAAGCCATGAATGAAGAAATGACATCATTAGAAAAGAATGATACCTGGAGTTTGGTGCCCTTTCCTGAAGGTAGAAAACCTATGGGCTGCAAATGGGTATTCAAGAAGAAGATAGGTCTAGATGGTAGTGTGGAAAAATATAAGGCAAGGTTGGTTGCAAAGGGTTATTCCCAGGTAGAAGGAATTGATTATGGAGAAATTTTTTCTCTGTAGCTAAGTTGACATCCATTAGATTTCTTTTGTCACTTGCAGCAACATATGACTTAGAGGTTGAACAGATGGATGTGAAGACAATATTTCTTCATGGTGATCTTCAAGAAGAGATCTATATGTCCCAGCCTGAGCACTTTGTGGAGAAAGGTAAAAAGAAGCTGGTATGCAAGTTGAAAAAATATATGTATGGGTTAAAACAGTCTCCTAGAATGTGGTACCAGAAGTTTAATACTTTTGTATTGTCTTTGGGATTTATAAGATCAAAATCTAATCATTGTGTAAATTACAAAGCTGAAAGTGATCAGGTGCTTATTATTGCTCTCTATGTTGATGATATGTTGTTCATAGGCAATAGTAAGTTGATGATTTTTGATCTTAAGTATTAGTTGTCTGCAAAGTTCGAAATGAAAGATCTTGGTGTAGAAAGGTATATTCTGGGGATGGAAATAACTAGGGATAGGAAGAATAGAAAACTTTGGCTCAGTCAGAGTAAGTATATCATGATTGTTCTAGAGAGATTTTGCATGAATGATTGCAAATAGCTAGTTGTTCTAGTCTTGCAAGGAATGAAGCTATCTGTTGAAGACTGTCCAAAATCTCCTATTGAGATGGAGGACATGACCAGTGTACCCTATGCTAGTGCAATTGGCAGTCTTATGTATGCAATGGTTTGTACAAGGCTAGACATTTCCCAAGCAGTGGGAGTACTTAGTCGGTTTATGGCTAATCTGGAAGGACACATTGGGATCTTTGTGAAGAGTATTTAGATATTTGAAGGGAACTTCAAAATATGCTTTGTGTTATCATGGGAACTTGGTTGAATCACAGAGAAATTTCAGCATTCAAGGTTATGTGGATTTTGATTGGGTAGGGGACATTGACAGCAGGAGGTCCACCAATGGATACATTTTTATGATGAACGGTGGTGCAGTGAGTTGGATGAGTAAGCGGTAGGCTGTAGTCGCTTTGTCCACTATAGAGGTTGAATACATGGTAGCTACACATGCTTGTAAAGAAGCAGTTTGGTTAAAATGTTTGTGTTCTAACATTGGTTTTGATGTAGGGAAAATAACTATTTTCTATGACAGTCAGAGTGCAATTTTTTGAAAAGAATCTTACTTTCCATGCCAGGACGAAACATATAGATGTACAATACCATTTTGTACGAGACATGGTGGAGGATGGAAAGGTCATTTTGGAAAAAGTTGTTACTCTGGAGAATGTTGCAGATGAATTGACGAAGCCAATGAGCACAAACAAGTTCAAGTGGTGTGCCAATTTGATGGGCCTTAGAGTCCATGAATGTCGGTAGTTTTGTTATGCTTTGGAGGTTCCTATGTGATCTTCGTCAAGTGGGAGATTGTTAGAAATGTATGCCTCAATCTCATAGGCTGAAACATCTAAGAGATCCAAGTAGGTGTGACATACTTTGTGTCTGGCCGACTAGCAGTTGAAATCTTGGTGAACAGTTCTGGTTGATGCGACTTCACTTCAGTCATGTCGAATGGTCTATCATTGTGACATGTTGGTCGCTGAGATATTTCTATCTCTTATTGCCTAAGTAGATCTCTGGCCGACAGGCCACTCTTATCGGATATCGAGGAGACTCTGGGCGACAAGTGGTTTCAGGGTGACTTAAACACTCGAGAAGAACTCTCAGTGATGGAGGAGTTTCTCGTCGATAGCATTTCACTCGAAGTCATTAGGGAGAGTCTTGGACATTCGGTATGTCTCATACCGACAATAGAAGTCTCGCCGATAGCATCCACTTGGAGTCTTCGGGGTAACACGAAGGCTTTGCTATGAACTCCTGGCGATAACGTTAAGTCTTGCCGATTGATGAACACTTCAGAGTAACTTTTTGAACCTTGGTATGATCGCCTGGTGAAGAACAATGGTCTTGTCAAAGGGAATACTAACGTCTATGTGACTTTGGAGATTTGGTATGATGTTTCACCGATAGCGATAAGTCTTGG
Organism: Sequoia sempervirens; assembly: GCA_007258455.2. NCBI lineage: Eukaryota > Viridiplantae > Streptophyta > Pinopsida > Cupressales > Cupressaceae > Sequoia > Sequoia sempervirens. The sequence continues at coordinate 323,420,884 of VDFB02058242.1, forward strand.
CGATAGTGATACAAGTGATGAACTTCGGTATGAGGTCTTGGCGACACAGCGAAGTATGAGCGATAGCTTTCTAGACTCGGTCTAACATCTTACCGATAGTGATGGCTCTTGGCGATATCGATTGTCATGTCTTGTGGCATCAGGGAGACACGGTTAGTGTCTCACTGACATGCCAACACAGGGTGAATGCCTTTGACCGAGTGAAGAACATCCTACGTGGCTTATGTTTGACCAATCTGATAATCCGAATGGGAACTGCTAGCAGTTGGAATATTGCGGCTGTTACTGAGAGGAAGTTCGACAGACAGGGGTGTCATGGATATACTCTATGATTGCAGATTGTGATCAGTTTGTTTGATGGATGGATGAACAAATGGATGAATTATTCGAAGTGTATCAGTGTGAATTCTATTATGAGAAGACTGTAACTTGAATGTTTTTTGTTTAAGGTTGATCATTGTGAAGCTGCTGTAAACTGACATCAGAAAGATAAGTTTGTACTTTGTATGTAATCTCCATTACTATAATACAAAGAGGTTTATCTTGGTGTGGTGGGTTTTTCTCCCGTAAGGGTTTTCCCACGTAAATCTAGTGTTCATGTGTGTATGTTATATTCTCTGTTTCTGTTATTTCTTTCAAGTGCATCTTAATTGGACTGTAATTATAAAATTTAAAAGTATCTTTGCATTCTTCCCTGAGGTTTTGACATTAGGAGAGTTGCTTCTGCACCTTAGCTTTCCTTACAGATAATGATACTAAATCTTGCTTCTTACTCAACCAAGAAACCAATCTTCTTCCAAGAAAGAAAGCACATCCATTTGTTCTTCTTTTGTTATCTGCACAACCTACCCTTGATCCGCTTTTGTATAAGCACTCAAAAATAAATCAGCCCTAGGATTCCATACACAAAATTTTAGAGATCCCTTTAGATATTTGAATATCCTTTTTACTGTTGTGACATGAGATTCTCTAGGATCTTAAAATTTTGCCACAAGAAAAACTACACGCATGCTATTCGGTCTAGTAGCAGTTAGATATAGTAATACACCAATCATTGATCTATATTTTCTTTTTTTTTGCTTAAAAGATTCATCATTTTTTTATCAACTTATGACTAGTAACCAAGGGGAGTGCACACTGTCTTAGAATCCTCCATTTCAAACTTCTTCAACATTTCCTTGACACACTTTGATTGTGAAATGAATATACTTTTTCCTAATTGACTAATTTGCAGTCCAAGGAACAAAATCATCTCCCCAATCATAGACATCTCAAAATCATTTTGCATCTCTTCTACAAACTTCCTACAAATTCCTTCATTTCATCCAAATATTATGTCATCAACATACATAGCAACAATCATGATCTATTCTCTCTCAATCTTGAAGTAAAGGTTGCTATCTGTAGTACCCTTTTTGAATCCCTATTGCAACAAGTATCTATCCAATCTTGCATACCAAGCTATAAGGGCCTGTTTAAGTCCATACAATACTTTCTTCAACTTGTAGACCATATCAATATCTTTTGAAAATTGAAAACCTTCTAGTTTTTTAATGCAAACCTCTTCTTCTAACTCACCATTCAAAAATGCAGACTTGACATCCATTTGACACACCTTGAAGTCTTTATGTGGTGCAAAATCCAAAAGCATCCTAATGGCTTCCATTCTTTCCATTGGAGAAAAAGTATCTTCAAAATTTATTCCTTCCACTTTTGAGTAGCCCTTACACACAAGTCTACCCTTGTTTCTAACAACTTTTCCATCCTCATTCAATTTGTTTCTTAAAAACCCATTTGGTTCCTATCACATTCTTGTTTGTTGGTATAGGGACCAATTCCTAAGTCTAGTTCTTCTCAATATGTCTCAATTCTTATTCCATAGCTTTGATCCAACACTCATCCTTGCATGCATCATTATTGTTTTAAGTTCTTCCTTTGAGAGTAAACAAAATTTTATGTATTCCTCTGTCATAGAAAATTTCCTTCTTTTCAACACACCTTTTCTCTTATCTCCAATTATTTGATCTTTAGAATGATTTCTTTGCACATAGGATTCTTAAGATTTTTTTGTAAAGCTTCTTCCCCTTCTACTATCATCTATTTTTCTTTCAATTCTTTTTCTTCTTCACTATGATGGGGTTCATCATATTCACATCCTTCTATCAACACTGAACTTTGATGCGGTTCATCATCCAATTTGACACTTGCACTTTCAACAATATTCTTCAAGCCTTTGTTATAGCATTTGTATGCCTTGCTCTTTGTAGAGTATCCAAGGAAGATTCCTTCATCTAATCTTGCATAAAACTTTCCTAAGTTTTTTTCATCTCTTCTGATATAACATTTTCTTCTGAACACCTTGAAATATTTCATAGGAGGTTTCCAATACCATAGTTCATAGGGAGTCTTTGAACTATTCATTCTTGCTTGTCCTCTGTTAAGAATGTATACTGCAGTATGAATAGCTTCTCTCCAATAGACATCTGGTAGATTTTCTTCCTTCATCATGGTTCTTGCTAATTCTTGAACTATCCTATTCTTCCTCTCCACAACTCCATTCTATTGTGGAGTCCTAGGAGATGAAAAATGTCTCTTTATCCAATCATCTTCACAAAAACCATTAAACTAATTTGAAGTAAACTCACCAACTTTTTCAAACCTCAAGCACTTGATTTTCAAATCCATTTCATTCTTCACCATATATTTAAATGCTTTAAAGTTATCTAGAGCTTCTAAATTTCTTTGAGAAATGTTACCCAAGTCATTCTAGAGTAATCATCAATTAACAATATGAAATACTTGTCACCTTGAGAGATTCTTATTCTGGTAGGTCCACATAGGTCTATATGCACCAAGTCTAAAGGCCCTGTAGTAGAATATTCTTTAGTTTTGAAGATCTTTGTTTGGTTTCCAAACTGATTTTTTTTGTACATTGCATTGACAGGGTTTATAATTCTTTTTAGATCTTTCACAACATTAGTAGAACTGGTCTTCACTAGGCTATCAAAATTAATGTGACCCATTCTTCTATGCCATAGACAACTTTCATTGATTTGTGACATAAAGCACTTAGCACCACCACCTTTGAGTTGATAAAGATTTCCTTCTATTTGTTTTCCTACTACAACCAAGGTTTTAAAGCTTCCTTTTTTGATCTCACAACCATCATCCTAAAACATAAAATTTTATCCTCTGCTACACATTTTTCCTACACTGAGAAGATTATGCCAAAGACCCTTGACATAGAGAACTTCATCTATATTATGTTTGTCACCAAAACTAATTGAACCTTTTTCACAAATCTTAGCAGATGTATCATCACCAAACTCAACAAGACCACCATCATACTACTATAGTTTAACAAAATTACTTTGATCACCTATCATATGATTTGAGCATCCACTATCAATAATCCATTAATTTCTCTCATCTCTTGCTTGAAAGGTAGTCAACATATTTTCTTCAATATTATGACTTGCTTCCAAAGCAACTTCCTTCACACATCTTTCAGGATTAGTAGAATTAGTTCCAACATTTAAAGCCATGAACAAGCATTCATCACTTCCATCATCTGGGCAGTCTAGTTCTTCATCATCATACACACCACTATCTTCTTTAACATAATAACTCTTCTTTTCTGGTTTACCTTTATGATCTGTATGTTTGTCATTTGCAACTTTGATTGGACACTTAGAAGCACAATGAATTATCTTTGCACAATTGGAACATTTGAATGGTAACTTACCTCTATATTTTCCACTACCCTTTTTCAATCTCCTAACAAAAATTGCTTTCACCTCATCAAGATCATCTGAATCAAATTCACCCTTCTCCTTTTTGCTAACTTTAAAAGTAGCTTATTTCTTTGGAGCATCTTTGTCAAACTATCTTAATTCAAAAGTAGTTAAAGCACCAAAAGTTTGATCTCTAGAATATTGATCCAAATTCTAAGCTTCCTCAATAGCAGAAACTTTAGCACTATAATATTTAGGAAGAGTTCTTAGTACACTTTTCACAACTTCACTTTCCACCAATTTTTCACCAAGACCATTGATGGCATTAACAATTTCATCCACTCTAAGCATGTAGGCTACAATGTCTTCATCTTCTATCATCCTCAAGTTTTTAAATTTGGATTTGAAATTATGTATCTTTTCTTGCTTGACCTTATCATCTCCTTCACTATTTCTATTCAACTTTGTCTAGATCTCTTTAGTAGTTTTAAGGCATATCACCTTCACAAGTTTTGAATTAGAAAGCCCACTCAAGATAGCATTCCTTGCTTTTCCATTATTCTCATAATCCTTGATCTCATCATCACTTGTCAAAGCAATATCAGGTATAGTATATCCATTTTCCATAGATTTGTAGACATCAAACCCTAATGAAACATTAAAAGCTTCCATCTAGGCTTTCCAAAAAGAATAGTTAGTTCCATCAGACATAGGCACTTTAACACTCTTCATATGCACCATTTGGATCTACCTTAAGCGGTTAAGATTTTTCCAATGAACCACAACTTTGATACCGATTTTTAGACACACATGATAAATGAGAATGGGGTGAATATATTGTACATTAAAATCATAAAACCCTCATTAATCCTTAAACCTTTATTAACCTTCAAATCCTTATTAACCATCAACAAAAAGTAAGCATTTGAAACATAAACATAAAAACACCATACACAAGAGAACACCAAATTTACATGAAAAATATTAATTAGGGAAAAACCATGGTGAGTATTAAATCACATATGTATGAATAGAAACACCAAATACAATAGGCTCACTACCAAAAGGGTTCATTTCCCAAAAGAGAAGAAAGGCACACTGCCTAAAGGACTCATTGTTTGGAAGAAATAAGAATAGAAAAGACTATTACAAGGAGGTTCACTACCTCAGAGAAACATGAAGATTCACCACTACAACTCTACACCATTTACAACATTTGGCCCATTACCTCGAACAACTTTAGGTACATTGAAAATGTAGACACTTTCTACTCATTGCATCTAGTAGCCTTAGGTGGTTAAGCTCACACTCAGATCACCACACTTAATCACATTCACATATTTTTGTACCACACAACACATCAAACTCATCTCCAACAATTATCCTTTCTTATATATCTTCCACAACCTCAAAAACCTTCTCCATATTGGCTTCAATGAAACGTATGCACCTCAAACATGTAACCACTAAATAGTTTAGCACCAAAAATTTCTATGGTGGATAGAAGTGAAGGAAGTCAACACAAAGGATTAACTAGGACCCAAATCTACACTGACACACTTCACCATGCTTCCACAAACAACAAACAACCTCTACAGTTAGCACTAGCATTACTAGGTTAGCCAAACCTACACTAATATTAACAAGTGACCACATACGCACCTCTCCAAGTCCAAAAACAACATGTGTACCACATACTAACACTCCAAAACATCCAAGAATATTCAAAATGATTAGAATACTCAACAAAACTGATGCAACGACCTCAAACTGAAAAAAAAAATTCATTCCATGCAACCAAACACACTTCCATAGAACAAAACTCTCTAACCAACCTTGCGAAACAAGTGAACACTCAATATTCCAAGGGAAGGTAGATACAATAAATATGAGCATGTTCCAAATCCACAAGATAAGAACCAACAACACAAAGAAAAGCAAAGCAATTCTATTTCTCCCAAACAACCTTCTTCACAAGAAACACACTATCAAACACAACTTCTATTGCCATATGATCCAAAACCTGAAACTCTAGATATAACCTCTTAACACCTATGATCATCACATCGATATTGCACAAGCATATCTTCAACCATGAAGAAATACAAAACAAACCTCTATCACCATGCACACTATATTAATTTTCTCAAAAGAACTTGGAAACCAACTAAACCTGTTGCACCAACAACACCACAAACATCTCCTCAATACATCTGCAACATATGCACCATTGCTTAATATCAAAAAAAAATTCTTATCAAAACCACACTAGGGGTTGCAATCTAAACCATACTAGGGGTTGACACCAATATTTGCAACACCACAACTCCTCATCACATCTACACTAGGAGTTGACATCAATGACAACACTAATGAAGACACTGGTAATCTCCAAAAATTGATACAAGGGAACCCTCTCTCTCCCTTCGTGTTCATCGATAAAGGCCCTAAGAAGACCTCTAAAGCTAGATTTTCCTAAAAAAGGAGTTGAGTATCTCCTTAAGGATGAATAATATTTCACATTTGTAGTTTTTTCATGATACTATATGTGGACATTGATTTTGGGTGTCCAAGGGTTCTCTAACTCTTCTAGGGTTTTTCACCTAAAGGGAGAGAAATAGGCCCAAAATACTAATGTCTACACTCAATATTAATGTAAACAGGGATGTAATATATCTAAATATGATGTCTAAATACAATAAATTGAAAGAAAGATTATTTATTGATGCTAAACCTAAGAAATGCAAAGTGCTGGAAAAACACAGTGATGTATGCAAAAACACCTAAGAATGCAAATAAATGATGACATAATTAAAAAAAATTGGAGAAGTGCACCTAGAATCTGAAGTATAATGCAAAAAGGCTCTAGAATCCTTCAGAGTTGACTGGAAATGTTGAATGGGAAACTTATGCCAAGTTGGACGACTTAGTCCAGTTTCAGGAAAATCTGGCAAAATAGGAATCTACCAAATGGGTACTCAGAAATGTAAAAATCAATTTTAAAGCTTGGTAGTGGGACTAATTCACCACAGATGACAACTTAGTCCACTTGGGAATTTCTAGAATTTTGGGGTAGGATTTTGTAGCCTTCAGTTTGCACTTCCTTTTCTAATAGGTGTTCGGTCCAGATTCTACAAAAATCAGGCTGAAAGTGATCTCCAAGGTTCAATTAGGGTTATGTTGACTTTAATGAATTGAAAACACATTTTTGACACATTTCTCCTTGACAAATCTTCCTACAAGGCTTGCAAATACACATCCAAATAAGGGAAAAAGGGTTAAGGGTTATAGTATAGGGGTTTGCCTTGGTCAAACTCCACTTTGGTAATCAAACCTTATGAAATGAAATGAAATAACAAGAGAATGATGAATAAACAACATGCAATGTCACAAACTCACTAAATCCTTGATGTGTAAATCTAAAGATATTCAATGTAGTGCTCCAATGGATGACTTGATGATGCTTAGAGTTCTTGAATTCTTGATATTTGCATGATTGATTAATTGAATGAATGCTTGAATGAATGGGGGTTAAATGAGAGGAAAAACCCTTTATTTATACTTGATTTTCCATTATTCCCAAAAATAACACATCATAGGCCGACCCAAAGGGTAAGAGAATAAAATCCCACCAAGAAATTAAAATTATTTTGATTTTTGTGCCCAGTGGGACTAAGTCACCCTAGGTGATGACTTGGTCCCACTAGGGTAATTTTACTGGGTTTCAATAGTTAAAATGCATTAAATAAGGTTTAACGGGAATATCCTCAAAAATACACTTAAGTATGGTCGGAAAGTGCATTAAGGGATCATTTAAACATCAGAAAGGGTTGAATTAGTGATGATAAGTCTAGAAAAGCATGAGAGTTTGTTACAACTCTTTACAACACTTTGAAATAAGATTTGGTAAGTAATAAAAAGGGGATATTTAAGTGAATTACAATGAAAGGGTCTTAGAAAAGTGTGAAAATGGATTACAACACTTTTACAAGACAACCTAGGAGTCTTAATGATTCTCAAGGGTCCAAGACCTAATGTGAATGTGTTGGCCACATTACAACATTAAATCTAGGAAAAATCAAGCCAAAGTCCATAAGAAAGACTCAAGTGAGCGTAAAATATCAACTATACATATTTTTGTAACACATTAAGCCCCCACTTTACTGATAGGATGAACTTGCTTCAAACTCACACTAAAGTAGCCCAATATGCACATCGAGAGGGATCCAAATGCACTCATGTTAGTAAGATGATACAACAATAATCAAGAGGGATGATCAAGCCCCTAGGATCAAGCCCCTAGGAAAACCAAACATAAACACAAAGGAACACACATGAAAATGATGAACAAGAATGAAAGAAAGCTTCAATCATTTTTCTAGCATGTTGTGTATCAAATCTAGGTTGTTTGTCTAGAAAAATAAATGCATACTCACACTGGGGTGACAAAACTTATGTCTATTTATCAAGTGAGAAGGCCCAAAAGGTGAGAAACATACACTCACGGTTGGTATGTACTTAAAAACACATAGGTGGCTATGGAGAAAATTCATGCCTCAGAATGGGCTTCCCACTCAACCATACTAAAGTTATACCTCCTGATAACTTTAATAAGGCACCACAAAGGAAAAATTCATTTTGTGCTTCATGAGACAAGCAAAGCTTCGTATGCTTAGAACTCATGAACAAATGCAATGGAACCATAGGCATGCAAGCTATGTTATGCAAGGTGGCCATATAAATGCAAAATGAAACATGAAAAAATAATTTTCAAAGGAGTATTGTTTGATTCATGCGAGGTCTTTAACTTAGGGAACATTGTGTCTAATCTCTCCAAGAAAGGACTGATCAAAAAATAGAAAATTCACAACTCAAGTGATGTAGTGTGTCACATCAGGCCACCAAGAGGAATGTAATATGCTAAGATGGATCATGCTCATAAAGGACATCACACCCAATGTCATCTACAAAGTGACAAAATGCATCATGTGAAGTAATAAGGCTGCACTAAGAATCAAGAAAAAGAAAAAAAATGCAAATGAATGATGCTAATGGATGTCCCCAATTTAAAGGAATTGCTACACATCATTCTGTGAGCAATTACTTTAAAATAGAAAATGAAAAATGCAAAAAGAAACAAGACATGAGAGCCAACTTGAAAAGGCCCTATGCCAAGTCATATATTTCTGAGTAAGGTTGAGTCAAGCAAATGAAAAAAAAGGAACAAAAGAAAGAGGGGTTGCCCCTAAAAAGGAACACACCAAACACATAAGGGATCTATGGATTTGGGGTTAGTATGTTCGTTGCTGCAATTTTTTTTAATTAAAGAGCTCGGAACTGACATCATTCCCCAAATACACATAGAACTAGAAGAATGACACTAAGAGAGAAAAAAAAAAAATGTTTTGGGTCAACATGGAAAAGAAAAAGGGTGTCTCAACACCTTGCATCATCCCCAAAAGGAAACACAAGCAAAAAAAAATGAAAAGCGAGTGAAAATGAAACAACTTTTGTGTCAACATGAGAGAGACATTTTGATCTCAATTCCTTGTGTTATCCTCAAAAGGAAAACACAAGAAAAAAACAAAAGAAAAGAAAAGGGGCCTTTTGGGTCAACATGGAAGAGACATAGGGCATCTCAACACTTTGAGTCATCCCCGAAAAGAAAACACAAGCCAAAAATAAAAGGACAAGTGAAAAATAAAAGGGGCCTTTTGGGTCAACATGGAAGAGACATAGGGTGTCTTAATGCTTTGCATCATCCTCAAAAGGAAAACAAAAAAATAAACAAGCAAAAAAGAAAAATGTATGACATATAGAAGAATGAAGGTACAAATAGAGGAATTTCTCAAAGAGGGGAGAACATCAAATGACACATCATAGGGGAACACGTTAAACACATGCAGACACAAAAGAAAAAGAGGACTAGTAAGGAAAATGCAAGTCAACCATCGATCAAGTCATCCACCTCTCAATCGGTATAAGTGGAAGGTGAATAATGTAGCGAAGGGATAATGACAAATGTTTTACTAGGACAAGGCTAACAACTTCTTGCCCCCGCTGAGTGCAAGGTGAGAATGAGCTGAGATAGGTGATGGGAAAGGTCATGCAATAGTGAGAATGGGATGTTCTACAACTATTACATGATGAGGTGTTTGGTAGAGTTTTTTGGATTTATTGGATAGCGATTATCACCATCAAAATGATAATTGCTCAATATTTCTTTCAATTAGAGACACTCATCACTTCTATGTCTAAGAACATGATGATAAGTGAAATGTTGAACGTTAGCATCTTTAAGATAGATTACCAACCTATTCATATATGGTAGTAAAATGAGTTCTTTGTTTAGAAGGATTTACAATTTCCTTTCACATTCAGGTGGTGGATGGAGAGGAAACTTTAGTTTTTTCAACTTGTAAGGTCATTTGCATTTACTAGATTCACCCTTTTCATGGATTGAAGGAGGAAGAGGACCCCTGAGGATCCTATCATCCTTGTCATTGATATCATGTAAGGGTTGTTCACAAGGAAGGAGGATATTCAGATCGCGGGGGAGGGGGAGGGGAATTGAAGATCACTATGCCATCATCATGAAGTGTCCAATATTCTAAAGGAGGCTCATTGTCATGAGGAAGATCTTGATAGCCTAAACCTATTGTGTTTTCATCTTTTGGTCTTTGTTCTAAAATTTGATGAATGTTATGTTTGGTTGTTGTGTCACATCCTTGTTTTCTTAAGATTGTAAAACCTTTTCCATAAGTTTCTTCAAGGTTGATTGGTGTGTTTGTAACTTTGGTATCATAGAATGGTCGAGGAGTTGCTTGGTTAGAGGAACTAGGTCCACCTGTTGGAAGAAGCTTAGGTCCTTCATTTGTTTCAGGATGTAGGTAACCAAGCATATCAGGAGGTGAGACTGTAGGAAGGTCTTTTTGTTTCATGGATGGATAAAAAGATGCATTGGCTTCAAGGTTGTCAAGACATTCATTTAATAACTTATTTATGTTGTCATCATCTTCTCCAGTGATGTCAACATCATGAGGAGGATATTCATGGAGAGTTGAAGTACCATGAGGAAGCTCAAGGTCATTAGGATCAATTCCAAAGGCACAATTTGACATGTCCACTAAAGATTTTAATGACATCCAAAAATTATTAAAGAAAAAAGCCATGATGCAAATGTATGAAAGAAAACTAAATGCAAGAAACAACTAATTTGGAAACTATGATAGGATGCAATAACAGAGAACATAAATGTAGAAACTATGTAGAAAATGCCAGAAATTATAGTGCAAAATGTGCAGAAGGACTAAGTCGCCCAGTGTGGCGAATTAGTCCCAGTGATGATTTTTTTGTGATTTTTCAAAAAAATTAAATGCAATTTGATGTTTTTCAGATGCACAGATGTAACTATAGTATACATAATTTTGTTGTTTTCCAATGAAATATGATGTAAAAATGCAAGCTATATGAGCTTTTCACTAATGCAATTTTGAAAACCCTAGGATGCAATTTAAATAATGCAACACCTAATGCAATGTAGATGCAAGTTAAACCTAGGATGCACTTGAAATCAGAAGTAAAAATGTTCAAAAGTCGGGTTCACCAAAATGTGGAAATTGATTTTGGGTGTCCAAGGGTTCTCTAACTCTTCTAGGGTTTTTCACCTAAAAGGAGAGAAATGGGCCCAAAATGGTAATTTCTACACTCAAGATTACTGTAAATAGGGATGTAATGTATATAAATATGATGTCTAAATGCAATAAACTGAAAGAAATATGATTTATTGATGCTAAACCAAAGAAATGTAAAGTGTTGGAAAACAAAGTGATGTATGTAAAAACACCTAAGAATGCAAATAAATGATGACAAAATTTAACATAACTAGAGAAGTGCACCTAGAATATGAAGCTTGATGCAGAGAGGCCCTAGAATCCTTCAGATTTGACTGGAAATGTTGATTGGGACACTTATGCCAAGTTGGGTGACTTAGTCTAGTTTCAAGGAAAATCTGTCATAACAAGAATCTACCAAATGGGTACTTAGAAATGTAAAAATCAATTTTCAATCCTAGCAGTGGGACTAGTTCACCACAAACAGCGACTTAGTCCACCTAGAAATTTCTAGAATTTCGGGGCAGGATTCTATAGCCTTCGGTCTACACTTCCTTTTCTGACAGGTGTCCGGTTAAGATTCTGTAGAAATCAAGCTGAAAGTGATCTCCAAGCTTCAATTATGGTTATGTTGACTTTGATGGATTGAAAACACCTTTTTGACACCTTTCTCCTTGAAAAATATTCCTACAAGACCTGCAAACACACATGCAAAGAGGGGGAAAAGGGTTAAGGGTTAGAGTATAGGGGTTTTCCTTGGTCAAACCCCACTTTGTTAATCAAACCCTATGAAATGAAATAAAATAACAAGAGAATGATGAATAAACAACATGCAATGTCACAAACTCACTAAACCCTTGATGTGTAAATCTAAAGATATGTAATGTAGTGCTCCAATGGATGACTTGATGATGCATAGAGTGCTTGAATGCTTGATAGTTGCTTGATTAATTAATTGAATGAATGCTTGAATGAATGGGGGTTAAAATGAGAGGAAAACCCCTTTATTTATATTTGATTTTCCATTATTTCCCAAAAATAACACATCATAGGTCGACCTCAAGGGTAAGAGAATAAAATCACACTAAGAAATTAAAATTATTTTGATTTTTGTGCCCAGTGGGACTAAGTCACCCCAAGTGGCAAATTGGTCCCACCAAGGAAATTTTACTGGGTTTCAGTAATTAAAGTGCATTAAATAAGGTTTAACAGTATTATCCTCAAAAATACACTTAAGTATGGTTGGAAAGTGCATTAAGGGGTCATTTAAACATGAGAAAGGGTTGAATTAGTGATGAAAAGTCTATAAAAGCATGAGAGTTTGTCACAACTCTTTACAACACTTTTCAATAAGACTTGGTAAGTGATAAAGATGGTATATTTAAGTGAATTATAATGAAAGGGTCCTAGAAAAGTGTGAAAGTGGGTTACAACACTTCACAACACTTTTACAATACAACCTATGAGTCTTAATGATTCTCAAGGGTCTAAGACCTAATGTGAATGTGTTGACCACATTACAACATTAAATCTAGGAAAAATCAAGCCAAAGTCCATAAGAAAGACTCAAGTGAATGTAAAAATGTCAACTATACATTTTTTGGCAACACTTTATATTGTTTGGTGAAGCATCTATTAGGTAAGATTTGGACAGTATAATTTATTTTTGGAAAAAACATTAACAATGAAACTCCAAGATATTTTTAATTAAAGATGGAGTTACTATTGCAAGATAAATTTGTATTACCTTGGTCTTTAAGGTGGGACGATGATGTAATTTGTATCTTGATAAAAGAGCTACTACTCAACTACTAAAGAGTAGCTAGATTTGGTAAGTATATTTAAAAATAAACTTTCTTGGAAAGGGAGGAGGTTATCAATAGTAGGTAGAATTCACCTACTATAGTCTTCTCTTCAAGTGATTCCTTTATATGTCATGTATTTATTTTTCTTACCCAAGAATAATGCTAAAGCAATATCATATGTGATATAGATCTTTATTCAGTGTCTTGGAAGAGAAAATAAAATATTACTTGGTGGGGTGGGATCAAGTTTGTAGTAAAAAGGTATGGGGATGTTTGAGCTTAATATTATGCAAAAATATGAATAAGGCATTAGGTATAGCATTGATCTAGAGAGTTTATGTAGAAAAAGATAAATTGTGGAGCATAGTTTTATACTCTTAGTATGTGGAGAAAAATTGTGAGGAAAGGTTTTTCTAATCCATGACTATTTCATAACCCCATTTTTGGATAAATTACATATAATGAGATTTGTAAATATTTGTACATGTGACTAGATTTTCTATTTTTCTATACCTTTCACTTGGTAGGTCATTAGATGAGAATTTTCCCTCTAATGGAAACAAAATGTATAATTTTAAGTTTATTATTTAGTTTAAATATTTTTTACTATCTAAAGTTATAGTTTTTACTATCATTCTTTGGTAGTCTAATTTAAAAAAATAATATTTTTGTTGGCTATTTCCTTTATAAAAGCATGGCATGGTTTTTAAAATTCACCCACCCATCAAACCCTAACTAAAAATTACTATAAAATCAAGAAAATAATGTTTAAACCAAGAAAATGCATTTACAAACCTCATAGAGAAGATCCTTCAAGAAAAAATTCATTACAAGTATATAAAAGACATCATACAAACCCAAAAGAAAGAGTTTGTAGAGTTCATATAGCAAAATTTGGATTTATCATATTCTAAATTCTCACTATGTAAAAAATAAGTCAAACAAGAATAAAAATTCCTCATAAAATCACAAACACAATAGAAAACTTAAACTAGTTTCATGGCAAGTAGTGATCATTTTTAGTTGCACAATGTGATATATGGAAAGTATGTACCATTAAGTAAAATATACTTAGGGAATTTCATTAACTTATATAGAACATGCAACACGAAGAAATGAAAATTTAATCTCTTTAGTTTTTTTTTCTTTTTTTCCCTCTTCCAACCCCTTTTATTTCTTCTCATTCACTTCCAAGGTTTGGGACACACACAAACAATAAGCTAAGAATATTTGTCTCTCCAACTCAAAAACAAATATAAATAAGAAATGTAAAGATAGGAACCCAAAAGCTAAAAATCAATAGGGTGCAACCTACATAGTATCTATATATAATCCTAAGCATGAACAAGATATAAGGGTTTAATGTTGTTAATGAAACTATATGGTTTATGGAAATAAACCCAAGTATGCAATGCTTCTCTATCTATCTTTCTCTATGGTCAAGACACATAGCCCTAATGGTGTTGGTATGGACATTCCTAGGAAGAGATTCATGGGTGGAAAGGAATACTTATTTGGGCTAGTTTTCACCTACACTCTTAACATGCTCAAGATAGCAAAGGAACATCTCATCTAGAAAAGGAAAATTATATAGTAACTTTCATTTTTATAGTTGAAGGATTGTAAAATTTAGTTATTGTTCCAAAACACAAATGTTTAAGTATTTTTTCAATCAAGGTAGTATAGAATATATTAGGGTTTAGAAGTGAGAGGGTACTGTTTACAAATTACACTAATGTACTTTATTTTTAGCTTAATAAAATTTTATTTTATTTATTGTAATGCAAATTCTTATATGATTGGAGGGCACTTACATTTCTTTTAGCACAATACATATAAATTATTTTCAAATATATTTATGTTAAATTTGTGTGTGTTGTGCATGCTATAGCCAAACAACATGCTGAGTACATAATATCATTTTTTTGTTCCTCATCTCCCTACATTTCAAGTGGGTCCTTTATAGCTTTATGGAATAGTTTGGTTATATATAGTTAAGCTTGGGAGTTTTACTTTGCTAGGGGACAATACATGTATTGACTTAGGTAATAATATTTTAATATTCAAAATTATATTCTCAAGATCTCTATGATATTATTAATGTATTTAGGCTTATATAGCTTGGTTATTGCATTGCTACATAAATTTTAACCTTTCATTGATAGTGAATGATTATCTAGCCTATCAATATCTAAATGTGGTAGCTGAATGTGTTTAATGTTTTCATACAGTTTAGTTTGATTATGGTTTCATATAACTATTATATTATGGTAGGGTGATCTTGGAAAGTACATGTAATAGTGAGATTGAATTTTATAGTATATCAACAATGCAAAAAAATGGACAATAATGCTATATAATAACCTTGTATGTTTGAGAAATCTTAGTATTATTAGTTTTCTTGTATGTGTATTATAAGGATGGTTTAGTAAAACTAATGTTGGTTGTCACCTAAGCTTAATAGTTAAAAACTAAAAGAAAGGTTGCCTAAGAAATTTGGGGTAAATTAATGTCAGGGTTTTATATAGTTTGATACATCATACTATCATGGTATAATTTATATCATGGCATAAAATAATCAAGATCTACATTATGTAAGGAGTATTATATAATAGTTGATGATTCATATATGTGATAACGAAAGAGTGGTAAACTTGTACACCCATTTTCTTGTATTGTGGTATGGTCTTATAATGGGATGGTAATAGAGATGAACCATGAATACAATAGAGCATAAGAATATTTTAGATATATGAATATTAAATGAGTTTATTAATACTACCTATAGGGTTATAATAATCGTGGAATATTGTGAAGGTATGTAATCTTGAGGAAAACTAATTATGAGTTATGGTTGTACATATGTCATCTTAGTTAAAATAGTGACATATTTAGCCAATGTGTGAAACTTGAATAAGTAAGCACTTACCGCAATGAGATCATGGTGTTCAATCCCATTTTAACCGAATTAAAGGTAATTAAACCTAACCAGAGTGAGGATAAAATAATGCATAATGTGTGGTTTAGATCATCAAACCTCATTTGGATGACATTTGATAACAACAAAAATCTCTAGAAAAAATGTAATTCTAATTCAAGTAAAACTTAAAAGAGGAATAAAGAATCTAAAGGTTGAAATAGGGCCTAATTACTCTTGCTATAGTAGAAGATCCATATTTCTCAAGCAACACTTGATGGAATACGAGAGAACTAATATTATAGGGAAGGTATCACATGTGTTCATTTTGAAAAGTAATGCTCAAACCTAGTCAAATAACACTTGAAGTGACTTAAAGGAACATGTGAATATAAGAAGGATTCACTAGTCTTATTATGTCTTAGGCTTCATTCTTATCAAGTAACAATTGATATATAAAAAAATCATGATGATATCAAGTGACAATTGATTCATGCATGTTTGATGTACCTAGTCATGTTACAATTGATTCATACATGTTTGATGTACCTAATAAATGACACTTGAAATAATGCATAAATAATATGATTGGCCAAGTGACACCTGGCTATGTATTGAAAATGAGTCAATCAAGTAACACTTAAAAGGTTTGGATGAGTTCACTTGATCAATTGGTACTTGGAAAGTATGTAAATATAATTGTTGGACTTGTGGCTCAAGATCATATTAGGTTTCACAAATCAAGGTTAGTTCTAACATTAATTAAGATGCATATAAAACCTAAAAGGAAGTAGCATTTTGATTAGATTTTATTTCTATGGACATGATTTCTTATCTTTCAAAGTTCAATTAGAGTTGAGCTTGATTTGTGAGACATGGTATGTGATTAAATAAACACAAGTGGCACCTAAAAAAATGAAGGAATAAATTTGGACTTATTTTAGAGTTATTGCATTGGGGTAATTTTGAGCTTCCTCAAATATTTCTAACACTTATTGATGAATGAATTACAATTGTGATTGGGAAAAGGTGATTTTATCAATTTTGGGGATAATTATTGGGTCCTTTATTCTCCAATCTCACATTGAAGAAGTTAGAGAATTGAAAGATCACATAAGAGGGTCAATAGGGGTTAAAGTACAAGATTATGTTAGGTTGTTGAATAATAAGTGTATGGGTTATAGTGAAACAACCTTCTCTAATTTTGAAATAAGTGACCAATAATCTAAATTATCTTATATATAATTGGATTATACAATCTATTGGCAAAAAAGGACCACTTTATTTAGAACAAGAGAGTGGTTGGGGTATCTCAATAAAATATGCTTATGAATTTCAATGAGGAAGGAATTCTCATGGAGATTTCTCTTCTCAAATTATTTAGATTAGCAATGTGTCACCTAAAGCGAATGCCTTCTTATGGAATTTTGTTAGAAACACGATTATAACTTATAACATGTTGATGAAGTTAGGGTGGTTAGTATTTTCTAGATGTACTATGTGTGGTGAAGTGGAAGAATCTAATGAGAACCCTTTTTCTCATTCGTCCATGGCCTCCCAAATTAAAAATTGGTGATTCTAAAAATGGGGTAATATTTGGGATTTCCTTTAGAATTTGAGGGAGATTATCTGTAGTTATCTCTCACCATCAAGACTGAAGCATATAAATTGGCTTAAGATCTTCTTACCTCTATAATTATCTAGAATATCTAGCTATAGAAGAATATATAAATCTTTCATGAAAAGATCTTGCCTACCACTATGATATGGGATAAAATTATAAATTATCTCAAATAATTGGGAAAATATGGATTCTTAATTAATTGGCTTATAAATAAAGGAGAGGAATATTGGGTTTTGACTTGGCCAAGTTTTTCTTGGATCTGCAAAAAATATGAAGATAAGAAATAGCTATTTGTAAAGGATGGGAAATGACATCTCCTTGACTTGTTTGAGTGAAATTTAGTTTTAACGATGTACCTATAGGAAATATAGGTAGATAAAGAGGTAGAAATGTGTTTAGAAATGAGTAGAGGAAAAAATTATCCATTATATATTTTTACTTTAGTGTATATAATAAAAATACAACATAAGGGAAAGTTAGATACTATTTTAACTCTAGGAAGATATTAAGAGAAAATGAAAAAAGATAATTGTAGAAGGAGATTCAAAGTTTATCATAGACTACATGAGTGGTATAATTTATAAGTCATGGATGCAAAAAACCATAATTTTAGAAGGATCTACCCAAAAATATAAGGTTTGAGGACAAATAGTTGGAGCATATGAAAAGGAAAGGAAACAAAATTGCATATTGGGTTGTTATCAAAGGAGAAAGATTATGGGAAAGTTTTAAGTTGAGAGAAATGATTTGGACTAATACCTATCCATATTATGTGATCTCTTTGTTGGTAAAAGATATAATGTGAAAATTATGAATCAATAATGGGGTATAATTAATAGGATCAATTGATAAGGTCTACATATAAGATTGCTTGATGAAACTATAGTTATCTAGATATAGCTCTTGATTCCTTTTTGTGGATCTTAGAAGCCTAACACATGTTACACTTAGAAAAAAATTATTATTATTATGAATGGTGTGTGTTACACCTTGCATAAGGGTTACTGCACCAATCTATGACACAAAAAGGTTCCACTTTAAAAAAAAACTTGAAATTTCTCATTTTGTGCATGCCAAACTAATGTTGCATTTGGCAAGTGCCAAATTTGGTACTCGCCAAATGGAAAAGGACTTTAAAAAAATAGATGTTTTGAACGCATTTTATCTCAAACCCATGCCTTGTTCTCCCATTTTCTATACTCTCAAGTCATGCTCGCCAAAAGGAGATCAAAATTTTCTTACAATTCTTCATGAGGATGTTGCCAAGATGTCAAAGAGGTTGAAGAGATCAAAGAGGTATGTCTTTCTATTGTTTTATTTTGAATCTAAATTAGAATGTAGATTGAAATAGATTTTTTTTTAAAACTTTGATTTAATTTCTAGGTAATCAATCTCCACCTCCAAACATTGACAATTCACAATCACCCCCTCATGAAGAGCCTCCTAAACAGGAACAACCTCAAATCCCTCTATTAGTTCATAGGCATCCTCAAGGAACCCAAGAAAATATCTTAAATCAAATTGAAAAGAACAAAATAGAGATTGAACAATTGATTGGAAGATTAACTGAGCATGCTAAAACCCACCCTTATAGGAGAGGGGTTGTCAAATCATTGAAGTCGATTGTATCACATGTAGGAGAAATGATTGAGAAAATTAATTTTTGGTAGAATAAGAGGGATGAATTAAGAAAATTTTATGATAGTGTTCTTTCATATGCAAAAGTGAAAAAGGAAAAAATTAGCAAAGTTGACTTGTGTGCCCTATTTATAGATCCAAGAACCAACACACCTTTATTACATGCATGTAGGTGGTTCCCTATCCATTGGTGCCACCATGAATTAATAAAAAAAAAAATTGGGAGTGGTGGTGGATGGTTTTTGGTCAACCTCCATGCAATAACCATGAGGTACCATAGTATTTTTTGAGGAAACTCTATTGTGAGTTTGTCCTCAATAAGGTGTGAAATTATTTTGACATTTTAGACTTTTAGGGTAGAGGTGGGAGCTCCACACATGATAGACCAGGTGCACAATCTAATCCACAGTTGGCACCGATACCCTTGGCCAAACCCATGGTGGAGCATTTCATCATTTCATTCGTTGTGAAGGACAATGTCAAGGTGGACATATTGGAGTTGATTATCTTGCTCACTTAGAGCATTGTACATTGTGTGAGGCCTCTAGTAGAACTTGATGTGGACAAGACATCTAGGCCCAAAGTTACACCCCACCATTTTTGTGCTTGTGGTGTTGTTTGTATGCATGATTATCAGAGTGCTCAAGGTGCAGCTACACAACCTACGTCAACTACAAAGGCAATGGATATTACAGATGCATTATTGAATGAAACATTCAACATTGATACTCAAGCAAAATTTAAAAAGTTCATATAATTTTGTTTATTAAATTCTATTTTGAAATTTAAGAATAACTAAATTAGTAGAATCAATATGATGAAAATTCAAGGTCAAAGTGTTCATGATACGTGTACCATTCTTGCAAACCCTTATTTATTTTTGATGTTGAGTCCATAGGTATGTAACTAGTATTAAATAAATAAGTATTGCATGTGAATGATTGAATGTTATTTGAATGATTGTCTCATAACACACTTTAGATGCCAAACAGTTTGTTGGTGGACCTTCAAGCTCCACACCTTACTATTCACATCCTCAAACAATGTTCACTCAGTTAACCTATATTCATTAATGGTGTTGTAAAACCATGTTAGCTAGTTTTGGTAATTTTGTGTATACAAATCTAAAAAATTGATGAGAAACACAAAAATTGGAGAATGTGAAGTGGAGAATGAATGAGACTAATTTGTGCAATTAAGAAATTGAAAGCTTGGAGTTGAAATTATGTCTTATTGTCTATGTGTAATTCATATTCTCTATGGTGTCAATTCTCATATTATAGCCTCACAAAAATATTAGTAGTTTAGGTTATAATTGATTATTTACTACTTATAGCTAGTCGATAATAAGTCAAATAACATGCTTTATTCTCAAATTTCTATTATTATCACCTTTACTAATATTCACTAGTACTATGTGCCCATGATTCCAATAATCCCTTGTCATATCCCTTGATTTCCCTATGACCACTAGCTCTACCCACTTGCCTTGTACAAGATGTTATAGACACATGCTAATTTTTATGATAGTAGATCATAGTGGGAAATCGTCTCTCACATAGTTTCTTTCATGCTCATTTTTATGCTACCTCATCCTTTCAACCAAGTTAACTCTTACCTTCCACCATCCTATAACCTATCACTTGTATCATCCTCCTCACCACACATTTTAACCAAACATGAAGAGTATATGACTTGTAATGCATGAATGAATTATGTTGTAAGGAATCTACCATGATGTCTTATTTTCCATATCTATTAGAGGGTATCATGCTTGGTTGGTCTTGTGAGATCCTAAATATATTTACCATTCAACGTCTATTTCATTCTTCCATTCCTATATCACACATATTTTGACCATTTTATATCACATATCCCAATCTTTAACACCTTATATATTACTCCACCTTCCTCCATATTTCATCTTATACACATACCCTTACAAGAAACCTTTCCTTCTACTCATTTTTTACCAAATATCTTATACAGTATTACTACACACCTCAAGTTACCACTTCATGTCCTATATTCAAACCTTAGACACTGCCTAATTCACCTTATGTTCTAATATTCCCATTTAATCACATCCCATTAACCTCTAATAGTTCACCTTAAAAAATTTATTGTCCCATCCTAGCTTATCCAATTAATCTCTACTAGTCCATCCTATTTTCCATTATCCCCTCTTGATCATGTCCCATTATCTTCTCCTAATTCACTTTATGTTGATTTATTCCTTCCAAATCCCATCCCATTAACATTTAATATTTCACCCTATTTTCCATGATCCCCTCCTAGCCCATCTCACTAATATCTACTAGTCCATCCTATGTTTCATTATCCCCTTCTACTCCCATATTATTTTATCCTCTATTATTTCACCCTATGTTCCATCACCCCCTCTTGGTGTTGTCCCTTTATCCATTCTATGTTATACCATCTTTGTCCATGTTTCATCTTACATAGATAATCTTACACTTGAAACCTTTCCTTCCACTCATTATTGACCAAACATATTCTCCATTATTACTATAAACCTCAAGTTCCTGCTTCATGCACACTATAGTCAAACCCTAGACACCTCCTAATTCACCCTATGTTTCATTATTCCCTACTAATCCCATCCCATTAACCTCTAATAGTTCACACTATATTTTGCTATCCCATCCCATTAATCTATACTAGTCCATCATATGTTCCATTATCCCCTTATATTCCCATCTCATTACCCTCTCTTATTTCACCATATGTTCCATTATCTCCTCTTGGTATTGTCCCATTATCTTCTCCTAATTCACCCTATGTTCCTTTATTCCCTCCTAATCCCAACCCATTAACATTTAATAGTTTACCCTATGTTCTATTATCCCCTCTTGGAACATCCCACTAATCTCTACTAGTCCATTCTATGTTCCATTATCCCCTTTGACTCCCATCCCATTATACCCTCTATTCTTTCACTATCTGTTCCATTATGCCCTCTTGGTATTATCTCTTTATCCCTTCTATGTTATGCCACCTCCATCCAAATTTTATCCTATATACATATCGTTACAAGAAATCTTTTCTTCCACTCATTATTGACCAAATATCTTCTCCATTATTGTTGCACACCTCAATAACCAACTTCATGTGCTATAGTAAGACCTTAAAACCATCTTAATTCATCCTATGTTCCATTATCCCCTCTTGGTCTTGTCCCATTTTCCCCTCGTAGTGTCATCCCATTATCCCCCCTTATCCACCCTATGCACTCATATGTATCTTCATAATTTTTGACATAATCTCTCTTAAAATATAAGAGGATACTTACATCCACTATTCTATATTTCCAGACAAGTAGAATATGATTTTCCATCCTAGGTATTGTTCTAACAACCACTATTATTGATCATGCACGATGATGCATGATTTGGACTATTCTTGTGATCAAGAATAATGAGTTCACTTGAAGTCTGCAAATATAGCTTCAACAAGCTTCAAAACCCCTATCTTTTGTCACATGTTGTAATTTAAACATTGTTATGAACTCTAGTTTCTTACCATCACCATGAGACTATAGTACTATGAGGCATTTTTTCAAATAGTTCACTTCCGTGTCTATGATTTTAATTAAATAAATAAACTAATGAAAGTGATAAAAAAATTCATATTTGTTATTTCATTTTTTATATGTTGACATCAGAAATCCCTAGCGATGTTGGTGGCATGATGGACCATGGAGTTGCTATAGTAATTTCCATTTTTGATCCTTTGAGAGAGGTATGCAATATATTAGTCAATTTGACATTATCTTTGCTCTTTTATCTAGTCTATTATTGAAAATTTATGTGATACTTGTATCTAGTTTAATTTCTATCTCGATGGTTGCTACATGTGGTTGTCACTCCATCTTGTCAATGTGGTAAAGTTGTAAATGAGCATGATGACTATTTGTTTGCAGTAAATGACTATTTTGTTATATGTCATTCCACAATTCAATTTCTATATATTAACATCTATACTTCTTATTGTATTAGTTGCAGCTCCAGAGGAGTGAAGAGAGGAGGACTAGTGATCACATTCGAAAGACAAAAGAACCAATAGACACTCCATCCATCTGACCATTGAAGGAAGCATGTGGTCTCTTTCCTTCCCCTAGAGGGAAATGACTATGTATTAGGGTTGTTTGTGGTATGTGTATGTGGCATTTTGGAACATATGTTTTGTACTATCAATATATGTGACATTTTATGTCCATATGGCTCTTTTGTAGTAAGTCTATATGACTTTATTGAATATATAATATAATTTTATCAACATATATCATTGTATAGCCTTATGAATTTTTAATTAATGCAAATCTTATTTTACCACTGTCATTCTTGAATGATGTTATCATGAATATTGTGTAAATTTTATGCTTGAATGTTGTAGGCATGGGTGTTGTTTACATCTAGTGCTTAAATAATTATTGTTGATTACTCAATAAGCTCCATCTAATACATATTGTGTAAATAAGCTCCATTCCTGGTGGTATATACCCTCTGCAATGCTTCCATTACTTGTACTCCACTTATTCACATGTATGCTTCACTTATTTATGCATATACTTCACATATTGCATGTGAATGTGTATGCTTCATGCTTAAAATGTATAATTCATGTGTTCACATGTATTCCTCATGATTCATGTGTATAATTCATGTATTTGCATGTATGCTTCATGCTTCTTATGTATATTTCATGTATTATATATGTTCATATGTGTATGATTCATGCTTCCAAAGTATAATTCATGTTTTCATGTGTATTCTTCATGATTCATGTGTTCATGTGTATTCTAGTTGATTTTTTCCCTTTCTCCTAGTCTTTAAGTGTCTTCATAGTAATATGAGATAATATTAACTCACATTCAAATCTTACTAACACCATTGTTCACGAAAAACACAATCATAAAGCACTTACAATATGTGGACCAACAATGTCAATGTTTCACAGTCATAAAAACTTTAATCATTGTCTTTCATTTTCTCATGATCTTGACATTTATCATTTGGTTAGCCCTAGCATTTCTCATTGTTGTCCTTCATGGTTTCTCTTGAATATTTATTAATTGATGCCAAACAACTTTATTAGATGATGCTAAACAACTTCAATATTTCCAAAAATGGTTCACCAAGGATTTATCATTTACTTATGTGCTAATTCAACATTCTATGATACTAAATCAATATATGAAAAGCTACAAAATTATATATTTCCCACCACTATGGCTTCTATCTAGATTTTATATTCATTATGCAATTGTGTGCATGCTCAAATGCATGGCTGCAATGCTTATAGGCTATATTTCACACTTCTTTTATGTTACTATTGACATGTGGCCCTTGAAAGCTATAAGATAATGTAGTAAATGAGTACATTGATTTTTTAGATTGTATATTAGTAAATTCTAATGTTACTCTTGTAAGTAAGAACTATGCTTCTAATCAATTGAATATATCATTCATATGCTTTCTTGTGTGCTTCAATTAGTGAATTAGTTGGATAAAAGTAAGAGTGTAAATAACTCAAACACACATTGACAGAGAGATTTAAAAAAAAGTATTGAAGTTGTGCTTCCTCATTTCCACTATCATCTTGCAATGTTAACAAGTCAATTTTGGATTTAAAATGCATTGGGGCCTTGTCAAGAACATCTATAGTCCTCTATTAGCTTTCCTTCTTGTGGATTATGTGCTTATTCAATCTACTTGTCTCTTGCACTCATCTATAGAGTCATCTTATATTCCTAATTTGAAACTGTAACTCACCAACCTCCATATTTGATTCCAAGGTTTGTACTCATGCTTACACAAGAGCATCTGACTCATAGAAGATTTTGAATGCCCCCCACACAAATATATGGAAAAGAAATTAATTCAACTACATGTTGTTCAATTAGTTCTACCATTTTACTCATTTAGAGTAACATCCACTGCAACCAAACCCATTTAGGTAAGATTGTCTTTTGTTGTGTGAGTTCATCTAAATCCAAAACCTATTGAGTCAGTTAAGTACCCAATGGAAACTATCACTCAATAATTATTGTAAGTGGTATGGAGCCAAGAATGTAAAAATCAACCCTCAACCTTCTTATATCAATTAATCAAACCCATCACTTATGATTTTTCATGCAAGTGGTGTGAAGCCTAGGATGTTTGGATTAACCCTAAGCCTCATACACCAATTCCCCTATTCCTCAATGTTGTGTTTTCTATAGATTTTCCCTTTTCCTCAACTATTTTGACACACACATGTTTTACCTCTTTCATGCAATCATATGCTTTTGGTGTGGAAAACTTAGACTTGTTAACTATCACATGAATCTCTCTTTTCCTTTGTTTTGCATGCCATCATAAGGGATTGAGTTGGTTGAATGTAGCTCAAAATAATTCAGAATTTTTTGGTACAAAAGAGGACCATGTTTATCCTAAACATACCCATATGGATGTGTTGGAACAGTCTATTTGGTCATATGAGCTACAAAAAAAAGTTACACCCCTTTGCAACTTTACACTACTTGCATTTTACACTTTTTTCATCAACTGAATTTAGTCATCACCATTGGAAAACACCTCCAAAATATTAAAAAATCAGAGAGGTTATTGTAGAGGGGCCCAATGCAATTTTTTAGCCTTAAATAAAAAATTTCTAAGTGTCATGATTTTCGAGTAACAACTCATCAAAGATTGCAACCATTTTGCATTTTAGACTCTTAAGGGATTGAGCTAGTTGAACATAGCTCAGACTGATTTAACATGTTTGGGTGCAAAAGAGGACCATATCTAGCCTAAAGATACCCATTTGGACATGGTGGAACAATCCGTTTGGTCACATGAGTTGTAGAATGAAAGTTACACCCCCTTTGTAACTTTACACTACTTACATTTGACACTTTTTCTATCAACTAAGAAGACGTTACCACTAGAAAATTCCTCTGAGATATCAAAATTTGAGAGAGGTTATTATAGAGAGGCCTAATGTAATCTTGTAGTTTCAGAAAAAAAATTTCTAAGTGTCACGGTTTCTAAGTTCCAACCCATCAAAGATTGTAGTCATTTTGCACTTTTGACTCTTAAGGGATTGAACTAATTGAATGTATTTCAGACTGATTCAACATGTCTGGGTACAGAAGAGGACTATGCCTAGCCTAAATGTACCCACTGAAACATGTTGGAATAGTCCATTTGGTCACACGAGTTACAAAATGAAAGTTACACCCCTTTGCAACTTTACACTGCTTGCATTTGACACTTTTTCCATCAACTAAAAAGTTGTCACCACTGGAAAATTCCTGAGTTGATATATCAAAATATGATAAAGGTTATTGTAGAGGTTCCCAATGTGACCCCATAGCCTAAAAAAAAAGTTTCTAAGCATCACGATTTTCGAGTAACAACCCTTCAAAGATTGCAATCATTTCGCACTTTGGACTCTTAAGGGATTGAGTCAGTTGAATGTAGCTCAGATTGATTCAGTTTGCTTGGGTGTAAATGAGTACAACCTAGCCTAAACATACTCATCCTAATGTGTTTGAATAGTTTTTTTGGTCACACGAGTTGCAGAACGAAAGTCACACCCCTTTACAACTTTACATTACTTGCATTTGACACTTTTTCCATCAACTAAAAAGTCATCACCACTGGAAAATCCCTCCAAGATATCAAAAAATGAGAGAATTTATTGTAGAGGGTCCTAATGTGATCTTGTAGCCTCAAACAAAAAGTTATTAAGCATCACAATTTTCGAGTAAAAACTATCAAAAATTGCAACCATTTTTCTCTTTGAACTCTTAAGGGATTGAGTCAGTTGAATGTAGTTCAAAATAATTTGGCATGTTTGGGTGTCAAATAATACCATGCATAGTCTAAACGTACCCATCTAGATGTATTGGAGTAGTTTTTTTGGTCACACGAGTTGCAGAACGAAAGTTACACCCTTTGTAACTTTACACTACTTGCATTTGACACTTTTTCCATCAACTAAAAAGTTGTCACCATTGGAAAATGCTTCTAAGATGTCAAAAACTAAGAGAGGCTATTGTGGAGGGGAATAATGTGATCTCGTAGCCTCAGAAAATAATCTAAGCATCACATTTTTTGAGTAACAATCTATCAAAGATTGCAACCATCTCGCACTTTAGATTCTTAAGGGATTGAACTAGTTGAACGCAGCTTATACCGATTTAGCATGTTTGGGTGTACAAGAGGACCATGAATATCCTAAATATACCCTTCTAGATGTGCTAGAACATATTTTTTAGTCACACAAGTTGCAGAATGAAAGTTACACCCTTTTGCAACTTTACACTACTTGCATTTGACACTTTTTCTATCAACTAAAAAGTCGTCACCACTGGAAAAAACCTCCAAGATATCAAAAAAAGAGAGGTTAATTTAGAGGGGCCCAATGTGATCTTGAAGCCTAAAAAAATGGTTTCTAAGAATCATGGTTTCCAAGTAACAACCCATCAAAGATTGCAACCATTTTGCACTTTGGACTCTTAAGGGATTGAGTCAGTTGAACGTAACTCAAACTGATTTGACATGTTTCAGTGTGAAAGATGACCATGCCTAGCCTAAACATACCCATCTGGACATGTTGGAATAGTCTGTTTGGTCACACGAGTTGCAGAATGAAAGTTACACCCCTTTACAACTTTACACTGCTTCCATTTGACACTTTTTCCATCAATTGAAAAGTTGTCACTACTGAAAAGTTCCTTTGAGATACCAAAAAATTGAGAGAGATTATTGTAAAGGGACCCAAAGCAATCCCATAACCTTAGATGAAAATTTTCTAGCATCACATTTTCGAGTAACAACCTATCAAAGATTGTAGCTAATTCACACTTTCGATTCTTAAGGTATTGAGTCGGTTGAATGTAGCTCATATTGATTTAGTGTATTTGGGTGCAAAATAGGATCATGCCTAGCCTAAACATACCCATATGAACGTGTTGAAATAGTCCATTTTTTCACACAAGTTACAAAATGAAAGTTACACCCCTTTGCATCTTTACACTACTTCTATTTGACACTTTTCCATCAATTGAAAAGTCGTCACCACTAAAAAATGCCTCCAAGATATCAAAATTTGAGAGAGGTTATTATAGAGGGTCCCAAAAAAAATTCCATAGCCTTAAAAAAAAGTTTCTAAGCATCATGGTTTTTTAATAACAACCCATCAAATATTGCAGCCATTTTATACTTTGGACTCTTAAGGGATTGAGTCGGTTGAATGTAGCTCAAACTGATTCAATATGTTTGGGTGTGAAAGAAGACTATGCCTAGCCTAAATGTACCCATCGAGACATGTTGGGACATTTTGTTTGGTCACACGAGTTGTAGAATGAAAGTTACACCCCTTTGCAACTTTACACTGCTTACATTTGGACTCTTAAGGGATTTTGCTATTTTTTCCATCACTCATGCTTCCTTTCTTAAGTTCAATTTTTTAATTGAAATTGGAAATTTTATTTGATCTCCACCTAATGTCTTACCTGATGATATTAGGTAGGATTGTGGAATGGCTCTCAAACATGCCATGCCTTAGTAGAATTTCTTGAACACGCAAGATTATGTTTTCAAAATGTACTCTACAAGTAGTCTGTGTGATTTATTTTGACATAAAAAGGCTTTAGCATTTCAAAATACCTTTGTCATATTTTAACTTAAGAAAACCTCTCTACAAAATTAGCAAAAGATTGGGTTTGAGTGGTATCCAAAAATTGTTTTGGATGTGGCTCACGGATTTGACTACCAATTCTCCTTCTTACAACATCTTTTTAATTGGGAGAGACCCTTGTGTTATCCTTCCAAAAGTATTGTATTAAAGTTCTCAATGCTCGAGCAATTTCTTTATCTTTCTGTGGTACTCTATTCAAGAATTCCCATAGCTCATTGCTATTTGGATCCTCCACTCTTTAATGCCTTATTTTGGCTCTCATTAGAGTTGATCTCCTTATTTTCAAAGATTTACTCATCTTTGTAAGGTTCATCTTATTTCTGGTTTGAATGCCTAATAGTGTTGTTGTCATCACACATTGTATTGCACAACTATCTTTCATACGTGAGGTAGAACCCACTATCTCATACGCACTCATCAAATTCTTTACAATAGATTTTTCACTTGATTCATCTGATGTTATTAGCCCAAGAGTCTTCATCATGGGCCTAAATTTGAGTTGCCTCATCATTTCAACAAATAGTTGACATCTTCCAGCCTCACTTAGCTTCTCAAAAAATAAAATCCATATCCTCTTTGCATATCTTCAACATGTACATTTTGGAATCTTATTAGCAACTATTTTCAAAACATTGGAATCAATATCAATCAAATAGGTTTTCTATGCAAAAATCTAGGAGGATTTCTCAAAGGTAAAGTTGTGTCAACATTAGGAATGCCAACAACATTGGGGATAGATGGAATACCTTCAATTAGAGGCGAAATCAATGACATACCTTGAGATTGGCATTTAAACAATGTTGTACCTCCAACTTGAGATGTGTTATGTGTAGTGTCTTCAAATAGAGATGTGTTTGTTGATGTACTTTCAAAACCACATGTTGTTGGTGGTGTCTCTTCAACTATAGATGTGATTGTTGATGTAATTTGAACATGATATATTGTAGATGGTGTGCATTGAACTTCACTTATGGTTGATGATGTGCCCCAAGCTTCCAGATTCATTTCTCTCCTTGCATGAAGTTTTTTCATATGTTCTCTTTGTGTCACCAATTCAACATCTCTCCTTGCATTTTTAACTTCACGTTCATCCCGTGTTATAGGTTTTTCTCATTTCCTCGGCATGACGTTGAATGCTACATGTTCACAAACACACATAGAACAAAAGTAATGTGTTTTAGGAAACATATTAATATCTCTAATTACATTACATTTTATGAAACATATTCATATCGTTGATTACATTGCATTGCATATCTTTCAAACTCAAAGAATTACTTCATATTGCATAGTTCTAATAAATCATTTTTCATACATGTATACCAAAGCATTTTATGAAACATTTCTATGCTACTATGGCTTTTAATACATGTCTACCAAAGCATTTTCCATACATGTCTACCAAAGCATCTTATCAAACAGTTCACTTCCTTGTTGTTATGGCTAAAATCCTAAAACAGGTGCTTTCAAAAGAAGGCAATGAGTTGTTTGAAATAATGCCTCAAAGAAATGTGGTCTCATGGTGATGGACATCACCATGAGACCAAATTTATTTGAGGCATTCTTTCAAACAATTTATTGCATTTTCTATGCTACCACATTTTCCATGCATGTCTACCAAAGCATCTTATCAAACATGTCTATGATACCACATTTTTCATACATGTCCAATAAAGCATTTTATGAAAGAAGGCAGTGAGTTATTTGAAAAATGCATCAAAGAAATGTGGTCTCATGGTGATGTTCAATTATGGGCATCACCATGAGACCACATTTTTTTGAAGCATTTTGTGAAACAACTCACTTCCTTTTCTATGCTACCACACTTTCCATACATGTCTAATAAAGCATCTTATCAAATAGTTCATTTTCGTGCTACAATGGCTAAAAGCCTAAAATGGGTGCTTTCGAATACAAAGGAAGGATATAGTCAAATCAAATACATAACAACAATCAACTCTAAAGGCCAGTCTTTGACGAAAAAGTGTTAAGAGAAAATTCAAAGTCATTATGGTTGTAGTAGGGTAGATTTTGGAGTTTGAAAAATTTGACAATCATGATTATTGTAACGCCCTGTCTTGGTTACCGTTTAAACGAATAATTTTTTTTTTTTTTAATAATGAATTACACAATTGTTATAAAGTTTCCAAGACGTTGTTACTTTAAAATAACAAGTATACTCAACATATAAACATAAAGTATCAAATAAATTTATGTCATGAAAGATCCAGTTTACAAAACTTAATACAATCAAATATTTGAATGTCAAGATAACAATAGATGGGATTTCAATGAATCTCGATACATCAAAATGACAGTACAATGAGTACGCTCTTATACAAGAGGTAAATTTACAAAGTAGAAAGTGAGCATATCATAGCTGACATCCATATCCATGAACATGCTTTCGCATCCACAGACACGAATAATGAAGTAACTGGAACCTGCTGCAAGCATAGGATCATCTGCAAGAAAATCCAAAGAGGATAAAGCACGGTTTCTTCCCAACCATGTGGAACCCGAAGGTCCACCCCCTCCATGCTAGGAGATAATGACAAGTCCACAAACAAAGAAGACAAAACATTACACTTACATGGTTTACAAATTCACATCATGACATAGCGATTACAAATCAAAAAAGATACAATCCCAGTAACAAATCACATCAAATAGAAATTTGAACACTAGGAACACCATCATGGTATAGAATAAGAGTGTCATCACACTGTCGGGATAGGTTACCTTGGTGAATCTTCCTAGACTACCGACCCTCTCCAAGAGTTACCCTGGCAGCCTCTACCGATTCCCGGCCCCTATGCAGACTAATGTGGAGTTGTCTCATCTTTCAAGAGGACAAGATGGCAACTTGCCATTCCAGGCCTTCTCAACCTAAATGAGCATTAAGAAAGTAGGTGAGGTAAACTATTATCTGATTTAGTGTTTAGATCTACCCAACCCCTAATACATTAGTTAGGTTTTCACTGAATTAGACACCTACGATAGGTTACCCAGACAATCACTTAAGGATTTCGGCCCCTAATGCAAGCCACTCTTTCTATAACATGACTCAACATAAACGTCTAGGAGTAGCTATCAAATGTAAAAGTTCAGTACTACGGAGGTTTACATCTTCCTCTAAGAACATACCATAGTCTCCAAGAAGTTTCTTAGGACAACAACAAAACATAAAAGCTATACCCCCAAGTAAACAAACATGATAATTAGAGCAACATAATTAAAGTGTAATAAACTTGTCAATTTAATTTTTACCTTCCTAGTCTCGGTAGAGATAAAATAAGCACACCTCTATATCACTATGTAAATACACTCATCTTATAACTAGAACATAACTCCACAATTCATGTTTTCAATCTTCATGAATTTGAAAATTTAAAATCTTATCATCACAAATTCACTTCTCAAGATTTTGACAAAATGAAGATAACATCATCAACATCATAAATATATGTACCCCTAATAATCTCAAATAACTAAACATAATGAATTAAAAATTCTTGGTAAACAAACTAAAACTATTAATATATATATACTTCAAACAATTTTAAAGAAAATATATTTATTTACATTATAAACTAAGGATATTGTATATTCTTTATATTTAAGTAATTCAATCACTTAATATAAAACAATTCAACGCATTTTTTAATAAATATTTAACTTTCATAAAATTTAAAGTCTTAAATATCTTTTCTTTGCTATTCATGGAACCGTACTAAACTAACATTTACTATTAGTAAGAACCTATCTGATGGTTATCTAACCAGGAAACTTTCCCCGACCTTTGCATGCAAAGAGAGAGGGAGTTCAAGACTAATAGTAAATGGTTTCAAACAAACACTACCTCTGTAGGATCTTTCCAAGACACATGCACAAACATAAAGAATTAGATTACTCCAGCCTAAAATTCAAAATACAGTAACATTTAATCATGCGTTACAGAGACAGTAATTAAAGGAAAAAGAAGAGTCTAAGACGCATATACAAAAAAGAAAAAGATACAGTTTACGCTATCCAAACATTTCATCAAGCGTGCTCACTATTGAAACGGAGAATCCCTTATTGTAAGCCTTTTGAATTGAAGCTACTACTGTCGGAAAGTGAGACATCTTCCGAGAAAGGAAGGGTGGGTCTATACATCATGGATACAGTTTATTTCCTACGAACAAGGAGTTTCCATACTAGATCTACAGCCGGCTCATTTTTTTTTAAGAAGATACTTACTATGGTGAATAAAATAAATTAAGGAGGCTTCTATATCTCTGTAAATAGATCATTTTCTCTGCTAATTACGCTGGTGAATGGAGGACATGGTACATGTTATAAACTATAAGCTACAGATTATACTTAAAGATTAAATCTTTATTTCAGGGTCATGCAACAAACATAATAAGATTAAATCTGCGCGCATTCACTATATCAGGAAAGACTATAACAAGATTCTTCATTCTAACCTGACAATCAAAAACTAGGTTAAATACATAGCTTAGGAAGAAATTGCGCTAAAATTTGATGGGCAGAAAATATTAAATCACTAAGCTAAGAACCTACAGGTGATAACCTATGAAATTTCCAGTATACTAATGCGTACAGGAAATTTTATAATTAGGAGATTCTAAGTAAGGCAAGTAGAGACAATATAATATTATCATCTTTCTAAATCTCAGTACGTGCCAAATATAGAGATAAGTTTGAAGATTCTCAATTTTAAATAAAAACACAAGATTTACTACAGAGTAAAATTAATGACGGAAGAAAAATTTGTAATTCATTTCACAACATTCCATGAATACCATGATAACATAGCTTTATGGTACAGTCATCTAAATGCTCAGATCAATAATTTTATTACTTTCTATTTTCGAAAATAAAGGAAAATCTTTCTTAAAATCTCAAATTCATACTGTTACATTCTTAATACAGCCAGGTTAAAGATGTATTCAGATTTGGAATACTTCAAGTACAATATGTTTTATTTCTTTTCTACTTTAAAGTTCAATTACTTTTCTAATCCATTTCTTTGTGATTTGTGCAGGTTTAGCAAAACAATTTCTTTTCGAATCAACATAATTCAACATGATGTTTACAAAATTTAAACACAAGAATTTAAAATCAAGTAGAAAACCTGTTTTGAAGTTTAATAATTGGCTAAAAACAAATCTTTGAAGTTTATGTCGGTACCAATATCAATTCTCTAGGCTCCGATGATGAAATTCAAACCATTACAATACCAAAATTACGGTTGTAAACTAATTCTTATGATCAAGTATTTTTATCACGATTTTCGTGCAAAGATCTGCTAAAAACTATTGCCATGAAGGTTCTTCTCGTGAATGTAAATCGCAATCCTTTTTCATGCAATTCAATTTCAATCATCAAACTTAACTGATAGTTCATTTCGCATTGTAAATAGATCATTCAGTTCAACTCATTCTTTAAATTATCATAACACACCTTTAACTGTCAATCAAAGAGTCTTATCTTGTCGAAAATATCTTTCCTCAAAAATATCTATTTCACATAATTCAAGTTACACAATTAAATTAGCAATAATAATATTTTAATTAAAAGCATTGAAAAGAATTAACTTTCTCATCTAAAATTCAATAATTTATTTAATTTAATTTAATAAATTAAATCACAAACATTTATAAATACATTTATAAATGTTAGAAAAACTTTAAACATTATTTCGCAAACAAACAACAATACTAACGAACATGACAGAATAAGTTTGACAACAAAATAGGGTAACACATAGGTACTCGTTCGAAAATGAACGATGGTTAAAAAAAACCTATCAATACCTCCAACAACATATTTTTATTAAATTAGGGTACGCTCATACCTGACAAGCAGGTGGAGCCGTTACCCAATACCTGTGTCTGCAGAAAACATCAATGTTAAAACATATATATACTTCTGTTAGAAAAAATGCCATGAATAAGAACTGCAACATAGCAGGGTACTCACGAAAGAGTAATGCTACACTGTCTTATTCACCGACACAGACGAGCAAGATAAATCACAAGAAAACATCTCAGCATAATAACCACATGAATAGTCATAAGCAAATAAACCATATCATGAACATGTCTATCTCAGTATCATCAAACTAACCATAACCAGATAACCAGGATGTCAATGTATCATCCACCAAAAGCAAAACGACATAGTATCACAGTGAACTAAAGCATCTATCAAGCAGAATCAGCCTAAACAAAATGTCAAAACTAGAGGGACACTACAATTATAAGGACAATATTCTTTGGTTTTAATTATGCAAACATAATAAGCCATAAAGGATAGCCACTTTAGGTTATTTCAAAGGATATTGATTACATCAAGCATTGCACATCTTTAAAAATCAAAGAATTATTCCACATTACATAGCTAATGTAACTAGATGTTTATAGATGACAAAATTTTAATTACAAACTAATGTTTTTGAAAATCAACCTATGTGAAACTCTTAGGCAATTACTTCACATTGCATAACTAATAACTAGGTTCAACTGCCAATTGTATTTTATTTTCATTGCATTCCATGAGACCACATTTGTTTGAGGCATTTTTTCAAATCCTCTATATAAGTTTACATTAATTCATTTATTATTTCATTTTTTCATTTTTTATCTTCAAACTCCTAAAAATTAAACTTTTATATGCAACTTCCATCTAATTCAATATTGAACTCTATGTATAACAAAGAATATTAATGAAATCATCAAATGAATTTGGTCTATATTGTCCAAAAAAAAAACTCAAAATAAACATCTAGCTAAAATGAAAAAGAGTGAATTCAACTAGCATGATGGAAATGGACTACTATAAGCAATGCAAATGGAATTCATAAGAAAGTTTGTGTTAAGTTGATATCCTCTATATAAGTTTACATGAATTCATCTAAATTATGTCATGTTTTTCATTATTTTTCTTGATGTGAGATGGGGTTAGAAGATCAAATAGAATAGGTAAAGTGACAGCCAACACTCCTAAACTATTAAACCACATCCAAACAAGAGAATACAAAAAAATGGAGATTTCAAAATGAAAGCAAATAAAATAAAGTACTCCCCATATTGTAGTTGATTCCTTCTCTTGCTCTCCTTCTTCTTGTTATGCAACTTTGCCCTCAGATTTGTTGAAATACTCATGCAAGACCTGCAATTGGTAGGAAGAAAGTTGGAGAAGAATAGCTGTTAAGTTGAAAATGGAGAAGAAAGGTTGCTTTTATAGACAACCATTTGAATGGACGGTTGAGATTAATCTTTTAGAAAGATTCCAAGATCAATGGATGGGAATTCATGAGAGGGATGTTAAGAAATGGACGGTTGAGATTAAGTCTCAGAAAAGATGCCAAGATCAATGGTCCATAATTGATGCACCAAAAATATGCCATGCATGGAAAATCTATGACGCCGACGGCTATGACACCTGACAGCTATGACAAACATGCAAGACATGCAGGCTATGACAGGAAATGAATGTTATGACAGGGGATTATGACAGGGCATCTTTGACCAAGTGGTGCATAAATAATTTATTTTAAATTATTTATTCAAAAATGGAGGAAATGGACAAGTGGAAAATAAATTATTTATTCAAATTATTTATTTGAAAATAGAGGAAATGGACAAGTGGAAAATAAATAATTTATTCAAATTATTTATTTGAAAATAGAGAAATGGACAAGTGGAAAATAAATAATTTATTCAAATTATTTATTTGGAGAAAATGAAAAGAGGAACATTTAATTAAATTTATTAATTTAATTAAATGGAGAGATGGAAATTAGACCTTAAATAATTAATTTAGATTAACTATTTAATTAGGAGAGGTGGCATGGGATAGTTAAATGATTTTAATAATTATTTAACTATGGAAGAATTAAAGGACCATGAATAGATAAATAATTAATGGTAATTATTTAACTATAGATGAAAGATGACAAAATAATTAAATAAATAATAATTTATTTAGCTATTGAAGAAGAGGAAGAAATTAGTGATGCAATTAGTTTATTTAATCGGTCGGGATAAAATAAATATTAGAAAGTGAATTAATTAAATAATTATTAAAAATTATTTAATTAATAGAGGAATATAATCAAACATAATTGAATAACTAAAATTATTCAATTATTGAAGGACGAGGATGAAGAAAAAATGACGCTTGAAGGCTTAGGACATTTTTATGTGTCTACATTTTGCCCCTCTTTGTCATAATGCAGCCTGTCGCATTGTGACAAAGAAAAACAAGTCAAAGTCATGCCCCAGTGCAAAAAAAAAGATGAGGAAGAATGACAAGGAGGGTTACGGTATGCCCCCTCGAGAGGACAGACAGGTTCCAAGAACATGGGTGTGCTCTCGAAATGGATGATAAGACTAGAGGATGAAAGATAGAAGAAATGTTAGCTTGGAAGGGGATGGATATTAGTGTGGAAGAGAAGGGAGGATGAAAAAAAAAAGATAGGGGAACCAACTTTCATACTTACATTTTTATATTTATCATCATTGGGCAGATTATTGTAATGGCCAACAAACACCATGATATGACATAGACCAAGGTGTGCAAGGTTGTACCATCACGTTAGATAAGCAATCGCAAACAAGGATGATCATGACTCATATAAAAAGGCACATTTTCCCCAGTCTTTTTTCCATAACCAACCGCAAGCAGAAAAAGATAAGAAAGACAAATCATGAAACGTCGTTGCTTCTCTAAATCCTATTTCTAGGACATCCTCGAGAAACTAGCAACATGATTACCAAAAAGGACAAAATAAAGCCAAAACCATCATCATGATACATCGCTACTTTTCTAAATCCCGGAGTCAGGACATCACTGAGAAACTAGTAACATGAGTGTCAAAAGACAAAACAAACCTCATGATACGTCGCTGCTTCTCTAAATCCTGTTGTCGAGATCTCGCTGAAAAACTAGTTACATGATGAAAAATCAACAGACAAGTGCCAAGTATTTTCCAAGTGTTTTAATGTCAAGATGTCTGGTTTGATGTCGAGATGCCAGGGTGTCAAGGTTTTGATGATGCCAAGATGACGAGTGTCGAAGATTGCCAAATTAAGGAAGGACACATCCTGAATAATGTTGATGTCAAGAGGAGAAACCCCTAAAAGTCGAGAGGATCCCTCAAAATTCTAGGTGACAGTGGCGATGCCTAGGAAGGACACATCCTAAGGCATAAATGATGGGAGTTGTTCTTCAGGACACATTTGAAAGAACATTGATGTCAAGAGGAGTGGTTCTTAAATGTCAAGAGGATTGCTCAAAATGTCGAATGACGATGATGATGCCTAGGAAGGACACATCCTAGAGAATGATTAAATGATGGGCTACCCTTCAGAAGGACACATCTGAAGAGTAAGCAAGATTTGACTAGCTTGACTAAGTTTGATTGAGATTGACTGATTTTGATATGCCAAGATGGTTGTCATGTTCCATTGAAAGATTGTCGAAGTTCACTTGGGTAGATTGTTCATTCAAGTTTAAAGACTATTTCATGTGTGTGCAAAAATTGTGCAATGAACCCTAATGGACTGACCTAGTGTAGCCTCGGGGGCTTATCGACAGATGGCCTTGCCTACGTCATGCACTCAAAGACCTCGTAGTTTGACATGACCAAAGACTTTGTCTTATCGACGAAAGATTGAGCCATGATTTATTTTGACAAACCTAATAGGATTGATCTAATGTCTCGGGGGCTCGAAGATGAGCCTTGCCTACGTAGCAAATGCGCAGAGACAACGTAGTTCGACAATGACAAAGACTAATCAAGACTTAAATTGACGTGACTGTGTTGACTGACATGACTATGTTTTTTGGAATTTTTGTGTTTTCTTCAGGACATTTTTCTAATTTTTAGGGCTTTTTTCAAGACATTTTCTGATTTTTAGGTCTCTTTTCAGGACATTTTCTGATTTTTAGGTCTTTTTTTTTAGGACATTTTCTGATTTTTAGGGCTTTTTTCAGGACATTTTCTGATTTTTAGGGCTTTTTTCAAGACATTTTATGATTTTTAGGGCTTTTTTCAAGACATTTTCTAATTTTTAGGTCTTTTTTCAAGACATTTTCTAATTTTTAGGTCTTTTTAGGACATTTTCTAATTTTAGGGTTTTTTCAGGACATTTTCTAATTTTTATGGCTTTTTTTAGGACATTTTCTGATTTTTAGGGCTTTTTTTAGGACATTTTCTGATTTTTAGGGCTTTTTTCAGGACATTTTCTAATTTTTAGGATCACGTGCGGTACCCACTGCAGTCTCATGATAAAAGTTTGCCCCTAGTCAAGTTGAGTATGACCCAAGGAAAAATGAAATGTAAAGAAAAGGCATGATTAGCATGGACAGTGGACAATATGCAAGACTTGATTTAAACTATTGTCAGCCATGGATAGAAATATCATGATATTAGGACAAAGTGTTATGGTGAATGTCGAAAAAGAGTATGTTCATCAGGGACAAAGGTAGATAGAGTGACAGTAGATGGCACAACAATGACTGACTACACATGGCGCCTGTTTGCCAGGTTTTCACCATGGTACTTATCCAAAGCACCTGTTTACCAGGTTTTCACTATTGGATGAATTATTTCTCTTTATTTTTGTCATTTTATTCTCTTTTTTTTTTTTGTGTCACCAAGATGCCTGTTTGCCAAGTTTTCATCAAGGTGACGATTTTTTTGTATTTTTACTGGTTTTCAGACAGGCTTTTTGATGCTATGCATAAAATTTGCGCAAATGCAGACTGTTGATTGGCTCTGTCAACTGTTCACCTTCAGGAGTAGCTAACTGATATGCCCCAGAACCAAATGATGTTGTGATGGCGTAAGGGCCCAACCAATTGGGCTCAAATTTTCCTGGCTTCTCCCTATCTGATTGATTCTTGGGATTTTGCATGAGAACTAAGTCACCAATGTCGAACTGTCAAGTCATCAACCTTTTGTTATAGCTTCTGCAAAGAGGATTTTGGTATGCTCGTAAATGATTCAATGCATTGTGTCTGCGTTCATCTAGCATTTCTAACTCATGTAGTCTTGATTGTCTATATTCTTCATCAGTGATGAGGCCTTTCATGGAGACTCGTAAAGATGGAATTTCAACCTCTATGGGCAAGATGGCTTCGGCTCCAAAGACAAGGGAAAAAGGAGTGGCACTAGTGGGAGTACGAATGCTTGTGCGGTATGCCCACAAAGCAGGGTTGAGTTGGATGTGTCAGTCACGACCAGTGTCATTGACAGTCTTTTTAAGAAGTTTGATAATGGTTTTATTAGATGCCTCAGCTTGACCATTTCCTTGTGGGTAATATGGTGTGGAAAAGTGGTGGCTAATATGGAAACGTTGACATAATTCATGGACTTCATGGTTTTTGAAGGGACGACCATTATCTATGATGATGGATTGTGGAATGCCATACCGACAAATGATATAATTGAGGATGAATTTGGAGATTTGTTTGTCGGTAATGTAAGTGAGTGGAATGGCCTCGATCCACTTAGTAAAATACTCAGTGGCAGTGATAATGAATTTGTGTCCATTGGAGGATGTAGGGTGAATCTTGCCCACAAGATCAAGTCCCCATTGTGCAAAAGGCCAAGGAGAAGTGATCGGCCTCAACTCTTGTGTTGGAGCATGAATCAAATCACTATGAATCTAACATTGGCGACAAGTTCTTACAAATTCTAGTGCATCATTTTCTAGTGTCGACCAATAGTAACAAAGACTCATAATATTTTTAGCTAAGGTTGGGCCACTCGAATGGGACCCACATATACCCTCATGTACTTCCTGTAAGGTCACTTTTGATTCATTAGTGTTGAGACAACGGAGAAGGGTATTGTCAAAGCTACGGCGATAAAGGGTGTCGCTAATGATGGTATAACATGCAGCTTTGCGGATAAAGGACTTCCTTTGGTTATTAGAAAAGTTTTGGGGAAGGATATGTGAATGAAGGTAGTCAAAAATGTCCTTGTACCAGGGGGAACTGGAACCAACAAGCTCACAAACCATTTCTGATTCAGGGACATCATAAGCCGGAACCAATAACTGCTCAACCAAAAACTCAAACTGTGGGACATTGCTGGGAATATCAAGCAAAGATGCAATAGTTGCCATAGCATCAACAGCCTTATTCTATGTTCTTGGAATCAATTCAAAGGATAGCTTGTGAAAATACGTTAGGAAACTGTCAACCATTCGTTTATAAGGAATTAGCTTCTCATCTTTGGTTTCATATTCATCATTGACTTGGTTTATAACTAGTTGAGAATTGCCGAGGACCTATAAATTCCTAATTTTCCACTTGATAGCCATTCGAAGTCCTGTAATTAATGCTTCATACTCTGCCATGTTATTAGTGCATGGAAATGCTATGCGGAATGACCTTGGGATGGAGTCTCCTTGTGGGGTAATGAATAATATTCCAGCTCTTGATCCATGATTAGTGTGAGATCCATCAAAGTATAATTGCCAAATCTATTTAGATTCTGCGTGACATACAGACTCATCTAGAAATTATGTTGTAAGAGGATGGTTATCTGGTATTGGTGCATCTGGGAGCTAGTCTGCTATTACTTGTCCCTTGATGGCTTTTCGTTCCACATATTGAATATCATATTCACTGAGGATTGTAATCCATTTTACTAAACGTCCAGTCAATGTTGCTCGACTCAAGAGGTACTTCAAGGGATCGATCTTAGCTACCAAATGTGTCTTATGGTTTAACATGTAATGCCTTAATTTTTGGGCTGCAAATACAACTGCCAAACAAGAATGTTCAATGGGTGTGTAATTTAGCTCATACCCCACCAGTGTTCGACTGATATAATATATGGCCCTCTCTTTTTCTTCATAGTCATTTTGTGCTAGTAATGCCCCCAGTGCTGAAGTAGTTGCAGAGATGTACAAAATTAATGGTTTTCCTTGGATAGGAGGCATGAGAACTGGAGGTGACAATAAATACTGTTTGATCCGGTTGAATGCTTCTTGGCACTTATCTGTCCACACAAAGGGGATCCCTTTGCGTAGAAGATACTGGAATGGTTGACACCTATCTATGAGTTGAGCAATAAACCGTCTGATGGATTGAAGTCTACCTTGTAGCATTCTTAGGTCACTGATTCCCTTAGGAGGAGGCATATCCAATATAGCTTTGACTTTAGCGGGATCAACTTCAATTCCTCTACGGGAGAATATGTATCCCAATAACTTGCCTGATGCTACACCAAAAACACACTTTTTTGGGTTTAACCGGACCTTATACTGTTCCAATCTCCTGAAAACTTTGTCTAATACTGAAAGGTGATCTTTTCTTGTCAATGACTTTGCCAAAAGGTCATCTACATAATCCTCCATTAATGTGTGTATCATGTCATGGAATATTGTTGTCATTGCCCTTTGATATGTAGCACCTGCATTTTTAAGACCAAACGGCATTACAGTCCAACAGTATGTACCCCAAGGGCATGTGAAAGCAGTTTTGTGTTGATCTTTAGGGGCAATACGAATTTGATTATAACCCGAGAAACCATCCATAAGGGATAGCATCTCATATCCAGCTGTAAGGTCCACAATGATGTCAATGTTCGGCAGAAGAAAATCATCTTTAGGACATGCTTTATTGAGGTCTCAGAAGTTTGTGCATACACAAATCTATCCAGTATACTTAGTGATAGGTACGAGGTTGGATATCCACTCAACATAGTCAATTGATTTGATAAAACCCACATCCAACAACTTTTTGAGTTCAACTTTAACCAACAATGCCACTTGCGGGTGCATTTTTCTTAGCTTTTGTTTTACTGGCTTGGCATCTGGAAATAATGGCAAGTGATGCAATACTAACTCAGGATCTAATCCTGGCATGTCGGCATAAGACCATGCAAAGTTTACCTTGCGTTCTAAGAAGAACTTTTGAAATACTAGTTGTTCAACCTCTGTCAATGATGCCGCTAAGAGGACCATTTTGGGGTCTTCCACAGTAGCTATATTAACTAGTATGGTTTCTTCTACAAGCATTGCTGATTTTTCTCTGTCCATGGGGAGAAAGTCCAATCCTCCACCCTTAGGTGCCTCAGGGAGGTTTTCACCCTTGGATACGTCCTTTATTTTTACTATTTTGTCGTCAGAAGGTGCCTTTCGGTTTTCACCTAGAGACGTATTATTTTTTACTTTATTTTTATTTTTAATTTTGTGACTAGAGGATGGCATAGTCTCCCCAAAATAAGCAGCACAATCCAAGTCAATGGAAAAACCAGCTTTGTGATCCCCATTTGGAATGCCCTCACGTAGTCCGAGAAATTCTGGTAAAGCCTCATCATTTTGAAAAGTGTCCATTATTGGTGGGCCTTGTTGGTTCCAGTCAATTAGGTTAGGGTAAACTAAAGGTATCCCATCATTAGCA
Organism: Sequoia sempervirens; assembly: GCA_007258455.2. Taxonomy (NCBI): domain Eukaryota; kingdom Viridiplantae; phylum Streptophyta; class Pinopsida; order Cupressales; family Cupressaceae; genus Sequoia; species Sequoia sempervirens. Next base: position 323,464,362 of record VDFB02058242.1, read on the forward strand.
TTTGCAAATTGAGGAGAAGACAAGGAGAGCATGCAAATGTATGTCGAGACATTAAAAATGAAATTGTCATCGTCTGGCTCTATGTCAGATTCTATCCAGTATTCTCCTTCGCTTGTTTCATACTCACCAACAAAATAAGGGACAAAGGGAGTAGCATCAGAGTCAGGATCAATAATGGCAAGTGAAGGTTCAAGTGGTTCTGAATGATTGTCATCAATTTGGAATGACTGGGTTGGTATGTCAGGACTGGGATGAATGGGAATAGAACATGATCTATACTTGACATCATTTGATGTTGTATCGATCTTAAACATTTTCCAAAATTGTTCCTCAAATGTAGGCTCGCTAGGTTCAAGGAATAATTCATCAAGGCAGTAGTCACTTAAGGATCGCTGGGAGCCAAATTCCCATTTGTGAGAGTCAGTTTTAGAGGAGGTGTCCTCAGTTGTCTCAACACAGTCTGAAGCATACACTAACTCACATGGAAGCACATTGGTACTCGGATCACCAGATTCTCGTGGACCTAACCCTAACCCAAGATGTTTTGGTCTTTCTGAAACTGATAGTGGCTCACGCTTTCCATTTTTATCCTTGTCAAGACCACTTTTTCCATCATAACCTTTTGCTTTTATCATGCTGTATCCTTTTCCATATATTGTTACTGGCAAGGGAGTTAAGTCTCGTGGTTCTCTATAAATCCAGGATAGTATATCATCTGTGTCCTCTTGACTCATTTCACCCCACTTTATGAAAACTGTATTTGGAGGAACCCTAAAAGTTTCTTTTGCTTGTATTCTGCCATAGACTTGGGGAGACTTGGGCATCTTGGTTATGCAATAGGCCGTATTCAGCTTGTACTCTCCACATCCTTGATCCTGAATTTGGAACCTCGGGTCGACACTTGGGGTGATAAATGAAGTGGAAGCTGTTATGGAAGTGGTCATGGTGGTCAAAGAAGTAGGAGTGGAAGCGATGGATGAAGAAGCGAAAGATTTCATGAGTGTGGAGGGATCAATGAATTTAGAAGACAAAGATGTCAAAGCTTCCCTATTGATAGGGACTTGACATTCTGAGACACCCCGTAAGTTGGTACAATATTGGAATGGATCAGGGTCTCCGTATATAGTAATCTCAGTTCCTTCAAAAGGAAACTTCAAGCACTGGTGATATGTGGAGGGAATGGCTTTCAAAGCATGGATCCAAGGTCAACCGAGTAAAATGTTGTATGGCAGGTCCAAATCTAGAACTTGACAAATGGTGTCAACAATGACTGGCCCAATTCGAATTGGGAGTGTAATTACGCCCCGAGAGGAATGTTCTGCATCATCATATGCCTTGATAACAATGTTTCTTGTGGCATCTACGCAAGCATCAGAAAAGCCTAGTGCCTTGACCAATTTTAAGGAACATATATTCAGTCCTGCTCCACCATCTACTAAGACTCGTCCGACCTTATGTTTATGAACAAAGACTTCAATATGAAGGGCATCATTATGGTTTGATTTGGATGACGAATAGTCTTGGTCAGAAAAGGTGATATGGTGGGGTGTCATGAGATATCCTACCATGGCTTCAAATTGGTTGACATCAATATCTTGGGGAATAGAGGATTCTTGCAGTGTTTTGTCTAGGATGGCCTTATGGGTAGGCGAGATGCGTAACAACTCAAGAATAGAGATTTGTGTGGGTGTTTTTCCAAGCTGGTCAATAAGATTAAAGTTTCCTTTAGGTTGGGATTGCTTGTTTTGTGGACAAGATTGCGACTGTGAAGTGGATGGGCCAGCTATTGTTACCTTTGGTTGTCTAGGGGGAGGAGGGCCGGCTATGGTGATCTTTCCACCGCGAGTGGTGACATTGCATTCAGGGACCTTTCTAACGGTGATCATACAAACATGTTCCTCAGTTGTTCTAATGTGATGTATAACAGGTTCCCTGGAATAGTCGTATGCAATACGGGCATGGTTGGCTCAAGTATTGTTATTAAGGTTTGACATAGAAGGGTTTCCTGAACCATGATCTTGTAGTGGGTTCTTGTGTATTGTATGATCTGCATTAGAGGCAAACTGTGGCCTTCCAACTTCAATGATACATTTTTCAATAAGGTCTTGTACCAGATTTTTCAATTGTTTACAAGAAGATGTTTTGTGTCCTTTTATTTGGTGATAGTCACAAAATGCATTATCATCCCACCAAGATGGTTTAAACTATCCAAGGTTATATGGTTTGGGGTCCTGAAGTGTGATGACACCATTTTGAACGCATTTCTTAAGTACTTCGTCAATAGGTTCACCCAAAGGGGTATATGTGCGATTTCTAAGGAATTGTCTTGGTTGTCTAGGCTACCCTTGAATTTGATTGTTTTGATTGCCTTGGTTATTCTAATTTGTCTGGATAGCATTAGCAGCATAGTTTTGTGTCATCATTTGTGTGTTTTGTGGTTGTGTCCCTTTTAGAGTAATCATAGGACTCATAGTGTTGACAACCTTAGCATCAACTACACCATCGTTGGTAACATGTTTGTTCTTAACCCAGAATTTGGTTTTGTTAGCAGAAGGAGGGTTTGCATTTGTGTTTTTAGGACCGTATTTTAGTCTTCCTTCAGCTATGAGGGCTTGTTCAACTTGGACACCTCGTTCAACTAGGTCCGCAAAATTTGTGCAACAATGAACACGCAAGCCATTTTTCAGTGGGCCCATTAACGTTTGTACGAACATGTCAACTTTTTCCTTTTCAGGTATGTCTATATGACAATGACTCGCTAGGCCCCTCCATTTTTGAAAGAATGGTAAAAAGGTTTCACCCGAATCTTCTTGTGTGAGTTGTCATAAGTTGGTAATGGAGGTGTCTGTGTCAATGTTGTATGTGTAATTTTTCACAAATTTCTCAGCAAGTTCTTTCCATGACTGTATTCCAGGTTGTAGTGTATAGAACCATTCTAGCACCAGTCCTACGAGGCTTTTAGGAAATAGTCGCATTAGATATGTGTGCTCATGAGCAATATCCACACAACTTGTTATGAACTCTCTGATGTGGTCAAGTGGATTTGTTTTACCCTTGTATTTGTTGAAGTTTGGAGCCACATAACCATGTGGAAATGGTGGCATGTACAAAGTTGTATCAAAAGGATATGGACATAAGTCATATGGCATTTGTGTCTTTTTGTCAGAGGTTTTCATATTTTCCATTTGTTTTTGAAGGTCATCCACTTTTGCTAGCAAGGTGTGTACAATGGGATCATTGGTTGCCTGAAAGTAAGGTATGTTTTGCTGATATTGCCAATTGTGATTGGGGATATGTTGTTGAGTATGAATCTGGGACGAGTATGTGGGAATATGCAACCCCGCCATGTTTGTCTGTATTTGAGGTCCCTGACTTATTTGATGTCCAAAGGTATGCATTTGCTGTGTCATTTGAGTTCCTTGTCCTTGTTGAAAGAATTGTCCGTGTGGCATGGTAATGTTCAGTCCTTGAAAGTGTCTATGTGGTATATGTGTATTGTGCCCTTGTCCATGTGGGATGTTCATTTGTGATGATGTGTTAATGTTGTGTTGAGGGCCTTGAATGAAAACGCGTCGTGAGTTTCGCCCAAAGGGATTAAATGAGGTTCCACCATAAGGATGTGATGAAGATGACCCCATTGTCATAGATGAAGAGCCAACCATAGGATTTGAAGAAGTGATGCCTACTGATGTGGATGCAAAGATGGCTCCTATTGTTTGTGAAGATGATGTGGAAGTTGTAGGCATGGACTATGAAAAGGTAGCTCCTAGCATTTGTGTAGATGATGTGGACATTGTAGGCATGGTCATAGTGGATGTTCCTCTAGTTGCGTTAGTTGAAGAGGAGGTGCTTTGATTTATGGTGCCACTAGATGTCACATTAATGGTGGTAGTAGCAACTTGTGTAGTAACAACAGTGTGATTGGTCGAGGTATTGTTCATGTCATGTTGGGATGTTGTGTTTTGTGTTGTATGATTAGGAGAGATAGGTCATATGGTATTAATGTCAAATCCTTTTGGTAATCTTGTGCCTTGGTCTAAGAGCATAGCGAGGTATCGTTTAGGATTGTTTAAGACCAATTCTTCTACAAGTGAAGCGAATTCCGGATTTTGGGCTGCTGCCTCTAAGTTTTCAATGTAAACTTGTCCATTTTGGTCTCTTTGTATGAACTGTTCAAAAAGTGGATTTTGAAAAGAATTTGACATGTTCATGGAAGATTGTGCATTCAAATTGCCAAATGGGTCATCAAAGATCCAGTCATTGGGATTGGTGTTGATGTTGGTGTGGTTGTCAAAGTCTTGTCCAAAGTCTTCCATTTTTTTTTTCTTTCGTTGAAGTCTTGTCTCCACCATCAAAGGAAATTGCTCAAATGAAGATAATAACAATGCAAGTATGACACTAACCTATGTTTTTGTCTTTTTGTGTGATAAAGGATGACAATGCAATAGGATGATAATATGTATCTAAGGAAATGTGTAATTTCAAAAAGTGAAAGTGACAATTAGGACTAGGATGATGAGGTGCAAAATAAGGACTAAGATGATTATGCCAACTAAAAAGGAAACTAATGCAAAAGCCTAGGTTCAAAATAACAACTAGGATGAAATAATGTTTTTAGATTTTTTTGAATAAAGGATGACAATGCAAGACTATTTTTTTGGATTTTTTTGACAATAAGGGATGCAAGATGACAATGTTGTCTAGAGAAAATGACTAATGCCAAAGGACAATGAAGAATAGGATGACAAGTTATGACACTATTTCCTTTTTTGTTTTTTTTTTTGTATTTTTGGAGGATGTCAATGCAAAGTGATAATGACATTTTCCTAAAGAAAATGACCAATGCAAGGTGATAAATTGTTAAGAAAGGATGTCAAATGTCAAGGTGACAGTGAGGACTAATGTGAAAATGTTGATTAAGGAAATGACCAATGCAAAGTCTAGATGCCAAATGAGGACTATGATGACAATATTTTGGATTTTAAAGATATGCAAGGTGAGGACTAAAATGATTTGAATGTCTAAGATATGCAAATGCAAAGGTCTAAAATGATTTGGAAAAAAGGTTTCCTAACCACCCTATGCTTGATCTATGTCTCAATTTTGGAATATCAAAGGACTTGTTTGAAGGACTAAATGACAAGGACAAATGATAAATGAGTCTTCCTAACTAGACTTTTGAGTTGGAAGAATCTCACAAAAAGATAATGACTAAAGGAGATAATGATGTCTAAGTCCAATGATAACCTAATTTTGAAAGTCAAGATTTTGCAAAGTGAGGTAAGGTTGTCCTAATCCAGAATATGCAAAATGAGATGAGGACCTAAGTTTTTGGTTTATGACTAAAAATGCAAATGGTGAAACCTAAGGATGAAGGTAAATATTTACAAAGATGACCCTATGGTAAGATGCAAGCTAAAGTGTACAAGGAATGAGAGATTTGAGCAATTTCATGATTTGGATTTGACATAAGACTTCTAGGCTGAGACTGTTGTTTTGATGTTTTATTGAAAAGTTTGAGTTGTTTGAGACTTTGTGTCCAGATTTTTGAATGTTGTGTATATTGTTTAAAATTCTAGAAAACACTTGACAAGCACGATGTTTTGGTGTACGTAAACACACATGAGACAAGCACAATCCTAATAGGCCAAGGGTTTGTATACTTGGTATAGCCCACTGATATACCCCGGATTGGTGCTAAACACCTTTCCTTCTCGAGAGCGGATAGCTTAGAAGTTTGGTGGCACTGGCTCCCCTCCACGGCTCATTAACGTCATTCGGGCACACCAACTTCAGATTCTTGGGTCATCACTTCCCAAGAACTGCTATCTCTACTCAAGGGAGTCAGTAGTGAGTATCTTCGGGCATGATACTGTACCCTGCACTATACCAAGCAATGGCTGAAAATGGTTGGCCTCTAAAACAAAAGGTGTCTAGTTAGGGCATTCGTTCGAGTGGCCACACATGGGGCGAGAGATTAATCACCAGTTAGGTGGCACTCCAGCCTGAAGAGGTTATGCTCAACAGGGTTTATGGGAGTACTACTCCATCCGTGTGACACATCCGCACTCATGGTACTTGAACTTTCCTCAAGCACCCATTTTATATCCCGGCTGGAAGTGGCTTGGCTTTAGCCTGTTACCGGTCGAGTCGTCCCTTAAGGTGAGTACTTTTTCCCTTAAGGCAGGCTCATTTCTAGAAATAATAACCGTTTCTCTTACACCCAGGATCACTCGAAAGTGCAAGGGGAGAGGATACTTCGATTATTAAGTCGTGAGGGTGACAAAAAATAAGGTGGGTCTGGTTTTCTGATCACCTAGTTTTCACAAGGTGAGAGCATAATCACCTACCATCTTCAAGCACAGTTAGACAAAATTAAACACATGTTCATTTTAATGCACCAAAAGAAGTGTTCCTAAACTAAAAATCGTAAACACATTGTTTCAGAAATGAGTCTTTGACTAACAAAGCTGCAAAACCACAAATTAGTAGTTTCAATATATGCCTTGGACCAACGAGAAAGCTGCAAAAAAAACTAAGTTAGAACAAAAGATTAAAAACTAAATTAAAAGTTAGTAAATAATTAAACTAGAAAATAAAAAGACTAAACTAAGAAAAAAGAATTAAAGAAAACTAAAAACTAAGAGTTCGATTTTTTTTTGTTGCTCCAAAAGAAGCAGTTTTGGGAGCCCATTCCAAAGCCACACGCTACAAACAAAAGATTAGTAAACCAAAAAAAACTTGAATGAAAACAGCAAATTAAAAATAGTGATAACTTTCTCACAACTAAAAAAAAATTAAAATTGTAGATATCTATGGAAAGCTAAGACATAGAGCTTCAAAACCCAAAAAAACATTTTGCAAAATTCTACACAACAAAAGTATTATAAACAAAAGAAAAATCAGATTTTGATAACTAAATCTTAAAAAGCTACGATCAGTAAAATGGCCATAACTTTCTCAAATCTTAACGAAATTTCAAACCGTTTAATGTTTCAGAAAGCTAAAAGTGAGGCCTACAAAACCTAGAAATTTTTTTAAAATAGTTGATGTGTCCATTCTTTTGTGCTCCAAAGAAGATGATGAGATTTTGCATAAATTCTTGGCTGTAATCTGCAAAACAGCAAAAACAAACAAGCCAATTTCTCTGCAAGAAAACAAATGTAGGGTTCACCAAATGTGAGATGGAGTTAGAAAATCAAATAGAATAGGTAAAGTGACAGCCAACACTCCTAAACTATTAAACCACATCCAAACAAGAGAATACAAACAAATGGAGATTTCAAAATGAAAGCAAATAAAATAAAGTACTCCCCATATTGTAGTTGATTCCTTCTCTTGCTCTCCTTCTTCTTGTTATGCAACTTTTCCCTCAGATTTGTTGAAATACTCATGCAAGACCTGTAATTGGTAGCAAGAAAGATGGAGAAGAATAGCTGTTAAGTTGAAAATGGAGAAGAAAGGTTGCTTTTATAGACAACCATTCGAATGGACGATTGAGATTAATCTTTTAGAAAGATTCCAAGATCAATGGATGGGAATTCATGAGAAGGATGTTAAGAAATGGATGGTTGAGATTAAGTCTCAGAAAAGATGCCAAGATCAATGGTCCAGAATTGATGCACCAAAAATATGCCATGCAATGTTATGACATGGGATTATGACAGGGCATCTTTGACCAAGTGGTGCATAAATAATTTATTTTAAATTATTTATTCGAAAATGGAGGAAATGGACAAGTGGAAAATAAATAATTTATTCAAATTATTTATTTGAAAATAGAGGAAATGGACAAGTGGAA